>JAQPZY010000917.1:0-742918 GCA_029931535.1 Margaritifera margaritifera | reverse complement strand
AGCTAATGAGCGAATCAATCTTTTCTTGTATCCTGTTCTTCCTTGATCTATATCAGACAACCTGTCTGTTTTACATGGTTTTACAAACTGAAACTCCGTAGTGTACCTGTCTCTAATACTGAGAAACAGTAAAAACAAGGAATATCTAAGTAATCTGTCCAAAGGATTGTATTTTATATAAAAGTTGATTGTATCAGATTATTTATTACATAGAAAAGAATTTAGGTCTCTTGATGAAAAATATGCAATCTTAAGTCTTTATTTCAAACATATTACCTGAATGCTGATAATAGTGATGATGATAATGATGATACTGATACTGATGATGATGATGATGATGATGATAATAATAATGGTAATTATTATTATTATTATTATTATTATTATTATTATTAATATTACTTATTATTATTATTATCATCATTAAATATTACTTATTATTATTAGTAGTAGAAGTAGTAGTTTAGGGTTTAAATCTACACAATATATTGTTAGTGGAACGATTAAGATCAGTTTTCTGCCTTAATGTTAACAACCTGTTGCCATTTATTTTTTCAGCAAACCTGGTTTGAACATATAGGATTTGCTAAATTATGCAAAAGGTGTCGGGCTACAAGTTCACACAACATTAGATAATTCCTTTCTCCATAGAAATATAGTGATAACAACTTTGCATGTCAAAACGGCAGAAAAGGGAAATAGGAAGAAAAAAAACAAACAAATAAGATGTGCTGAAAAATAAAAGATAAGGTTCGAGAAAGGAAAAAATATATCCCAAGACAAGTAAACTTCCAGAAGGAGTAGAGTTAATATATAGCAATCCTCATCCAATATTCATCACAGAAAACGACGACAACATATAATTTAACATATATATTTTTTCAGATAGTTTGCTATCATTCTCGTGCTGATCTTCCGTGCGCGAATTTTTTTATCACAGAAAAGACTCGGATAATACATTAAGGAGTGGGTCTCAGGCCTTATACATTTTAACTGTTGACATTTGCCAAATATTTGTTCTGTTTTCAGCTGTGATAAGAAATCTTGTTTTTAAACAAGCAAATAGGAATTATATTGACACTTAAAATCGTTTATTGTATGACTGTAGGCATCATTGTTGTATTGTAATAAAACATACGAAAGCTGCGTTATTATAAAATTCTGATGTGAAAATTGAATACCTTCCAAAGCGTATACCAAAAGGATTTTATTGTCAATAATTTCATTTAAGTAATGAGCATACTGAATAAAAAGATTTATTGGTACATGCTTTGGAAGATATTGACAATGGAACAAATATGTCCATAAAGTTGTGAAACACAAACCAATTTTCTCCAAATAATTCATGTTCCAAAACTGATAGATATAGCAAGAAGAAGGTTCTCTAATGAACTGATTTTCCAGCGAAAACATTAACAGATATTGACCTAAACCTCTTTGACTAGTACAGTTTAGTCTGTATTAAAAATATATATACAATTTTAGAACAGCTGCACAGAAACTGCTTGATCTAGGCAAACAAATTCAGAAAGAATTTCCCCTTCATCACTAGATGATCTCTTAAATGGTATCCAGTTTAGTGAATTTCACTTGTTGTATCACTCATATCCTCATTGCTTGCATTAAGAGCATCTAAATTGGATCCTGCCCATCCTGTTGTATGGCTCTCCACCCCTACGATTCATCAAGCTGTGATTGCACATAAAACAATTAAAGATGACTATAATTTAATTAGGACTAATATTGTACCCTACTTCCTTTCTCGACTGGGCACTAATTTCCACTCGGTGCTTTTTTTGCATAGTGTAAGCAGTTTGTAGACTACTGGATACACATAAACTTGAATAAATAATCCTCTTATTTAAAAATTCCCGGTTTTCACCGTAGAAACATGAAAAATGGTGTTCACATTCTTTAAACCAAATTTTGCTGTTGAATCGACTGCGATCTTACTGTAATGCTACGTCTGTTTTCAGCATACACCAGAGGAGCTTACAGGATGGTCCGTACATCTGTCAACACAACTTTGTTATCGATACTCCTACTAAACTAATTGGAGGAATGTCGGAATCTTCACATACAGATTCAGCCTAAGGTTTATTTAGGTCGAAATGAAAATGGGCCACTCGGGTCCAATATCGCAGCCAGAGTGAGCATCTTGAAATTCTTATCACTACTCCTCCTAGACGGAGGTCATATCATATGGGGTTTCTCACTGGAAGACTTGCTGATATGATGTCTAGTTGATCCTAAATAAAAATGATGCCAGCCTGACATCAACATGGCTGCCATGGCAGCCATCTTGAAAAATCTTATTGCTATTCTCCTAGATGGATATTCATATTGATATGGAATTTTCATCAAATGACTTGCTATGATCTAGTTGGTCCCAAATGAAAATGGTGCTGATATCACATCTAATATGGCCACCATGGCAGCCATCTCGAAATCTTGTAGCTACTCCTTCTAGATGAATGGTCATCAAATGAATTATGATGTTTACTTTGTCCCAAATGAAAATGGTGCTGATCTGATATTCAGTAAGGGCCACCATGGCAGCCATCATGAATATCTCGCTACTCCTCCTAGATGAGTAGTAGTATCTGGGTGTTGGGGGTCAAATGAGGCACTTGGGGTCATACGGGAAATTAACATGGAGATGGCACTTGGGGTCATACGGGAATTTAGCATGGGGGCCTCTTGGGGGTCAAACGGGAATCGAACAGGTGTGTGGGGTACTTGGGGGTCAAACGGGAAAGGAACGGGAAAAGGAAACAAAGGGAGAGAGAGAGAAGTAGAGCACCATTGGGAAAATTAATCTTTTCTTGAAAAAATGGGTGGGCCCTGAAAAGGGCCGTTGGTGTTTTTTCTTTGGTTACATTGGCATCTCCTGGAGGGTTGTCTTCTTTTTCGGAGACTTCTACGGACTTCCGGTCCGTAGATCAAGACCATCTTCAGGCAGCCTTGTCTCTCCACATAAATCCGACGTTTCCAGATGGCGGTTGTCTGTGATTTTAGTGATGGCCCATGACGCTTTGACATACATGGGGAATGCTGGGTTTAAACAACATCCCCGAGATGATAGTCGATGATTCCACACTTGTCCACATCTTGTTTTTTTCTTGGAGTGGTCTTGGGAGAAAAAAAACCGTGAAGCTCTACGAGACAAGCGGTCGTATATATACCCTACGATCGGATTGAAATGAATCGAAATCAACTACCAATCCAAACACGCGTTACAAGCGGGTCGGTTTTTCTTCCAATGGAAAGAGAGTTGGGGTGTGACGTCATTTGGGGTATAAAGGCATCACAGCGTTCGTAGGGATTTTATTTTTTGGACAGCCTAAGTATGACGGAGACGGAAATACAATGTATTGGAGTGAGCCTGCAACGAATGGTGTATTGAACTTCCAACAGGAAGATTTTAATTTAGATTTTCTGTCTCAAAAAATTTGAGCCTGAAATCACTACGACTGCTGCTGTACCACTTCCCTCTTTGCTGCCGGTCATGGAGGATTTTAAAAAGAAGCAACAAGAAGAAATGGAAAAATTTGTTCAGCGACAGAAAGAAGCGGGAAGAAGTGTTTCTTCAACAAGAAGAGGAAAGGAGAAAACGAGAAGAAGAAATAAGAAGTTAGAAAGAGTGAAGAACCGCAAGAGAGGAAGCGAGGAAGATAAAACGGTGAGTCTACTACTCCAAGACATTTTACGTCGAGTTAAAGCATCTAAGAAAGTTATATGATATTCTTTAACTCAACCCAAGAGAAAAAGACCATCACGGGCCGAAACCATACGAAAACCATCACTACTAGTGAGATGCTACCACCACCACCACCACCAGTCACTACTACTACTACCACCAAAGCAGCAGGAGGAGGAATTGGACTGGGTCGTGGAAAAGGATTACGACAATTGAAGTTGATCATGTCAATTCCATAAGTTTGTTTTAACAAAAACAAAACAAACACCCCAAACGGTCCTTTTCAGGGCCACCCAGATCTCTAGAAAAGAAATCACATTGCCAAAAAAATCAAGTAAAAATTAAAATTCCATTCCTTGGTTTTTGTGTAAGAGTGCGTGCGTGCGTGCATCCATACTCTAAAATAACAACAACAAAACAAAAACACAAAGACACTTACTTTTTTTCCATTCTGTTCTATTTCATATTTTTTTACAATCAAAACACACCACACTCCAAAAAAAAGTTCATTGTTCACTGTCTGCTGTCTCTCTTGTTCTTCTTGAATTTCTTCACAGGAATCAAGGGTTCTTTTTCTTAATCACTGTCTTCCAGTGTCTAGCTTTCTTGCTTTTCTTGACGATAGGTTCTTCTTCTTCTTCTTCTTCTTCTAGGTTTGAAGATCCATCGGCTTCCTCCCTCTGGTAGATTTTCTTCTTCTTTCTGAGGGCACTCCGAAGACCAATGTCCTTTTCCTTACAATGATAACAGTATCTTTCCCTTTATCTCTGTTTTGGTTTGACGTTGTGAACATTCTGGAGCCCAATGTCCTTTCTCTTGGCAGATATAACAAGTATCTTGACTTTTATCTCGAGAGGTAGAGGAGGAGTAGTCCTTACTCTTACTGGTAGTATACTTTCTAAGGACTGTCTGCAAATCTCTCCACCAAAAAGCAATCTGTCTTCTTGACTTTCCATCTTTACTGTTTGAAAGTTCAATCACAACGACTGATTCTGAAGGTAAGAAGGTCTCTCCATATATAGTCTCCCTGTGTGAAATTGAATCAGATTCAAATCAGACTTTAAGATGAAAGATCACGCCCAATCTATGAGAAAACAAGAAGAAGAAACAAGAGGCCACGACGACAAAGATTTTCCGTGCCACCTGAAACACCGCTGGCTGAACTGCTAGCTCAAGTCCATGCTAGCGACTTCGAAGAAGATATGAGTGAACCTGAAACCTTACCACCTTTCAACCCACCCAAAACAAAAACCCACCACCATCACCAACACCTCTGACCAAGAAAGACTACCGTAGCTCCCCGAAAATTACTATCGGATTCGAGAGACGCAAAAAATAACCTCTCGAAAATTTTAAAACCACAGCCTACACTCACACGGTTCACTTCAAAGACTTCAAGTCCGAAGTACCTCCCGAGAAAGCGGCGGGGTTCATTAGCGATTTTGTGGAGATCTGTCTTACAGAACTTGAAACGACAATGCGGAGCCAAAGAAGACGATCGATTGAGACTGGCCATCCATCACGACAATTTTGAAGTCGCCTGTCTGGATCGAGTTCAGCACCCCCGGCAGAATTAACACCAGACAAAGTCATGTCCAAATCGAACACGTTCAACAATCCAACGACAAGTTTACCATCACAGATGGAAAGGCTACACTTTACATGACTCACGTTGCTCCTCCTCGAGGGAGCGGACGAAGTAGGAAAGTGTTACTGGTGGACGACCTTCGAGTACCAAACGCAGTGTCGTCCAAATCAACAATTTACAAGACCAGATGTGTTTGGCCCGGGCTATCGTGGGTGGGGCGAACGTATGCCAACAAGAACGAGAGCAAAGAATGGAAAAAAGCCTGGGAAAACATTCGACAATCGGACCGAGTCCAACAACGAAAAGAAGCAGAACTCCTGTTACGACAAGCTGGTATCCCCAAAGAGACAGTGTGTGGTAGTTCTCAAATGCAACAACTTCAAGACGTCTTGGCTCCTGGTTACACTTTGAAAGTACACCCCTCAAGAAGTGCGCGGAGCTCTGCTGTTTCGATGCCCGATTTCCCCGAAGGAAAATACATTCACCTCTACCACCATCAAGAACATTCGATGCCATCACCAGTATCACTAGGATTTCTAGGATACTCTTACTACTGCGAGAAATGTGACAAAGGATTTAACAATCGGGAGCAACACATTCATTGCGGAGAGAGATGTCGGGGCTGTTGTAGCGGACAAACCATGCCTTCCTGAACAACACCACGTCCATTCTGAAACCTGTCGACGTACTTTTGTCAGTCCCTCTTGTTACCAACAACATCGCAAGACACAAGGACACCAACAAAAATGTGCTTGCAACTTATTGAAATTGTGCTCCACGTGTGGACAGCAGATTCGAACCAACAACCCCAAGGCACACATTTGTGCTGGATAGAAAAGATGTCCTATTTGTTACCAGATCGTGATTTTGATCATCAATGTTTTATTCAAAAGTACGACAAGACAGAGAAGAAAGAATTAAAGAAGAACAAGAACCAAGTGGATTCATCTTTTTTAATTTTGAATGCATGCAAGAAACAGGCATTCACATTCCAATTTTTGCGTGGCTCATCGGGCTTGTGAGAAGTGCATTCAAGAAACGATCCATTTTCACTGTCCTCATTGTAGTAGGATTCCTGGAGGACGTGAAAAAATCTTTCGTGGTCCTAACACTTTGTCCGAGTTTGCTGAATGGATTTTAGACCCTACCGACGACACTTGGAGCGAAGATTACATTCAACGTTACGGAGACTGTCATCGATATCCGACCGTCATAGCTCACAATTTCTCGGGATACGATGGACAGTTTTTGTTAATTATTTTTGCGACAAGGTACCGAACGCCCTGAAGTCACCATGAACGGAAACAAGCTCATCTACATAAAAGTGGGTCAAGTCAAATTCAAAGATTCCATGAGTTATTTAGCCATGCCTTTGAGTCGAATGCCAAAAACATTTGGCATGACAGAAATGGCCAAAGGCTATTTTCCTCACTTCTTCAACACGGAAGCCAATCAACATGCCGTCCTACCTCATTTGCCTGACCTCCATGATTACGGCCCCGACGGAATGCGCCCCGAACATCGAGAAGCCTTTCACGCTTGGTACCGCGCTCACCAGTCAGAACCGTTTGACTTCCAAGAGGAAATGTTGAAGTACTGTCGATCCGATGTGGACATTTTACGGCGTTGCTATGGAAAGTTTCGAGAGTTATTTCTAGATCACGGAGACGTCGATCCTTTGAAAGATGCGTGCACCCTACCCAAAGCCTGTTCCTTAGTGTACACCCAAAATTTCATGCCCGAGAACGAACTAGCCATCATCGACTCCAACATGTCTATCTTTGCCAGTCGTCAATATTCGGCCAAAGCTTTACGTTGGCTCCATTACTTGTGCCAAAAAGAAGACAAATGGATACAACATGCCAGAAACGGAGGAGGAGAAAAGAAGATTGGATCTTATTCCGTGGATGGTTGGGATTTAGAAAACCCGCACACGGTGTACGAATTTCAGGGTTGCTTGTTTCACGGATGTCCTACCTGTTTTCCTGACCGAGACCTGAAAAGTCCTTATTCAGACTCTACCATAGAACAGTTGTACGAACGCACTTACCAACGACCACTTAAGTTAGAAAGTCAAGGATATAAAGTGGTTGAAATGTGGGAGCACGACTACGATCGACGTTTGAAAACCGATCCTGAATTTAAGAGCATCACCGAAAGTTACGACGTGGCCGACGTCGAACTTTTGGATCCGCGCCACAGTTTATTTGGAGGACGAACCAATGCCACTCGCTTGCTGTACAACGTAGACGAATCCTTGGGTGTGTAATACAAACGATTTCCAACCGGACACCCAGAAATTTTGACAGAACACATCGACGTGCAACATATTCGTCAATACGAAGGATTGATCAAATGTAAAGTCTTACCTCCGACCGACTTGTCCAACCCATCTTACCTCACCATTGCCAAGGAAAACTAATGTTTCCTTTATGCCGTATGTGTGCCGAAACATGCAACCAACATCAACCCTGTCACCACACGGAGGAAGAACGGTCTTTGACAGTAACGTGGGTCAGTGCCGAATTGTTTCGAGCTCTGGATCGAGGATACCGTTTGTTGAAAGTGTACGAAATCTGGCACTTCCAACCACCGCACAATACCAAAAGGACGACGCCACGAATCATCCAGGCATTTTCTCGGGGTACGTCAACCAATTTTCAAAACTGAAACAAGAAGCCAGCGGCTATCCTTCGTGGTGCAAGACTCCCGAAGACCAAGTCCGATTCAAAGAAGAGTACCGTGACGTCGAAGGCATCACTTTGGAAGACGTGGAAAAGAACGAAGGAAAAATATCGTTTGCCAAAGTCATGCTCAATTGTTTGTGGGGAAAAATGGCCCAACGACCCATCTTAACCAAGACGGAATACGTGACGATCCTTATCGCTACTTTCAACTGGTGGACGACAAAAGTGTACTAGTCAAACACGTCGAAATCGTCCGTGATGATTTGATCTTAGTCAATTTCGAAGAAGAACCCAAGTCGGTAAAACCTGACAAGTTTAGCAACGTGGTCATTGCCGCCTACGTGACAGCCCATGCTCGTTTGAAGTTGTAGGACGAAGCTTTAGAAGTCTTGGGAGATCGTGTCCTGTACTTTGACACCGACAGTTGCATGTACATCCATCGACCCGGTTGCCCACACCCTACCATCCAAGGAGATCGTTTAGGAGCCTGGACAGACGAGCACCCTCAAGACACCATCCTGAGTTTTGCCAGCGGTGGCCCTAAAAATTACGGTTACCGATACCGAGACCCACAAGGACAATTTCACACCCAATGCAAAGTCAAAGGATTGACCCTAAACTATCGAACCAGCCAAGTGGTCAATTTTGAGGTTTTTGAAAAATGCTTTGCTGTCTGGACAAGTGGAAGACTTTAGAGTGCAAACGTTAGAACCTCACAAGATCGTACGGTTACCTAATCACCAAATTGTCACTCGTCCTTTACAAAAAGTGTACCAAATCGTGTACCAGAAACGAGTGAGACTTCCAGACCACACCACTTTGCCTTACGGACACGCCGATCTGCAGTATAAAAAAGGGATCACTTCCAAGCCAAAAAATGAATTGCAAATACAGACGTCAACCGAGCAAGAAGAAAACAAAAGATGAGTGCTTTTGTCATCCTCCCACCAAAGATGAATAACAATACTCATGCCACCCACCCACCAAGGGAGAAATCTAGTGTGAACTCCAAGTGCCATCACGACTTGGAGTGCGATGCGGTACCATGCGACGAGACGGATTCCGTACGCGTTGACAGCAGCGATTCACACGATCAGACGGATGCCGTACGCTTGGACATCGTCGATGCAGCACCTCACCGTCCCTCTTACGATGCAGGAACACCTTTACTCTTTATTAAACGTACACATAATTGTCATACCTACAGGAGTAAAGAATTGACGATACCTGTGGCTTTGCCTGGTTATTCCAAGTTTGAAAGGCGACTAAAGACGTTCCAAGACAAGTGGCCTAAATATCTACTACAAGCAACTACTGCCAAAGCTTTAGCCAGATCTGGATTTATCTACTTGGGAGAAGGAGATAAAGTTCAGCGTTTCAGTTGCGGTGTGAGACTTCACCAATGGGAGCCTACTGACTCAGCTTACATTGAACATACCAGATGGTCTCCGCACTGTCAGTTCTTACCTTTAGTGGCCTTAGAAGAGTACGGGTACGATGAGCCAGATGTCATACCTACAAAGAAGAAGTAACATGTCGGATGATACTTTACAAGAATACATTCGTGGTTTACCTTTGGAGCTGCGAGAACACATTTACCAGTATTTTGTCCCTAGTTTAGAAGACCGCATTCGTGGTTTACCTTTGGAGTTGAGAGAACGCATTTACCAAGAATGGGTTCAGATACAAGTGAAACGTAAAGAACAGTTACATCCTTTACGACACAGACAATTTAGCCATTGGTATCTGAATGCTGTAAGAATACTGATTAGTGGCAAGTTGTTCAAATGGTCAGACATTGATAGAAATGGAAATTAGGCTTGTAAGGAATTGGATGGCACCACCTACCATGTGGGAGTGATTCATAGAATTCGATGGAACGAAGTGGACGAAACAACCAACTTACAGGAATACCAAAAACGTTTGCAAGAAGTGTCACTTCAAGACGAAACGCCTTTACGTCGACTGACGTGTAGTACGTTTGTCACTGAACATCTTGGACATCCTTTACCCACCGATTCCATTTGGCTAAAGTGTGACTGTTTTGTCACCAAGAAGACTAGTTTAGAAGACCGCATTCGTGACTTTGCCTTCGAAGCTGCGAGTACGCATTTACAAAGAGTTGGTCCAGATCCAAGTGAAACGCAAACTCAAAGTCATTCCTCGATTTTTAAACTATTGCTACTTCCACCGGATCAGAAGCCTGATTCTGGAGAGAAACTATCACCGCTATCGTGAAGAACACAAAAGAGAGTTACTTCTTTCCAAGTCGGAAACTTTACCAGAGTACATTCGTGGTTTGTCTTTGGAGGTGCGAGTACGCATTTACCGAGAGTTTGTCAAGATACAAGTGAAACGCAAACTCAAAGTCATTTCGCGATTTTTAAGGTATGCTTACTTCCAAACTGTCAGAAGAAAGATTCTGGAGAAAACCTTTCATTGTAGAATCCCGGGAATAGTCTATCACAAAAGAACCTGGATATAAAAACCCACCACAAAAGATACCCACCTTGGGAATCTCACCCTATAAAAACCCACCATGCCTGATCTGTGGTCTTCACTTGTGAAACGGATTCCGTGGAAGGAAGTCAACGATCGTGTTCAGACCTTAGAGGATTATAAAGACTTAATACAAGAACTGTTTCCATTGAATTTTGGACGCTATGCAGTGTGTGTCTTAGTGACTACCTTTCTTGGATTTCGTTTTCCAGGACATTCGTTGTGGAGTATTTTTGAGGATCAGTGTTTGTCTTGGATTATTTTGAAGGACCCGTGGTTGTTTTGGACTATTTTGATGAACCATCAAAAAAAAAAACCATGACCATTCATGCTTTATCGGTACACGAAAGACAAATTGTACTCAAAGTGTTGAGAGTGGTGATGAAGACAAGTGGGGTACCTCCGTGTGAAGAAGACATTAGTCAAACTTTATCTACCTTTGACACGTTTCAAGAAGTGTGCCTTGTTAGTGGGTTGCACCAACAACTTACCGGTTGGAAAGATGTACGTGACTGGAGAAAAATTGGTTTCGATGTTTGGCTACAAGAAGTACCCCAGTTTGCCAAAGATCTGGCACGTCACTAAGTTTCCAAAAGTGAAATGGGAACCTAAGTAAAAAAAAATGACCTTAGAAACAATCCTGGAAGAAGAACCTGACACAGTAGAGAAAGACCACACCGTTGTTGTCGTCCACATGGAAACACCACAAGAACACACCCCCTTACCGTCAGAGACATTTCATTCTTCTACCACCACCAGAACAAAGACGAGCAGAAGAATACTACCACCAGTGCCTGTGCCTTCCATTCCTAGGACAGTGTTTTGTTCTTGTTGTACATTGACTCGTTTGTACAGAACTTTAATTCTTTTAGTGGTAGCCTTAATCTTGTACCTGACCATTTTTGTTGTCTGCATGTTTGTTCTTCATGACTTGTAAAATATGTTTTTGTTGTTTGTTTGTTTTTGAAAAAAAAAAAATAAACGTGTATGAAACGTATAAAATGTCTTGGGTCTTTTGTCTTCTTCTCAAAAATCTTCCTACCTCAGTCATGGCTACATCTTCTTCTGCCTCGTCTACCTCTTCTACTTCATCTGTGGTCAAAGTGATTGACGAAAAGTTAGATCGTCAAAGTTGGGACGCTTTGTATCTGCGCCATCCATTTAACATGTTGATTGCTGGACCCAGTGGTTCAGGCAAAACCGAATTTGTCAAACGTTTGATCGAACACAAATCTCATTTGTTCGATCGTCCACCTCAATGCATCGTGTGGTGTTACAAAGAGTGGCAACCGTCTTACACTTTATTGAAAGAAAGTCAAGGAGAAGCCATTTCGTTTGTAGAAGGCATTCCTCGCGAAGACGATGGGATCGTGTCTGACGTGAGTCAAACACATCTAGACATCTTCGACGACATGTTAGGAGAAGACGAAGAAGAAATTAAACTTTGGTTTACACGAAAAGGACACCATCGAAATGCCAGCATCATTTACATTACTCAAAATTTATTTCAACAAAGTAAAGCCCATCGTACCATCAGTCTCAACGCTCATTACGTGGTCTTGTTTAAAAGCCCTAGAGACAAATCTTAAGTGCAAGTGTTAGCCAAACAGTTAGGCACTTCTTGGCTGAATTATGCGTACGACGATGCCACTCAAACACCTCATGCGTATTTACTCATTGACTTAAAACCGACCACTCCCGACTATTTGAGATTTCGTGCCCAATTGTTTCACCATTGGTGCCAAGAAGGAGGCCCTGTCATTTACACGTCCCCTTCAGCCACACTCTGAAAAAAAACTATAAAAACATCTACCGCGTCATTTCTATCTCACATTCTTCGAGATGACTTCCTTTCAATCTCATCCTTCGGCTAAATTGATTCGTGCCTTGCATCAGTCGCGAAAAAAATGCACAAGTCCGTGCTCATTTGTTAGAAGCTAGTCTTAAAGAAGTGTTACGATGGTTTACTTTGACGGCACGTCAATTACTGCAAGGCATCATTCACATCCCTCATCAAACGCAACGTTTTTTTCAAAAACATAAAGGGGCGTTGTCACAACTAGCCGATCCTAGAATCGATCCACGGACTAAAAAACAAATCATTTTAACCCCTGGAGGGAGCGGTTCTTTAGGAGGGCTTATGATTCGTTCCCTTTTGAAATGGGATCCTAATGCCCAAGCCAAAAAACCCAAAACACCAAAAAAGAAGAAAAGCCCTAAAAAGAAAGCCACAAAAAAGAAAAGCCCTAAAAATAAGAAAGCCCCCGAGAAAAAGAAAAGTTCTGCCAAGAAGAAGAAAACACCCACCACTGGCACCCGCAAGAGAGGTACTGCTGCCAGGAAACAAACGTACACCCGCAAGACACCACCACAACAGCCAGCAGTGACGAGGTCCCCTTTTGCGTCCACTTCTTCGTCTTCTTCACCACCCTTCATGATCATGATGCCTGCCAAACCAGACTTAAGACAAGTGTTTCCTAATTTGATGCAAAAATGGAAACCTATTTCGAAAGTCACCACTCCGGGACCCTCGACTTCGGCTGATCTGGCCATGGCAGCAGCCGCGAACAAAGTACCGTCCCCTAAAACCAAAGTCCAAGAGAGAACCGGCGTGCTACAAAGTTTAGTGGATTTATCCAAAGAAGAATTGAGACGATTTAGTCCATTGAAAACACCTCAACGTCGAGTGGGGCCTGTCATGAAGATGGTACGTCGTGCAGACAATCAGTGGAGACGTGTTCCAGTATAAAATAGAAGGGTGACCTGCCAGAGACTTCAGACTTACTCCTAACCTCTAAGATGGCTCCCAAACGTGCACACCACCACCACCACCAAAAAAAGAAGAAAACCGAAAAAGGACTTCCACCTCGTCTGGCGAAACATTGGGACGTCTTGTCTGTCCTGACCAAATCCAATCCTCCCATGCGAAAACAACTCATTCAAACAGCCCCAAAAGAAATCATCGATACCGTGTGTGAATGTTGTTTGAAATTCTTGAAAGGAACGGTACCTTTGTTCAAGATACAGAAACAAAAATTAGGTAAACATCGGAACGTTCTTCGCCAAATGGTGAAAAAGAAAATACCTCTCCAGCAAAAGAAAAAAATGTTGGTGCATCGAGGAGGATTTCTACCCATGCTGATAGGACCGTTGTTAAAAATAGCGGCTCCTTTGTTAGGAACGATTGCTGGACCACTTTTAGGAGGTGTCATGCGATAAAAAAAAAGAAGATAAAAAGGACACCCTTCTCTGGAAAGAGCACACCTTTTTGTACCTTTGGATGAAATGGAAGGACGAAAACTGACTTTAGTACCTTACAAACGATGGATGGAATTCCATCGTTGGAATGAACGACGGATACCTCATTTACCACACAATCCTAATCTCAACGAGATGTCACAGTTACAACAAGAATTATAAACGCTGATGGAAAGAAGCGATTTGTCAGAAACAGAAAAATCCCAACGGTAAGGTCAACTCTTACAACGTCTGTAACTCTTTCACCAAAAAGCTGTCGACGAAACAGCTCCACCCACTCTGAGAGATTTCAAAACCCTGATGAAAAGTGAACCTAAAGTCACCACCACCACTAAAACAGACACCGCCACGGGGACAACAGAAGAAGAGGAGCCCCGAGAAGTGTTTCAAACTCCGTCTGCTGGCATACCTAGTCAAATTGCAGCTTCCTTGTTGACACACTCTCCTACCCCTCATCGAGAAGCCATGAAAGCGTGGGTTAAAAAGTTAAAAGTTAAAAAGAAGATGTCCACTCCTTCTTCAGCAGAAGAAAAAAAGAAAGACAGCAAGACTGAAGTGAAAAAAGACACCACCAAGAAGAAACCTACCATCATTACCCCTTCTTCACTACCCACTCCTGTGGCTCGTCGAACGCGTCAAGCCGCTTCGTCCAAACCTCACGACACTCAAAGTAGTAGCATCGAACAGTGGTTGACTTATTGAGGAATCATGGAGAAACTTTTAGCTACCATTTACTACAATCCTGGCCATGCTGCTGGTTACGGAGGAGTTCAAAAATTATATCGAGCTGCCAAAAGTAAATTGAAAAGTGTACGTTTGCCAGAAGTTACAAGAACAATCGACGTACACGTTACACAAACCCATTCGACGAAAATTTTCTAGAAGTCCAACCCAAGTGGAGGGCATCGATCATCAATGGCAAGCCGATTTAGCCGACGTCTCTCATTTGGCAGCCTACAATCGTGGTCACAAATATTTGTTTTGTGTCATCGACGTGTTTTCCAAATTTGCTTGGGTCGTGCCTTTGACATCTAAAAGCAGTACCGAATTGGTACGTGCCTTAAAATTGATCTTGAAACAAAGTGGTCGTCACCCTTTACGATGGCAAACTGACAAAGGCACAGCAGTTCTAAACCAAGCTTTTCAAAAAGAATTGAAACAAAGACACATTCATTTTTTTACCACCGAAAATCCTGAAACCAAAGCCAGTATCGTGGAAAGTTTTCAAAGAACTTTGAAAGAACGCATGTGGAAATATTTTACACATCAACACACTCTCAAGTACATCGACGTGTTACCCTGTTTGGTCAAAGCGTACAATCAATCGTACCATCGAAGCATCGGATGTGCCCCCGAAGAGGTCAGCCCTGAAAACGAAGTGACCGTGTTTGATCGATTGTTTGGTACACCCCAGAGGAGCAGACCACCTCAGAAAGAAACCTTGCTGGAGTTGAAGACGGGAGATTGGGTTCGCATCGGAAAAACCAAACGCACTTTTGACAAAGGTTATTTACCCAACTGGACCACCGAATTGTTTCGTGTCACTACACCCGTGCGTGGACGCGATCCTCCCGTCTATAAATTGGAAGACATGCACGGTGAAGTGCTTAAAGGAACATTTTACTTGCCTGAGTTACAACGAGTGACCAAAAAAAGAAGACGCCTTGTACGACATCGAAAGCATTCTCGAACAAAGAACTCAAAGTAGGCAAACGTCGAGTAGAAGAAGTCAAAGTACGTTGAAAAAGGATATCCTCCTAGTTTTGATTCTTGGATTGCCGCTTCCCAAGTCGTCGACTATAAAAAGAAGAAGAAGAAGTAACCTAACATGCCATTCAACACAACCACGACTTCGACTCCTTCGCAGAGTTCTTCTCTTCAAGAATTACAAAAACAACCGCTCTTGGTGTGGTGCGGAGAACGTGTGCCTAAAAATCAAATCGTCTTTTTCTGCCAAATCTTTGTAGTGTATTGTGTCATCGGAGCAGCTATTGCCAATTTGAGTTTGCAACAAGGGGACAAACAATTGTGGACCATTTTACTCAGCAGTTGCATCGGTTACCTTTTACCTAGTCCCTCTTTGAAATTTACGACGACGGACAACAGTCACCACAACAACAGCAGCAGCCATCACCACTGTAGTACGACCAACGTCAGTCCACCTTCTTCCAGTCACCACAATACCACTCCTCTTTTGGAACCCTTTGAACATCATTTGAACTCGAGTGACTCCTCGGACGCCAAAACCACTTTGGACCTACTATGAATGACCAATTTTATTTAACTTTACCTAGTGACAGTTCCATCGATGTGTTTCCCAACAACACCTTATGTTGTTTCACGGCCAAATTACCTCCGTCCATCCAATTAGATCACGATGCTCATTGGGAAGTGGCTTTGGTAGAAATCATTCATCCTACGCAAATCATGAACATCGACGAAGGTCAAAACACTTTCATCGTGGAAATCTTGAACGAAAAAATACATGATGAGTTGGAGAAAATTAAACCTTGCCTTGAGCATTCCAGAAAGGTATTCATGACGACCACTCCTCCCGTTGCGAGCCATACCATGAGAATTCCTAAGGGGTATTATTTTAGTACTAAACATTTGGTGGACACCATTGAAAACATCTTCGTATCCCAATTTGGCAAAGCCTTAAACAGTGTCCAAAAATGGGTACGAATCGCTTACCATGATGTGGCACGCCGTTTCATCTTGCAATTTTTCAAAGAGAAGGGGGAACTCATTGACGACAAAAAAGACAAAAATTTACCCGAGCAGCACAGAAAATTCATGACCATTGAATTTTCTCCTGGGTTGTATGCTATTTTGGGTGGAAATAAAAAGTGTACTAATAAAAAAAGTCGCAAGCAACGTAGAATTCGAACATGCTTTTCGCACCCCTATCGAATTGAACGTTGGACTGAATTTAATGTTTGTGTACTCCGATGTGGTGGAGTACAACGTGGTGGGAGACACAGCTGCTCCCTTACTGAGAGTCATTCCTTTCAAAGTGGATACTGCTGCTGGTGCGTACGAAGAAGGTGGAAACACATTTCACGTTCACCGTGAATTTGTACACCCTCATTATCTTCCAGTCAGTAAATCGTATTTTGACAGTGTCAACATTAGTATAAAAGGAGATTTGGGACAAAGTGTGCCATTCATTTACAAAGGAAAACTCACGGCGAAACTACATTTTCGAAAAAGGTTCTCCAACGCATTGTAAAAACAAATGTATCCAGTGTACCGAGGAGTGGCTCGACAACGAGGACATGGTTTAGGAGATATGTTAAAATCGGCTTTTCGGACGGTAGCCCCTATTTTGAAACCTATGGTGACTCGAGGATTCCATGCCTTAAAAGATGCCGCTTTGACGCAAGGAAAAGAATTTTTGCAAAACGTCCTCATCGACAAACAAAATCCTAAAGAAGCCTTTATGAGAGCAGGCAAAAATGTGTTGATGCACACTGGCAAAGATCTTTTGGGTCTTCGAGAGAGTCCTATAAATTCACTTCACGCTTCAGGCCCTGGCATTACTTCTTCCTCCACTTCACAGCAAGGACAAGGTAGAAAGAGACGACGTCGAAATCCCTTCAGAGTTCATAAAACACACGGTGGTGTTCCAAAAAAGAATAAGAAAAGAAGAACCATCAGAGAATTAGACGTGTTTGATTACTAAAAGCCATTGAAAATGATGCACCGAGATTCTTGCGAATGTACCAAGTCAGAACTGGATATGTTTACCATGCCTCCCACCATGATGACGATGCAAGAATCCCAATGGGTGGAATTTCATCTTGTATCGTCTTTGACGGAATCAGCTCCTATCGAATTTGAAATCAAAGGACAAACCGAAGATTACATCGATCTGAATAACAGCTACTTGTACCTGAAACTCAAAGTGATCAAAACGGCGGACAGTAGCCTTCCTGGGGCTGATGCCAAAGTAGCACCCGTCAATAATTTCATGCATTCTTTGTTCAGCGAAGTAGATTTGTACTTGAATAACAAACTGGTCAGCAGCAGTTTGGATACTTACCCTTACCGTACTTACTTGGAAAATCTCTTGACGTCGGAAAAGAAGCCAAGAACATTCATCTGCATGCTTCGGTGATCTGGAAACCTGACACCTCGGAAAAGTTCAAGGACACAGCGGTGTCAGTGCCGGCGACGCAAGCCGTTGATAAAACTATAATTCCAGCAGATCCGCACAATGTGGGATTTAACGAGCGTCAAAAGAAAATCAGACGCAGTTTAGAATTGATGGATCGTTTGCATTTGGACATGTGGTTGCAAGACAAGTATTTGTTGAACAGAGTAGATGTACGCCTGAGACTGTATCGCAGTAGTCCCGCTTTCCATTTGATGGCTCATGCTAACGAGTGGAAAACCATCATCCAAGAAGCCAGACTTTACGTGCAACGTGTGGAAGTCTTACCAAAAGTAGCCAACGACATCAGTCAAACGTTGAGCAGAACCACTGCCAAGTATCCTGTGCGACGAGTGGAAGTGAAAACATTTACCATTGCCGCTGTACTCCGATCCAAAGTCGAAGATCACGTCTTCCAAGGACAGCTCCCCAAATGTTTGCTGATTGGCATCGTCAGTAATGCAGCCCTCAACGGAGTCCACAATCAGAATCCGTTCGAGTTTAAACATTACAACGTCTCCAAGATAGAAGTCAGTCGAGATGGCAAAACGTTGTGTACCAGACCTTTTGAACCTAAGTTTACCGAGAGAAATTACTTGCGATCTTACCTGAGCCTGTTTGAAGCCACAGGACAGTTAGGCACCAACACCAGCCACGGCATTTCGTACGACGATTATGCAGGAGGGTATGCGTTGTGGGGATTTGATTTCACTCCTGACCAAGGCAGCGACGAAGGACATTTCCACCCTATAAAATCAGGCCCACTTCGTGTGGAACGTCAGTTTAAAGATCCTCTACCTGACACGGTGAACGTCGTCTTGCATGCAGAATTTGATAATGCTCTAGAGATCAACAGTTTGAGAGAAGTGATTCTAGACTATTAGAAGAAGAAAAAAAAAGTTGCAACACGTAGAAGAAGAACCTATGGAGATAGACGAGGGATTTTGTGAAGTTCAACAGTCACAAACTATCACCGATGATGACGGGTTGATTCATCCAGAACTTCCAAAAGAAGAGAATAATACTGTTCCCGAGTTTGTTGGATTTATTTCTCGATGGCCAGAACAAGAAAAACATTTAGTTTCCTGTTATGTGC
The DNA here is from genome assembly GCA_029931535.1 of Margaritifera margaritifera. NCBI lineage: Eukaryota > Metazoa > Mollusca > Bivalvia > Unionida > Margaritiferidae > Margaritifera > Margaritifera margaritifera. Next base: position 723,934 of record JAQPZY010000917.1, on the reverse strand, counting down.
AGGAATTGATTGAAAGAATGAACACCCTGACCCGAGAACATTGTCATGGATGTCAAATCGATCATCCCAGTCAGAAACAACACGATAAATGTTTGATGATGACGGCCGAAGAAAGAATGGATGAATTTTTGGAAGAGGCTTGGTCTCAGGTCTCGGAAGAAAAGGTGTTGAGAAAATGGTATAAAGACTTGCAGGATTCTTCTTCACCTCCACTCACTCCTCTGGAGATCAAACGCATCGAAGGTCTCATTCAACAGAGTACAGAGACTATCCGCCGTGAGTATTCGTGGAATTACTTGACAGATCAATTCAAGCATACAGTCAAGTGTGGATTGATGACTCATTATTACCTGTGAAGAAGAAAAAATGGATACCAGGGAACTTCATTACCTGTTGACTCGCAGTTCCTACACTTCTTCTTGGAATCCTGTGGTGTGTGCTAAAGATGAACTACCTCATCGCAAACCTAAAGACGTTCATGCCTATGTCATCAATACCGACGACAGTCATCGACCAGGAACCCATTGAGTAGCCATGTACTTTCCCAACGATCACAATGGTGGTGGTGTGGAATATTTTGATTCTTATGGATTACCTCCTTTGGAAAACGACATCATCGACTTTATGAGAAGAAATGCCATCTCTACTCGATTCAATAATGCCCGATTACAAGGATCGGATTATATGGTGTGTGGACAATATTGTGTACATTTTCTTCATCAACGCAGTCTCGGATATTCCTTAGAACATTTAGTGACTTGTTTTGATAGAGACTATGCTCGAAACGAGGCTAAAGTAGAACGATGGTTTTGTGAACGTTATGGTTATCTCTTGTCTTTAGCTCAGAAACGTAGTGTGCATCAGAATGATGTAGATGTAGAAAAGTGGAAGTTTAGTTTGCCTTCCCAACGTTGTCAACCCTGTAAATACGTTCCTGTTTAATATCTTGTTGATTGTTAGTTTGCATTTTTATGTTAGAGAAGCTTCTTCTTGTTCATTAAAAAAATGTTGATTTTTTGAGAAAAAAAAAATCGTGTTGTGTGGTTTTTTTATTGAATTTGAAGAAACAAAATGTATATTCTCTATCTCTCTCTTTCTATCGATCTGAAGTCACCCCCTCTATCCATTTTCTCACTCTCGATCTGAACCCCATGTTTTCCATCGCGTCCGCGCTTCAAGCATATAAAGCGGTGCGTTGGCTAGTGTAGTCAGGCATAAGACTGGCATTCAATGCAAAATATAAAAGTAATCGACATCTAATCGCCGTCTTCCTTGACCTCGAAAAAGCCTATGATCTAATCTGGACCAAAGGGTTAATTGCCAAATTAAACAAATATGGAATCACTGGCCACATACATAAGTTCATATCAAACTTCTTAACCGGTCGAACTATCCAAACGAGGGTGGGAGGACAGTATTCAGAAATACATGAGCTGGAAAACGGCACCCCTCAGGGGAGTGTACTGAGTCCCACCCTTTTCAATATCATGATAAATGACCTGGAAAAGTCAATAAACCAAACTCAGCTGGACATATCTCAGTTTGCTGATGTCAGCGGAATCTGGAAAGCGGGAAACCCGTCCAATGAAGCTGTGGTGAGCTAAATGCAGATGGGACTAGATGGGATTGGTAGATGGGCAGATAGGTGGGGTTTCAAAATATCCCCCGGAAAAACAATAGGGGTGCTTTTTACACCTAAACTAAAAACACGCAGGGCCCCCCCAAAATTATACTTAAACGGTACAGAAATAAAGTTTGAAAAAGTGGCTCGTTTCTTGGGAATGCTATTCGATGAGCGCCTTACATGGAGCAAGCACATAGCAGAGCTGGTAAGGAGATGCGAAAAAGATCTAAACCTCTTACGAAACCTTAAAGGGACTGAGTGGGGGGCGGATCAGACCACACTCCTTACATTATATAGGACACTCATTCGATCGAAAATAGATTACGGGTGCCAGGCATATGCTTCGGCTCACCCTAATGTACTTAAACAACTAGATCGAATTCAGTACCAGGCTCTTGCTATTTGCACCGGCGCTCTCACTAGCACTTCTGGGGACGAGCTACGAGTTTTAACAGGTGAACCCCCTCTGCACCTTAGAAGGGAGGAGTTACTCCTGCGCTATGAGACACGTCTGTCAATTCACCCGAAATCTCACCCCACCCGCATTATCATAAACAAGTGCAACAAGCCCTTCCGACATAAACTTAAAGCAAACTTACCAGGAGGGAAAAAATATCCATGAACTACACAGGGAGTTAGAACTAATCACTACCCAAGCGGAAATAATACAACACCCGGACACCGCACCATGGACCTGTAAGGCCCCCAAAATCAATGTCGAAGCATTAAACTATGGGGACAAACAACATAACCCGTTAGAAATCAGGGCAAAAATCTTAACTGATCTTGCGAATAGATGTGAGGGCTACACACAAATATATACCGATGGGTCAAAATCACTGGAACCCATGCGTACAGCAGCCGCAGTCGTAATCCCGGGGGAGAATATCACACTGGAGGCAAGGCTGCCTGATCACTGCTCCATTTATACAGTCGAGTTTTGGGCAATTAACGAAGCTATAAAATGGATTGAAGAGACCCACACAGCCAAAACAGTGATAATCAGCGACTCCCTCAGTGTGCTACGAACCCTGGAAACAAATAACTCGTCCAGCAGGGAAAACATGCTACGGGAAATATATTTAAAGCTAAAAACCCTGGACCAACAAAAATATACTGTGGAATTCATGTGGGTACCCTCCCACATCGATATTCCAGGGAATGAAAGGGCAGATCAAGAAGCTAAAAGAAAGCTTAAAGAATCGGAAATACACCAAATGGATTATAGCGTACTGGAAATTTACAGTATCATAAGGCAGAAAATAGATACTAAATGGCAAAGGGAATGGGATAACTCAGCAAAAGGGAGAAAACTCTATCAACTGCAAAAGCAAGTTAGCAGGAATATATCAACCCCTAAATTGGTAAACCCATACGACTCCAAAGTCATAACACGACTCAGAACTGGCAAAACCCTTTTAGCCAGCAGTTTTGGAAGGTTTATACCAGAGATAAGAGCAGCGGGCATAAATTGCCCTCACTGCCCCGTCCCGGAAACATTAGATCATATCTTTAATACCTGCCCCAAATACACACCAGAAAGGACAGATTTCCAGGAAAAACAAACCAAAATAAACGCGCCAGCCCAGTATCCGACGTTTTTTAAAACCAAAACGAACAACATCAACTCGATGTATGCAAACATCTTGGGGTTCATATCTGCCATAGGGAAAAGGGGAAAATTATAACCAATTAAACCCCACACACACACACACACACACACACACATACACATAAAATTCCGGTCTCCTCACAAAAATCTAAAATAAACTTAAACTTTAAAATAAAATTAAAAGGTCAGATCACAACGCAGGGAGGAACCAGGTAAATCCACAGCCCTTACGGTTGGAGGGTACGTCTCAACGAACTTGGGCCCTCGCACTGCAAGTATCTGAACCTCAAATCATTAGGACAGCCAGGAAAAAATTAGACACAAAATCTAAACTAAACTTAAAATTTTAAATAAAATTAAAAGGTCAGATCACAACGCAGGGAGGAACCAGGTAAATCCACAGCCCTTACGGTTGGAGGGTACGTCTCAACGAACTTGGGCCCTCGCACTGCAAGTATCTGAACCTCAAATCATTAGGACAGCCAGAAAAAAATTAGACACAAAATCTAAACTAAACTTAAAATTTAAAATAAAATTAAAAGGTCAGATCACAACGCAGGGAGGAACCAGGTAAATCCACAGCCCTTACGGTTGGAGGGTACGTCTCAACGAACTTGGGCCCTCGCACTGCAAGTATTTGAACCTCAAATCATTAGGACAGCCAGGAAAAAAAAAATTAGACACAAAATCTAAACTAAACTTAAAATTTAAAATTAAATTAAAAGGTCAGATCGCAACGCAGGGAGGAACCAGGTAAATCCACAGCCCTTACGGTTGGAGGGTACGTCTCAACGAACTTGGGCCCTCGCACTGCAAGTATTTGAACCTCAAATCATTAGGACAGCCAGGAAAAATTAGACACAAAATCTAAACTAAACTTAATTAATCACAAGCAAAGCAAGATTTGTTTTTTACCCCATGCATGACTACTAACGAAAGGAAGGAAAAGAATGGATGAATTGATGAATGAATGTTTTTTCTTTTTATTATTAGGGGGAAAAAAAAAAAAAAAAAAAAAAAAAAAAAAAAAAAAAAAAAAAAAGTTGTTTCTGTTTTAATTAATACATACATGACTATATACTCTGCTTTCTCTACGCTCTTTCTAAACACCCACACTGGTACCGATATTCGGAAAAAACAGTCCAAGGAGTATCAGAACAACGCACCAATGAATCAATAATAGGACCCTTACAATGGCCCCAATCGAACCTAAGAGTATAAGGTGGTCACAAGTCCAAACCATCAGGGGCCGACTGCACAATGCGGTATATAGTTCATGCTTCATCCCAGATCCACTAAAACTATCCAATAGGACCCTCTCAATGGCCCAAATCGAACCTAAGAATATAAGGTGGTCACAAGTCCAAACCATCAGGGGCCCACTGCACAAAGCGGTATATAATCTACAACTTAAACCCAGTTCTCCAAACAAAAAGGCAGCAAATTCAATTGATAACAAGAAACTTAAAAACTTTGACCCAAAATCCATAGACAATATAAGGTGGCTTAAAAACCAAAAGCCATCAGGCCCAGCCGCACAAAGTGGCAACGATTACTTCAACATGCATAGAATCAAGTATAGGGCAAAGCTCCTTGGACTTAACCCAACTTCAACACGGTACCAGTCAGCCAATCATATAGAGTTCATTAAAATTAAAAATGTTTAGCGACACGTGCAAGACGACATCAATATTTAGGCAAAATCACACCCTGGACCACAGACACCATCTTGTGACGCAAAAGCTCCTCCCTGGCCGTTCCTGACTCCGCCTTTTCCGCGCCCGGACATTGCATCGCAACAGACAGTGTGCTGGGCACACAATTAAATGGCGTGAGGGCGATTCGCACCCCCACGCCGATTAATTAAATAGCATGCGGTGCATGCAGTAAAGCGCAAGCGGTTTTTACAGCTCTGTTTAAACCGCTTGACGAACCCCAAACTGATGCTACAGCAACAGTTTGGGGGCAAATTAAATAGTGCGCTGTGCGCATATTAATCAGACGTACATGACGAGATTCGTCGCACACGTCTATAATTCAAATTCAGTCAGTAGTGTAGTCATTTCAAAAAATCCTTCACACCAGGGAAAAGTACGTAGTGATTAGATGCGCTACTTCCAAACAAGTCGCCAAATACCTAGAAATCCAACAAATTGGCCCATACCGAGTAACAATTACTCGCCACATGAACATCAGACCACAAAATCAAGACCACCTTACCAGTAAACCTAAACCAGTAATGAACAAAATCAGTAGAACAGATAGGGAGCACAACACAGAATGCATAACACAGGAAATAAATAGACAGGGCCAGGAAATTGAACAGGCAAGACGATTAAATAATAAACAGAGCGAGCAATCAACTGCAGTGCTCTTACAATTTAAACAGACCCCCCCCCCCGCCCCCCAGCTACAGTCCGCCTAGGGCCAACAGGCAGAAACTATCAGGTGACAGAGTACAACCCCAAAACTAGATACTGTACCAAATGCCAGGGGTGGGGGCATTTTACCACCAAGTGTAGATTTAACAAAAGATGCAGAAGGTGTGGGGGACCCCACGAGGGTCAATGCAAATTCCAGGGGCAAAAATGTGCAAACTGCAAAGAACCCCACCACCCACGATCACGTGAGTGCAGATACAGCATCAAAGAAAATGCTATCATCGAGTACATGACAACAAACAAAGTACCATACCCCGTCGCTAAGACTGAAATCAATAACAACATGCAAACCACTAATAGCACCAAAATTACCGCCCCCAACCACCAGTCAAATTAAATCAAAACCGATCAGAGAGGCCCCAGCGCATCAACACAACAAAACAGGACAAACAACCAAACAAACCAACAGACAGACACCCGAATCAACAAAACCAATACCACCCAACCCCAATAGAGCTAAGGAGCTGTATAAAACAAACACCATACCGACAACAGAACCCCCACCCCCACCCCCGCCCAGCGCTGCACAAAACAATAATAACAAAAATACAAAATCAACCCCGGATACAAAATCAACTAAAGCACCTTATACCGGCAATAAAGAAATCCCTAACAACATAACAGCTATACAAGTTCTAGAACTTATCCGGGACATAATTGACGGGGTCATCAAACTAACTAAGAACAATCAGATCCCCTCCGGTACCGTACTTACCCAAATATTAGACCTCGCAACACTGCGGATTAGACCCCAGACCCCCACACAAACCGGAAACCACGGTAGAGAAAAAAACACGAACGTAAATAGGGGGACCCAACAATGAATACAACAGAAATAATCTACATACTACAGTGGAATAGTAGGGGAATACGGAAAAACATTCCCGATTTAGTCCTTAGAGTCAATAGCGCCCTAAACAAACCGGACGTTGTGTGCATTCAGGAGACTCATTTGAATGAGCAGAAAAGCCACCTAGAACTACCCAGGTTACTCTACCTGTTACATCAAAAATAGACCCCAAGGGCAGCAGGGAGGCGGACTAGCAATCTATGTCAGTGATGCTATATCAAGTGAGTCTGTTGAATGTACTCAACTAATACCAGACCCCGAGCCGAAACCGGAACACCAAATTATCAAAATAAACAATGGTAGTAGACCAATAACAATTGTAAACATGTACGACCCAGGTAGGGAAGTCATTAAACCGGAAACATACAACACAATCGTTGGCGAGCTCGGGGATTACACAATTATCTGCGGCGACTTTAATGCCCACAGCGAGCAATGGGGAGGGACCCACTTGGATAGGAGGGGTGTCAATATTGAAAGATGGGTCGCCCTATCCAACCTAGTCATACTAAACAATGGTGCACGTACCAGAATTAACCCAATAAATGGGAGCATGTCAGCAATCGATCTAACTTTGTGCACACCCAAGGTAGCGGAGATAGCCGATTGGGAAGTAGATCAAACCAGCACACTAGGTAGCGACCATTTTTCCATATTGATCACAGCACAACTCAAAACACACAAAAATAACACACAAATGCCCCCAAAATGGAGATATGATAAGGCGGACTGGGAGATGTTTCGCACTCTCTGTGAGGAGATAGACGACGCCCAATTGTAAGACGAAAACATTGAAACCTTTAACGAAAATGTCATTAAAGCACTGTCATCAGCAGCGGAGCAAAGTATTCCCAAAACGGGAGGCATCAAACAGTCCGTACCATGGTGGAATGAGGACTGTAAACAAGCATTAAGAGAGAAAAAAGGGCCCTAAACAGGTTTCGGCACTCCAAAAAACAACCTCGATTTTCTTATTTACAAAGAAAAAGAACGCCTGGCGAAAAACATAATATTTAAGACAAAACAAACCTCATGGCAAGAATTCTGCTCATCCATAAATCATAAGGCTAATTCAAAGCAGGTATGGGATAAAATTAAGAAAATAAGAGGAAAAAAATCCTTTGCAACCCCAAACTCCCCGGGCTTACAACTGACGGGGAAAAAGCAGAAAAATTAGCATCACACTTCGCCGGGATGAGCAGCAACACAAACCATACAGCTAACTTCCAAATACACCGAAACAGGGTCGAAACACATTACCCTCACTTATTCACAGATAGGAGTAACCAATACACCCCCTTAAATGACGATTTCACCATTCATGAATGGCGAAAAGCTCTCTGCAGGAAAATAACTACCTCGCCGGGGGAGGACACACTAGGTTACGAAATTTACAAAAATCTCCCCAAAAGAATCGAACTGGTGATTTTAGATCTGTTGAATGCGATCTGGCGATCGGGAGAGATTCCAACAAGATGGAAACAAGCAATTGTCATCCCAATCCCAAAACCTGGAAAAGATCCAACAGATATAAATTCATACAGACCAATATCGCTCACAGATAACATATGTAAGGTTATGGAGACCATGATAAATAATAGGCTTAAATTCCACCTAGAGAGTAAGAATTTGATATCCAAAAATCAAAGCGGATTCCGCAATAAACACTCCACATTAGATCAACTTATACGACTGGAGTCAAGCATAAGACTGGCATTCAATGCAAGACAGAAAAGTAACCGCCATCCAATCGCCGTCTTCCTTGACCTCGAAAAAGCCTATGATCTAATCTGGACCAAAGAATTAATTGCCAAATTAAACCAATATGGAATCACTGGCCCCATGCATACATTCATATCAAACTTCTTAACCGGTCGAACTATCCAAACGAGGGTGGGAGGACAGTATTCAGAAATACACGAGCTGGAAAACGGCACTCCACAGGGAAGTGTACTGAGCCCCACCCTTTTCAATATCATGATAAATGACCTGGAAAAGTCAATAAACCAAACTCAGCTGGACATATCTCAGTTTGCTGACTACAGCGGAATCTGGAAAGCGGGAAACCCGTCCAGTGAAGCTGTGGTGAGCGGAATGCAGATGGGACTAGATGGGATTGGTAGATGGACAGATAGGTGGGGTTTCAAAATATCCCCCGGAAAAACAATAGGGGTGCTTTTTACACCTAAACTTAAAACACGTAGGGCCCCCCCAAAATTATACTTAAACGGCACAGAGATAAAATTTGAAAAAGTAGCTCGATTCTTAGGAGTGCTATTTGATGAGCACCTTACATGGAGCAATCACATAACAGAGCTAGTAAGGAGATGCGGAAAAGATCTAAACCTCTTACGAAACCTTAAAGGCACCGAGTGGGGGGCGGATCAGACCACACTCCTTACATTATATAGGACACTCATTCGATCGAAAATAGATTACGGGTGCCAGGCATATGCTTCGGCTCACCCTAATGTACTTAAAAAAACTAGATCGAATACAGTACCAGGCTCTTGTTATTTGCACCGGCGCTCTCGGTAGCACTTCTGGGGACGAGCTACGAGTTTTAACAGGGGAACCTCCTCTACACCTTAGAAGGGAGGAGTTACTCCTGCGCTACGAGACACGGCTATCAATTGACCCGAAATCACACCCCACCCGCATTATCATTAACAAGTGCAACAAGCCCTTCCGACATAAACTAAAAGCAAACTTACCAGGAGGGAAAAAAATCCATGACCTACACAGGGAATTAGAACTGACCAATACCCAAGCGGAAATAATACAACACCCGGACACCGCACCATGGACCTGTAAGGCCCCCCAAAATCAATGTCGAAGCATTAAACTATGGGGACAAACAACATAACCCATTAGAAATCAGGGCCAAAATCTTAACTGATATTGCGAATAGATATGAGGGCTACACACAAATATACACCGATGGGTCAAAATCACTGGAACCCGTGCGTACGGCAGCCGCAGTCGTAATCCCGGGGGAGAATATCACACTGGAGGCAAGGCTGCCTGATCACTGCTCCATTTATACAGTCGAGTTTTGGGCAATTAACGAAGCTATAAAATGGATTCAAGAAACCCACACAGCCAAAACAGTGATAATCAGCGACTCCCTCAGTGTGCTACGAACCCTGGAAACAAATAACTCGTCCAGCAGAGAAAACATGTTGCGGGAAGTATATTTAAAACTTAAAACCCTGGACCAACAAAATTATACTATGGAATTCATGTGGGTACCCTCCCACATCGATATTCAAGGAAATGAAAGGGCAGACCAAGAAGCTAAAAGAAAGCTTAAAGAATCTGAAATACATCGATTGGATTATAGCGTACTGGAAATTTACAGTATCATAAGGCAGAAAATAGATAATAAATGGCAACGGGAATGGGATAACTCAGCAAAAGGGAGAAAACTCTATCAACTGCAAAAACAAGTTAGCAGGAATATAACAGCCCCTAAATTGGTAAACCCATACGACTCCAAAGTCATAACCCGACTCAGAACTGGCAAAACCCTTTTAGCCAGCAGTTTTGGAAGGTTTATACCAGAGATAAGAGCAGCAGGCATAAATTGCCCTCACTATCCCGTCCCGGAAACATTAGATCATATCTTTAATACCTGCCCCAAATACACACCAGAAAGGACAGATTTCCAGGAAAAACAAACCAAAATAAACGCGCCAGCCCAGTATCCGACGTTTTTAAACACCAAAACGAACAACATCAACTCGATGTATGCAAACATCTTGGGGTTCATATCTGCCATAGGGAAAAGGGGAAAATTATAACCAATTAAACCCCCCACACACACACACACACACACACACACATACACATAAAATTCCGGTCTCCTCACAAAAATCTAAAATAAACTTAAACTTTAAAATAAAATTAAAAGGTCAGATCACAACGCAGGGAGGAACCAGGTAAATCCACAGCCCTTACGGTTGGAGGGTACGTCTCAACGAACTTGGGCCCTCGCACTGCAAGTATCTGAACCTCAAATCATTAGGACAGCCAGGAAAAAATTAGACACAAAATCTAAACTAAACTTAAAATTTTAAATAAAATTAAAAGGTCAGATCACAACGCAGGGAGGAACCAGGTAAATCCACAGCCCTTACGGTTGGAGGGTACGTCTCAACGAACTTGGGCCCTCGCACTGCAAGTATCTGAACCTCAAATCATTAGGACAGCCAGAAAAAAATTAGACACAAAATCTAAACTAAACTTAAAATTTAAAATAAAATTAAAAGGTCAGATCACAACGCAGGGAGGAACCAGGTAAATCCACAGCCCTTACGGTTGGAGGGTACGTCTCAACGAACTTGGGCCCTCGCACTGCAAGTATTTGAACCTCAAATCATTAGGACAGCCAGGAAAAAAAAAATTAGACACAAAATCTAAACTAAACTTAAAATTTAAAATTAAATTAAAAGGTCAGATCGCAACGCAGGGAGGAACCAGGTAAATCCACAGCCCTTACGGTTGGAGGGTACGTCTCAACGAACTTGGGCCCTCGCACTGCAAGTATTTGAACCTCAAATCATTAGGACAGCCAGGAAAAATTAGACACAAAATCTAAACTAAACTTAATTAATCACAAGCAAAGCAAGATTTGTTTTTTACCCCATGCATGACTACTAACGAAAGGAAGGAAAAGAATGGATGAATTGATGAATGAATGTTTTTTCTTTTTATTATTAGGGGGAAAAAAAAAAAAAAAAAAAAAAAAAAAGTTGTTTCTGTTTTAATTAATACATACATGACTATATACTCTGCTTTCTCTACGCTCTTTCTAAACACCCACACTGGTACCGATATTCGGAAAAAACAGTCCAAGGAGTATCAGAACAACGCACCAATGAATCAATAATAGGACCCTTACAATGGCCCCAATCGAACCTAAGAGTATAAGGTGGTCACAAGTCCAAACCATCAGGGGCCGACTGCACAATGCGGTATATAGTTCATGCTTCATCCCAGATCCACTAAAACTATCCAATAGGACCCTCTCAATGGCCCAAATCGAACCTAAGAATATAAGGTGGTCACAAGTCCAAACCATCAGGGGCCCACTGCACAAAGCGGTATATAATCTACAACTTAAACCCAGTTCTCCAAACAAAAAGGCAGCAAATTCAATTGATAACAAGAAACTTAAAAACTTTGACCCAAAATCCATAGACAATATAAGGTGGCTTAAAAACCAAAAGCCATCAGGCCCAGCCGCACAAAGTGGCAACGATTACTTCAACATGCATAGAATCAAGTATAGGGCAAAGCTCCTTGGACTTAACCCAACTTCAACACGGTACCAGTCAGCCAATCATATAGAGTTCATTAAAATTAAAAATGTTTAGCGACACGTGCAAGACGACATCAATATTTAGGCAAAATCACACCCTGGACCACAGACACCATCTTGTGACGCAAAAGCTCCTCCCTGGCCGTTCCTGACTCCGCCTTTTCCGCGCCCGGACATTGCATCGCAACAGACAGTGTGCTGGGCACACAATTAAATGGCGTGAGGGCGATTCGCACCCCCACGCCGATTAATTAAATAGCATGCGGTGCATGCAGTAAAGCGCAAGCGGTTTTTACAGCTCTGTTTAAACCGCTTGACGAACCCCAAACTGATGCTACAGCAACAGTTTGGGGGCAAATTAAATAGTGCGCTGTGCGCATATTAATCAGACGTACATGACGAGATTCGTCGCACACGTCTATAATTCAAATTCAGTCAGTAGTGTAGTCATTTCAAAAAATCCTTCACACCAGGGAAAAGTACGTAGTGATTAGATGCGCTACTTCCAAACAAGTCGCCAAATACCTAGAAATCCAACAAATTGGCCCATACCGAGTAACAATTACTCGCCACATGAACATCAGACCACAAAATCAAGACCACCTTACCAGTAAACCTAAACCAGTAATGAACAAAATCAGTAGAACAGATAGGGAGCACAACACAGAATGCATAACACAGGAAATAAATAGACAGGGCCAGGAAATTGAACAGGCAAGACGATTAAATAATAAACAGAGCGAGCAATCAACTGCAGTGCTCTTACAATTTAAACAGACCCCCCCCCCCCCGCCCCCCAGCTACAGTCCGCCTAGGGCCAACAGGCAGAAACTATCAGGTGACAGAGTACAACCCCAAAACTAGATACTGTACCAAATGCCAGGGGTGGGGGCATTTTACCACCAAGTGTAGATTTAACAAAAGATGCAGAAGGTGTGGGGGACCCCACGAGGGTCAATGCAAATTCCAGGGGCAAAAATGTGCAAACTGCAAAGAACCCCACCACCCACGATCACGTGAGTGCAGATACAGCATCAAAGAAAATGCTATCATCGAGTACATGACAACAAACAAAGTACCATACCCCGTCGCTAAGACTGAAATCAATAACAACATGCAAACCACTAATAGCACCAAAATTACCGCCCCAACCACCAGTCAAATTAAATCAAAACCGATCAGAGAGGCCCCAGCGCATCAACACAACAAAACAGGACAAACAACCAAACAAACCAACAGACAGACACCCGAATCAACAAAACCAATACCACCCAACCCCAATAGAGCTAAGGAGCTGTATAAAACAAACACCATACCGACAACAGAACCCCCACCCCCACCCCCGCCCAGCGCTGCACAAAACAATAATAACAAAAATACAAAATCAACCCCGGATACAAAATCAACTAAAGCACCTTATACCGGCAATAAAGAAATCCCTAACAACATAACAGCTATACAAGTTCTAGAACTTATCCGGGACATAATTGACGGGGTCATCAAACTAACTAAGAACAATCAGATCCCCTCCGGTACCGTACTTACCCAAATATTAGACCTCGCAACACTGCGGATTAGACCCCAGACCCCCACACAAACCGGAAACCACGGTAGAGAAAAAAACACGAACGTAAATAGGGGGACCCAACAATGAATACAACAGAAATAATCTACATACTACAGTGGAATAGTAGGGGAATACGGAAAAACATTCCCGATTTAGTCCTTAGAGTCAATAGCGCCCTAAACAAACCGGACGTTGTGTGCATTCAGGAGACTCATTTGAATGAGCAGAAAAGCCACCTAAAACTACCAGGTTACTCTACCTGTTACATCAAAAATAGACCCCAAGGGCAGCAGGGAGGCGGACTAGCAATCTATGTCAGTGATGCTATATCAAGTGAGTCTGTTGAATGTACTCAACTAATACCAGACCCCGAGCCGAAACCGGAACACCAAATTATCAAAATAAACAATGGTAGTAGACCAATAACAATTGTAAACATGTACGACCCAGGTAGGGAAGTCATTAAACCGGAAACATACAACACAATCGTTGGCGAGCTCGGGGATTACACAATTATCTGCGGCGACTTTAATGCCCACAGCGAGCAATGGGGAGGGACCCACTTGGATAGGAGGGGTGTCAATATTGAAAGATGGGTCGCCCTATCCAACCTAGTCATACTAAACAATGGTGCACGTACCAGAATTAACCCAATAAATGGGAGCATGTCAGCAATCGATCTAACTTTGTGCACACCCAAGGTAGCGGAGATAGCCGATTGGGAAGTAGATCAAACCAGCACACTAGGTAGCGACCATTTTTCCATATTGATCACAGCACAACTCAAAACACACAAAAATAACACACAAATGCCCCCAAAATGGAGATATGATAAGGCGGACTGGGAGATGTTTCGCACTCTCTGTGAGGAGATAGACGACGCCCAATTGTAAGACGAAAACATTGAAACCTTTAACGAAAATGTCATTAAAGCACTGTCATCAGCAGCGGAGCAAAGTATTCCCAAAACGGGAGGCATCAAACAGTCCGTACCATGGTGGAATGAGGACTGTAAACAAGCATTAAGAGAGATAAAAAAGGGCCCTAAACAGGTTTCGGCACTCCAAAAAACAACCTCGATTTTCTTATTTACAAAGAAAAAGAACGCCTGGCGAAAAACATAATATTTAAGACAAAACAAACCTCATGGCAAGAATTCTGCTCATCCATAAATCATAAGGCTAATTCAAAGCAGGTATGGGATAAAATTAAGAAAATAAGAGGAAAAAAATCCTTTGCAACCCCAAACTCCCCGGGCTTACAACTGACGGGGAAAAAGCAGAAAAATTAGCATCACACTTCGCCGGGATGAGCAGCAACACAAACCATACAGCTAACTTCCAAATACACCGAAACAGGGTCGAAACACATTACCCTCACTTATTCACAGATAGGAGTAACCAATACACCCCCTTAAATGACGATTTCACCATTCATGAATGGCGAAAAGCTCTCTGCAGGAAAATAACTACCTCGCCGGGGGAGGACACACTAGGTTACGAAATTTACAAAAATCTCCCCAAAAGAATCGAACTGGTGATTTTAGATCTGTTGAATGCGATCTGGCGATCGGGAGAGATTCCAACAAGATGGAAACAAGCAATTGTCATCCCAATCCCAAAACCTGGAAAAGATCCAACAGATATAAATTCATACAGACCAATATCGCTCACAGATAACATATGTAAGGTTATGGAGACCATGATAAATAATAGGCTTAAATTCCACCTAGAGAGTAAGAATTTGATATCCAAAAATCAAAGCGGATTCCGCAATAAACACTCCACATTAGATCAACTTATACGACTGGAGTCAAGCATAAGACTGGCATTCAATGCAAGACAGAAAAGTAACCGCCATCCAATCGCCGTCTTCCTTGACCTCGAAAAAGCCTATGATCTAATCTGGACCAAAGAATTAATTGCCAAATTAAACCAATATGGAATCACTGGCCCCATGCATACATTCATATCAAACTTCTTAACCGGTCGAACTATCCAAACGAGGGTGGGAGGACAGTATTCAGAAATACACGAGCTGGAAAACGGCACTCCACAGGGAAGTGTACTGAGCCCCACCCTTTTCAATATCATGATAAATGACCTGGAAAAGTCAATAAACCAAACTCAGCTGGACATATCTCAGTTTGCTGACTACAGCGGAATCTGGAAAGCGGGAAACCCGTCCAGTGAAGCTGTGGTGAGCGGAATGCAGATGGGACTAGATGGGATTGGTAGATGGACAGATAGGTGGGGTTTCAAAATATCCCCCGGAAAAAACAATAGGGGTGCTTTTTACACCTAAACTTAAAACACGTAGGGCCCCCCCAAAATTATACTTAAACGGCACAGAGATAAAATTTGAAAAAGTAGCTCGATTCTTAGGAGTGCTATTTGATGAGCACCTTACATGGAGCAATCACATAACAGAGCTAGTAAGGAGATGCGGAAAAGATCTAAACCTCTTACGAAACCTTAAAGGCACCGAGTGGGGGGCGGATCAGACCACACTCCTTACATTATATAGGACACTCATTCGATCGAAAATAGATTACGGGTGCCAGGCATATGCTTCGGCTCACCCTAATGTACTTAAAAAAACTAGATCGAATACAGTACCAGGCTCTTGTTATTTGCACCGGCGCTCTCGGTAGCACTTCTGGGGACGAGCTACGAGTTTTAACAGGGGAACCTCCTCTACACCTTAGAAGGGAGGAGTTACTCCTGCGCTACGAGACACGGCTATCAATTGACCCGAAATCACACCCCACCCGCATTATCATTAACAAGTGCAACAAGCCCTTCCGACATAAACTAAAAGCAAACTTACCAGGAGGGAAAAAAATCCATGACCTACACAGGGAATTAGAACTGACCAATACCCAAGCGGAAATAATACAACACCCGGACACCGCACCATGGACCTGTAAGGCCCCCCAAAATCAATGTCGAAGCATTAAACTATGGGGACAAACAACATAACCCATTAGAAATCAGGGCCAAAATCTTAACTGATATTGCGAATAGATATGAGGGCTACACACAAATATACACCGATGGGTCAAAATCACTGGAACCCGTGCGTACGGCAGCCGCAGTCGTAATCCCGGGGGAGAATATCACACTGGAGGCAAGGCTGCCTGATCACTGCTCCATTTATACAGTCGAGTTTTGGGCAATTAACGAAGCTATAAAATGGATTCAAGAAACCCACACAGCCAAAACAGTGATAATCAGCGACTCCCTCAGTGTGCTACGAACCCTGGAAACAAATAACTCGTCCAGCAGAGAAAACATGTTGCGGGAAGTATATTTAAAACTTAAAACCCTGGACCAACAAAATTATACTATGGAATTCATGTGGGTACCCTCCCACATCGATATTCAAGGAAATGAAAGGGCAGACCAAGAAGCTAAAAGAAAGCTTAAAGAATCTGAAATACATCGATTGGATTATAGCGTACTGGAAATTTACAGTATCATAAGGCAGAAAATAGATAATAAATGGCAACGGGAATGGGATAACTCAGCAAAAGGGAGAAAACTCTATCAACTGCAAAAACAAGTTAGCAGGAATATAACAGCCCCTAAATTGGTAAACCCATACGACTCCAAAGTCATAACCCGACTCAGAACTGGCAAAACCCTTTTAGCCAGCAGTTTTGGAAGGTTTATACCAGAGATAAGAGCAGCAGGCATAAATTGCCCTCACTATCCCGTCCCGGAAACATTAGATCATATCTTTAATACCTGCCCCAAATACACACCAGAAAGGACAGATTTCCAGGAAAAACAAACCAAAATAAACGCGCCAGCCCAGTATCCGACGTTTTTAAACACCAAAACGAACAACATCAACTCGATGTATGCAAACATCTTGGGGTTCATATCTGCCATAGGGAAAAGGGGAAAATTATAACCAATTAAAACACCCCACACACACACACACACACACACACATACACAAAAAATTCCGGTCTCCTAACAAAAATCTAAAATAAACTTAAAATTTAAAATAAAATTAAAAGGTCAGATCACAACGCAGGGAGGAACCAGGTAAATCCACAGCCCTTACGGTTGGAGGGTACGTCTCAACGAACTTAGGCCCTCGCACTGCAAGTATTTGAACCTCAAATCATTAGGACAGCCAGGAAAAAAAAAATTAGACACAAAATCTAAACTAAACTTAAAATTTAAAATAAAATTAAAAGGTCAGATCACAACGCAGGGAGGAACCAGGTAAATCCACAGCCCTTACGGTTGGAGGGTACGTCTCAACGAACTTGGGCCCTCGCACTGCAAGTATTTGAACCTCAAATCATTAGGACAGCCAGGAAAAAAAAAAAAAAAAAAAATTAGACACAAAATCTAAAATAAACTTAAAATTTAAAATTAAATTAAAAGGTCAGATCACAACGCAGGGAGGAACCAGGTAAATCCACAGCCCTTACGGTTGGAGGGTACGTCTCAACGAACTTGGGCCCTCGCACTGCAAGTATTTGAACCTCAAATCATTAGGACAGCCAGGAAAAATTAGACACAAAATCTAAACTAAACTTAATTAATCACAAGCAAAGCAAGATTTGTTTTTTACCCCATGCATGACTACTAACGAAAGGAAGGAAAAGAATGGATGAATTGATGAATGAATGTTTTTTCTTTTTATTATTAGGGTAAAAAAAAAAAAAAAAAAAAAAAAAAAAAAAGTTGTTTCTGTTTTAATTAATACATACATGACTATATACTCTGCTTTCTCTACGCTCTTTCTAAACACCCACACTGGTACCGATATTCGGAAAAAAACAGTCCAAGGAGTATCAGAACAACGCACCAATGAATCAATAATAGGACCCTTACAATGGCCCCAATCGAACCTAAGAGTATAAGGTGGTCACAAGTCCAAACCATCAGGGGCCGACTGCACAATGCGGTATATAGTTCATGCTTCATCCCAGATCCACTAAAACTATCCAATAGGACCCTCTCAATGGCCCAAATCGAACCTAAGAATATAAGGTGGTCACAAGTCCAAACCATCAGGGGCCCACTGCACAAAGCGGTATATAATCTACAACTTAAACCCAGTTCTCCAAACAAAAAGGCAGCAAATTCAATTGATAACAAGAAACTTAAAAACTTTGACCCAAAATCCATAGACAATATAAGGTGGCTTAAAAACCAAAAGCCATCAGGCCCAGCCGCACAAAGTGGCAACGATTACTTCAACATGCATAGAATCAAGTATAGGGCAAAGCTCCTTGGACTTAACCCAACTTCAACACGGTACCAGTCAGCCAATCATATAGAGTTCATTAAAATTAAAAATGTTTAGCGACACGTGCAAGACGACATCAATATTTAGGCAAAATCACACCCTGGACCACAGACACCATCTTGTGACGCAAAAGCTCCTCCCTGGCCGTTCCTGACTCCGCCTTTTCCGCGCCCGGACATTGCATCGCAACAGACAGTGTGCTGGGCACACAATTAAATGGCGTGAGGGCGATTCGCACCCCCACGCCGATTAATTAAATAGCATGCGGTGCATGCAGTAAAGCGCAAGCGGTTTTTACAGCTCTGTTTAAACCGCTTGACGAACCCCAAACTGATGCTACAGCAACAGTTTGGGGGCAAATTAAATAGTGCGCTGTGCGCATATTAATCAGACGTACATGACGAGATTCGTCGCACACGTCTATAATTCAAATTCAGTCAGTAGTGTAGTCATTTCAAAAAATCCTTCACACCAGGGAAAAGTACGTAGTGATTAGATGCGCTACTTCCAAACAAGTCGCCAAATACCTAGAAATCCAACAAATTGGCCCATACCGAGTAACAATTACTCGCCACATGAACATCAGACCACAAAATCAAGACCACCTTACCAGTAAACCTAAACCAGTAATGAACAAAATCAGTAGAACAGATAGGGAGCACAACACAGAATGCATAACACAGGAAATAAATAGACAGGGCCAGGAAATTGAACAGGCAAGACGATTAAATAATAAACAGAGCGAGCAATCAACTGCAGTGCTCTTACAATTTAAACAGACCCCCCCCCCCCCAGCTACAGTCCGCCTAGGGCCAACAGGCAGAAACTATCAGGTGACAGAGTACAACCCCAAAACTAGATACTGTACCAAATGCCAGGGGTGGGGGCATTTTACCACCAAGTGTAGATTTAACAAAAGATGCAGAAGGTGTGGGGGACCCCACGAGGGTCAATGCAAATTCCAGGGGCAAAAATGTGCAAACTGCAAAGAACCCCACCACCCACGATCACGTGAGTGCAGATACAGCATCAAAGAAAA
Source organism: Margaritifera margaritifera (assembly GCA_029931535.1). NCBI lineage: Eukaryota > Metazoa > Mollusca > Bivalvia > Unionida > Margaritiferidae > Margaritifera > Margaritifera margaritifera. The sequence continues at coordinate 704,204 of JAQPZY010000917.1, read as the reverse complement.
TGCTATCATCGAGTACATGACAACAAACAAAGTACCATACCCCGTCGCTAAGACTGAAATCAATAACAACATGCAAACCACTAATAGCACCAAAATTACCGCCCCAACCACCAGTCAAATTAAATCAAAACCGATCAGAGAGGCCCCAGCGCATCAACACAACAAAACAGGACAAACAACCAAACAAACCAACAGACAGACACCCGAATCAACAAAACCAATACCACCCAACCCCAATAGAGCTAAGGAGCTGTATAAAACAAACACCATACCGACAACAGAACCCCCCCACCCCCGCCCAGCGCTGCACAAAACAATAATAACAAAAATACAAAATCAACCCCGGATACAAAATCAACTAAAGCACCTTATACCGGCAATAAAGAAATCCCTAACAACATAACAGCTATACAAGTTCTAGAACTTATCCGGGACATAATTGACGGGGTCATCAAACTAACTAAGAACAATCAGATCCCCTCCGGTACCGTACTTACCCAAATATTAGACCTCGCAACACTGCGGATTAGACCCCAGACCCCCACACAAACCGGAAACCACGGTAGAGAAAACACGAACGTAAATAGGGGGACCCAACAATGAATACAACAGAAATAATCTACATACTACAGTGGAATAGTAGGGGAATACGGAAAAACATTCCCGATTTAGTCCTTAGAGTCAATAGCGCCCTAAACAAACCGGACGTTGTGTGCATTCAGGAGACTCATTTGAATGAGCAGAAAAGCCACCTAAAACTACCAGGTTACTCTACCTGTTACATCAAAAATAGACCCCAAGGGCAGCAGGGAGGCGGACTAGCAATCTATGTCAGTGATGCTATATCAAGTGAGTCTGTTGAATGATCTCAACTAATACCAGACCCCGAGCCGAAACCGGAACACCAAATTATCAAAATAAACAATGGTAGTAGACCAATAACAATTGTAAACATGTACGACCCAGGTAGGGAAGTCATTAAACCGGAAACATACAACACAATCGTTGGCGAGCTCGGGGATTACACAATTATCTGCGGCGACTTTAATGCCCACAGCGAGCAATGGGGAGGGACCCACTTGGATAGGAGGGGTGTCAATATTGAAAGATGGGTCGCCCTATCCAACCTAGTCATACTAAACAATGGTGCACGTACCAGAATTAACCCAATAAATGGGAGCATGTCAGCAATCGATCTAACTTTGTGCACACCCAAGGTAGCGGAGATAGCCGATTGGGAAGTAGATCAAACCAGCACACTAGGTAGCGACCATTTTTCCATATTGATCACAGCACAACTCAAAACACACAAAAATAACACACAAATGCCCCCAAAATGGAGATATGATAAGGCGGACTGGGAGATGTTTCGCACTCTCTGTGAGGAGATAGACGACGCCCAATTGTAAGACGAAAACATTGAAACCTTTAACGAAAATGTCATTAAAGCACTGTCATCAGCAGCGGAGCAAAGTATTCCCAAAACGGGAGGCATCAAACAGTCCGTACCATGGTGGAATGAGGACTGTAAACAAGCATTAAGAGAGAAAAAAGGGCCCTAAACAGGTTTCGGCACTCCAAAAAACAACCTCGATTTTCTTATTTACAAAGAAAAAGAACGCCTGGCGAAAAACATAATATTTAAGGCAAAACAAACCTCATGGCAAGAATTCTGCTCATCCATAAATCATAAGGCTAATTCAAAGCAGGTATGGGATAAAATTAAGAAAATAAGAGGAAAAAAATCCTTTGCAACCCCAAACTCCCCGGGCTTACAACTGACGGGGAAAAGCAGAAAAATTAGCATCACACTTCGCCGGGATGAGCAGCAACACAAACCATACAGCTAACTTCCAAATACACCGAAACAGGGTCGAAACACATTACCCTCACTTATTCACAGATAGGAGTAACCAATACACCCCCTTAAATGACGATTTCACCATTCATGAATGGCGAAAAGCTCTCTGCAGGAAAATAACTACCTCGCCGGGGGAGGACACACTAGGTTACGAAATTTACAAAAATCTCCCCAAAAGAATCGAACTGGTGATTTTAGATCTGTTGAATGCGATCTGGCGATCGGGAGAGATTCCAACAAGATGGAAACAAGCAATTGTCATCCCAATCCCAAAACCTGGAAAAGATCCAACAGATATAAATTCATACAGACCAATATCGCTCACAGATAACATATGTAAGGTTATGGAGACCATGATAAATAATAGGCTTAAATTCCACCTAGAGAGTAAGAATTTGATATCCAAAAATCAAAGCGGATTCCGCAATAAACACTCCACATTAGATCAACTTATACGACTGGAGTCAAGCATAAGACTGGCATTCAATGCAAGACAGAAAAGTAACCGCCATCCAATCGCCGTCTTCCTTGACCTCGAAAAAGCCTATGATCTAATCTGGACCAAAGAATTAATTGCCAAATTAAACCAATATGGAATCACTGGCCCCATGCATACATTCATATCAAACTTCTTAACCGGTCGAACTATCCAAACGAGGGTGGGAGGACAGTATTCAGAAATACACGAGCTGGAAAACGGCACTCCACAGGGAAGTGTACTGAGCCCCACCCTTTTCAATATCATGATAAATGACCTGGAAAAGTCAATAAACCAAACTCAGCTGGACATATCTCAGTTTGCTGACTACAGCGGAATCTGGAAAGCGGGAAACCCGTCCAGTGAAGCTGTGGTGAGCGGAATGCAGATGGGACTAGATGGGATTGGTAGATGGACAGATAGGTGGGGTTTCAAAATATCCCCCGGAAAAACAATAGGGGTGCTTTTTACACCTAAACTTAAAACACGTAGGGCCCCCCCAAAATTATACTTAAACGGCACAGAGATAAAATTTGAAAAAGTAGCTCGATTCTTAGGAGTGCTATTTGATGAGCACCTTACATGGAGCAATCACATAACAGAGCTAGTAAGGAGATGCGGAAAAGATCTAAACCTCTTACGAAACCTTAAAGGCACCGAGTGGGGGGCGGATCAGACCACACTCCTTACATTATATAGGACACTCATTCGATCGAAAATAGATTACGGGTGCCAGGCATATGCTTCGGCTCACCCTAATGTACTTAAAAAAACTAGATCGAATACAGTACCAGGCTCTTGTTATTTGCACCGGCGCTCTCGGTAGCACTTCTGGGGACGAGCTACGAGTTTTAACAGGGGAACCCCCTCTACACCTTAGAAGGGAGGAGTTACTCCTGCGCTACGAGACACGGCTATCAATTGACCCGAAATCACACCCCACCCGCATTATCATAAACAAGTGCAACAAGCCCTTCCGACATAAACTAAAAGCAAACTTACCAGGAGGGAAAAAAATCCATGACCTACACAGGGAATTAGAACTGACCAATACCCAAGCGGAAATAATACAACACCCGGACACCGCACCATGGACCTGTAAGGCCCCCCAAAATCAATGTCGAAGCATTAAACTATGGGGACAAACAACATAACCCATTAGAAATCAGGGCCAAAATCTTAACTGATATTGCGAATAGATATGAGGGCTACACACAAATATACACCGATGGGTCAAAATCACTGGAACCCGTGCGTACGGCAGCCGCAGTCGTAATCCCGGGGGAGAATATCACACTGGGGGCAAGGCTGCCTGATCACTGCTCCATTTATACAGTCGAGTTTTGGGCAATTAACGAAGCTATAAAATGGATTCAAGAAACCCACACAGCCAAAACAGTGATAATCAGCGACTCCCTCAGTGTGCTACGAACCCTGGAAACAAATAACTCGTCCAGCAGAGAAAACATGTTGCGGGAAGTATATTTAAAACTTAAAACCCTGGACCAACAAAATTATACTGTGGAATTCATGTGGGTACCCTCCCACATCGATATTCCAGGAAATGAAAGGGCAGACCAAGAAGCTAAAAGAAAGCTTAAAGAATCTGAAATACATCGATTGGATTATAGCGTACTGGAAATTTACAGTATCATAAGGCAGAAAATAGATAATAAATGGCAACGGGAATGGGATAACTCAGCAAAAGGGAGAAAACTCTACCTACTGCAAAAACAAGTTAGCAGGAATATAACAGCCCCTAAATTGGTAAACCCATACGACTCCAAAGTCATAACCCGACTCAGAACTGGCAAAACCCTTTTAGCCAGCAGTTTTGGAAGGTTTATACCAGAGATAAGAGAAGCAGGCATAAATTGCCCCCACTGTCCCGTCCCGGAAACATTAGAACATATCTTTAATACCTGCCCCAAATACACACCAGAAAAGGAAAATTTCCAGGAAAAACAAACAAAAATAAACGCACCAGCCCAGTACCCGACGTTTTTTACCACCAAAACGAACAACATCAACTCGATGTATGCAAACATCTTAGGGTTCATCTCTGCCATAGGGAAAATGGGAAAATTGTAACCAAATTAAAACACACCCACACCCACACCCACCCCCACCCCACCCCCACACACACACAAAGTTCCGGTCTCCACACAAAAACAAACCTTAACATAAAAACATTAACAAATCACAAATCATTAGGACAGTCAGGCAAACTCAGCGTGGATCCCTAGACACAAAATTTAAAATAAAATTAAAAGGTCAGATCAAATCGCAGGGAGGAACCAGGTAAGTCCCCAGCCCTTACGGTGGAAGGGTACGTATAACAAACTTGGGCCCTCGCACTGCAAGTATTTGAAAAATATGACAAACATTAATAATAAGCAAACCAAGTTTTGTTTTTTCTCTATTCTTCAAATAATCATAACCATCCCCCATGCATGACCACTAACGGAAGGAAGGAAAAGAATGGATGAATGAATGTATGGATGAATGAATGAATTTTCTTTTTTTTTTTTTTTTTTTTTTTTTTTTAAATCATATTTTTTATTTTTATTTTTAATAATTTTTATTTAAAAAAAAAAAAAAAAAAGGTTTCTTTTTTAATTAACACATGCATGACCGTATACTCTTCTTTTGCTAACGCTTTCTCTAACACCCACACTGGTACCGATATTCGGAAAACAGTCCAAGGAGTATCAGAACAACTAACCAATGAAACAATAATAGGACCCTCACACTGGCCCAAATCGAACCTAAGAATATAAGGTGGTCACAAGTCCAAACCATCAGGGGCCGACTGCACAATGCGGAATATAGTTCATGCTTTACCCCAGATCCACTGAAACTACCTAATAGGACCCGCACACTGGCCCCAAAACGAACCTAAGAGTATAAGGTGGTTATAAGTCCAAACCATCAGGGTCCCACTGCACAAAGCGGTATATAATCTACACCCTAAACCCAGTTTCCAAATAAAAGGGCAACAAATGCAATTGCCAACAAGAAACTTGAAACCTTGACCCAAAACCCTTAGATAATATAAGGAGGCTTAAAACCCAAAGCCATCAGGCCCAGCCGCACAAAGTGGCAACAATTACTTAAAACAATCACACCACGACATGCATAGGATCAAATATAGGATCAAATATAGGGCAAAGCTCCTTGGACTTAACCCAGCTTCAACAAGGTACCAAACAGCCAATCATACAGAGTTCATTAAAAATTTAAAAAATTTAAAAATTTAAAAAATAAAATATCGACACGTGCAAGACGTCATCATTATTTCGGCAAAATTTAATACGGCCTGACATAAAAAGCAACAGACAGTGTGCTGGGCACACAATAAAATGGCGTGAGGGTGATACGCACCCCCACGCCGATTAATTAAATAGCATGCTGTGCATGCAGTAAAGCGCAAGCGGTTTTTACAGCTCTGTTTAACCACTTGACGAACCCCAAACTGATGTTACCGCAACAGTTTGGGGGCAAATTAAATAGTGCGCTGTGCGCACATTAATTCCTCGCACATGACCAGATTGGTCGCACGCGAGTTTAATCCAAATAAGTAAGTAAGTAGTGTAGTCACTCTCGTTGACTCGTCAAGATCTCAACAACACTTCAAGAAGATGGCAGCAGCCAAGATAAGCAAACTGAACGACGCTACTTTGAACATGCAGAGGGTGAAGCATCATTTGATGGAGACCAACCCTGAGAGAAAGACAATGATCTTCCTACAAATGGCTCATGATCTGGTGGAAGAAGTCCTTAGGGAAGAAATCATCAGGGACAGAACAGAATGGGAGGAGAGACAAAGACTTCAGCAGCAGCAGCAACAGCAGCAACAGCAAAGACAACAACAACAACAACAACTCCTGCAGTCCATGAAACTACCCGACGGAGAAGTCAGCTGTAAGATAGACTGCGATGAGTTTGCCTTCTCTTACCAGAAAGAGAGCTTGTCTTAAAGCCGTGAGACCCGTGGCTAAACGTGGCCGCCCTGCTGCGGCTACCGCTACTGCTACTAGAAGTTAAAACAACATAACTTCTTAACCCCAACGGTCCTTTTCAGGGCCACCCATTAATCAAGAAAAGATTAATTTTAATATCATTGCCATATATATATGTGTGTTTGTGTGTTTGAGTTTGTCTTTACCCCTTCAAAAAATTCCCTTTCCCAAAAAATAATGTTTGTATAGAGAGTGTGGTGTGTGTTTGATAAAAAAAAAAAAAAATAAGTGGTGTGGTGTGTTTGATAAAAATAAAATAAAAAATAAAAAAAAAGGATTGTGTGTTTGTGTTTGATAAAAAAAAAAAAAAAAAAATAAGTAAATACAAAATTTGTATGTAGGGTGTGTGTATGTGTTTTTTTTATTATCAAAAGTAGTTTATTTTAGGTCCGCGCACTGGGTCTGTGTTTTGGGGTAAGGGTCATGGAGTGTAAAATCCGCGAAGCCTAGAATGACGTCATAGGGATGACGTCAGACGCGGTTAGTGTGAGTAATGTTTTTTTGTTTGGAAAGGGATGTTTTCCTTCACGTCCGCGCTTCTAGTATATTAAAACAACGCCTTCCCTAGTCGAGCTACCCATTTATTCAACAGAATGAACAAAACTGAAACAGTGAGACAGGTCCGAGTGATTCTAGAGGTGGCGTGGCACCTTCTACACGACCTGGAAAAGAGGGAAAAGGAGGAGAGGGAGAAGAATATCCCCATTAGACCCCACCTGATGATGGAGGAAAAAGAGGAGTGGGAGTCTGAAGCAGACCATCCTCCGTTTGCTTTGAAAAACTCCAAGCGCTGCATGAGTGCAGCCACATGGAGGGGAAGCTGTCCCGCTTGTCGGGCTAAGCCAGGGAGGTGCCCACACCTCTAGATGTACTAAAAAACCCAACGGCCCTTTTCAGGGCCACCCATTTCACAAGAAAAGATTAATTTTCATAATTGCCATAGGTGTGTGTATGTTGGTGTGTTTGTATAGAGTGTGTTTGTTTTTTCCCCACTCCAAAAACAAAATTAACCATTCCCGGGTATGTGTTTGTAGAGTGGAGTGTGTTTGATTAAAAAATAAAAAAATAAAAAGGGTTGTGTGTGATTGTATGTTTGATAAAAAATAAAAAAATAAAAAAGGATGGTGTGGTGTGTGTTTGATTGTGTTTGATAAAAAATTTATGTTTTGGAAAAAGGGTATGTTTTCCTTCACGTCCGCGCTTCTAGCATATAAAGCGGCGTCTTCCACAGTTGCAATCTCACCCCACCCGCATTATCATAAACAAGTGCAACAAGCCCTTCCGACATAAACTTAAAGCAAACCTACCAGGAGGGAAAAAAATCCATGAACTACACAGGGAGTTAGAACTAATCACTACCCAAGCGGAAATAATACAACACCCGGACACCGCACCATGGACCTGTAAGGCCCCCCAAAATCAATGTCGAAGCATTAAACTATGGGGATAAACAACATAACCCGTTAGAAATCAGGGCAAAAATCTTAACTGATCTTGCGAATAGATATGAGGGCTACACACAAATATATACCGATGGGTCAAAATCACTGGAACCCATGCGTACGGCAGCCGCAGTCGTAATCCCGGGGGAGAATATCACACTGGGGGCAAGGCTGCCTGATCACTGCTCCATTTATACAGTCGAGTTTTGGGCAATTAACGAAGCTATAAAATGGATTGAAGAGACCCACACAGCCAAAACAGTGATAATCAGCGACTCCCTCAGTGTGCTACGAACCCTGGAAACAAATAACTCGTCCAGCAGGGAAAACATGCTACGGGAAATATATTTAAAGCTAAAAACCCTGGACCAACAAAAATATACTGTGGAATTCATGTGGGTACCCTCCCACATCGATATTCCAGGGAATGAAAGGGCAGATCAAGAAGCTAAAAGAAAGCTTAAAGAATCGGAAATACACCAAATGGATTATAGCGTACTGGAAATTTACAGTATCATAAGGCAGAAAATAGATACTAAATGGCAAAGGGAATGGGATAACTCAGCAAAAGGGAGAAAACTCTATCAACTGCAAAAGCAAGTTAGCAGGAATATATCAACCCCTAAATTGGTAAACCCATACGACTCCAAAGTCATAACACGACTCAAAACTGGCAAAACCCTTTTAGCCAGCAGTTTTGGAAGGTTTATACCAGAGATAAGAGAAGCAGGCATAAATTGCCCTCACTGCCCCGTCCCGGAAACATTAGATCATATCTTTAATACCTGCCCCAAATACACACCAGAAAGGACAGATTTCCAGGAAAAACAAACCAAAATAAACGCGCCAGCCCAGTATCCGACGTTTTTTAACACCAAAACGAACAACATCAACTCGATGTATGCAAACATCTTGGGGTTCAAATCTGCCATAGGGAAAAGGGGAAAATTATAACCAATTAAAACAGCCCCCCCCCCCCCACACACACACATACACAAAAAATTCCGGTCTCCTAACAAAAATCTAAAATAAACTTAAAATTTAAAATAAAATTAAAAGGTCAGATCACAACGCAGGGAGGAACCAGGTAAATCCACAGCCGTTACGGTTGGAGGGTACGTCTCAACGAACTTGGGCCCTCGCACTGCAAGTATTTGAACCTCAAATCATTAGGACAGCCAGGAAAAAAAAATTAGACACAAAATCTAAACTAAACTTAAAATTTAAAATTAAATTAAAAGGTCAGATCACAACGCAGGGAGGAACCAGGTAAATCCACAGCCCTTACGGTTGGAGGGTACGTCTCAACGAACTTGGGCCCTCGCACTGCAAGTATTTGAACCTCAAATCATTAGGACAGCCAGGAAAAAAAAAATTAGACACAAAATCTAAACTAAACTTAAAATTTAAAATTAAATTAAAAGGTCAGATCACAACGCAGGGAGGAACCAGGTAAATCCACAGCCCTTACGGTTGGAGGGTACGTCTCAACGAACTTAGGCCCTCGCACTGCAAGTATTTGAACCTCAAATCATTAGGACAGCCAGGAAAAAATTAGACACAAAATCTAAACTAAACTTAAAATTTAAAATAAAATTAAAAGGTCAGATCACAACGCAGGGAGGAACCAGGTAAATCCACAGCCGTTACGGTTGGAGGGTACGTCTCAACGAACTTGGGCCCTCGCACTGCAAGTATTTGAACCTCAAATCATTAGGACAGCCAGGAAAAAAAAATTAGACACAAAATCTAAACTAAACTTAAAATTTAAAATTAAATTAAAAGGTCAGATCACAACGCAGGGAGGAACCAGGTAAATCCACAGCCCTTACGGTTGGAGGGTACGTCTCAACGAACTTGGGCCCTCGCACTGCAAGTATTTGAACCTCAAATCATTAGGACAGCCAGGAAAAATTAGACACAAAATCTAAACTAAACTTAATTAATCACAAGCAAAGCAAGATTTGTTTTTTACCCCATGCATGACTACTAACGAAAGGAAGGAAAAGAATGGATGAATTGATGAATGAATGTTTTTTCTTTTTATTATTAGGGGAAAAAAAAAAAAAAAAAAAAAAAAAAAAAAAAGTTGTTTCTGTTTTAATTAATACATACATGACTATATACTCTGCTTTCTCTACGCTCTTTCTAAACACCCACACTGGTACCGATATTCGGAAAAAAACAGTCCAAGGAGTATCAGAACAACGCACCAATGAATCAATAATAGGACCCTTACAATGGCCCCAATCGAACCTAAGAGTATAAGGTGGTCACAAGTCCAAACCATCAGGGGCCGACTGCACAATGCGGTATATAGTTCATGCTTCATCCCAGATCCACTAAAACTATCCAATAGGACCCTCTCAATGGCCCAAATCGAACCTAAGAATATAAGGTGGTCACAAGTCCAAACCATCAGGGGCCCACTGCACAAAGCGGTATATAATCTACAACTTAAACCCAGTTCTCCAAACAAAAAGGCAGCAAATTCAATTGATAACAAGAAACTTAAAAACTTTGACCCAAAATCCATAGACAATATAAGGTGGCTTAAAAACCAAAAGCCATCAGGCCCAGCCGCACAAAGTGGCAACGATTACTTCAACATGCATAGAATCAAGTATAGGGCAAAGCTCCTTGGACTTAACCCAACTTCAACACGGTACCAGTCAGCCAATCATATAGAGTTCATTAAAATTAAAAAATTTTTTAAAAAGAGTAGCGACACGTGCAAGACGACATCAATATTTAGGCAAAATCACACCCTGGACCACAGACACCATCTTGTGACGCAAAAGCTCCTCCCTGGCCGTTCCTGACTCCGCCTTTTCCGCGCCCGGACATTGCATCGCAACAGACAGTGTGCTGGGCACACAATTAAATGGCGTGAGGGCGATTCGCACCCCCACGCCGATTAATTAAATAGCATGCGGTGCATGCAGTAAAGCGCAAGCGGTTTTTACAGCTCTGTTTAAACCGCTTGACGAACCCCAAACTGATGCTACAGCAACAGTTTGGGGGCAAATTAAATAGTGCGCTGTGCGCATATTAATCAGACGTACATGACGAGATTCGTCGCACACGTCTATAATTCATATTCAGTCAGTCAGTTGCGCCATTCACACTACAACTGAAGAATGAATACGATTGAATTATTGCAGGAAGCCTGGGACTGGATGGTGGAAGTCAAATATTACAGAGAACGAATGATGTGGTGGTATCCAGTGAACCTACACTGCGAGATATAATACTTAACCCACATAAACATGGCCATGTGCCTGATTCAAGAAGTGACGGAGGAGGAAGTAAAGAAGATCAAGAACTCCTCCTCACCTTCTCGAGTTGGGCTTCTTAAAGAAGCCCTGGATTGTTTAAAAGAGATAGAAGAAGATTTGAAGTCTCCAATCCTCACTCGACAAGAAGCGGCCCTGCTCCGAGTTCAGACAATTCCTAAAAAAATTATGGAGCAGGAAGTCCAAAAAATCAAGGTTATGTGGGCTTAGGAAAAAAAAAGAAGAGGAATTCAATCGCCTGAACTTGAACTGGATGAAAATCCAGGACAAGTTCAGGCGATTGGGACATCCCGACTGGATACCCCAGAAGAAGAAAAACAACAAGTTCCACCTCCCAGGCTTCCTAACCAAATGTTGGAGGAAGTAAAAAATCTCCAATGGCCCTTTTCAGGGCCACCCATTTTTCAAGAAAAGATTAATTTTCCCAATGATTGCTCTACTTCTCTCTCTCTCCCTTTGTTTCCTTTTCCCGTTCCTTTCCCGTTTGACCCCCAAGTACCCCATACACCTGTTCGATTCCCGTTTGACCCCCAAGAGGCCCCCATGCTAAATTCCCGTATGACCCCCAAGTGCCATCTCCATGTTAATGTCCCGTATGACCCCCAAGTGCCCCATTTGACCCCCAACACCCACATACTACTACTTAGATGGATTGTCATATCAACATTTTTGCAATGTTTAATTGTCTTGCTAGCAGTGGGGCATATATATTTCAGAAACACAAGTAGTTTTCATTCTTCACAGTTTTCAATATAGTTTTTGAATGTTGTCAGGAGGTTACATTATGACGTTAAACAACAACGTTGTAGCAACATTTCAGCAAGTTCACCAAATCACGTTGCCACACCGTGATACAACAACCTTGCCACAACTTTAGTGCACCGTTACTGCAACGGTGTAGCAACGTTGAATTGTTAACTGGGATGAGCCGGCCTGGAAAGAACCATTGTCAATAACACATGAAATAGAACGTCTAACACCAGATGGGACTTGCCTTATTTCGCAAGTTTTAAATATGGTCATATCCTTTGTGTTGGATAATTATGCGTCGTTTAAATGAAATAATAATTTAGTAATATTACTATTATTATGTCTGAAACCATACTAATGTTTTTTCTTCACCCCGTTGCTCTGCACTTGAAAAGAAATAAAGCCACAGCTAATGAGCGAATCGATCTTTTGTTTAAGAGGGTTCGTCCCTGATCTGACTCAGATAACCTGTATGTTTTACACAATTAAACTCCGTGTTGTACCTGTCTCTAATAGTGAGAAACAGTTAAAATAAAAATCACTATGTGATTTTTTATTATATAGAAATGCACTTAAGTATCAGGCTAGGAAATATCCAACCTTGAGTCTTATATTTAAAGATGATGATGATGATGATGAATTATTATTATTATTATTATTATTATTATTATTATTTAAATTTCCAGAATAGACCACCTGTATATTAGCCTCAGATCAGAGTATGCTGTGAATGATAGACCAAATTTGTTAGTGGAATGATTAAGATAAGATAGTGTAAAGAACCTGTCACCATTTGTTTACCAACAAACTCCACCATATTCGATACAGAAAAGCAAGACAAAATATAATTTAGTATAATATATATTTTTAGATATTTTTCTATCGTCCTTGCGCTAAGTGGCGCGCGTGCCACCTCCCCCCCCCCCCCCAGGGGGTTTGGAGGTTGGCAACTGACATAAAAGCTATTCTCTGTGGCAAAGGGCGCCACTAAAGAACATTGCCCCCGGGCGCCTCGGTAGGGGCGCCATTAAAGAATATTGACCCCGGACGCCTCAAACCCTCGCGCCGCTACTGATCGCGCTGATCTTCTGTGCGTGAATTAAGAGGAGGACCATCTTAGGCCCATACATGTTCACATTTTCCATTTTGCACAAATTTGTTTCATTTTCATCTATTTAAAGACATCTTGTTTTTAACTAAGCAATTAATAGTATGTTGTTCACACTTTTGATTGATATATTTCCTTTAATGGAATTACACAAAGTGGAATTGGGAAAAAAAACTAAGAAAAACTGCATTTTTGTCAATTTTAATATGGAAATTCCATACCTCCCATAGCGACTACCAACAAGATTTTTGTTTTTGACATCCAAAATTGAATAAATATATCCATAAAGTAATGGCACACAACGCAATTTTCTCACGTTCCAAACTGATATATATAACCATGAAAAGGCCTCTCTGCTCAACTATCTTTTTCGACCTTGCTGCTTTGAGCAGGTCAGTTAATCTGTATCAAAGGCTATATGAACGATCGGTTACGGATCAACGTCACATACATGAGAATTGGACATGCTGCTAAAAATCGTAGACTGCTATTATATAAGTTGCAAATTCAAATCCCACAACAGGTGATATTGTGTCTTAAGCTCCCTTTTTGTTCTTTTGTTTCATCTAAAGTTAGTTCTTTGGAGACTCTTTTGAATCAAAGTAATGCTCAACTTCAATAAGCAAAGTATATTTTTTAATATTTTTTCCATTCATTTGATTATCAAAGTGAAGTACACTTAAAAACATAAATAGCATGCAGCTTTGCCATTCAAGGCATTCGACATACTAAGATGCGTCTATTTTTCAGATTGGATCACAGAGATACAATTACAATGTCAAGTTTCTTTACTCAGCTGCTGTTCTAATATGCTTAGTATACGACGAGAAAGACTGAATAGGGAGTCAACAATGGCCATTATCTTACTTTTCAATTAACTTGATTGTATGCGTATTGTGTCAAGCGTTTCTCCTCAAAATCTATGGGTGCGCAAAATGGGTCAAAAGGTTTCGTTTTAACAATTGTATTGCCCATATTACAGATGTGGATCAGGACTACAAGTTATAGCAAAGGTAGGATTGCGCGAATTCGTATTTATAATCGGCAAGTTTTCTTTCATTTGGTACAATATGCAGGGCTATTAACTCCAGATTTGATTATTGCTTCAATAATGTAAACTTCATAATCTCTACAGTGAACCGGTCTAAGCGGACACCTGCGTACGCAGATGTCTGCTTCTAAAGGACAACATTACTAGTGACTTCTCCCGATTTCGTGATAAATGTTATGTCTATATAAAAGACACCTGTCCATAAAAGACACATAGTGTGGTCCCTTGACTGTCGTTTATATAGTGATTCCATAGAACATATCAGGAATACTTGTGTTACTAGTAATTCAGACATGTAAATAGAAACAACAGATCCTTATACTGTTTTTAAAAACAGTACTGTTAAATATTTGTACCAAGTGACTAATTTCATTCTATCTGGAAACATTGCCCTAGCATCAATATAGATATAAGTCATATATGTACCATCTCTATCTAGTTTTATACATTTCCCAAGATCGTGGAATTGTAATATAAGGCTAATTTCTTTTTTATAATTTTACTCAGCCATACCCTGTCGTTATAATCTTATTAAATTTGTTTCTTTGCAAAGATATGTTACTAGTACTTTCCTTTGTCATGATGACAGATGATCTCAACATACCAATGAATAAATAAATGAATTACTATTTAGTTGTTTATCGAATTAAAATATATCAGTGAATTTTTGCACAGACTTATTTACACGCCTTTGTAAGGTAAAAGGTTTTCATGCTCCAGAGATGTGAACTCGATATTTTATATATGTGATGGTCTTTGTGCAATTAGGTTTCTATTTCTGCTAGATCTACGGTCTAAAACAAAGCGTAGAAAACGATCGCAATAAAGTTCTGAGTTCGACTTAACTGCCGAAATGGCTGTACTATGCAAAGAAAACTAAACAAGAACTAAAGAATTATATATATATATATATATATATATATATATATATATATATATATATATATATACAGAGAGAGAGAGAGAGTGCTATCCCTGGATTCTACAAGAGAATGCTTGATAACATTTACAGAATTTTTAAATATGAATAAATGATATTATCATACAGGTTAGAGAATTTTAATTAGTACTCTACGGAGATTTGAACCCGGATCCGCGGGTTACATGTATATATATATATATATATATATATATATATATATATATATATATATATATATATATAGAGAGAGAGAGAGAGAGAGAGAGAGAGAGAGAGAGAGAGAGAGAGAGAGAGAGAGAGAGAGACTTGGGGTGGGGAAGGAAGGAGAGATATATGTGTATGCATGTACGATTCGCTAACCTTTGAGAAAACTATTGCCATGTAAATGAGTATTTGTTTATCCTCATCAGCTGAAATTCTCCAGATTATCATGTAAATTTTGTCTTTGTGTTGCAAATAGCGGGGAAATAAATACAATGTGCTATCCAGGGACTTTTTCTTCTACACTGCGATTAACAAACGATATATGCTTTGCACCAAATTAATTATCATATGTAAATAAAGATTCACATACAAACCCACATCCGACGATTTTAAGAGGAACAATGCTACAAAAAAGACAAAAGGCGCATACTCCATGGGTACCATCTTTCTACCCTTATTCACATTTCAGAAATTATAATCTACTCTGCTGTGTTTGACATGCTGATCTGGTTTAAATGAGAACCTTCTCCATGATAGAAATGTGTGGACAAAATATCTATGATTGTTCTTTCCCTTCAAATAGAAGGCAAGATTTGAAAACTAATGACACCAATGAACAAACAGCTTGAATCGTTATGTAATTATATATTCTCAAATTTGTTATTTACCTATCAAACAAAAAGGTTCTGAAAGCGACATAACCATGTTACTGATTATTTATATATATTTCAGTAATTTAAATTTGAAGAGTAATATTATTGTGTGTCTCTTTCACTAGGTATCGACTAACACATGGATCTTACCTCAAGTTTATTTTATTGCATATTATATCCTGCTTGAACAACTACTTCCGATGCAATGCACGAGAGAGAAAAGAGAAAAACTACTTTGTAACTAGATGATGTAGTTGAATTAGTCGGTAAAATCTGAATTTAAGACGACTACTCTTTTCCATCCTCAAAATGTAAAAAATAAACTTTATTTATCTGTTATTTAAAATTGTGGTGGAGGGATAGTTGTATACAATTGATCACGAGATTGAGGAAATCAGTACTTAGTGCAAATCAACAACTATTGATTGCCTTAAAGACGTTGGTAATTCCTGTCTGTAATAAACAATTATAAATTGACACACACCAGATTGGCGATTATAAATTGACACACACCAGAGTTGCGATTATAAATTGACACACACCAGAGTGGCGATTATTGTTTTCGACTGTTATAAAATATCTTTAGCTTGCTCAATGCAATACTTTGTTTTTACTTGTTCGGCTTGAGACAATATCCTTTTAACCTTGTAAATATTAGCAAATAAGTTGCAGTCGCTTTTGTACAGGGCTTTGCATTGCAATAATGTAACACGGACAAACATTAGCGTACACATCCACTTTATTCATAATATTTCATAATTCTGAGTTGTATATATACTGTAGGCATCACCTGCCAGTCACCAGATGTTGATTTTCCAGTATTGTTCTGAGTACTGAAGGTTCTTTCCTAATGTAGAAAAATACAATTTTGCTCACTCTTATAGCTTTCATTCCAAGATAGACGATATTGAAACATGAGAAAATTAAAAGTAAACTTTTCACTTATTTCAGCTCGAAGTTCCCATATGTTTACTATATTTTAGTCCAATTTTTCTTAAAAAACAGTTCTCTTAAATTGACCTTCAGGAGTAATTAAAAACTACATCATGCGGTCACGTGACTGGTCTCTCAGATGTATAAGTGGCTGGCAGAAACACAAGAAAGACAACAGTATTGACTACAGGAAGATTTATTGTTATTTGCCGAATTGAATGAATACTTGTGGTGCTTTAACTGACGACAATATTGATAAAAGCTTCGTTTAACAAAATTCAGCAATGTTGATCGAAAACTTAAATTGTAAAATTTCTGAGCAATCTGTATCCCTACTGCCATAAACTATGTGCTTGCGCCCACAGGTGCACGGGCGCTGTGACATCATTTGTTTGCAAGCACAATTAATTTTATGTTATGAAACATTATGTAACTACTCACATCACACCAGGTCTAACATGACAGAGTCCCCACCCCGACCCTTTTTTTATAAGTGATGAGACAAGGAGATGCTAATATGGTTAAGAATCTTAAGAAACTTACTGGAGCGATTGTAGCCACTCTTTGCCTTTTGTTCCAATTCGGCAGCGCGTAATTTACAAATAATCACACCAGGATCAAACTAACGTGTGTTTGCACTGATTAACATTTCCTCGATATATCCTCATACAAGGAAAGAACAACAGTCACCTGTCAAACTGATTAATTATACTGTTAAAAACATCGGCAAGTTATGGATACGAGCTTGCACTAAAACCATGATCCCAAAAGTATTTTTCAAGACTGTGGCTGAATGAATATTGAATAATGACTCTATTTGGATTGATTACTAATAGACGGATAATCTAGTCGTTCAATATAACTATTGCCCATTATTAATGATCCATTAATATTTTGCTTTATTCGGTAAATGTTAGCGTGAAATTGTAATTTTTATCAGCAGTTTCATTTTTCGAGTGTATTCCTACTAAATTGATGGCTTCTTTCAAACCTTTGAGATCCGATACGAAGTGAATCCACCCATACACCATTATATTGCAGGGACAAAACAAAATGAGGAAATGCTCATGATTCCAGTTAAATAAATCACCCCAAAGTGATATATATATATATATATATATATATATATATATATATATATATATATATATACATATATATATATATATATATATATTGTAAGCTAATAACATAATAGTATATTAAAATTTTAACTATTTCGCGGTACATGGTATAAAATGCCAAGTTTACCTAATTGAACAAATTTCCTTGTCTCTACAACGATTCCGTAAAATACTGCCAACAGGGACTACAAATTTAAAATCACTGTTTGATCTTCATGATGATTCCTTTTTCATTAGCTTTGTCTCTTATGCATCTAGACAGAGTAACTCGAAAGGCTTGAGGCATCACTTCCGCTGGAAGTATCGGAAAGCTCTGAATCAGTGGATACTTCCGATGATTCGGAGACGTTGGATTCTACCGAGTTCTGTGATATCGTATCAAACTCTTGTTTCTTTTGTTCGAGTACACTGAAAGAAAGAGATTTTGTTTTTTAAATTTTAGAACACAAGGCTACAAAATAACCTAATTTTGCTAATATAACTTTGGAATCAAATGCTCGTTGGCTTTTCCAGTTATTTCACCTTTCAAAATGTCTTTTGTTTTTAACTTAAAAACTATACTTTGTAAAAATGTATCTGCATTAAAACAATCGATTATGATTTTTTGAGGGTTCCATTAAAAATTTTTAAATAATATAAAGAAACTTAGGTATTATCCGTAGGATTGTAATTTAAGATATTTGCATCTAGAACCAGGAGAACGAACCAAATTCTATGAAAGTTTTGGTTTTGTGAGTTTTAACGCCATTGTTCACCACACAATAGGCTATAGATGGCGGCCAGTATATTTGGTGGAGGATGAACCGGGAAAGACTCCAGAAAGAACCACCGACCCACGGAAAGTTACTAGCAAGCTTTCTGACATACACACGTTGGTCGAACCAAGACTCGAACTCACGCGGACAATGTGAGATGTATGAGTTATCTGTAAAAACGAGCCACTGAGACCACTCAGCCACACCCAGGGCCCCAAATTCGATGCAAGAGTTGTATGAGATGTTATTGATATTAGAAGGGGAGATATGATAAATCCCAAAACCCAAACAATGCTGGCATGCTGATATTTGCTACTGCACTTGCCTGTAAGTGTTATATAACGGTATTATATCGGTATCCGCTGATATCTGAAAGCATTTAATATTTAGTAACTGAATAACAAAAAACTCAACTATTCTTACGAGAGTCACTAATTGGGATACTTCGTTCCCGTCCTTGATTCGCATGCCATGTTTCACGATACCTCACGCCCTTGTTTTAAGATTATCATTTCATCTCCAAACAGAGATACTATAGCGTCATATTACATGTAAAAGTATTACATCTATTTGGGTATAGGTGGACAAAAGTTTTAGCACTTGTGATAATCTAATATATAAAGTATAGGAACCTACATATGTTGATATGGACAAAACAACACAGTTTAAAAGCGTTCTTAATCATCTCCATCCCCACGTGTAAAGCCTGCTGTTGACCCACTGATGGTCGGAGATTAAGTCAGGTAACTGCTCCTGTTTCATACAAATCAAGGATCCATTCTATCAATCAATATACGACCTTGAAAAATAGTACCACTGCATTTGGAACAGAAATAACTAGCACTTAAGCTATAATGAGGATGAAGGCGATTATCACTGAATCACTGGTTGATATGTATATCAAGGCCTATAAAGTACACATATATATTAATGATCTACCAGAGCCAGATGAGATAGAGAGAGAAAGAGAGAGAGAGATAGAGAGAATATGAGAATGACTAAAAGTAATTTTAATATTAAAACAGAGAGCCTTTTGAAAGAACGAATTTGCATCAAACGAGTTCTTCTCTTCCTCGTAGGGTAAGTAACTTTTGAATGTTTATCAAATAATACAGCAACCATTGATGGCAACTTACCATTGCGGTTTACTGGATGGCGAGATGGTTGGTGTTGTTGCACATATAGGTTTGGAGTACTTTAGAATGACGTAGACAATGACAGCAAAAATGGCAAATCCTTCTATTGCGAGAACGCTAACAACAGCAATGCCCTCTTTTGTACACAACGTACAGTAGGAAGGCGGTTTCTGTGGATCAGGTGGTGTTGGTGTATAGTATATTGTAATTGTAACTGATGATACCAATGGGGAAGTTTCATTGTCACTAACACCAACACTGAATGTGGCGTTGAATGCATATTTCAATTTAATTTGTCGCAAAAGGGATAGCTGACCTAAAGTACCATTTCCATCGATTGTGAAATATTTTGAACCGAATCCGAATCCAATTATGTAGAAATGAAAACTATTGTCATCACCAAAGTCTTGATCTGTTGCTGTGATATTTAAAAGAACTTTTTTGGTTTGCGTTTGGTCTGTTACATTGATCTCGGCAGTATATATTGACAGAACTGGAACAAACTCATTCACTGCAGTGATGTTCAAATTTAAGTTGGTAGCAGCTCGTAATCCCGAGGGGTCTTCACAGTAAACAGTCAGATAAGTACTGGTAGCTAGTCCCGATTCCAGATTCCAGTCCTGTGCAAGAGTAAGTTTCCCTGTGGTTCTGTTCATGTTGAAATACGCTTGATGCGGACCGGATATGGAAAATGTCAACTTATCTGCAGGATCTGGATCTTTACACTGTATAGAAGGAGTACCGACTACTGTCCCTGCCTGCAACGTGAATACGGAATCCTTTTTAAAGGCACGCGCATATATAAATTGTAAAATATTGGTTATACACCAATGATATTGGTACATTAAAAAAGGAAAACTACACTGAGTTATTGTAAGCATTATTTGCTATAATTGGGGGAGGGAGTATATACAGTAGTTTGCATGTGTGTGAATTAATGGCTATTTATAGGATATAATTTGGAAAAAGCATACACAGGAAGCACGGTCCTTTTGACAACGATATTATTAAACATGATCTATGTGATTGTGCCTTTTACATAGTTCCTTCTGCATCTTGTTTTCATATCAGTTGGTTTTTCTGTAGATATATACCAAATAGTTAATGGTAAAAAAGAAGTTCGGATGAAAAGCATTGAAAAGCATGCTTTATAAAAAGGAAACTGTGCACTTGTGAGCATGAAATGCATCTTAAAATTGAACAGACAGTGACAACATTTTAAAAGGTATAAGAAAGCATTCTACAAAAACAACAACATAGTTTCAAGTCTGATTTATTTACCTCATTTGTCCTTGCAGGGTAAGAGCTAGTGGCATAGATGGTAGGGAATGAATGAGAAGTATATCTTTTGTCCTGAATTTTGGTACGAGGTAATCAGGGCAAATTCAAGAATAATATGAACATTCTCCTCGTAATTTTATTTCAAATAAATAGAATGTTGCCATTTGGGGTCTCTAAACAAAATACATTTTTTTTTCCAATCTTCTATACCCGGACAATGTGGCATCTCCAGCGGTGTACTGGCCATTGGGCATACCAGGACAAATCTCGGTGGTCCGCTGCATCTGTGGGCCGGTGGGGAGTCAAAAAAACCCGTTTTTACCGGTGTTTTACTGGTGTGAGCAAAACCCCGGGGCTGTCCCGGCAGACCGCCGCATCGATGGGCCGGTGGGCAGTCAAAAAAATCAGTTTTTACCGGTGTTTTACTGATGTAAGCAAAACCCCGGGCCTTTCCCGGCAGATAAGTCCAGGGCCGAGTTGCTTACCCAGTACACTCGTGGACATTTCCAATTGATTCACAGAATGAGGCTCAGGGAGACTAATGATATTAATGGAGAAGAAAATACATTCCGTGCTCTAGGAAATGATTGGTGTTACCTGATATCAATTTGATAAATCTTTATTTTTCTTAGTTTATATAATTATGATTAAACGACTACAACAATGCACATTTCACAGCATGGCAAAGAGAAGCAAGCTTGTTAAGAGGGGGATATCGGGATATAAATTTTGGCACGACTGTCTTGTGCTAGCCATATTGGATGTTATGAAATATAACATGAAGTGCACGGTCAAGCGTTTGTAACGTACGACGAAGACGACTACTATGTAATAATGAAAGATTATTTTCTTTTTTGTGTGGAACATCAACATTTAGACCAAGGCCCGAACTGTGCCTTTTGAAACGGTGAGAGTAACGTATTGCACACACTAAATGTAGGAGCACTGTTTCAAGTGCAACGAGAAAGAGAAGATAATGAAATAAACCTATCTCGCCTGGAGCTGTGGAATCATTTTCATACTTAAAAACAGGTTCAATTCAAAATTAGAAATCCTGATTGACTCAGGTCCAAGTTCTGATTAATCAGACTTCGGATTTGTTTACTTTTTGGCGTTTAACGGCACAACAACGCACAAAATGTTACACTGTAATTAACGGAGGTAATTGGAGTAAGGTGATTTTGCTTGAGACACACCACGGCGGCGAACCTGGCCTTATCTAGTAGAATTAAAACTTGCATCTTCTGCTCACGAGTCCTGCACGCTTACCACTTAGCCACCGCGGCTCCATTCAGACGGTAGAGTGATCTTTTGAATTCGAACATGAGCTGTGTATAGTCGTTTAGTTTGCGTTTGAGCATGGGGATATTTATTTTGAAGAATGACCTTGTCAGTTAGCTTAAAATGGTATTTGCAGCAAAAATAATTATATCAACATTTGAAGAGATTAGAGCAGTCTCTTACAGGTCATGGGCAACCTTAGACAACCAGTATTTAAACTCAAGTCCAACATACTGTAGTAGGCGGCGCTCCATAACACAGTCGAGACACTAAAATAAATTGCGTGCGATGTTTTTATAAGCTGCATAGTTAATGTCAAGAAATATCTTCAGCTTGTTATCAACGGTATTGATGAATGAACGGCCAAAGTGGACGATAATAATAATAATAATCATAATAGTCGTCGTCGTCGTCGTCATCACAATTGTCTTCAGATCTTGTATACGTTCGAGCTGTAACACACATTTCCGTTAGATCAGGTGTATTGTCTTCCATTGAAAATTCACTAAATCAGCTCAATGCATCTAAGAAGCTATGTATGTGTGTATATATAAACACACAAAGAGCATAACTCTGCCAAGGAAGGGAAGAGACCTATAAAAAAAGATATATCTTTACATACCGTTCCTTCGCCAAAGGTAATGTCCGATATTGTGCTTACGAAGTATGGTGTTTCATTGACGTCTGTTATTGATATGTTTAATATTTTAGACGCGTTCGCCGCGAGATATTGGTCTCGAACGCTGAAGGTGATCTGGTAGAATGATAACGTCTCATAATCAAACTTTTGACCCGACGCAAGAGAAAGTACACCTGCTGAAATGAAAAAAGTAAATGAAAAAATTAGATATATTTTTTGCGGATAAGATTTCTTTACTTGCTTCATATTTGTAAAGTTTAAGATTTACAAATCAGTCTGAATCGAGAGATGTATATCTCGAATAAGAGTTGAAACACATGCTTGACCAATGGAAATGTATTTATTATTCACACCATCGATTCATTCTTCAATTTTTAACTGATAATATCTTAGCGTGGTAAAAATATAAAGATTATGGAATATGACCAATGAATATGAATATAACTAACAAAAAAAAAAAAGAATTTATATTGGTTGGAGAAAAAGACACATGGGTCCAGAAAGCATAGGCAAAATCAATAAGGCACATACAAATACAATGAAGGACAGCGCATTCCCGATGACATCTTAAATTGCGATTTAAAAAATAATAACATGCTTTGTTTACTCGCAAGTCGAAGTAGCTTAGTTTCAAATTAACATGCTCATCAATCCGAGCACGTGTAATACGGAACTGTAAACTGGTCAGCCAGAAGCCTTAAAGGATCTAGAATCGTCTTTAAAATACATGTATTTAGTAAATGAGGACAACGCTTCCAAAAACATTGAATTCAATACGTACCACATATGTACGTTTTTTTTTTTTAGTGCACCTTTCTAAAACATGGATTTCAACACAAATACCTACTTAAGGAATTTAGTGAAAACTTGGAAGTGCTGCCAGCCGGTGTAACACTCATGCTGACATTATGAATGTCGCCTACATCAGGATCAGTGACTGACACGGTAAATATAGTTGATCCGCTCGTCATGCTTTCTGGAACTGCCACTGAAGCCGGCAAATTGCGTATAATGGGCCTCGTTTTGGATGCTAGAAGAACAGAAAAGTATAATTTAACATTTTAGTTGTTACAAAGAATAAATTTTAAATTAGTACAAAATGCAAAGATAAATAAATATGCTACATGAAATACACGGTGCCAGTGTCATGTAAACCAATAGCCTTTATCTATAAGTTAAAATTTGAGTTTGTAATCTAGAAAACTTGGATGCTCTATTATCCACAATCATTGTTGTAACCGATTTGCCTTTCGAAAGCATATTGTGGTACACTTTAGTCGAGAAATTCCGCAGATAAAAAATCTGAATTTCGACATTCAGTTTTGCTTTCATACAAAATTGCTATACAAACAGAGTACATGAACATAATAGTTTTATTAACTGATGACAATTCATCGGGATTTGCCACTTTTAATTGTGTGCTTACTTTTCAGTGGCTTTTATTAAAATAAAGGATACGGACCGAAAGCCGCATATATGTCAATGATATATTTTAAGGGGGGGGGGGGGTCTTTTTCCTTTGTTTTTTTTTTTCCTTCGGTTTTTTTTTTTCTACCCCTCGGTCGATATAATGATCATTTTTTAGACAGTTTTGTAGACCTAGGGGTAAAACATTAGTGGTGTAAACATGCTTATCCAGGAATTGATAAGGTGAAAAGCAATGAATTCATGCTGAGATACTTCATTCATCAGTCTTGATTGTCGTTAGATGGCGTGAGTGTACTATAGAATTTCTAGACTGTTTGTGTTTAAGTAGGCTTTACTCATAAATACAACTTTCAAACAGAAAAACAAAAGTCTGTAGTACAGATATGCCATCTGAAGGAATAATGTCGGAGTGACTTCCATTATGAATATACTGTTCGAAGTAGCAACTGACAGCTAATAGGCATGATACATTAAATTGTATCCATAATGGTAAACATATATTATTTCAGATGACAAAATATTTTACAACAGTAATGGTATGTGGACAACAACAGCGTGCATGTATTATTTAATACAAATATTTCTGCAAAGTGTTCAATAACTGTCAACTGTTTAAAAAATTTATGAAATAGTTACTCACATGTGAAAGTAACAGTCAGATTTCCACATACTTGGTTGTGTAGATCATACACACAAATACGTATCCAATACATGGCTCCGTCTTCCTCGTGGACTGAGATATTTCTGTGTAGGGACACCACGGCATCTGTCCAAAGAACAATTTACTTTCATCGCAATATAAAGTTTAAAAATGAGACATTTTGACGCCTGTGGCTTTTTGAGTCACGTGTTACGGATATTTTACCCATTGACATACATATAAATATATGCTTGAAACATGCAGGCAATAACTTAAACGCAAAAGGTAGTGCAGTTACGTTAATAATATATATTAAAATTGTAATATAGGTCATGCTTCGACGATAAGACATTGAAAACTTATTATATTACAAATAAGTGTTATAATCATGCACAGATTTACTTTGTGCATCTGAAATTGCCATGGTATTCAATGTTGGGCGTTTTTGTGTTATTTCAAACTTATTTTAGTCATTTGATTTGGCTATCATCATCATGACCATCATACACTACCACCACTGTCATCATTATCATGAACAACAGCAATATCGTCATCATCGTCTTCATTAGTAGTAGTAGTAGTTATTCTGTTTATATTAAGTGACCTTATTTCAAGATCTATAAAAAATAAATTCAATACAGAGAAAATTGCTTACTTGTACTCATGTTGAACGGTGTCCGTTGATTATAAATCGTGTAGTTGTAGAAAAGATTGTCCTTTTCCGCGTCTGTAGTTGTCACAGTGAATATAGCAGCACCAGCAAAAGTAGTTGCAGGATCCACATTTATACTTGTAGAAGCTACAATGAAACAGGTACTTGTGAATTTTACTATCAAAGCTTGAAATATGGTTCAGATGTACTTGATTGCGATTGAAATATATGTCTAAGTCAATAAATAGTTTTGAGTTGACTTGTTGGAATCAATGCGGAAATATGTCTTATTTCTGATCTATTTCTGTTTTATGCATAGCAAATTCCTCTACCTCCTAGTTTGAATATTCCTCTATCTGCTTGTGCACTCATGAGTCAATCACTCTAACCCTACCTTAATTAGCAATGCAAGATTAGAATCCGAAGAGATTGATAGCCAGTAAAAGATTCTATCAACATGGCGATTACAATGTGAAGGATGCGGATATTTATTTTCTGTGTAAACAAACAAGCACACACAGAGAATCACCTGAAATGCTCATTTGATTTGAATTGCTGAAAATGCTTTAAAGAAAGTGTTTAAAGAAAGAGCGATTATGGTCATTTAGTTTCATTTTTATGAGCGCTCAACCAACATAGAATACTGAATGTTCACATACACTTTACTAGTTCAACATATTAAAAAAAGCTGCATAGATTTTTGCCAGAGTAGAATCATAAATCTTTACCATAAAACCTGCATTAGATTTTTATATCGTATTACTTGTTGGAATAAATGTATTTGTCGTTCTATTGTACTTATATATAAAAGGCAATAAACAAATGTCACCATAGTTGAAAAAGACCCCCCCCCCCAACAAAATAAAAAAAAAAAGAATACAAAAATTTATCAAGTTTATACTGATTTTGATGCCAGATAGTTTGTTTTCTCCCAACACATATTTGACTCGTTTACATACCTGCGAAATTGGTGAAGACAGGTGCTTGGTTGTCTTCTATGTTGACTGTGAAGTAACTGCTTGCCCTGGAGCCATAGCTATCCCAGCAGTCGATGTTGATCCGATATTGGTTCCAAGTATCATGAGCAAAACCTGGATATGCTTTGCTTAATATCCGGTACACTGTAAAGTGTACAGTACAAGCATTTTAACAGTTTGCCTGTAGAAATTAGGCAAAGCAGATGAAAATATCTAAAGCAGATAGAATTTTACATTCTATGTTTGTGAAACAGAAAAATATGATTGAAATTATGAGATCTAACTAGTGACCATCATTACAAAATTCAGTGTCAGATTTTCTTCTTTGGTTTGTACAACTGTCAGTAAAACAGTGAATTTATTTGGTAAGTCATTATTATAAACATTTAACCATTCCATGATTGATTTCAGAATAGTGAAATACGTAGTCTACAAGGCAAGTTTATATTGTAAATTTCATAAAGGGGTCTGCTACCCACTAAGGAAAGATAAAAAGTAAATTTTACATTTTATAGTGACCTCGAAACCGACAGCATCAGTACAACTAAACAAACCCAGTTACAGAGAATGTTTCATATGTACTGTAGTTTGTCTCCGTTATACTTTTGCAGCTTTGAAATTTAAGTCATTTTACAGTAGTATGAAGCAATCTGATAGCTATAGGAAATTACTCGTATTGAGACTTCATGTAGAATCTGTCAAATTCCCTGCTATAAGATTTTCGAAAATCTTTTGGCACATATTGTGTGATCTAATCGGACTAAAATCGAAATCAGCGTATAGTAAGCAGATCTGACAGGCACCGACAAAGGCCTACCAGATAAAGCGTTGCATTTCGTGTTAGGGACAGTTATCGTTAGAAATGATATGTGTTTTATAACATTTTTCACTTTCATAATTGTGAAAGTTGTAATCAATTGGTGAATTTGAAGGTCAATCGGACATGACCTCGTAACGCTATCTATCAGATCTCCGTTATGTCGGAGATCTCAGTTTGAATCAGATTGTTTCCGACCAGACTTCGTATTCTCCAAACTCTGAGCAATAAACAAGCTGGAGTTCCAAGTTCCAGTGTTTGTAACATTGTTTAACATTTCTTAGAAGAAACTTAGACTGTGAAACCTTTAGTATTTTCTGAACTCTGGTGCCTCTACTAGCATGTCAAACAAATGGCGTAGATATACCCTCAGTATCATTTAATTTGGGTATTTTGAGTTTAAGCTTGACTTTGCGTCCAACATTTTTGAGAATAAGGAGCCAAGATACAGAGTCATAAACTGTGTTACTTAACAGTGGTTGTATATCTGTATCTGACCATATAAAATGTAGATTTACATTATTTTTTAACAATTTGCATTCTTTACCTATCGTTGTCTCTTGTGCCTTCATATGTATATAATGTATATGATATATGTTAGCAAAGGATAAAACTCAGAAATGTGCAAAAGCATGCATTCAAAATGAATGCAGAGATACTAAGATACAGAGGCAGATATTAAAAAATGTAAGCATTATAAAACCCTTGGTTTCTTACATATTTACCGTTTTAGTTTACATTTGATTTATGAAGGGATGGTTGCGTCTGTTACTGTATTTGAGAAAAAAAATAGGTCTACGATGTGTTATTTCAAGACTTTTCACCAGCTCTCAGCATAGTCTGGCTAACTTCAATCACAATCTTCCACTTTGTATTTTCTCTTATAAAGCTAATCAGGTGAAAGCAAATTTGAAACATAAAAATGGGTGTAGCTAAAGCATAGTCTCCCATCTAACTTGCTGGAAATCGAATTTTCGACAATTGTGTTTTAAAAATGTAAGCTCAGTATCACAAGAAGTATTTGAACTACTTCCATATTGTGGCATCTTGTAACGGGTTCTAGTTGTGAGACAGAAAGAGGAAAATTGGACATATTTATGGCACAGCAACACAAGTAGGTTATTTAGTGCCGAAGCAATTGGAGTAAAGTGCCTTACCCAAGGACACACCACTGTAACCGACCCAGGCTGTTCCAACAGTAGCGTTCAAACCCGCACCCTTTCGGTCGCGTGTCCGGCACACTAATCACTGAGTCACCGCGCCTCTCGTGAGAATTGTGATGTTGGAATGAGTAATAAAAAAATGGAGCAAAAGAGGTCTCGATTAAGTACTAAATTAATCGAAAATATATGACAATACTTTTTTCAGTAAAAGTGGTATTGCAATATACCAGTACTACAATTGTTTAGGGGAGTAGGAACGATTCTTCAAATGGGCGCCTTCTTCGGGATTTGCAACAAATTTGCAAAGTTAGCTAATAATTTGCGGCTGCCATCGCCACTCAGTCGCCTCCTTTCCGACATCCTTGTGGTTTAGGATAAAACTCAGCGTAAGGCAATTCAATGTGATCAACATACCATCCGACCCAGGGTAGGTTTCTTTTGTCTTAAAAGCAGTAGTGACGGGACTTGTTGAGGTAACGTTGCACGTCACACTGTCGTCTTTCGTTGCATCAGATGTTTGTATGGTGTAGAGTGCAGTTTCTACAACTGTGTCTTCGTGAATCGAGACGACAGCACTAGATCCCAGGTTTGTAATGGAAATTGGCTAGAAAAAGAAACAGATCTATCAGACTGCACTGATGCAAAACCAATTTAACATAATTTTGCAAGGGAATTGTTTGGAAGTATTAATACCATGAATTTCCTGCAACCATGCGTTGATGTGTTCAGTTTAATATTTAGTCTCATGGGAGACTTACTATTTCTGATGTGTGTAGTTGTATATCAACAAGATGCCCTGAACTTCAGGAAAAATTAATATTCATTTAGATAAACTCTGTGAACAATGTATTTTCGGATGGCTGATAGATATGGTCTCACATCCTGCACAATTCAAGTAAAGCATTCTCAAAATCTTGATATATATGGTCTAACATTCTTCACAATTAAAGTAAATTTGTCCATATATATATATATATATATATATATATATATATATATATATATATATATATATATATAGATAGATAGATAGATAGATAGATAGATAGATAGATAGATAGATAGTCTCAAATCTTGCACGGTTCAAGTAAATCAGAATCATGATATATGGTCTCACATCTAGCACAATTCAAAAGCAGTCTCGATGTCATCATGCAGATTGTCTCATGTCCTGCACAATTGAATTAAGACGTTATCAAAGTCATGATATATATGGTCTCAAATCCTGCACAATTCAAGTAAAGCGTTCTCAATGTCATCGTTAATATTTCTCACATTCTGAATAATTCAATCAAGCCGTTTTCAAAATCATGATATATATGGTCTCACATCCTGCACAATTCAATTAAAATCGTTTTTTAATCATGATAATATGCGGTCTCACATCCTGCACAATTCAAGTAAAACGTTCTCAATATCATCATTCATATTTCTCACACTCTGCACAGTTAAATCAAGTCGTTTTCAAAATCATGATATATATATATATGGTCTATAATTACTGCACAATTAAAGTAAAGCGTTCTCAATGTCGTCATGCATATTGTCTCGCGTTCTGCCCAATTCAACTAAATCGTTTTCAAAATCATAATATACATGGTCTCACATCCTGCACAATTAAAGAAAGCGTTCTCAATGTCACCATGCATATTCTGCACAATTCAATTAAGGTGTTTTCAAAATTATGATATATATGATCTATAATTACTGCACAATTCAAGTAAATCGTTCTCAAAGTCATGATATATATGGTCTCACAACCTGCACAATTCAAGTAAAGCGTTCTCATTGTCATCATGCATATTGTCTCACGTTTTGCGCAATTCAATTAAGGTGTTCGCAAAATCATGACACATATGGCCAGCATTTTAGACTCCTCATTAAGGTAGTATTTTAATTTAGCAAATAGATTGAACGTGCTTTTAAGGATCCATGAGTCAATAGTGTGATGATCCAATCCTACCTGATGTTTCTATGGTACCCTTTCTAATTAAATAATTCCATTTTCGCACCAAGTACATACGTTTAGAATCCTTTTTTATATATTCACGACACACACGGTTTCGCTGTAAAATCTGCTCCCACCAATATTATATGAGGACTATGAAATAAATGCGAATTAGTAATCTCAAGCTTAAATCAACACTTACATCATTGGTAAATGTGACAGTCACCTGAAACTGGCAGTAGGCAAAAGAACAGGCAGCGGTGTCGTACACCCGGGCGTTAATATAGTACCGCGTAGAAGGATAGATTGCAGACAAGGACGCTCTTGTCCTTATCACACCTAGAATTTTGGAAGAGAAACATTTAAAATACCATATAAATTCTTGTTGTAGAAAGCTCACATTATGTGTGCTCTCAGGCAAATTTGACTGCAAGATGTATTCATTTTAGTATGAAGAATGTCACAGTTTTAGTTTTGAGTATCGAACGTCACTCTGCCACATGAGTGCCATTAGAGCCAATTGATATTGAAGACTCCACATTTTGCGTCCCAAACACGGGGCGTTGTTTGCCTCTCTCTCTCTCTCTCTCTCTCTCTCTCTCTCTCTCTCTCTCTATATATATATATATATATATATATATATATATATATATATATATATATATATATTTATTTATTGTAACCAATGATACATGGAAACGTGTGACGTAGATGCCGATAGCTGGATTATTATCTCTTATTTAGTCTCTGTCCGGCGACATTTTTCCATACCACTGTCGTCTTCAATTAAGTCAAATTTTTACAATGACGTGCAGAAATACTGTCAATTAGAGACTAAATGAGTGAGGTGACGCGTAATAATTACCTGATATAAATAGAAATAATTAAGCAAGACAACGTCTGCATGTCACACATTTCTAAGGATCCTTTGTTAAGACATATAGGCCGGTAAACGCCTTCCGGTGTATGTGGCAGCATAAGCATGATTGTTCAATAGACAATTGGCTTTGACGTTACCTGTTGTTGGAGTGAAGTCAGAGTCACTTACTGGTCACAATCCATGAATCTATAATAGGGTCAAACAGGTAATATATGCAAATATAACATAATATCTCGCATAACACTGTCAACAGCATTAATTTCTCTTCTTAAACGTTTTATAGCTGGACTTAAGACCAAGTAATCTTATTGTATGGTCCTGGGTCAAATATGGCTGTCGTTACTAAAAAGAGAAAAACATTCATCCGACTTCTTCTTAACCACCACTCAATAGAATTAGACCAAATTTGAGAGAAAGCATCCTGGCTTAAAACCTGTACAATCTGTACAATTTATGCCGATTAGCCGTCAAATATGGCTGCCATTACAATAATGGAACACCTTCCAATGACTTTTTCTTAAACACCTCTCAGGAGAATTTGACCATCTTATACAGAAAGTATCTTGGCTTATGGGGCTTACAGGTTTTTATAAATAATGCCGATTTCCCGTCAGATTCAGCCGCCGCTACAAAAATTATCGATGAAATAAAATAAGATGACTTCTTCTCAAAATCCACATAAAAGAATTTACCCAATCTTACAGAAAACATCCAGGCATAAAGTACTTTTACAATGCGCAAATGATAACGACTGGCTATCAAATATGGCCGCCATTTTACTATAAAAAAGAAAATTTAAACAGTTTCTTCTCAAGCAGCGCTGAACAAGAATTTGACAAAATTGGACAGGTAGCTGCTACTAAAACGGAAAAACCTTTATGGACAATTTAACAAAAACCTTTTGAGAGAATTTGGCCAAATTTGTCAGAAACCATCTTGGCTTCAAGGTATATCAGACATTACAAATAATTTTTACATGTCATCAAATAAATCCGCCGTTACTAAAAATAGAATAACACTCAACAGAATTTGACTAACTTGATAGAAGGCATCATGGCATAAAAGCCTTTTTAAAACTGGACAATGATGCTGATGTGCTATCAAATATGGATGAAAATACAACACGAAATAAAGAGATCTTGAAGCAATTATTATCATAACATGTGCAATCAATAGCATTCAAAGCAATTTCTACATAAAGCATCTTACTGGCCCATATTTCTTGGCCAACTACTCTTGCATGTGGGTATTAGGCAAACGTTAATCAGGTGGGAAATATCAGGCTCACTTGGACATTTTGTTTAACTAAAATACTCAGACAATCTAGTCAAAGTTAAGTCGCTATTACAATATTTAAGCCTTCGCATTTTTAGTTTTCATGAAACGATATTATTTTGAAAGCCATTAGTTACCCGTCGATGACACGTTGAAATAGTTATGTTCCGAGTAGACTGTGTAGGACTGTGTTCCAGAGAGTGAAGCACGGTTAGGGACGTTAATCGTGAAGAGAGTGCCTCCCACAGCAAATCTATCCGTCACTGTTATAGATGCTGAATTACAGACTGGGGCAGTAGCACAGTAATCTGAAATTGAAGGTAGGTTTATTAGAAGATTGTGAAAGCACACAGTCACTAGTTGTACACGCTCCGTATGTTAAGCATATGTTCAACATACTTGACCTCACACACATAAAACGCATAAAGATTCCTACATATTACATCAAAAAGATATGTAATTCATATGCATTTATTAACATGTAATTTATATCTGCCAGCTCTTACTTGAATATTTTTTTAAATACATTTGTATGTGTGATCCAAGCATCATTTGATTTACATGTGTAATGTTCAACATACGAGAGATCATATATGGAGGAATATGTATGTCTCAAATTATATTGTTGTCACCTATTTTTTTTCCTATGAAAATGCAAACTTATTGTTACACATATGTGGCAACTTTGGCGGTGTATATAACCAAAAGAGTGAAGCTCCGTTTCTGTGATACTCTGTCATTGCTTCAGTAGCAGTTATTCGTCATCATTCGTGTGCCGCTGAGCAAAATGTATTTCTTATTGGATTAAGCCTGATCAGGTTACATTAGAAGCGAAATAACTCGTAATCTCAAGTAATTTCTTATCCTGCGTTTAAGAGCCGCATCAGGTTTACAACAATCCGTCGTCAAGACTGTGTTTCTGAATGGCATCCTTGAGAGAAATGATGTAGATTATTTCGGTTCTGATGAGCTCGTTTATCATAACAAATTTATTCCTATTGCAGGCCGAGTTGGAAAAAAAAAACATTGTCAAAAAGTAGCAAATTATTTTCTAAAGTTAGAAACTCGTTTTTATTATGTTAATATTAATGACTAACATGCAAAAATAATTTTTTTAAAAATCATTTTAAATCCTTGAAAATATTTCTTCTGATATTAGAACTGTAGTATTTCCAATTTAATATAATTTGTCTAATTTAAAAATATTATAAAGTGCTTCTAATTTTCCCTGATAAGAAACTGAGTCCGATTATTTAATATTAATAAAATATGCCTCATTTTCTAATATTTTGATATGATTGTCTAATATCTGACAAAAAATTTCTAATATTAGAAAATCTATGTTACTATGAGTAAGTTGTATGCCGATGCAAGAAAATGAGAGGTGAGTCGCTGTGGCACAATAGTTAAGACCTTGGCCTATTGATCAGAGGGGTGCGAGCTCGATTCCCACCATCGGATTAGCCAATATCGTCTACCGTAGTGTGTCCTTGGGCAAAGGCACTTTACTGTCCTTGCCTCGGCATGATATTATCTTAATAAGTTGCGGTGAAGTAATACTTCTTTAGAAAGTGTTGCATGTTTTGGTCTCCCTCGGCTTGCTTTATGTTTTCGGTTATTCTACGGAAAACACTGTCGCATCAACATTTATATGTCCTTGACAGCATTGAACCTGATAATTATAAAATGCCTTAGAGTCACGTCTCGGGGCGATGGAGTCTCCACATATTGCAATGCCCACATCACTAAGGGGAACAGAACTTGGCTAAATCCTTAAAATATTCAAATTGATCCTCTTTAATTTTGTATTCCTTTTTTATTTCCAATTTTGACCGAGGCACTGAATGAGTGGGTAAACTGTAAAATGTGCGACAATATGCTTCTTTGATTTATTTTCGATTCACAACTGCCTCTGTACTGCACGGACTGATACAGTAAAAAAAACATGCCGACGAAAGGTGGCTGTAAATAAAATGAGTTTAAAATTTCCCGCAAATATAACGCCTATTTGGGATTTCTTGCCTTAAAAATGAAATTGCTCTGTTTTTATTTTGTTTTTAATTGTATAATCGAGATTCTTACCCCGAATATTTATTGTCAACGTCCCACATCTTGTGTTTCTCCTCTCGCTTCCACAAATATATACGGAGAAGGAAGCATTCGACAAATCCCATTGGTTGGCGATAGCTGTGATATTTGCTGCATTGTCTGGCAAAAAAACAAATTTAAGAAAAAGAAGCTAAAAGCTCATTTTAATTACAGTAAATTGCTCATATTCAGCAACAATTTATTTTCGAGAACTTCTGTCTTTGGATTAATTTGCGAATGTGTGAATTCGAAATCGATGCTTCTCCAAACTTTGCTCTCAATGAAAATCGCGACAGATTTATTTGAATTTGTGTTTGAAAATTCTTGGTAATTTATGTGAAAATATTCCTCATGAAAAAAATAAATAAATTTCAGTAGTTTGAGAATTCATTATAAGTTTTTTGACCGTTACGTTATAAATTCCATCACTTCTATTTCTGCCGTAATTATATAAATCTGACGCATACCTAGATTACTAAATTTGTAGCACTAATACTTTCAGTTTCTGCTCAGTTGTGTCGGATGAAAGGGTCCCTGTTTGGAAA
Organism: Margaritifera margaritifera; assembly: GCA_029931535.1. Taxonomy (NCBI): domain Eukaryota; kingdom Metazoa; phylum Mollusca; class Bivalvia; order Unionida; family Margaritiferidae; genus Margaritifera; species Margaritifera margaritifera. The sequence continues at coordinate 668,854 of JAQPZY010000917.1, read as the reverse complement.
ATATAATTAAATAGCATTCCTCCAGTATCCAGTACAAAAAAGAAACAATTTGAGAACAGAATAGACAAGCTATATTTAATAATCTGAAAGCAATTTAGTGAAAGGGTCAGAAAAGTTATAAAAATAACCAACTCACTATGGTAATTTCCGTTGGTATCTCCAACAAATAGGTTATTGCCTACAACCCCGTTGTATGTGTAGTTGTAACGAAGATTCTCATTCTCTGTGTCAGTGTAGTAAATCGTAAATAAAACATCACCCCTTGCTATGATGTCCGTATTTAGAGTAATGGAATCTGCAATGAAAATATGATTTAAGCTACACAGTGGTACATATACAATTTATGCAAACATAAATCATTGTAAATGAATCAACATACGAAATACTTGCTATCCATATTCTCAGTTAATCCTTTTTGCAGAGCTAAGGATAAAACTTTACCTAATTTTTTTTACTCAGTTCTGAATTCATACCGGTAATGAGCTTTTATTTTCCCCCTTGACATTCCTATGGACCCCTCCTTCTTCTTCTTCTACATGTTTCTTTTTACTTTTATTTTTTAAAAACTTTAAGACCTAGCTTGTGACGGTTTATGACTTTCTTAGCACATGGCGTATCCATGACCTTTAAGGATCTTTCTTTATTCTTGCCACTTCTGATTATATTTGTCGTTCTTTCCGTTTGAGGTGCTACATTTTTAAAGTCTTCTTGATAAAAAAACATTCAAACTTTTTCATGTCTTTTTTAAATTGTAAGTTTTTATGTTATTATACTAGTTATGACTTTTAATTTCGAAATAGTTTTCACAAAGATATGTGGTTGCTAACATGATTTGGTGTGTATCGTTTTTATCTTATGTTCCTTGTTTAGTGCTCTTAATTCGTTAAAGATATATAATAATTTTGATTGTTCTTGTTGTGTTCTCTCCCAAGTGAACCCTTCTTGTTAATTGGTGGAAAGGTATTAGATCAACATCTACTTGTATATATGAAACATATATCGTTTAATCTTACTCTTACTTACTAGGATTGTTTGTTTGTGTTCGTTTGTTTTGAATTGTTTGTTTTGTTTGTCTCTGATGGATCCAAGGAAAAGGGTCAAAAGGTAAAGAAAGCATTTTAAATCTCTGATCACTTTACCAGTATCAACTTTGGATTGCTTCGAAATATGTTCTCCTTCTTATTTATGTTTAATAGTATGTATATACCATTTACACAAAATAAATCTTCATCTGTTAATGCTTATGGTGCTAGGTATTTTAAAGGTTATTAATATATTTAGCATTTCTTTCTTTTTTAGTCCGTCTTTTGCTTAGGTTATGTGTATCTCCAGTGATATGACCATCTCCGATTTAATGTGGGGTTTTTTTTACTTCTTTTCATCCTGGCTTCTTTACAGCCTGTTTGTGACGTTCTGTCATACTAATTGATTGTTGAGTGTGGAACACAGGTGTCAGGTTTCTTTCTTTGTAATTCTATCTTTTTCTGGGTTATTTTCGCCGGAATAATTCTAGTAAATAAATAAATATCTCAGATTTAAATATCTTTACACAAAGGCGACATTAATAATGTAGCACAGCTTTATGGTGTAGTGCTCTACATAGAATGGTCAAATATAGACACAGCTTTATGGTGTAGTGCTCTACATAGACTGGTCAAATATAGACACAGCTTTATGGTGTAGTGCTCTACATAGACTGGTCAAATATAGACACAGCTTTATGGTGTAGTGCTCTACATAGACTGGTCAAATATAGACACAGCTTTGGACTAATAGTATGTCAAATGAAATCCATCGCGTTTCGTATTTTGTTAATATCATTTCCAGAGTGTCCTGAATAAACTGACACCAGAATTATCACTCCTATACATTCAAGGTAGATTTAAGGAAATCTAAGTTAATACGTGTGTTAATGTAGGTTGTCTGAAATAAATCATCAATTTATAATTGTAACGATTTTTAGCCAACATGTATGAGAATGGCTAGCAGAAACGACGAACTTTGTCGTCTTTGTTCCTTATGTTTAATGCTATTTAAACTGGTTAAGATAAGAATCAAGAAAAATACACTCATATTTATTCATCAAGAGGCAAATAAGTAACTATGCTACGTACTTGGAAATTTAACAATCACGTTTTGTTCGTTACAACGTTTAACTAGGAAACTAAGGTATAAATATAGATTTTGTGTAAGAGAGTAAGAGACAGACTTACTAGGAAGGTTTGTAAAGATGGGTGGATCATTCTGTCTGACATACATCGTAAACGTGTCTGTATCGCTACTTCCGTATCCGTCATAACACGTGATGCCGATCACATACGAAGTCGTAACGTCATGATCCAGACAACCATTTGTGTCACATATCACCCCGCAGCCTGGAGAGTTACAGCTCTTCTTGTAGAGTGTGTAAGCTATAAAGATATATAGCTCTTTAAAAATAACTCTTGATTCCCTCTGGATCGAATAATTTTATTAGTTGGTCTACATATCATCTTCATTGATTCAGGGAATAAAATCGCTTTTCCATTCTTATTCTCAAGTCATACTGGATTTTTTTTATTATTTCCGTTCCAGTCGTGAAGATGTGACAAAAAAAGTTCCTTAATGTGCATTTTATCTAGTCTAATATTTTGTTTCTCCTGTTAAACTCTTATTTTGGGTTAAGATGTTTCCGTCATAATATATTACACGACTTCTTTGTCTTTTTACCGTCCATGAATAATGCGAAAGGACAACCAATCATTTGGTCCCATAACTTAGATCCTGATGGAATTAAAAAATATTATGTTCAAAGTCAATTACTAATACCTTGAGTTTACAAAGCACGACTTCAATGGAAAAGAAATGTATGTTTCGCAGAATTATCGAGTATCGATGATTTTATTTTTTTTAAATGTTTTTTTGTTTCAAACATTGAATCAGTAGAAATATAATTCGCTGATTTTTTTCAAATTCCTTCAATAAAACCTCTTCATAAATTGTTTCTTAATCTTCAAGGAAAATGTTGAACTTCCGAATAAAAATTTGTTCAATAGAGAAAGGAAAAAATGAGGCAACATAAAATAGTTCTAACTTCAAAAACGTCTCATAATCATCTGTCGTAATTCACATTTTGTGGAAAACCTGTAAAATTATGTCATTTGTTACAACATTAAGGAAATATTCATATGTAATCCTTGAACACAGAAATGGTTTTGTTTAGGTTGGTACTTTATGGCACATCAACACAAGTAGGTTATTTAGTGCCTTGCCCAAGGACACACCACGGTAGCTGACCCAGGCTGATCCGATAGTAGGATTCGAACCCGCACCCTTTCAGTCGTGAGTCCGGCACGCTAACCACTGAGCCGCCGCAGCTCACGAACACAGTCCTGGAAAACATATGGAGATGAATACAAGTTACAGGATTGGGACTACTGATGATTTAATGCCGCCCATATAAATGGAGGTCACTAGGGATTTGACTGTTCAAACGAAAATTGTTGAGTACTGTCTTAAAGTCGCCTTTCTGATGTCCAAGAAATATTCATTTACTTACAATACTTTCATTTTCCTATAAAACATGAATACATCTGTAGATATATTATCTACATTGTTTTGCCACATACTGCACACAGTTAGCTCAAGAATGTATATTTTCTGAAATCTTTCCAAAAATCAAGGAGAATTGGTTTTAACCATGAGTAAAATATTATAAGGAGTATTCAATTTCCATGGCTGTTGTTGTGAAGTAACTAGCTGATATATGTCCTCTGTCTTCTATTTACTGAACCCCATCACAACAGTGACGCCTAACTAGAAGATGAATTTGTGTCCTTAGTGACGACGCTTTTTGATTTACACCAATATATATATATTGATATGCAAATGCATACAGCAAATGATTCAACATTTTCTTTGTCACCAAACTAAGCGGTTTCTCTGGATTTAAATTTTAATTATTAAACTTACATGTGTCGTTGTAATAGCCATCATTCACCAGCTGGAACAAAGTGCCTGCACATGCGCCGGTCAAGGGGTCAGAACTGATGTAACACGTGACATTATCTTGGTAGTTATAATTGTTATCCCACGTGATCAAGGAGTGTATGGGAAAGAAACTATCCGTGTCCTCGTGTACAGTGGTAGAAGCAGGTAGACTTGTTATGAAGATAGGCTAAAATGCGATGGTAAGTATATAAGCAATATATAATAAATAGAGTATAGTAAAATATAGAAAATATTGTAATAACAAATTGAATCGTTTATATTGTGACAACCTACTATAAAAATATGTCTTTTAAACTTGCAAGTTGTTTGGAAATTCAATCATTAGGTAATGTGAGTTTCTTGTCCGTGTGATTGAACCATTCTATTGACCGAATTAAGATCTGCATTTACACAAGACCTTGTAATCCCTAGACTTTCACTGGACGTACCTATCTTAAGACTTCTCAGCACGAGTACTTACTCAAATAAAATTTTTAATTCCAAGAAAATTTTTTGTATAGAGTCAAATTCCACAACAATAAGTTTATATGGTAACTTACTTGTTTTAAAAAGTATATACAATTATCCGAATATAGCGACTATTTTGCTTTCAACATGTACTGAGTGCAACGTAACCATTTTGCAACTCAAATCTTGATCGTCCAAAATTTCAAAATATCATAAACATTGAGACTTTGAAAGCAAACATGGCTGTTATCGTGGGCAGAACCAACACAGTCATTGTCCTCAGAAAGAAAGCATACGATTTCTTTAAACGTATTTCCTAATGCTTATGTCGTAATGAGACAGGTACATGATGTGAAAGTGTCCCCCTGTTTGGCCAAAAGTAAAGAACTCGCCATTACCATTAAGAAAATCAGGTTAGAAGAGTACAATTTGAAAGCAAACATCTGCAATTGGAGTTTACACACTCCACAGATGGTCTAATCTTTATTATCGTCCTTCTGATTTACACTTTCAGAAATGTTTCTAATGAGCCAACCCTACTGAAACAGAGGTTCAGTCTAGAAATTGCACACCTAGCAATAGGAATGACTGATGGGCGAGTTACGTTAGCACAGTTTGTTTCACATTGTAAAAAAGATCACACACTGCCAAGCTATGGACTCAGAATAAAGCATTTGAAGCAAACCTAGATTTCACTGCAATTATTGCCACAGATGTTAGAATAGGTTCCATTTACATTAATTCATATTATTAGAATTGTATTATATATCATAATATCCGGCAAAAGACAAATGAAAAGAATTTCGTCGTCAAAGACTATGCACGGTGTAAGAGATTGAGAAAGAAAAATTAGGTTTAAGTGCCAAAGTTTAAGATGTTCAGTGAAACGGAAACCAGACTGCATAGTCATCGATGGCCCACATATCAACAGATCTGCAATCATGCGCCTTGTGAATCTAATGTAGTCCTAGCATCCATGCATTCAACCTCTCTTCGAAACAAATAAAATTCCAATTATTACTTCAACAGATATATAATGTGAAAAACTGGTGAACTCATACCCAATTAGTGAATGTAACAGTCAGTGTCATTGTACAGGTATGGGTGTAACAAGATCCTGAAGCTGACACCGTGACGTATATCGCCCATGTGCGGCTTGGATAGTACGGATGGACGGTGATGTTACCAATCGTTGTTATCGTCCCTGCAAAACATGTGAAATGGACTTGTAACGGTAACGTAATACTTTCTTTTCTTTTAAACAGATCTTCAAGAACACAAAAGTAATTTCACCACTCGAAAAATAACAAAACTTAAAATATTTTGGTATAATTTTGTTATTGATAATAATAATAATAATAATAATAATAATAATAATAATAATAATAATAATATCAGTAGAACTAACAGTAGCAGTAGTTTAAACCATTCAATTTGTTTTTCAAAATTACAAGGAATAAACATTATATAGATACCAGGGTCGGACTGAAACGAATGGCAAAACACATATGCAAATCCATCCCCTACGAATAATGACCTTACATAGACAAATCGGCACGCTTTATACACGGAGTTCATAGATGAACTCAATATGAAGTAAGTGAAACATATAGACAATTCATATATGTGCAAACAGTAATGCTAAATTATACAGTAGCATGTAATTGTAATACATGATTATATTAAGCTATTATAACTTTTGGTGAATAGAAAGTAACAGAGAGTTAGTTATATATATGCACTATTACAAAAGTATTGAATGTAAAATAAATGAACATTAGGAAAGTACGTTTACTTTTGATTTATGCGTAAAGAAAAGGACAAAAAGAACTGACAGAACTTGTGAATGAAAATTTCCAGTCAATAGATAAGAGAGAACTATATGGATAATATTTAGAGGACGCCAGAGCGCACTTGTAGACCATGGGAAAACCGATGCTCACCACCCCATCCCCTGGGAATATATCATGACAATGTTTGGAAAATACATTGGCATATGTTGAAACAAACAGAGACATAATTTATCATCTTAAAAGCAGTCGTTGATGTCATTATGATGCATGTAAAAACAAAAAAAACAAAAAAAACAAACATATATGAAAAACAACAACAGCAACAACAACAACAGCAATAATAATAATAATAATAGAAATATTGCTATTATTATTATTATTATTATTATTATTATTATTATTTTTATTATTATTAAAACAGAATACTTTATCCGGGACATAATTTGTGCAGCAATCAAATAATGAATGTACATAATTGACGAGTAAGATACCTCGTGCTGATATATTATTTTATTCGTTTTGTCGACATGAGCACATTTTCTGCTTGACAGTTGTCTTGTCGGCAACAGTTTCATTCGTTACGAGTAGAAGCGGTAAATTATTTAATTTAAGAGAATTGCAAGTGATCTATTCATAATTATTAAACTTTGCTCAACATCTTTCATGTTGTTGTATAGCATAAACGTCAGTAATACCTAAATCCAGATGCTCAGAAATTCAAGGTTTAGAATGTATCATCCATTTTGAGAGAAATAAATCAGACAACAAGGTCACAAAATTGACTGAAAAAAGTTTCAGAAGATCCTAAATACAACAAACGAAGGGTAAAACTAACGAAAGACTACATTTAAATCTGTGCCAATATGCCCATCAAATTTTGTTTTAGTTGCATGGAGCACATAGGTGGTACTATCAAAATTTCATATATGTTACCATATGTTATCCACATTTGCTAACGAAAACATTCCGCTTCGAATGAAAGCAGTGAAGACTGCATTTGAAAATATCGCTTAGAAAACATAAACACTGGAGGAAGCCGCATTAATTTTGCGAAGGCTGATAATTGGTGCCCATAAATATTCCCACAAGATGCCATGGCCACTATCTCCTAGATACTTACTCAGTGGCACCACTGAATCACCTATCCTTTTTATGATCTTTTTGTCTTGTTTAATAATTGTAAAGAACTTCGCAGAGGCATCAGGCGGATATGGAAGGCCAATTAGCTCCGTCGCTCAAGATATCTACCAACCCGTGACCAGAGGGCAGTACATTATGCCAAAGTACCTTATTCATAAAGGCATTTGCCACGCAGTGCTAAAAAAATAACTCAGCTAAATCGATTTGACCACTGTGTGTTATTTTCAAGTTTACTTGGACTAGCAACAGCTATGTCTTTTAATAGCATAGTAGAAAGAGACAATCATTCCATCGTCAACTCAGCCTGACAAAACTATCGTGACTCATTGATGAGGGGAACATTTTGACATCAATGAGGTAACGCCTTAAGTGTCAGTAGCCATTTTCGCAGATGAATAACATATGGGGCAACTTACTTACCATATTTTGTAAATTTCCATCCGGCGGCTTAGGTGAAGGAGTTATAGATGGACAGACAGATATTACAAAATCCCCGACGTTAAAGCCTATGGATAAATTTAACTTACCGGTTGAAGGGATAATGTATGCCTGTGAAAGCGATGTGCTTATGGAGAAGCTGAGACCGGAAAACAAACCACTGTTTGGGACAGTCTGTGTGAAAAGTGTTCCTCCTATTGGAAATGTATCGGCGATAGTCTTGCTCTGGTCCGTGCAATTAGGTGTAATATGACACGCATCTTTAATAATAATAATAATAATAATAATAATAATATTAATAATAATTAGTAGGTTGGCATGTTAGATGGCAGATGCTGACATTTTTAACTTGAAACGATGCAAGAATGATCTATGGAAAGTTACGTCTGTTTGGGTATCCAAAAAGATTTATCGGTTTTTTAGCGAAGATGTTTGACATTTTTGTCAATGAACATTAAATATGGATTCCATTTTGATTGTCTAGTTGGAATCGTGTACATAAATTGAATGACCTTTAGACTTAAGAGTTCCATGTGAACATTCAGTCATGACTTTCCCAAGCGGTTTTTGAACAGTCGAATAGTGAAAAATAGTAATTGTTGATGGACTCAAGACGCATGACGAAAGACAAAAACCAGGATATACCATTAGCGCACATGGCTAACGTTACTTATTCCCCATAAATCTTCCCCTCCTCCCCACCCCCCACCACATTTTGATTATTACCAGCGATGAAGTAGGTTCCTATCTTCTCAATATTTTACTCTTTTTTATTAGACTTAGACTGATTTTAAGTTCTGGAAGAGCTTAAAACTTTTTAACTAAAAATATCGACTTATGTTTATAAATGGCTGACGGGATACAAAGTAAGACCTATTTAATTCAAACGACCATATTTTTATTGAGGACATTTCAAAGACTGTGATTTAAATATATCAACAGGATTCTAACTTAATTTTGCCTTCAGCAACTACACAGTGCGATTTATTCATCGGTTACATGAAATGAAACTTCGTAATGGTTGAATCACAAATTATGTTAAAAGAAACTGTTTTTTTTAAAATCACCAGTTATTGAAAAATTCTTTAAATTGTTACCATCTAAATTTGCAATGGACCATGGCACTCTTTGGCCTTTCAGTCGTAAATGACGCCCAGTTAGATTTGCTGAAGGAAGTCAAGGACGTTTGGATGGATGCGACATTCCAAACCGTGCTTCGTCTGTTTTATTAACTGTTCTCAATGTTTGTGATATTTCATGGTTACACCTTTCCAGTGTCTCTTTATGAGGCAGTGTTCGGAAAGATAAAAGAGAGTATTACAGATTTTTATTCGATATACCGTAATGACTGATTACGAGGAAGCATCGGTAAAAGCCATAAAAAAAAATCTGGGGTGAATCTGTATAAAGCAAAGGTCGTTGGTTTCACTTTGCCCTAGCTCTGATAAGGAATTGTCATTCAATGGGACTCTCAAGCGGCTACCGTGACAACGACATCGTCCGCAAATACAAAGGCGTCTCTTTCACTCCCACTGCTACCACCGAGTGACATCGTCTAGGCCGTGGCCGATCTGGACCAGTTAGGTTCAACCGTTCCCGAGGCCTACATTGAGCTTATTCGTAAGCAGCTTAGATATGTAAGGAAGAAATGGATAAAGAAGTCATCAGTAGGTCCGACTCGCATCTCGGTCATTGACCCTACTAGTCGTAAAAACTACCACCCGGCGCTCAAACGACACATCAAGAGATAGCGTCCTAACATACACGTTTTCCTCACGCAGCTGCAAAACTGTATCATCGACAGGGCATTTGAAGCACGGCGAAGTATCTGCTCAGGACACCCTCTTTATTAGAAAGGGCAACCGCGGGAGCATGTAGGATAATATATGCACTACAAGTTACACAAAGAGGTTATGTATGACATGTTGATATCTACTGAAATTTAAGACAGGGATGCCCACAAAGAGGGGAGCGTGCAATCCTCAGAAGGCATGGTGCTACCTAGCGAGGGCAGGTTGCAGCAATCTCGTAAACCAGGCTAGGGACAACTTTAAGAGTATCTTTCAGACCTGACTCAAAAGTTACAGATTTCCTTTTAGTATGAACTTAGTCTCAATATTCAAACTTTAAAACTCTATGCTTAAGTCTGTTTATTTGTTTTTCGAAATGACAGACATTGATATGAATGAACATTTATTTTATCCAGTAAATTCAACACTGTAACCACGTGATCAAGGTATTATTTATTGTCAATATTTAGAGTGGAAGTATCCATGATCGAAAGTTTCTTAAACTAGGCCTGACATTGCAACATCCATTAGATGTATAATGGTGTGCTGGTGAATTACTTTAGAAGCGTTTACTTATTAAATTTTCAAATAAACATCATTTGTGAAAATATCAGTTATTGTTATCACATACTTAAGTTGATGGTAACAGTCGTAGACACTGTGGTACGGCGATCAGCCACTCTAACTGTCAGGTAATAGGTATTAGTAAACTCCTCACTCATTGTCTTTGTTGCGATAATTATACCGTTCCCTGGAAATAAATATATAAATAATAAAGGTATAGTATTTGTCTTCCGTACATCCTCCAATTTAGCTGTGAATCTCTGAGAATAATGAGTTTTGCAAATAAACGTGACAAACGCCGAATCCATTAAGATATTTAAGTGTACCAAGCACAAGAACTCTGCTGTTAATCAATAAAGTTTTATGAGAATTTGTTTTGATGAAGTTTACAATAAAATACTGAAATAATAAAAGATGTGAATGATAACAATTTCAGCAGCCCTAAAATATTTAAGTAGATCAAGGAGTATAACACTATATAACATAATTCAATTATGTAAATCGCCAAGCTTATCTGAGACCTTGATTAGATAAACATAATGAGCAAATTTGGTTTAAATATTTAAAACAAATATGGATTATATATATATATATATATATAGTGTGTGTGTGTGTGTGTGTGTGTGTGTGTGCAAAATATATTGAGATGCCTATTTTAGGCAGGCTATAACTCTAAATAAAATAAATAGCATCTTGTCATTATTAAATTCATCAAGTTTGCACTTACCAGTGATGAAGTTCCACAGGGTGTTTCCAAAAACATGGGATGTAGCTGGAGCGGTGTATGATACGCTAAGAGAACTGACGGAAGTATCAGTGTCCCACCAGTCTAGGTCATAAACATTTTGTCCGGCGTACACCGTGAATCCATTAACAGTTACGCTATCTGGAAAAAGGAGAATTAACACTTAGCACGACATGACATAATTAACAACACAACATACGATCTGGATTTGTCATTATTGTACACTTATTCTTCGGAAATTAGCAAAAGATTTACGATATCAACTGGTCGTTGTTTTCTTCTCTTGTTTTATGTTACAGAACTATAAACGCATTGTGATTTCAGCCTGCCGTTAACGTCTCAGTGATAAAATAACACTAGTATTTTTGTGGAATTGACATAACTGGAATACTTGTGTTAGTCTTGTTTCAGATTCTTTCTTCGGTCATAAAGCAACCATATGTTCTAGCTAAAGATACAATTAAGGACCGTTAGTTTCCAATTTTTATTCAAAATTTAAACAAGCAAAACCAGATAGACGGAATGAAAAAGTGAAATGTAGACTGATGAAGATAATAAGAGAGACAGACAGACAGAAATGTACACGGAATGACACTTACATACAGTGTTTGTGAAATACGGAGGGTTGTTTGGTGATATATACACTGTGATGCTGGCATATTCATTACTTGTTCCAAAGAATCCAAACACTCTGTCGGCGGAGCAATGAACCTCCACCGTGTAGGATGAGGCTGTGGCATAACTCAGACACGCATAACAGCCACCCTTTATTATGCTTGATCCTGAAAAAAACAAAACAATTATAGTATTTACCTATAAAAAAAAAACTGTGAACAGCGTAGACGAAGTTCTGCTTTCATATAAAGCTCAGGTAGATCAAGTTCTCCGCTGTTACCTTCAAATCGATCATAAATATAACGATCGCCATAGACTTCGATCTATCGGCAAATTGTGCTATGGTTTATCCGAGTATTCACTTTTTGCAGCTGGATGCGCGATTTACAAGAGCCATTTTATTTCAATACCCTGAAGTTTTAATGCGGAGCATTTGACATATTCCTTCTTAACTTGTTAATATTTACAAGTAGATTTCTTTTAAAAGGCAGGTGAAAATTCGTTAGCGCTTTGATTCTATGCAGTTCGTTGGCAAAATACTTCAGACACAATGTACAAAATAATGTATTAATTTGTTTACTTTCAGACGAAGAGGAATGCAGGTTTTATCTTTAACCATTTTTTAAAAAATGTCTAATTCTTTATAATTATTATTTTTAACTCTGACATATGTTTATATTCTTTTGTGACGCATTTTGTACCCGTATATGAATCCCACAACATATTAGGCAGCTGGTGATTGTGTACAACGATCGTTCTACGCTTGAGCGTCGTCTTTTTATCCGATTTGGTTTTTTAGATACTTGTATATATGGACTGTTTTTATTTCTTGAAGTCATGAGTACTTCCTTTTTGGACTTTCATTTTCAGCCTCATCCAGGAATGGTTGTCTATCATAGTATCATCCAACCTCCCAATCTCGTGAGGTTCCTTCAATCGCGCGCCATGTTTCTCGCGATCTAACGCGCTTGTTTCGATATAATGACGTCATCAACTGTATCATCAACGTTCTTCAAGAGCGACAGGATTGAATTAAATAGTAAAATTAGACCAAATTACATTTAAGCAGGTAATTTCATTTAAGTTAAAAAAATCATAATGAAAACATATATTTTCACTAATGCCTTATTTGTGTTAGACAATTTGGCCTTGAATTTTCTATTATATGCTAAAGATAGCGCCGCCGATCACATGATGGCTTTGTTTACATATCTTGAACAGGAAAACCAAATTTGGGAATTTATACAACGTGATAGCCAATGTAAATAGTTGGTTTTAATCTTGTGGGATTCTTATACAACGTAAGAAAAATTTACACTCGAAATGTATTATTCACTACTGACTTTTTCGTTTCAGTATTATTTCATAAAGAACATATATTCTACATCAAAAGACATTGAATCTATTATAATAAAATGTGTATCCATTCACCAGTGTCTATTTTGAAATTTATCTCTCCCTATCTCTCCGTCTGTCTGTCTGTCTGTCTGTCTCTCCCTCAGTCTATTGAGTAATGTATTTATATGGTAAAGAACAAGCAAGCAGTAATGTAAGTGCACAAACTGCATATAGAATGAACGGAGAAAAAATTTCATATTTATTTTTTTAAATTTTTTTTATTTCAGAAACATGGAGACGCTATAAACTAATAATATCCATACCTTGACCTAACTGGCACATTCCGGTCATATGCCACGTGACCTTTTAGTCAGCGTCACGAACCATGGATGTCACTTCCGGAAATAAGTAAAATTACACACGCTCGGAAAAACGGTAATTCTGAACTAATGTACATGAATGCCAAAATTTTTTAACGATGATTAAATGAAGAAGATATAGCTGAACACTTTTTTTGGTTTTTTTAATAGATTCTCACAATATTATAACGAACGTGTAAAAATTCACGTTAAGTGCACGAAAAGTGGTTGTTCGAGGATAGAATAGTGTAACCGACGCGAACGGTGTAAAGCGAACAGTGTACCCAAGAAAAATAGCCCGGTCAAAACCCCGGGTCGCGACCCAAATGCTGGTACTGCATTTGGGGTCGCAAAAGATGGTATTTAGGGTGGCTATCAAAAAAGTTTGGGAACCACTGCTTTAGAACAATGTCAGTGTTGTTGGTCTTCCACGCTGTACTGGATAGTGATGAGCATGCGTAGCACTGCCTTCAGTGCTATCAGACATTTGGCTGGTCTTGAAACAAATGTACGCGGCAGGAAAACCGATGTTTCTGCTTTAAATTCCTCCAGTTATTGGATCTGGGGTGTCATTTTACCTTTTATGCTATATTACTTCTACCCATTATTCCAGCTGGAGTAAAAGGAAGGAAATATTACTTTTCAATGTAACATTACAATTTATAACTGTGTGCATGCTCACGTCAAAATTTTTTAATGTAAACGCACGTTCTTTTCTAAAAATAATGATTATACATGTATCTCATTATCCAAATACAAAGCTGCTGTTTCCAATAATCCATTTTTAATATTGTATCAATGTGTGAAGTCCGCATTCTCCACTGTCTTACTGAAGAGCAATACTAATGCTTGGCAAAAAGTTTATTGTGTGTGTTTTAAGGTCATATCAGCTCTACGCAGTATAATGTCATTTCAGAAGTAACAATAGAAGCAGAGGAGACCTCCAGATTTGTATCAATTATAAGCAAAGAAGAAGAAAACATTTTTAATTTGGACGGTACCAACTCTTTATCAAGCAATTTTATTCGCGTCCTCTCTTGTACCTTTCTAAAGTACCAATGTATTCTGGTAATATAAAGTATCTAACATTTTTATATGTCTGAAATAGTTTTAAAGAAATAAATGTCAATCGATGGAGATAAAACTTTGCATTTACATAAAATAAACAACACTATGTATTTTTGTTAGATCATAACAATTATCAATGGAGGCAATCTGTTTGGCCTGAGACGTGTCCCGTGAGGATGTGACATCCCTAAAGGTCATGGAGTTTCAAAAGAGTACGGGTTATATAACATCCTCTCATGATTGATTAACATTTAAAACTGTTTTTGTGAGAGTTAGCATTCTAAGAATAAGGGTTTCCTTGGTTAATGTTCTTGATTGATGTAGTCCCTGTCATAGCGCTGTACTTTTGTCACGTGATCCTTTAATAATAATGTATGTGTTAAGCTGAATTTCCTTCAAAAACGAAATGTAGCTCACCTGATATCTAAAGAAGAACTCTTAGATCTGAATAAGGTAAAGTCCTGAATAAATCTAGGAGACGGCAACGGTTCTAAATTAGAATGAACGTTCCTCTAGTTATAGCCTACGCATTTAAACAGATTTAAATTCTAAGATTATACATGAACTTGACTAATACATTTATTGTATTTGGTCACTTCTATTGTTATTGGTGTGGTCAGAAACACATTCTCAATAACTGCTTCGGTTGAGCTGAACCCACTTTAAAGTATTTTGCCTACAATGTTTTGGAGCATTAATACTTCTCAACGGTAATCCATACAACGCAGCTGGGTTTTTTTACTTTTTTTTTTCTTTTTTCTTTTTTTTTTAATTTTTTTTAATATAAAATTCTATTGTCATATTTACATAATAATATATAAAATGTATCCACAACAACAATATGTACATTATATATATATATATATATATATATATATATATATATATATATATATATATATATATATATATATATATATATATATTCAAAACCATCGCTTTTTTAGGTATGTCAGAAATCCGGTTTAGTTGGTTGAGCCCGATTTAAAGTATTTTATTTACAAGGAATTTGGTCATTTCTATTTCTCAGCGGCAACTTTCTTTATACCTACAGCAGCCTGGTCCTATCTTTTTCCTTACTGCTGCATATATAATGAAAATTGCCCAACCCATAACAATATAACTTAAATT
The DNA here is from genome assembly GCA_029931535.1 of Margaritifera margaritifera. NCBI lineage: Eukaryota > Metazoa > Mollusca > Bivalvia > Unionida > Margaritiferidae > Margaritifera > Margaritifera margaritifera. The sequence continues at coordinate 653,436 of JAQPZY010000917.1, read as the reverse complement.
TTATAATTTATTTTATTATTTGTAGAAAGGTGACAAAAAATAGAAATACAAAAGTATTGTGCAATTAAAAAATGTATTATCACCTCTGTGGTGTTCTTTTTTTTAACTACTTATTTATCAAAATAATAAATATTCTTATTTGTAAAATTTGATATTATTAAATTTTGCAATCTTAAAAACTGTGCACAATAATTGTACAAAGGGACATAATATTAATTATGAAATGGAACGTCCAGGGATTCACTGCTTGGATACTGTCAGACATATCTGAAAAGTTCTAATTATAGATTATTTATAATCTTCAATGATAAATTCAAAATTTTTAATAAATTATACATATTTAAGGGAAATAAAACTGTTTATTTCTATTTGTTTAGATATGTTCTACCAATAAATAAGAAGAACTTGTATCTATCTAAACCGCTTCCGTTAGCGGGTATTGTTTCACTTTCACTATGAACAAAACACCTCAGCTCACTAGATACAGTGCTGCGCATGATCAGCAAGTTAGCATTCCGCGAAGAAAGCTGAAGGAAATTCGGTTGTTTCACACTCTGGGAGATGAGCTATTCTATATCTGTAGGCTACTCTATTCAATTTGCGGCTATGTTACGGGTACAGTATTTATTAATTATATTATATCTTTTTGTGCAAGTATGAGAAAGACAGTCCAACAAAGGAAGTACCCTTCTACGTGAAGAATAAAAACAGCCCAAAAATACACATCCGCAAAACCCAAGTCTAATAAGGAGGACGCTCTAGTGTCTTCTAACAAGTATTTGTATCCTCACCCACTCGCTCCGTTCCAATATCCAAGGCTTGGAATTTTAATCGTTCAGTCTATTAGTCGACGGTCACAGTAGGTTAGTGCTAATTGATCTTACTACATAACACCATTTGACTGAACACATTATCCGCAAAATTGAAAGGGCTCTATAGTATTTGCACATGACTGTGGTGGAAAAAGGATACAATTCGACATACGAAACAAAAGTTACGTGACCGATGGTGGAAAGTAACGTTAGACAATTAGGCGATAGTAACACAAGCGTACACGGCAGAAGAAAAGAACTGGTTTGACTTGACAGATGTCTGATACATCTGGGTAAAGTGGAAAATGTGACCACTAATACCGTGTTTGCTATGATAAAGATTTTTTTTTTAATGTGTAAGCGACTGCCAACGATTTCAGCGATCGTCAGTTTTATAACGAGGCTTAGCGTACATAATAATCTCAGATTTTCTCTATGTTTCTTTTAGAAGAACAATTAGCAACACAGCAGACGGAGACAGACAGACATACAGAGACAGAGAGAGGAAGGAGACATTCATATTTAGCAGTCATATGAATAATATAATCGATTTATACAGGTATTTGCATACATACGAAATAAATATATATCTTGACACGTGATTTTGGTCAAGAATAAATTATATTGCGTACCGAAATGCTTGAAACAAATCATTATTATATCAACACATTAATTTTGATATTGTCACATCCTTAGTTGCATCTATGTACCTATCCACCTATTCATTCAACAATTGATATGTAATGAACGCGGCCCATATTCAGTCTAGACCAGGGGTCTCCAAACTACGGCCCGCGGCTTCGATTTGTCCGTCCCGCAAAGTGTTGTACTTTTTTAAAACGATTTTGCATATATTTAAATTTTTCACAGTCGCTTCGGCCCGCAAACACACTTCAAAAATCTAACATGGCCCTCATCTTATAAAGTTTGGAGACCCCTGGTCTAGACGAAACGGAAAAACTGATGACATGATAATGTTACGGAACAGAAAGCTAAGAACTCATACTATCTTGTTATTGCAGGGTAGGTCTCTATCTCGCCACATACCCCCACCCCATCCAGCCCACCCCCTCTTTTCCTCCCTTTTTCCATCCAGTCATATATAAATATAAAACATTATTCACTTACCACTCAAATAAAATAGGCCGCCGGATGGTGAGTTTACCGAGCAAGATTGTGAAGTCTCATACCATGCATCACTTGCAGAATAGGACCCTACTGTAACTGCCCAATCTGTGTCTTCGTCTAGCGGACCAGACAGAGCGCTGTATACGCTCAAAGAAAGGGTGTGGCCTGTAATACAAAATAGTTCAGTGTATCAGTCAGATACTGAATTCATAAAACATGCAGACTGAGACTGAGAACTTATTTGAAACTTAGGCGCTAATCGGAAGCTTGAGTGTGTTGGTTGGATTAAGAAGCATAATCCTGTGTAAATGATGGTAATAGTATGTTCTCAGATACATTCTTATCTATGCCTACCTACGTACCTGAGATAAAATATTTCGGAGGATAATGAAGATATTTACAGAAAATTTCCAGTTCTGGCTTCTTAGCTACTCTCAACTCTCTTGCAAATACTGAAAGCTTCGCTGTGATTTCTAGCGATTTATTTTTTAGTAGAAGACTTTTTCATGACAAATTTGATGTATTCAAAGAAGGTAACACCCACAAAATGTCACGTTTGCTATACTGAAAGGAATTTGTAAAATGTAACGTTCGCAGACATGTTGGAAGTAGAAATAATCTCTTCTGCGCATTCGTCTTTTGTTCTCTTCTTTTAGAAGATGTAAAAAATCCATGTTACGCATTGTCCATAAATATTTAAACTATATTATAAAATGTGGCTGTATTTCACATAAAACCAAAACATGACATTTCTTTTCTCCAAGAAAACATTTTATTATTATTATTTGTATCTCGAAAATATTGTACAAGCATATAATGTAGAGATGCACTTAGCGGCCTTTTTCTCATGATTTTCCATATCCCACAGCATTCAAAACAGACGAGTTCAGTTCCATAAGCTGCTAAAGTGGGTGTGTGTAGAGGAATGATTTATCTGTGTAAGTTTTCTTATAGTTATAGTATATATAAGTTACACGAGATACTGGTAGATGTAAAAGCCAATTCTCAACCATATACAAATTGCAATACAATGTTTAAAAGCATTCACATTCGATACTTCGTTTTCTTGGTTAGATCGTATCGAAAGGTTTATACATTTATTTAGAAAATGTATTTTACCAATTTTCACCACGATTCATCTCGCAATGGAATTTAAACTTTTTTGTTAATACGGATATTTATACCTTTACAATTTTTCGACATTTCCCCACGTATATCTCACGTTGTCAACAGATCCAACTGTCATCGTATAAAGGTATATTGGCTTCGAATTTTACTAAAGAAAATCTTTTTAAGCACAAAAGCAACCACTGAGGTCAAGAAAACTTTGTGTTCCAAGTAATGTTTTTAAAATATTTTTTGTTTAAGGAGGAACGATTTTTTTTACAACGAGGAAGGAAACGAATGACTGAATGATAAAAATAAAAGGAGAGAGAACGATCTTTGACATTCTGAAAAAAAAATGAGATTCACAAAAAACATACCGCAAATCTTACAAATAAATGAATAACTAAAGGGACAATATATTAGTTCCATTGCTAAATTTTTCATACACATCTGTTGACCAAAAGTGACCATAAATGTATCCTTCCCAACGTAGACTGAGATTGCTAGTAAGCATATCATTTTATCCAGCGTAAGGGACCGACCATTTAATTATTCGAAGGCTGGGGGAGGGGAAGGGAACTCTGGAATGTTTTTAAAAAATCCGATTCTCAACAGCAGGAACATTTAAAGCAATAAAACTCCCCATATTATTTCCATTATTGAGGTAAAAGAAACAAAAAATATCCTGGTTTCGAAAGAAAATCCCATATCTCTCAAACCACCCCACCCCCAATTAAACTTTAGATCCCTAAATGTTTCAAACAAAAGGTAGACTGATATTGACAACAAATATATCCTTCCCAGATTGGACTTAATGAAAAGGTAGACTGATATTGACAACAAATATATCCTTCTCAGATTAGACTTAATAAAAAGGTAGACTGATATTGACAACAAATATATCCTTCCCAGATTGGACTTAATATAAAGGTAGACTGATATTGACAACAAATATATCCTTCCCTGATTGGACTTAATAAAAAGGTAGACTGATATTGACAACAAATGTATCCTTCCCAGATTGGACTTAATTAAAAGGTAGACTGATATTGACAACAAATATATCCTTCCCAGATTGAACTTAATAAAAAGGTACAATAAACGTATTCTCATAGATCTAAATTCTGTATGCTAAAGTCGAAAAAAATTGAGGATAAATGTATTCTTTATAACGTAATTCTATTGTAAAATAGTAGATTAAAACTAACAATAAATTTTTTGAAACAATGTAAACTAAGATTGACGGTAAACGGATCGTTAATAGCTTAAATCCCTTTTCGTTAAAGATTTATTTTCGAAGTTAACATTTTAAATAAAAAGTATACTTAAGTGGACAATAAATATTTTCTGTCAAATAAAATATTTTTTTTTTTTAGAAATAAGAGTGGACTGACATTGACAATAAACCTATATAGCATAAATGTTTTGAAACAGGAGTAGATTGAGACTGAGGGTAAACGTATATTTTTCTAGTGTAAGTTTTTTTTAGAAAAAATAAACTGATTTTGATGAACCTACCCTTGTCTTTGTAATTTTGTAAAGCAAGGGTAAATCGTCATAGACACAAATTTTGTAAAGCAAGGGTAAATTGTCATAGACACTAATTTTGTAAAGCAAGGGTAAATTGTCATAGAAACTAATTTTGTAAAGCAAGGGTAAATTGTCATAGACACTAAATTAAACATTTGCGGCTTGGTATTATTTATAGCTATCCGGGCACACAAATTGGCAAGGGACATATAATTCTCATAAATAGAATTCGGGTATTGAAAAGATTGAACTTATTCCAAAAGAAGAACTAATTTTTGTCATTAAATTGGTTTATCATGATACCGATTTTATATTGGTTAACTTAAATGTACAAACAAACAAAAATCAGAAATTTATATTTTTATTGATCTTAATCTACTCTTAATGCCAGTTTGAAACACTGAAAAAAAAGTTCATAGGGAACTTCAATACAGAATACAAAGATTAACATTGCTGGTAAGGAACATGATAAAGGTAAAGCATATTCTTTGAATAAGCTGTCTTTGACATGAATGATACATGTAAAGTTCTTCATCCTGTTGAGAAAGTACCAACATGATCTCGATATAACCCTTACGTGGCGCGGAGATTAGACTATATATTTGCTTAAGATTCAGTCTTACAGAAAACAGCTTCATGTGATATTGTAACCAGTTCAGATCATACAGATGTGTATGTGCATCTTGAATTTACAAAACAATTAATGGAGGACCATTATACTGAAACTTCTATAACAAATTTGTATCAACGCATGTTTGGCTATGAATGAGTTTATAGAGAAATTTCAGGCAACACATAATTCGCTTGATAATCACAAAAAATGGGACTTATTAAAAATTCAAATACAGGATTTTACCAAAGAAATTTATAACATTCATCTACCAAATGTTTCTCTAGAATCAATATAGTGAAGGAATTAATTAAAACATGTGAAATCTGACAAAGCCGGTAACTATTCGGAGTCTTGAGAAAAGAAATTCATGGATTTTAGTGAGAAAGTACGATACTGTAACACTTCAGGACGGTAAAGCTGCACAGGTACTTTCATAAGAAAAATGGATACGGTAAGGGGAAATGTACACCAATTTATTTTTCTTAATCTAGAGAAAACTAAACCCAGTTCTAAAATAATGACTTCACTGACAATTAGGGATATGGATTAAACAGTCCCTAATATTAAGTGAAGTCACTAATATGAATCAAAGTCAAATCTTAGATGAACAAGGAACAGACTATTGTCAATAGGCTATTATCTCTAGGCATTCTTCAACGGCTGAGAGCCCAAAGTCAAAGTGAGTGAAGAGATAGTATTTCTATACCATAAGTTAACTATTAAAAGGTTTAGCACAGCTTTGGCTAAATTAAATAGTGGTTCTTCTCTGGGCATGGACGGTCTTACTTCCGAGATTTTATAAATTCTTTGTGGGAAGGATTACACTGATAGGTTCTTATTCGAGTATATCTGCTTATAACAAAGGCTACTTATATGTTAGATGGGAGTTGGAGGTGGGGCTTGTTTACGCCATTAAATAAAAGAAAATAATTAGCCATTGGCGAGCTCTCCAATTGGAGACCATATTTTTTTAACTTTTAGCTCATGTTTTCGCAGATAGATGACAAAGTGTCATATCAAAAGGCATACATAAAAAGAATGTTTGTTTTATCAAATGGTAAAGTGTCAGTTCCATAATTACAACGGTTGATGACGTTATTGAATACCTACATATCAATAAGTTACAAGGCATACTAATGACAATTGATTACAAAAAGGCATTAAACTCCTTATCAAAAGAGTGTGTGATAAAGCCATTTAAAATGTTCGAGTTTGGCAAATATTATGTTGTTAGATAGTATTCCATTTAATAAATGAGAATAATTGTGAAACAGTCCCAGCAAGGGGAGTCCTGACGTTCCGTCCCGTTCCAACTATTGGTTGTATTCACTATCATAGTACATTCATCGTGAGTTATTTCATTGTCGCTTATTGCTTTACTAAACATTCAATCAATAGTATTCAGCTTAGTTATAGCAGAGGTTACAATCTCATCGTGTTTTAAAACGTTATTGTATACCAGCTTGTATTTTAAAGCTTTCGCAACAAAACCTAGTAAAGCTGTACCAAGCCCTGTAAAAAGTAGAGATATATTAAGCCGCAGCATCCATTCAACCGGAAACACTTGCTATACCAACCTCTGCAAAGTTTGAAAACTTGTATACTGTATATTTTTTCTTACACCTCTGCAATTTTCTATCTCTTTAACTAAATCATTCTTAATTTCATTAAGTTTCATCAACCTAAAATTAATTCCATGGTCGTTAGATCATTTTGTTATTTAAAAAATATTAACTAGCTGGTTAATATATTAACTATACAGTTAATAAGTTTACTTAATTATTTTGTCTGGTAGTATCCCTTGTGATATTAGATAATCAATCGTTGATTTAATGCTGCTTCGTAAATATTGTTAATTATGTTGCTCTTTTCGCTTGCCATTCATTAATATCAATTTGGTTACATTTACTCATGATTCCACTTAAAACTGTATAGTTTATCTACAACATTTCTGGAAATGGATTTGCTTTATTTGACTCTTTGGAGGATATGTTAATAGTCTCTTCCACGTGTTCTTTTTAATTTGTTAAAATTATTTTTTAATGTTTTCATTTTTTATAAATATAAAACACATACTTCTATAGAAGCTATAATTTTTCTGATTTGCTTTTTTAAATTCTTGTGAACTTTTTCCGAGTTGTTTCCCATGTTCAACTTTATAAGAATCTATTTTCTTTTGAGTACTTGCCTTATCAGTTTTACTTTCACCACCTTCCATTTATTTTGCAATGAAATTACAGTTTTCCTAAACAATTATTCATGTTATTTTCAAGTTACTTTCAATTTATTTTCAGGTTACCTTCAAGCTCTCTTCAAGTTACCTTCAAGTTAGTTTCAACTTATTTTTTAGTTATCTTCAAGTTGCCTTCAGGTTATTGTCAAGTTACATTCAAGTTATTTTCAAGTTATCTTCAAGGTATTTTTGACTTACAAACAGTTCCTAAATACTATTTATAGTTACTTATTTTCTAACATGACCAGGTCCTGATTCTTCAGAACTTCTTTGCTTTGCTCGCATTTCTTTATAAAATTAATTCGTATTAAAGTAATTAAAGTAGCACATAATGCTGAAATTGGTAATTCAAACCTAAATAATAAAAACGCACTCAATTATTTAATTCCGTTTGTTGTTAAGTAGTCTTCTTTAATTATTTCTGTAAGTCGCTTATGTCATCAATTCGAAGAAATTTACTCATCAAAGATATTATTCCTAATGTCATTACATCTGACTATGATTATGATTTTTTAGTTGATCATGCATTTACACAAATCTTATATGTTTCCTTTATATGTTTTGAATCCATTGTGTCCAACTCCTTATCGGTCAAGTGTTTATTCGTTATTTCCTTGTATGTTCCATTTACTATACTAATTTTTAATTCCTGTTTGTAGACCTCTATTGTTCCGTCTTTATATAGATTCCAGTGGGTCGGTGGTTCTTCACGGGGTTTTCCGGGATTCTTCCCCCATCAAATATACTGGCCGCCATGTATAGCCTATCATGTGCAAAAAAATGTCGTTAAACCCACAAAACCAAACCAAACCGCCGTCTTCATATATATAGTACTGATGTCAATATCTTTTTTAGAGTAAAAAAATCTACTTTTGTCAAGTTAACTTTGATTAATTTCAGAAAATGGCGGAAAGTAGTTATTATTCACTTGTTTGAAGAACCTTCTAAAGACCTTGATCGCGATGATCCTCCTACTGATAATTCACCACTAGATAGACCACCTAAATCCCTAAAAAAAACTGGTTCATAAATTGTCTAATGATGAATTGAAAGAAGATATCAAAACATATATTTAAGTTATGTGAAGAGGAGAATAAGTTAACTTTATTTTAAAATTATAAAGAAAATATTGTATTACGAAGAAACTGGTAATCCTGATATTCAACTTTATTAAATTTGTGTCCCCCAGCCGCCAAAAAAATGTTATTATAGAACACTATATTTAATAAAACAGGTGGAAGTAAGTTTCTGAAATCATTAGGTTGGAAAAGAGAAGGAAAAATATGGAATAAGCGAGAAATAATTACACCAATAGCAAATGACCATATTTAAAGATAATACAATTAGACAGCAGATAACACAAATAGTGTTGCTGAAATATATGTGTTATAATCTTTTATGATATAGCAGAAATACATGAAATTTATATAAGAGAAATATTGATTTTAAGAACCAAGTTTTAAAAAAAAACTGACCTAGAAAGATATCTTACTAAAGAAGGAAATATGCATAGATTGTTTATTGATCAAGAAGAAAGAGAATTAAGAGGATATTTGAGTGGTAATAATATAGTACATTAAAAATATTAGCAATGCAAACACAGCTTGACGTGAATGACTGCACTATAAAGAAAACAAAAGATATTGTTAAAGAAAAAGATCCAGTTATCAAAGCTAAATTAAATGAAATATTACAAGGTTATGAAACTATAAAACCACAAATAATTAAATGTTTAACAGATACTGAAAATAACTTAAGAGAAAATATTAAAACACTGAGTAAAAAGTTTAAGAAAAGTTACCATTAGGTGAAATTTTAAAACGATTGTTCAAATAAAATGTATAATGATTGCTACTTTTTTCAGCTATTGGTATTATAGTAACAACTCTTGGCATACCCGTACCAAATGTTGTTAAAGATTTAACAGTAGAAGGGGTAGCAGCGGCACCGCAGATTCGTTCATTGATAAATTGAAAAGAATTATTACAAATATTGCCGACTATTTCTTTACCTTAGCTAAAAAAGCATCAGCAGCTTTGCCTGGTGCAATTAGAAGTGCAATAATCTGGCTATTAATATCTGCTGGAAAAAATTATTTCTTTAGTAGCTAATAATGCCATTTTGTTAATTCTTTCATTCATTATTTGTACTAAAAGGCTTATTTGCAGTAACAAAAAGTACATTGCACCAACCCCTACAAGCATAGACCTACTAATAAACGCTTGTTTATTTGTTTTATTGTCAATATATTTCATATTATGAGGTACTGTAGGTTTGTCTGCATTGTTCTCATTGACCTTATTATCTTTGCTGTATGCATTTTGACAAATTATTACAGACTGTTTATTGGCTTCTTTTGCTGTATTCTTTACCACAATCTTATTTACAGTAAAAGGTATTCCTAGTTTAAATGAATCTCTTGACTTTGATAAATTATTAATTATGACATATTATACTCTTCATTTCATTACCATATCACTGGGTATAAATATATCCTCACCGCCAGCTGCATAGTGTAGCCTAACTGTTAATTCTGAAATATATTGTTGAAATATTATTGTAATGTTGTCATCTGAATCATAGCATTGCTCACCTAAAATTAAATATTAAGATACCTTTTTACGCTATCTTGAACAGTGGAAACGGACTGTGTAATACTTGTTCTATTTTGTACTTGAGCACCTAAAACGCATTACTTATGACCTAATACTCTGATTTACACTTCCAATTCCTTCATTTGTTAGTCCGTTGCTATGTGGAAGGAAGAAATAAGTGCATCCTACATCTTCTTCTTCTATTGTTTGAGAGTATAATACTCATAATTGTATTGTCTATGCCATCCTCTATTCCAACATTTGTCTAGTTCATATCTTTGATTTCTTCTCATTTCAGTCTCTGTTATATAATTGATTATTGGACCATCAATAACTGTTAAATTCTCCCGTTGTAAATATCTCCGATCATGATGTGGTGGGATATTAAAATGATAAAATAGTATTGAGCATTCAGACTTGATATTTTTCTTATCTGAAAGTATACATGAAACCTTATTTTGATTTTACTAACTCTGGTATACTCTCGTCTATTAAATGTCGACAAGATATTCCTAATCCCATTGTTGCCATTCACACTGTTCACTTTAACTGATTTTGCCAAACATTCATATCACACTGTGCTTTATATCTGTTCATTGAATCATCACTATAAAATTATAAAATTCAATTCTCAAAAATACTTAGTGGCTTGTGTTTAAAAAGGTTATTTTATGTGTAATATATCTTTACCATTATCTCGTTAAATCATTTTGCTAAATGTGCTTGAGCAAAAAGAAATATCTTAAAATGCGTTGCAAGACAAGGGTAAATGCAATACTTGTTGTTTTCTTTTAAATCTGAACTCCATGATAAATTGATATAAAAGTGTTCGTAGTTAATTTGTATCCATAGTAAATTACTGAAACTGGAGGATATGCACCGACTTCTTATCGTATATTTAGTGTGTTTTTGTGTGTGTGTGCGTGTGTGTGTGTGTGTGTGTGTGTGTGTGTGTGTGTGTGTGTGTGTAGAATTATGAATAATGTATTTAATTAAATGGAAAAGAAGAAGAAGAAGACTGGATTGTTTTCATGGCCTGCAATAGCTTTTGGTGAGTTTGTATTCTTAATTAAGCATGTTAAGGGCTGCAAATAATTTAAAGTGCCAATTAAAATACTATTATATGTATGTGAAAAAATATAGTCCCTGACAGAACAGACCTAGACCCAGGCATACTTCTTAGTTGAAAAATTACCTACAGATAAGGTTGAATTATTTGATTACATGGGTTATTCTCATCTTTATAAGATAAAATATGAATGTGGTAATGGATCAAAATAGTTAATTATATAGTTAATAAAACTGGGGAAGTAGATGCTTGTGGTTTATCCTGCGTATTTTTGTGTGGGTTGCCTTTTTGTTATAGCAACTATTTGAATGTAAGTTTTGCTGTTATAACAACTATTTTGAAGATTACTTAGCCAGATTGTTGTTGTTTTAACAATTATTTTGACGACCACTGAGCCAAGTTTCTCTCATAAAAATTGAACGACCACTGAGACATATTTTTCTCATAAAAATCTGACGACCGCTGAGCCAGTATTCGCTAATAAAAGTTTGAAGGCCGGTGACCTAGAATTTTTAGTAAACTTTTGAACGCCACTGGCCTAGATGGCCTGATTTTTTTAGTAGAATTTAGATGACCAGTGGTCCAGGGTGAAGGTCAGAGGTTAGTGGTAAGGTCCAAGTTTAGGGGTAAAGGTAAAAAAATCAAGTGGACTGAGAGCTACGTTTTCTATACTTCTCCCAAATGATTTCACCCTATGGACAGGGAAATAATAGTGTACCCGAAACAATTATATGGGGGAAAAAAAACATGTCCATACTTCTATGAAACAATGTAATTAAAGTAACAACAACATACAGGAATAAGGCAGTATATTCCATCTTAACAGAAAAACCATCCTATCGATATTGACAACAATACCACGAAAACTAAATCGGTAAGCAAGAACAAAATTGTGTGCTGGTCGCACTTTTTGACAAATCAGAGCTATTATTAAAATTATGTCTCAAATATCACTAATTGACGTCACCTTTGACAAACGTTCTAACAAATGTAAATAAATATAATTTTTGAACATAAGATAGTCGATATCATTAACGTCTATATTTATTGTGTCGCTTCAATTACCAAATAAGAACAAATATCTGAAAATGTCATGACTTATTTTTAGGAACAAATATTTGTAAATGCCATCGTTTATTATAACATAATCTTAAAAGTTTTTCTCAATACCTTAAGTATCCTACACCATTTCAGCGTTACGCTCAATGCCTGGTTTTATTTTGTTTTCGTTTATGTAACTTCCAATCTTGCTAATATTAATAAAGTATCTGTGTATGTGTGTGTGTGTGTGTGTGTCTGGTGTGTGTGTGTGTGTCTGTCTGTGAATGAACAGTAAGAAAGAGAAGCTGTAAATGATATTGCTTGTCATGCCGTTTTTGTTTGTTTGTTTGTATGCAGACAATACGCATACAGCAACAAAACAGATAATAAAAGTGCAAATTAAGTAGTTTTCGCTCGTCGTCAAAGACATCACACAAGAATAAAGTTATTGCGGAACAGCACCGTATGCTGGAGGTGCACTGGGAATAGGCCTCGAGTCCGAAAGCTGTTGTTTTGACCACTGAAACGACAACACACAGATTTTTCTTAATTTCCTCAAGGACTTCGGCTCAACCGCGAGCTATTAGTTTCTTATTTGCATCTTCGTCCATTACAACTAAAGTGAATGCCTTGTGCGATGCAGCCCGTATTTCATTTCTAATGGTTGTGTATTTCTCGATTTCATCTAAGACAAGCTTGAACTCCACTTTGGAGATGGCATTGTCTCGTAGCACCTTAGATATGTGGTCTGCGATTGTGTTGAGCTTGATTCAACCAGGATGCTGATTTCATCGTGCTTTTTACCTTTCATGGATGATAAAATTTCCATCCACATAAATTAGACCACAGCTTAAAGCTGTGATCTCAAGGGCAATCACAATATGTGCAGCTATAATTGTTGACAATATTCCAATCCCCGCCACACAGGTTCTAAGAGACACCGCAGACATTGTGGTGTCAACACCATCCACCGCGTTTATTGCGCTCTTATTCCTTTTGTACAGAGCGCGCCGCTGTTCAGCCTCTGTCTGTAAGGAAGTTTCAGCCTCACAGATCCTTTTTTAGGCGAACATCTTGTGGATCTTAGATTTTTGGAAATGGCGATATTATAAATCCTCTATATGCAGCGTGATATGAAAGTTTAATTGGTCTAGACGGGTAGGGGGGGGGGGTATCTCCTCTGCGGGCAAGTAGCTCTAACCTACTGGTACGACGGCAATGATATCAAAGAAGATCTCAGTTTCCTTAATATCGTTAGATTGCGAAATAGAACGGTGTTCAACACGCCCGCCAACGCGCTCATCAAGAGTTACACATATCATGTCTTCTGTTCGTAGTTTCAGCGACAGTCTGTCTTTCTGTCCGATTACTCTGATGCGGAAGAACGCGTCTTTTTCAAATATAACTCTGTTCCGACAGAAATGTTATTGAGAATAACTTCTCGCTAGCAAATGCCACGTCGTTATTGTAGTAGCAATCCAGTCTGAGACCTACCGAATGCTTTGGATACTCTGGGTGCCCCAGTGCTCAATGTCTATCTGCTTTGCATCCTCGTTCCACCTCAATTTGACCCGTTACGTGTTAACCCCAAGGAGGCACAGATACTCTTGCACCAGTTGTTTGTATTCCTTGTCGATGTTATGCACTTGTTTTGCATGCTGCACCAATATTCCATCCTTCTCGTCGATCTCAGGATTGGCAGGCGGCGCAAATGATTCGTGTTCCTTGTCCACATCTGGTCGCTCCCCCATGGCTTTGTTTTTCGCTTGAAGATAAGTATTACGCAGGTTCTAATTGTGGAAGCAGAAGATGGTCAAACTGGCTGAGACTCCATACGCGTGTGCGTCAACGTTGAGGTCCTCACACCAAACAGTGTCTACAGTGGCACACATAAAAGCTGGTTGCAAAGCTTTCATATGGTACGCCATTGACTGACTGATAACCGCTGTCATTTTGTGCCAGTATGATTCCATTTATACGGATTGAAAGCGTTGCCCATGATTTCTAGCCATGACGTTCGTTGAAGTTAATGAAGTAGAATCCGTCGTCTGGGACAGTGATATTGTCGTCATTGTTGCTAAGGGTAAAACCAGGAACGATTTGAAAGTGATGCGTTAAATCCCAGCGATAGTAACCAGACGCATTTAGTGCTATACTCCCGCTCATCGATGTCATATTGCCGGCCGTTAATTACACGATAGCTAGTACCCACTGATGAACACCGCCGCGGTAGACATAACTGTTGCCCCAAATGGTTACCGACTACGGGAAACCAACGTTTACAAGCCAAGAAGACAGGCACCGGTCCAAAAAAAGATGCTAGTACATACGACCTGGTCGCCACATCGGTTGGCGCGTCCGATACCCAGTTAGTGGCAGCATTCAGTGTGGCAGCATCCTGTAGGTTGACTGGATCACGTATATTTATATTAAGTTGTTGTTCATCACCAGCGCGCCGCACTTTGTATCGCCGGTGTTTAAGACCAACGCAGAAACGTCCACGCCTAAGATGTTAAGGTCTCCCGTGGAACTGGACAACACGACCAGGTCATTTGGGTCTGCGTTGATGGCGCGGTTGCTAAAGCCGCGAGGTCATCTTTGGCTGCTTACTTAGAGAGATCACCCTATGGAGTGCCGGTGTTTGAAATTGCAGAGCGTCCATAGATGTCTACAAGCATTCTTTGTGTTTACACTAAGCTAAAAGGGTCTGTTGCCTCCAATTAACACTAACGCCTCCCGTAAGAGCAATCGCCGACAAATTAAAAATGAGCTTATGGGTAGACAATATCATCTAATGTGTAGAGCTGCTAGTGTGAAAGGCCGGGGTCAGTCGTTTCAGAGCTTGCAATAAATAAGTGGTAAATGCGATAGGTCACAGTAGGCAAAGGGTCGATAATACCCGTACGGACAAACATGTCAATAGGAACATTGGACTTATATAGAGCTGTCCCAGCTTATCGTCTGGTATTCCAACCGGGTTTCCTTTCACTCGAAAATGTGCGATGTGTTTCGTAACGTCAAGCCTTCCCCCCTCACGTCAATCGTATCAAAGCATGACTTTTTTCATTTTGTCATTCATTAATTTCTGAACTTGTTTTAACAATGAAGCCGTTATCGCTATAATTTGTTTTTAGTACTGAGACATATCCAACGTTGTTTTTGACCACACAGCTATTTATTTATGCTTTCGTACCGCGTCTTGGGGCTCGGTGGGGATTGCCATTGACACGATCTTGTAAAAGCTCATGCACAGGATGAATGAGGCGGCGTTTCGTGGCTGGGTGGGATCATCCAGGCTTAGAGCAGAAACCCGGGTAATATCAACAACTTGATACCGGTCAATAGGCAAACCACCATCACTTAGTGTACGATCGACGGCAAGGACCACAATGTTACCGGTTGGTACATTGGCTGGTTTGGTGAGGAGCGTAGTTACGTCCACGCCAAAGATTTTAAGGTTTCCTGTGACATCGGAGAACACGGCCGGTTATTTGGGTCTGACTTAATAGCGCAGTTGCTAAAAGCCGCAAGGGTGGACTTGGTCGCGTAGATGGTGAGGTCGAGCGCGCTTATTGTTTCCACCGAAAAGGAAATAGCACGGGAGATACCTGCGCTTGAAATACTAGAGGGTCTGAAAACATTTTGCAGCAGGGGATGATGGCGATAGCTCTGTAGTTGGCAACTTCGCCCTTTGCGACGCGTGCTTGGAAGTACATGTCCAGAACAGACGGCTTGACCAAGTGAAGGTGTTCCAGGTTGAAGTAGTAGATTGGGTAGGGGCGTTTAAAGTCCTTTTTACTTATCTGTAGGCCTGAGTCCACGTTCTAGTAGCGTCCCATTTAGCTCAGTATTTGGCAGTAAGTGCAGGCCACGTCGTTGTTGATGTAGTCTAGGAGGATCTCCTCAACCGACTCCTGGTGGCCGTTGTGGCGCAGTTTCACCTCAGTGACACTGAGCTTGTCAAACACCATCGGGTTGCATCCTTGGTTGTTTAGACGTGTCAGGTCCTGGAAAGCAACGAAGATGTGCCAGGCCGCGGTGATACCCTGCTAGGCACAGATTTACCATGAGAACTGAAAGTTGACTGTGCTTTGCTGGGTGTCTGTGGTTGTGGCATGGAAGGCAAGGGTGCTCATAGCTCCCTGCATAAAGTTAAATAGGTTGGTCTCCGCTACCAGAGACGGCGTTACAGCCAGCATCCAAATGGCTAGCTTTGAGAATTTGACCTTTCCGTCGGACGCGGCATTGTCGTGGAAGATGGCGTCATCATCGGTGTTTTTACGGCTCAGTACGATGGTATACTTGACGCCTAAGATAACCTTGCGTACAACCCTACAAAAACCGAAGATGTGAGTAAGCAGCATAGCGCAGGAGAAGTTACCTTCTCTGTCCACTTGGCCCTGCTGGCGCAGGCTTGAGTTCTGACGTCTTCGCTGTATGCGGCGGAACTGATCTCTATCGCAACGGAAAGGGTTGGCTCATTAGCAACAATGCTAATTTTGATGCCGTCACATTTCAGGGCTGCAATTTGCCCATGGATTTTAATGGCGTCTATTTCGTAAACACCCGTTGGCAGATTTACGGCCTTCCAAGTGGGGTCACTATCGGAGGAAAACATAAAGGTATTTTGTTGGCCGAACGGCTGCGAGCGGGTGTTGGGCCAGTTGTTGTAGACTCACAGATGCCAGCGTAATATCGAGGTCGTGCAATTTGGGGGACTCGGTTGGAGTCTGAAAGATGACGTCAAACGCCGCCTTTTTTGAGCCCGCTAACACCATCTGTGTTGTTCTGAGGGCGGTATGCACTTGAGTGATTCGTAGGCGGGTTGAGACGTCATTCAAGTGTCGAAAGTCAGAAATCATCTGCTTTTGTCGCTCACGGGTCTCCATTGTACTAATGTCTGTCATAAACCTCGTCATGAAGCTCTTCAATTAGCGCTTCAAATGTACGACAGTCCATGATATCGTCCTTTTGCAGGTTTTGGTTGATGACCTCAGGGCTGAATTTCCACCCAGTAAATACCCCAAATACCAAATCAGTGTATTCAGGCGGCCAGCCAACAACTCCGGATTTTTGAAGTAGCGGATGGTTCTAGCAGTGATAGAGATATCGTGGCAAGTTCACTGAGCAGCATTGGTTTGTCGTCTCGACGGCTATCTAGATGCGGGCGGGCTTTTACCGGTCATTGCGCTTGCTGATGCCTGAACGGTAAATGACGGCGAGCTCCCAAGGCTTATAAAATGTTTAAATTCTGAAATAATGTTTCCTGCAATGTGAGAGTTGAGTTGTGTGTCTTGAAAACAAACTTTGCCCAGTCGTCGGGCCCTTGCATTGCCGGCTGGCCACCTTCCGCGTGATTATACCCAGGCTTCAGGTCAATCTTTGCTTTTAGCAAACACAGAGGCTTCGGACTTGAACATGTCTTTTATATGCTTTTCGAGCTTTTCAAGGTCGGAGATGATCCGCTCAGAATCAAGCGGTAGAGCAGCATTGAGGCATTCTGGTAGCCTTTCGAACGCCGATGTGGTTGACTCCTTTCTTTCCTGAACAGACTACTTTACGCCTCTGATTCTCTCATGGGTCTTCTTGACAGCCTAAAAAGGCGTGTAAGGTTCCTTTGCTCCTCTAGCTATACGTCATCATAGACGATGACGCTGTTTCGGTCGTGCTCTAGGTATTCAGGGCATGGGGCTTCTTTGATGTTGGCGACAAGTCTTTCGCCGCTCGGCTTTGCGCCAGTGACCTCTGCCAGCATCTTGACCTGCTCGAAAAAGGTGAAGATGTTGGTTTGCCACAGGATGTCGCAGCATTTCTGATCTTCCGCGCTGGGCGCAACCACGTAGAGTCTGATCCATTTCAACCACCTCGTTAGGTGGTTCGTCAGCAGCTGCGTCTTTCCACGGCCAGAGGGGCCAGTAACTAGCGCCAGGATGCGTCCCAGCGGCAGGACCCAGTGGTGTCGCGGCTTTTGCGGTTTTATTGTGGCTGAAAAGTCAATGATGTCCACGCTATTAAAGAGTCGTTATATTCTTTATAATGCTCGTATATTGTCTGCGCTCTAGGCTAAAGACTGAGGCTGTATGCAGCCACGTGATGCAGCTCGCCAATAGGAAACTCGGGCACCAAGTAACTTGCCGCTGCTGGAATGGCACTCAAGCAAAAGCAAAGCGGCAGCATCGCAAGTATCCTGGGGAGAACCATTTACCGCGTCACAACTAATGCGGGTTGGGCACAAAGGCTTAATATTCAACTAGCCGATGGCCGAATCAAGCCTGGAGAGGCTCCAATAAACCGTTTAGATGCCGCATGATACCAAGACGGCCTGGCGTACTCGCACACCCGCGACATCCACGACCAGCAGAAGGCTGACGGTGACCTGATCCATGACCAAAACAACATCCAGGGGCCCCAAAGTTGGCGAACACCTCAGTCGCTGGCTCGTTAAAAGTGGCATGAAAGCCAAGCAAGTCGTAGGTGGGAACATATAAACGCGTTAACGCTACCAAAACACTTACTCTAGTTGTTGTTCCGACAGTGCACATTTTTTCGGCCTTTTTAAAAATGGTTTTTGTTTTGCAATGCATAAAGTAGGCGCAATGGATGCTAAGCTTGCGGCAATATACTACAGCCCACGAGGTTACTGGAAGAGCGTGGCAGCGATAAAGAAGCTGGCAGAAGCCGGCAAAGTCTTACAAGATGTTCCTAGAGCGTGGATTGAGATGCAAGTCATGTGGCAGATTTACCAGCCGGCACCACGTAAAAATTTCCGGCCGCGGTTTGATGTTTCAACCCCTAATGAGGTGCACCAAGCTGAAATCTCATTTCTGCCGCATGACAAGGTTGGAAGACATACGTACAAGTATGCAATGACCGTGGTTGATGCCGCCAGTTGTTACAAGGAAGCTGAGCCTTTGACCACCTAAGGGCTTCCAAAGTCGCCGATTCTCTGGTACGTATATATGAGCGGGGGCAGCTAAAGTGGCACAATCTGCTGCAGTTTGCCCCGGAATGGAGTTTATAGGCGCAGTGTCTCACATCTTGGCTAAGCACGGCGTGCGTGTAAGGCGAGGTGAGGCCAGCGTCCACCATGCGCAGTGCATTGTAGAAAGGTTCAACATTACTCTGGCCGATTGACTCTTTGGACACCAGTACGCCCAGGAGATGTTGCTTTCCGAGAACGAAATTGCAAAGCGTTGCACTGAGTTGTTTCAGCGGCTGCCTGCCATTGTGGTGGCCCTAAACGGTGAGGTTACGCGGCTCACAGGTAAGAAATATATTGATGCCATTCGTGTTACGTCCGTGCGGTCAGCAACGTCTGCAGCGTCTGTGACTGGTCTGGAAGAGCACCTCCTGACCTAAAATATCCTGTTTGCGTACCTACATACGCATGGAGAGCTGGAAGGTAGGTAGTGTGTGGTCACTCAATGTATTCACCCTGGCTGACAGGTTTGACATCTCAGGCCAGCCATCTATATACCATATGGGGTAGTGGTTCTCCGCGTAGAAGCTTTGTTCACGAGAAACTACAGATTGTACCTGAAGGTACTCAGCTACTACCTAAGAACATTCTTATCCATGGCCCAGGCCAATGAGCTCCTTAAGGTACTTCTACGCCCAGGCGTGTTGCTTTTGTACGGTGCGGTAGTGGCCATATGCCCGCGTCGTAATACCGTCCGGCTCAATCTGCATTTTGGTGTCAGCTGTGGTGGTCTCTGAGTATGGCGGTCATATACTGTCGAAACTCTTTTTTGGATGTACTAGAGGTGGTGCCTTATGTCGGCAATGGCTTTACCTCGCACTCATCCTTGAGCTTGCCTACGACCTTTCTGTTTGCACTAGTGCTGCTGTATAGTTGATGATTTTTAGGGTAGTCGTTAATGTCATATATATCGCGGTAAAGTTTGTCTGTCTCGATGCTCGAGCATGGTGCCTGTAATGATGTTTAGAAGGGCTTCCCAGCTCATTCCTGGTAAAGTGCATTAATTGGCTGGGTCAAGGTCGTAGTTCATTAGCGAGGTGTCACGGAAGGCCTCAAACACATCGGCCAGCAAGGTAGAGGTCGTGGTAGTCTCCTCATATTTGGCAGCCAAATGTCTTTCACACGTTCTGAGCATGTTTATAGTCTTTTTCCGATATACCATCACGGCTCAGTTGACTACAGAAGAGCTCTACAGCTGGAAGCTGTCTTTCTTCGAATCGTTCCTAGCTGCCATGTATTCGTATGGGTAAATGACCTTGCTTGTAAGAAGGCAAATATCTCCTTGTGTGTGCATTGCTATGACATGAAATGCTTTCTTTGTTAAATTAGCTGTCTGTTTTACAAGACTGTTGTTCATAAACTGAAGGCTATGGATAAACTGCAGCTGTCCTAGTGAAAACGTTATTTACTTCTCCATGTTGTTTGAAATGGCGCTGATCTTTCCAATAGAGGCTGTTCCGATAGCCTCCATAATAAAATGGCCGTCGTAGCAACGCAGATTATGAATGACAACTGGCACGTTTACCTTGTCTGGTGTGCGGCGCCTCTGTGTTTACGTGTAATATGGCAGTGGTCTCGAACTCTATCGTTATCTAGTTTCTCGCCACAGATGTAACAGCCTGCGGCCTTCTGGAAATTCCTCAGATCATATCCATCCATAATAATATCGACCTTGTTTCGTAATACATTTCAGATAATTTCCATTTCACGCTCTATGCACTTGATAGATGTGGCAACTGCATTCTTACCAGGTACTGTTTCAACATAAATGACATCACTGCCAACAACCTGTCTAGCAAAAGCTACATGGAACCTGTTCAGCGATTGTTTTGTGTGTAGCTTTGTTTAGGCTTTCGGAAGAGCCTTCCACTGGTACGTTCAGTGTTCCAAAATCCGCATATATGACGTACCGGACACGCGTCTGGTGGTGATGATTCTTAAAGTCTAGGGTGCTCTTGCCTGATTTTTGTAAGGAAACACGCTGCGGCTTTTCCCTAATGTCGCGACAGTCTTTCGTTTGGGCTTCCAGTAGGTCGGACTTACTGCAGACATGCTTCTTCTCGTTGTGTTTGCTGTTATGTCGTACTAGGCGGCTTAGATTTTGTATCCTGACATATGGCTCTTTTCACGCGTTGTTATAACAGTTTCGCAAGTTAATAATAACATGTCTATCAAATGTTGTCTCTTTTTTGTGACTCGCTAATGCGCAACGGGTACAGGCCATTTTTCCAGCCAAAGACACTAACTGTGATAGTTTTGTTGCGGCGCTCACACTTGTTAATATCACTGACCTTCGCAGGAAAGTCAATGCTGGCAAAGCTGATCTTGCCAAGGTGTTGGCGTTACTTCCCTGGCTTATTAACGTTTCGATCGTCTGCCGTGTAACGTGCCGACAAAGTGAACCACTCAAGGCAGTGGTCGTCCTTGTTCTTCACGTTAATAATTGTTGTGGTGGTATGTACTTTGGTGTCGGAATGAAGCTACGTCCACAAAACGGACGGTACTGAGACCCTTGTAGTTTAAGCACGTTTCATCGGTCAAATACCCCTTCTAACCCCTCGCGCATGTCATGTTTAATGTAGCTTAGTATGGTGACATTAGCTTCATCAATCGGCCTCTTTATCTCATAAGTGCGCAGTATGACAAAGGCCTCATTTCAGAAATATACTTCTACTTTAACAATGTCTAGCTCATCATATACGTTTTGTAGGCCATGTACAGCTTTTTCCAAATGTGCCGTCAAGACCTGGCTAACTTCAGAGCACCAAGTTCGCGAAGTTCCTTTTTGAAGGTCCCTGATTGGTTGAAAATAATTACCGAAAAAAATTAACTTAACTTTTCCGAAAAAGCCCGCGTATGGGTAAATGGTACACAATAGTAGTCTTGAATCCTCAACCATTTTAATTGTATCGCTGTCGCCGCACATATACTATTGACGGTAAACTGGGAGATCTCACCGGGACGGATTTTTATAGCTGGCATCTACACAGTAAGTTTGCTAAAAAAAAAAGAACAGTGCAGCATATCATTAAAGAATGTAAGCGCGTTTTGCCGGTTTTACCTTTAAGGTTTATGGGAATTAGATTAGTTGTCTGTGCTCAACAGGCTAGAGAGTAATACTTCATTTCAAACAGCAAATGCACCCATTGCCGTTCAGTACCAGATTCCCAAAAAGTTAGAAAGAAACAAAAAGGCAATGCAAAACAACAGCACAACCATTAAAATAATGTATAATGACACAAATATTGGAAACAGGCGTGGGCATAATAACAAAATTTCCCTACGTTTCGACCAAGAACAAGGTCTTCCCTTGCGCAGGGGACAATAATTAACATGCAGAGAGAGAGAGAGGGAGAGAGAGAGAGAGAGAGAGAGAGAGAGAGAGACACACACACACACACACACACACATACACATACAAAGAATTACACGCATAGAACAATAAGTATTTACATTTCAGATCACAGAAACAAGGCTATCCATAATAATAATAATGAACAGGTCTAAACTTAAGAACAAGAACAAAATAATATTTAAAAAAATAACTACATGACTAGAAAGGGAGCTATTATCTGTCCAATGCTTTGAATATACATGTATCATATATTCATTTATCGGACGTTATCCTTGCACTGATTTGTTCCAACAATTTGATGCAGGATGAATTGCTTTGATTTGCCTCGATGTCACGATGTTTAGTACCTGACATATGCACCCGAAGTGAGTAAAAACAAATGGGATGCGCCAATAACTATTACTTTCTTGTACCTGTTGTACATTCAGCAGCGGCGCAAGGGTTGGCGGGGGGGGGGGGGGCAATTGCCACAGACGCAGGGTGAGGGGGGTGCCGTCGGGAGCTTTTTTTTTTACCAACCCCCTCCCCCCTACTATCTAAGCAAGCCCCCGATTTCTGGGCTTAGATGTGGGGATGGGGTGGAGGTTGGCAACTGACATAAAAACTCTTCTATGTGGCAAAGTAGGGGTGCCACTAAAGAACATTGCCCACAGGCGCCTCTGTAGGGGGCGCCATTAAAGAACTTTGCCCCCTGGCGCCTAAAGCCCTCGCGCCGTTACTGTGTACATTTGTAACAGTTTCAGCAATTATCTGCCATCTTTTGTATTATATTCACCTTTAAATGGATGCACTCCGAAATGTCCTTCTCTTTCCTCTCTCTCTCTCTCTCTCTCTCTCTCTCTCTCTCTCTCTCTCTCTCTCTCTCTGTCTCTGATGCACGTACACACAATATATTCATAAACAAAGTCTTAAGGTCAAATTAAATTATCCAATTTCCGTATATATATATATATATATATATATATATATATATATATATATATATATATATATATATATATATATATATATATATAGTTGTTATTTGTATATACCTTCCCCGATAATTTCTGAAAATAAATAATGTTTAAATCAATCACCATCGGCCCATTCTCTACATCTGCCCTTAAAATAATGAATAGTTTCGGTATGTTCTGATATAAAATAGTAGTTTAAAGTGCTTTTATTTAATGGCACAAATAGTTTATGAACCTATTTTTTCTACAGCAGCAAGGGGCGACTAACGGTAGAGACAGAGACTTTTATTATAAGGGTATAATAATCTTGACGATAAATGTATCTTGTCCAGAGTAATTCTTTTGAGCAAGATTGGAACGAACTTAAAAAAAAACTGTAAACGCATCCTTCAGACAGTAAATTTGACTAACAAGACCTGGACATGAGTTAAGAGAGACCTGTCTTGTTGAATGCAAATATCTTGACATTAATAAAACTGATACTGATGGCAAATGTGCCACTTCCAGCATACAGTTTTGAACGAGAGAAGACTGAGATTGACTATAGATGTATACTTTGACTAATTGACCTTTTCATAAATCAAAACAGAAGAGTAGACTGAAATCGACGATAAATGTTTCCTTTCCAAGGAAAACATGCTTAAACGATATTAAACTCATATTGAAGATATTTATCTTTTTTAGTATTAATCTTCCAAGCAAGAGTAGACTGACATGGGCGTATCTCTAAATAAAGGTAAAACGTGAATGAAAATAAATGTTCAGTGTTAAGTGTTAATAGTTTCTAATAATGTTAGAAAAGTAAATCATATAATATTTTTCAAACAAAAATAAAATGAAACTGACGATAAATGCATTTCTTTCCAAGCGTAATTATTTTTAAACAGTAGCAGACTAAGAATGAACAGTAATGTTTCATAACTGCGATAATTGTTAACAAGGGTAAGAGGTATAAATTGACAACAAATACTTCCTTCCCAGCTTATAATATTAAGAAAAAGTGTACCGAGATTGAAATAGAAGACTTAAATTGATGACAAATTGATTCTTTCCAGCTTACATATAAGTTTTTTAAATTGAAAGATAACCATATACATACCAGCATCTGAAAGCGTAAGCAACGTTATGGCAATATACACGAATAAGGCTGAATAATCCATCCTTACGATAAATCCATCATATGGACACATATTGGCAACAATAACAGTATTACGCAGAGAAAAAGAAAACATTATGAGAGAGAAATCATTTTGTCATTCACACTTATGAACAACATTATAGAGAACGTATCCAAGATCATTTATTGGCCTCAATTTTGAAACACGTGGTTGTACAAAGAAAACAAATATGTCATAGGAAAGCCCCCGTGGTAGTATCGGTCTGTTGTTTAAGCGTCTCCAGTCGTTTAAATAACAAATATGAATCAAATATTAAGCAGTTATGTTCGATTTCAAAATTATCTAAAAAGTTCCTTTTTCAAAACAATTTTATTTTCCCTGCTTCATTTTAATTGATTATGCATAATGCTTTATGTATTTTAATTTTATCATTTAACGTCTAATTCGTGAAGAGGAGACGAGTGCCGTAATCTTATTAAGAGAGAAAGATTATTCACGTAATCGAATTACATTGAAAAATTTTAATTTTGTCTTTAGTATAAACTTTTTATTTGCCATACATATCATTTTTTTTTAAAAACTGACAACGAACAGTGCAAATATACTTTTTTCACAAGCCTAAGCGCTTTCGACTCTCATTGACTCTTTGTCAAAGGCATTTGCAAAACAGACAAACTAGACAGACAATAAACACAAAAGAAAACGTTGAATTTTCAAAACGTTACAAGATTATGGGTCTAATAGAATTATTATTTCAAAATTGTGGATATCGCACCTTATTTGGCTTGCACTTTGTTTATATATATAAAAATGCGACACATATGAACTTCTAGAAAAGGAAATTTGTGCCTGTAAGACCAAATTGTTAAAGTTATTGTACGATAATTCTATCATCCGAATTGAGACATATTGGCAATGCTTTAATAATAATGCCATCATCCGACTTGAGACATATATTGGCAATGCTTTAATAATAATGCCACTGAGTTGTATGAATGCACGTGTTGCTGAGATTTATAGAAGCATATCTTTCTAAGTATTCATCCATGTCTTTTTCAAATATTTCATATAATGACGTGAACCATTTTAGATTAAATTTTTCTCAGTTTTTACATAAACCTTACTGTACTCATAACTTTACCTTTTTCCGTTTGAATTTTATTTTTTCTGATTAATTTGTTTTTCTTTTAAGTTCCCTCGCTACATGGTATCTAAACGTTTGTTTATGTTTATTATGTATTTTAAAAGTGACTTCTTTTCAGTTTAATAAGAAAGAAAACATTATATATCAGTACAAAGGCTGACTCTCTCGGATTTTTCGGTGCTCTAATGCAATAAGAAAGTACTGAAAAATTATCATTTCAAATTCATTGTCAAAGTTTCCACTCTCGCTTGAGCTCTGCGATTACAAGAAAGGACTAAATCGCTAGAATCAACTTTCGTTTATTTATTTGTTTATGATTGGTCCATTGTTCTCATTATTTGTTTATGATTGGTCCATTGTGCTCATTTATAAATAAAGACAAGGATGGCTTAATGCAAACTATAAAGATTTTTCCAATTTTTATGAGAAGTATTTGAATGCTTTTAAAAGTCATGGGTCAGTTTATCAAATTTCGGGCAAATTTTATGTCGGTCTTTTACAATGACATAGAGAATTAAGCCACCGCAACGACAATTCAGCAAAATCGTTCACTAAAATAAAAAAAAATAAAAAATTTCCAGGTCAAGTCCTTCGATTGATTGTGAGGTCATTGTAAAGCAGATCTATAAGTATCTGTGAACGATATTACGAGTGAGCCGATAACATCTTAATGGTTAAAGGCATGAAAACAATGACCTTAAATTTAGGTTATAAAGACATAATCTTGGATTTCAAACCGCTGCCAACAGGCCTACAGTAATAAATCTTCCTTTAGTACATTTTAGTATATGTGCTTTCTATACAAGACATGAAGTATATCACAAAATCAATAGATTGATAAGCTACAGAACATTGGAAACCAATCGTGCATTATATAATAGAATGCAATCATATATGCATTTAATATATTTGTATCAATGAGTCCAGCTCTATTTTTCATTAAAGAAAGCAGTAATATATCTATACTGTATTCCCTCTAGATCTCTCGCATCATCGTCAGGGATGCTTTTCTATGTACATTACACTTCTGATGAGCATCCATACGACGACCACGCGAGATCACTAGAAGGATTTAGTTTGGTTTTGTGTTCTGCTGCTCAGCAAATGTATGAGTGACCGTGAGCTATAATGATAACTGAGGACAAAATAGCTATGATTAAACAATGTTCCGTGAGAGTCAATTTCCGAAGTGTAAAAGCTTGATCTTTACCATGTAAAACAAGAAATGAGCATGATATGAAAGTCACTAAATTTCTTCTCAAATTGAAATTTTACATTCTCTTTCGTGTGACACTTCTGTAAACAGAATAACAAAACATCTCTTGGTTTAAAATTTTGTTTCTTGCAAATCGTTTTATTCTATCAAAGTGAATTGAGAAGTTCTTAAAATTTCAGGAAATCCTTGAGTTATCCTCAGTTAAACAATACTCTTTCGTGGAGAAATGAAGATATTGCAAATACATTTGTATCACCGATGCCTGCAGAATATTCATTTAAGTATTAATTGTTGAAAACAGAGCAATAACAAAAAATATTTTACAATCTCAATTTGAAGAAGACAATTTAAGATGTTTAGTAAAACTCGAGTTGGATATCGTTGTAGAGGAACCATATTCAGCATGGCTTCAAAGAAACTTCCACAATTCAGCTTTTCACCTATCGAGTAGATTTATTATGCACAAAAGAAAATTATTACACTAAATACAGACATTGAATGAATATACTGAGAAATATGGAGTTTTTTAATTCAGTAGAAACCATGATTTTAACAAAAGAAATCGGTTTGTTTGCGTCTTATCTTACTTCATTTCTTAAATTCTTAGATGTTATAAAGTACAAATTCTTCAAATTCATCTTTGAAAATCTTGGTAGAACTGTTAATATTCTATTTGCGATAAATATTTAGTCCTAAAAAAAGGTAGGGGTCTTGAAGAATTTTATCCATCATCAAAGTAATGGTCCGAAAGGGATAAACGCCGAACAAATTATCTATTCCAATGAACAACCGAATATCGGTTTGTGATTGGTTGAATGCCAGTGGTGACATTTTGAAATTATGGATACAGAATGAACTTTTAATGTACCAATCACGTGTAAGAATGAGCAAGAAAGGACTAAGGCACGCAAACTGTGTGTTCTATTTAAGAACAGTGACATTAATGATATTAAGCCTCATGGTCACATGAGCAATATTTCCGTTGCATTGCAAAACTGATCAAAACTGTGTCTCTAGGGCAATCGCATTAAAATTTCATGAGAATCAAGAATACCATACTATTATTAAGGAAAAGGTCGTAAACTATTGGCGTAAAAAAGAGAAAAGTATATGAAAAAGAACGAAATATACTTGATTGAAGATTCTCTTAATTGGCAATGGAGGCACAAATAGTGTTAATTTGCAGATTTATGATGATGTATATGAACACTCGCTTTTCAGGTTGTCTTTTTTCAAAAATTTTATTTTGAGTAGATCCTTCTGAAACTTTGTCTGAGTTTCTCATAGAACAGTCACATAATCTAGCGGAAGACAATAGTTCTAGGTGATTTCAACTGGGGCTGCTTGTATTAGTACCAAAAAAGGTATGACGTCTCATTGCACTTAACAAAAATTTCTCAAAATATTTTTTTCCGATTTAGAATGTTACATTATCCTGCATATAATAATCAAGATTTATATTGGAATCAGAATTAATAAAAGAATAAAGAACATAAATAAACAGTTACACTCCTAAATTGGACAAAAGTCTTCTTATTACAAAAAATAATAATAATAAAGAGGAACCACTCAGCTTCGAGAAAATCCCAAACATTCTCTCAGATAATAAACAGAGATGTTTTAAATCCAGAGATAATGGATTCATATAAAGCTTTTTTCTGCTTAATATTCGATGTAGATGTCATCGTCAATAAATATGATTGATAATAATAGTGAACATTGCTGATTAAAAAGATTGAAATGTTTATTGAACTTGATCGATGTACACATAACGTAACCTAGATATCATATTTGTTTATTTTTATTTTTACTTTTTTTCCGGTCTGTGAAAACCGATGCAATACCCCTAAGAAATAAATATTAAAAATAATTAATAAATGGTTCTAACAGAATTTTAAATCCTTCTGACGGATTAGTAAATCGTTTTAACGAGTTTGTAGATTGTTATAACGGAGTATTAAATCGCAATGACAAATTAGTAAATCGTGATAGCGAATTTTTAAATCGTTATCACGGATAATTAAATCGTTCTAACGAAGGAGGAAATCATTATAACAGTTTGCGAAATTCTCATCACGGATTACAAAACCATTTTAAGGAATCACCAAATCGTTATAAGGGATTATCAAATCGTTCTAACTGATTACGACGTGATTCTAAAGGATTCATAAATCGTTATAATGGATTAGTAAATCGTTATAACGGATTAGTTATTTACTATAACGGATTACTGAGCTGTTCCAGCGGATAACTAAATCGTCATAACTAATTATTAAGTGGTTTGAACGGACTACCTAATCGTTGTTAAGAATTAATAAATCGTTTTAACAGGAAATATGGTATAGTAAATCGTTATAACGAATAAGTCAATAGTTATAATGCGATTACTAAAGCTTCACAAAAGGTTAGTTTAAACATATTTTATTGCCATAAATGTTAGCAAAATGGGATCAGGCTACAAGTTCTCACAACTTAGTATAAGCCCGTTCTCTATAATCGATAAGATATTTACATGGATAGGGGCTCTGAATTATATGATTTCATACAATTATATGTAAACATACATGATTCAGGGAAAAAAGGTATAAGAGAGAGAGAGAGAGAGAAATGAATAAATTAATGAATGATCGTGGCAGAAATTGGACAAGAGTACATACACCAGAACGAATACAGTGGCTAAAAATTATGAACATTATGTCCTTATTTATCAATATGGCAGTAATTAATTGAGTAGAGAAATCAAATTTTGAATACTCCTTCATTATATAAAGCGTTTCGTGTCTTTAATATATGTTTGGAATAAGTCAAATAAGCGAATATTAACGTTCGCTATAAAATCAGATGATCCGTATAACAAATTATTTGTAGTCGCTGGTATATAGAGATGATTTAGATTTTGAACCAATTTCCTACGCTGTTCAATATAGTATTTGCAAACAAATATGTAATGGTATGTATTTTCTATATCATCACCACAAGCACACAATGGATTATCTCTCAGATTATAATATAAATCATTATATAAATCACTACAGTTATTTCTAATTCTAGTATGCAGAATAGATAATTTCCTGTTACCAACGACAAAATGGGCAGGCACTTGTGTTGTCTTAGCCTCTAGTTTACTTCTGAAGATAGAATAGTTACATTCACCTTTTATTGAATCTGGGAGTGAGTTCCAAACATGAATAGAAAAGTGTAGGAAAGAGTTTCTTCTTATTTCGAGTCTGGCATTAATTCGATTAAAATTATTCATATTTCTAAGATTATACCTGTTTGTCTCACCAACCAGTAGTGGTAGAAGGTCAGCAAGATAAGAAGGAGAGACACTGTATACAATTTTATGAAAGTAACATAGTAACGGGTTATTAATTCGTTATAACAACTTACTAAATCGTTATAACAGATTAATGAATAGTAATAATGAATAAGTCTCGGTGGGTGTAGTTTTTGTCTTGAGGAGGGGGTAGCTAGTATAAAAATAACTGTCCGAAAAGGAACTAAGTCGGGGATGGGGACTGCTTTACAAAGCCGGTTTTACTCGGGGCGTTCAGCACTTATGAAATTTAAGTTTCGAATTAATGACACAGGAAATAAAGTACAGTCGACCTCAGTTAATACCAATTCCTGCGGACTGCAGGAATCAATTTGTATTATCAGAAATTCGTATCAAACGAAACCAGAAACATTGGATGGATATATATATTCGATAGATAAAGAGATTTATGGAATGTTTAACTACTTAAAGACGACTTAAATGCATGCTCAAAGTGTTCTTCTTAATTCCACTTTCCTTGACGATTGGGATTTTCATCAACAGTGTTGATGTTTAGATCTTTTGTGTAAACAATTATCGCTTTACATTTGGAACTTTCGGTGAATGACACGCCTCCACTTAGTAGAATTCCCGGCATAAATGGGTGGAACATATAACGATTTAGTGAATTCTACCGTGCAATTACAAAAAATGGCCTATTTGTGTGATGTCTAGAAGTCTCCATAAAGTAATGTGTGATATCATAATAATGCATTGCTACTCGGTATTTCAGAGCTTTTATCCTCGACGATAACCGTTTCCTTGGAATAATAGACCTTTCATAAATCTTAAAATAAAAGCAGACTGAAATCGACGATAAATGTTTCCTTTGAATAATGGACCTTCCCGTAAATCTTACAACAAGTGTTGACTGAAAGAGACGACAAATGTTTCCTTTGAATAATGGACCTTCCCGTAAATCGAACAACAAGAGTAGACTGAAATCGACGACAAATGTTTCCTTTCAAAGGAAAATATGTTTAAACAAGTGTAAGCTCGTATTGAAGACATTTATCTGTACGTGCATAAATCTTTCCAAACAAGTGTAGACTGAGATGAATGTTAAGTTTATACTTTCTGAGGTATCTCTAAATTAAATGGGAATGACACTAGTTTTTCACTGTACAGTGTTAATAAATCTATTAATGCTAGAATACAATAGTTTCTCTGCAGCGAATGTTTAAAACAAAAATAAAATGATATTGACGATAAATACGTTTTTCCCGAGCGTAAATCTTTTTCAATAACATCAGAATAAGAATTAAAAAAATTATGTTTTCCAGCTGATTGTGAACAAGGGTAAGAGGACTGAGATCGACGATAAATACAGCCATCTCAGCATGTATTATTAAGAAAATTTACACCGAGATTAAAAAGTAAACCTTCCCAGCTTACTGTTTACAGAAAAGATGACTAAAATTGACGATAAGAATGTGTTTTACAGCTTACATCATTTTGTTTTACTAAATAGATAACCATATACATACCAACATCTGAAAGCGTAAGCAACGTTAAGGCAAGATACACGAATAAGGCTGAATAATCCATCGTTACGATAAATCCATCCTACGGACATATATCGGCAACAATAACAGTATTACACATAGAATAAAATGTCATGAGAGAGAAATCGTTTGTCAATCACAATTTTGGGAAAGATCATTGATTGGCCTCAACTTTGAAACTCGTGGTTGTAAAATGATAACTAATATGTCATTTGAACAAAGGAGACGCCAGGTAGAATCGGTGTGTTAGTTACGCGTTTCTATTTATCAAGTTTCTATGACAAATATGAATCAACTATCAAGCCGAGTTATGAGCTATTTCAAAATTATCTCAAGCTTCTCTTTTTCACAACATTTTTTTAACTGATTACGCATAATGCCTTAGTATTTTTTAAAATTTTCTCACGTAACGAACAACTCAAGAGAAAGCAAGTGCCATATTTCAGAGAGAGAGAGAGAGAGAAAGAGAGAAAAAGTCACGTGATCGAATTACTAAGAAAAAATGATAATTTTATCTTTTTTACGAATTTTGGGGGAGTATTGATTACAAAATTGTTTATTATATTATTATTATTATTATTATTATTATTATTTATTATTATTATTATTATTATTATTATTACTTGCTTTCATGAATACTCATGCTACGACAAAGCGGATAGTCACAAATGTTAACTGAACGTTTCACCTGCTTACAGTACGGCATCAGTATCTATTAATTTATATAGAATTTCAGTAGACTAAACTTTACTACCGAGTTGAGGAACGAAAATTTACTTAGAAACGATCACACGTTCGACAGTCATGTTAAATATCATTCGTTTTGTCATGATTGCTTTGCTAACCTCACATTTTGATATTTTGAAAATATTTCTTGAGAAGAAACTACATACCTAGATAAGCATTGATATTACTAGTCGACATGACATACCTAGATAAGCACTGATATTACTAGCAGACATGACATACCTAAATAAGCATTGATATTACTAGTAGACACGACATACCTAGATAAGCATTAATATTACTAGTAGACACGATATACCTAGATAAGCATTGATATTACTAGTAGACACGACATACCTAGATAAGCACTGATATTACTAGTAGACACGATATACATAGATAAGCACTGATATTACTAGTAGACATGACATACCTAGATAAGCACTGATATTACTAGTAGACACGATATACATAGATAAGCACTGATACTACTAGTAGACACGACATACCTAGATAAGCCCTGATATTACTAGTAGACACGACATACCTAGATAAGCATTAATATTACTAGTAGATACGACATACCTAGATAAGCACTGATATTACTAGTAGACACGACATACCTAAATAAGCATTGATATTACTAGTAGACACGACATACCTAAATAAGCATAGATATTACTAGTAGACACGATTATACCTAGATAAGCATTGTTATTACTAGTAGACACGACATACCTAAATAAGCACTGATATTACTAGTAGACACGACATGCCTAAATAAGCATAGATATTACTAGTAGACACGACATACCTAAGTAAGCACTGGTATTACTAGTAGACACGACATACCTAAATAAGCACTGGTATTACTAGTAGACACGACATACCTAAATAAGCACTGATATTACTAGTAGACACGACATACCTAAATAAGCATTGATATTACTAGTAGACACGACATACCTAAATAAGCATTGATATTACTAGTAGACACGATATACCTAGATAAGCACTGATATCACTAGTAGACATGACATACCTAAATAAGCATTGATATTACTAGTAGATACGACATACCTAAATAAGCACTGATATTACTAGTAGACACGACATACCTAAAAAAGCATTGATATTACTAGTAGACACGATATACCTAGATAAGCACTGATATTACTAGTATAAACGATATACCTAAATAAGCACTGATATTACTAGTAGACATGATATACCTAAATAAGCACTGATATTACTAGTAGGCACGACATACCTAGATAAGCACTGATATTACTAGTAGACACGATATACCTAAATAAGCATTGATATTACTAGTAGACACGACATACCTAGATAAGCACTGATATTACTAGTAGACACGACATACCTAAATAAGCATTGATATTACTAGTAGACACGATATACCTAGATAAGCATTGATATTACTAGTAGACATGACATACCTAAATAAGCATTAATATTGATAGTAGACACTATATACCTAGATAAGCACTGATATTACTAGTAGACACGATTATACCTAGATAAGCACTGATATTACTAGTAGACACGACATACCTAGATAAGCACTGATATTACTAGTAGACACGACATACCTAGATAAGCACTGATATTACTAGTAGACACGATATAACTAAATAAGCATTGATATTACTAGTAAACACGACATACCTAGATAAGCAATGATATTACTAGTAGACACGATATACCTAGATAAACATTGATATTACTAGTAGACACGACATACCTAGATAAGCATTGATATTACTAGTAGACACGACGTACCTAGATAAGCACTGATATTACTAGTAGACACACCGTCTTATGTACATATGAATAAAGGCGACATAAACGATATGCAGAATAGAAAATTTGTGCCTGTAAATTCAAAATAAATTATTTATTTTTGTTACATTTTTTTCATCCTATTTCCGACAATTTTTGGCAATGTTTTAATACGAATGTCGCTGAGTTGTATGAATCCATGTGTTGTTGTAATTTATAGATGTCTAACTTATGAGAATTCATCTATATCTTTGCCAAATATTTTATATAATGCCGCAATCATTTTTAAATTGAATCTTTCTTATTTTCTGTTGAGGCCATACTCATGATTTGATCTCTTGTTCCTTTGAATTTTAGTTACTTTTTCTGATTGATATGTTTTTACTAGTTTTTTGTTATTGTTGTTGGGTTGTTTTTTTTTTTTGTTTTTTTTTTTGTTTTTGTTTTTGTTTCTAGCTAAATGTTATTCAAACTGTTGTTTATGCTTTAGTGTGTATCTTAAATATGTATTTTCTTATTAGTTTGATAAGAATTAAATATTCTATATTCATGCAAAGGCTGCCTCTCTCAGCTCATTCAGTGCTCCAGTGTAATATGAAAGTACTGAAAAGTTATGAACTTAAATCCGTTCTAAAATTTTCCTCTCCAAGGAAGGACTAATGAACCAGAATCAACTGCTTCTATTTTTTTATTCTAAGAGTGGTTCATTGTTATCTTTTATGAATAAAGACAATAATGATTTGATGTATGCCATACAGAATTGGGTCAGTTTATCAAATTTCAGGTAAAGTATATCCGATCTTTCACAATGACATAGAGAAATAATCCTCGACTACGACCATTCAACAAAACCATTCACTAAACATTTGTTTTATGTCATGTTCTTCGATTATCGTAAGATCAATGTAGAGCAGATCTCTATCTGTAAGTGATATTCTGTGTGAGCCGATAACACCCTAATGGTTAAAGCATGAAAACAATTACCTTAAAGATAAGTTCTTAAGACATAATATTAGATTTCAAAACACTGCCAACAGACCCTATGGTAATCAGTCTTTTTTTGACAGGGTAATATCTGTGATGATTTATATACATAGCATAAAGTATATCGTAAAATCAATAGATTCGTAAGCTACAGACCAGTAAAAACCACTCAGTGCATTATTTAAAAATAAAAAGAAGATATTGCAGTCATATATGAATTTAATCTATTTGTATCAATCAATAAATCAATCGATATATATATATATATATATATATATATATATATATATATGTGTGTGTGTATATATATATCTATATATATATATATATATATATATATATATATATAATTTTTCATTCAACAAATCAGTACTATATTTATACTTTATTCCTTCTGCCGATTGTGCATCATCATGATGAATGCTCTTCTATGTACATTATGCTTACCAGAAGAACATCCATGCTGCGAGAGCGCTGGAATTATTTAGTTTGATTTTAATGTTTCAAGGCACGGAAACACAAGTAGGTTATTTAATGCCAAGACAATTGGAGTAAAGTGCCTTGCCCAAAGACACGTCACGGTAGCCGACTCTAGCTTATTCATTTGTAGGATTCCAATCCACACCGGTCGCTAGTCCTGCACGCTAACCACTGAGACACCTCTCTAAAGTATAGATACATTATGGACTATTTTCACACATACATACATACATACATACATATTCATAATTGTTGTGTGTGTGTGTGTGTGTGCGTGTGCGTGTGTGTGTGTGTGAAAACAGTACATGTGTCTGAAGACAGTTTGAATGTTTAGTGAAACTAGAGCTGCATCTCGTTGCAGAGGAACAAGATATGTATGGCTTCAAAGAAACTTCAGCAAATTCGCCATTTCAGGTATAGGGTATTTTTTGTATGTAAGAAAAGCATTTGATGGCACTAAATACAGACATTGAAAGATCAATGTTAGAGCAAATCTGGAGCTTCTCGTTTCAATGGAAACCATGATTTTAGCATACGGGATAGGGTCGTGTTTTAGTTAGCAGAAAATAATCGGTTTACTCGCGTCTTATCATGTACCATTCATTAAATTCTCAGATGATATAATAGTAGAAATACTCAAACAGATTTCTTCGAATACTTGATAAAAATGTTAAAATTGTATTTACAATAAATAGTTAGTCATGAAAGAAAAAAGCGGTCTTGAAGAATTGTATGCATCATCAAAATTAACAGTCCTGAAGCAACCTAGCAAATCACATATTAGAATGAGCTACCAAAGAAAATAGCGACTTGCAATTGGCTGTATGACAGTGGTGAGGTAATAGTAAAATTATGGATAGAGAATAAACTTCAAACGAAGCGATCACGTGCAAGAATAATCAGGAAAGGATTAAGACACGTAAACTGAATGTTCTATGGAAGAATAGTGATATGACTGATGTTATTACCATTCACGGTCAGAAGAGGAAAAATTATGTTTGCGTTGTAAAATGAATCAAAACTGTTTATTTTGGCCAATCCCATTAAAATGTACTGGAAATCAAGACTGCTAAACTATTGTCAGGGAAAAAGCGGTGAACTATTCGCGTAAATAAAGAGACAAGTGTATGACAAATGTTGATGGTTACTCTACTCATAGGCTATTGAGGCAGAAAGCAAAAATAATGTTATTTCGCAGATTTATGTTTCAGACATTTCCATCAAAGCTGTCATGAATCAGGTAGAGGGTCGTTGCTGTATTAATAGAACTGTAGATGCACGCCTAACAGGAATTTGTATTCTCTCTCTCTCTCTCTCTCTCTCTCTCTCCTCTCTCTCTCTCTCTCTCTCTCTCTCTCTCTCTCTCTCTCTCTCTCTCTCTCTCTCTCATTGAACCAATAATTTCAATGTCTCTTTTACGCAAACGAGGCCATGCAAGTGTCGAACTGAACATAAAAAAGTCGAAAAAACGTTATACAAAGGTTGAATGTGTCACATTCCAATACGCGAGACTGTATCAAGAGAGACGCCATGATTGTCACGGGCTTTCACAAGACTACAAAGAACCGTTTTTAATATATCTAGGAACAAATTAGCAAATGCTCATGTCAAATCAAACGATGATCCGAAGGTATAAACTTTAGTGTAATGTATAATGTCAAATCTTAGCAATGTACTGGCCGACCTCAAGGAATGGGAAAGACGAAAACGCGTACATAAATTTTACTCTGAAATTGATAAAGAAGAATTGAATAGAGATGAATGCAAAGCAAACATAAACACCTCAAGCTCAGGCAAGAGAGCGCTCGAAGATCATGATGAGGCCAAAATAGGTAATTTTGATATTATATGGAAGAAGTGAGAACAAACCAGCTTATCCACGGGAGAGGAATGAGTGCAGAAATATATTATAAATGCCAAAACAAACCGGTTGACTAAGGCTCAGGCGTTGTTGTGTTAAATAAGGCAGACTAGGTTCATGCCCTAAAAACAGAATTGTTCAACAGTAATACCTATTCCCCGGTAGATGAAGACATAGCAATGAAAGTAACAAATAGAACAAATTATCGAGTAAATAAAATGCAAAAGATAGACCTGTTCCAAGTGACGTAAAGATGTACATAATACCAATAGTCCCGAGGTCAGGTAAACTACTGGGAAATCCGCAAATGCACAAAGTAAAAACTCAGGAAAAGGAGCATGTTGAGAGTTTACCGACATATATGTTAAAGACACAACAGATTTCCTGCACCTCCTATTTAGGAACATTACTATCCGTTGCCAGAAAACACAGTTTTCTTTATGCAAGGATCTGAAATCTGAATACCTTAGTGTTCCAGACCAGAAGCAAGCTTAGTCTGAAACATCGGAAAAACAAATCGAATGCAACTGCAGTAGTCTAGGAGTTTATATACGTGGTTCTAAAAAGCAACATCTTACAATGGCATTAATTATTCTTTACATAATACGTGAACAGGGAGAAGCTCCGAATTAGGCAAGAATTATTATGCATGCGCATATATATGGGAGAATGAGAGAACACCAGTTTGAGTACTGCTGAAACGAAATGGGTGGAATGATGGGGATTCATCAATAATATCTGGAGAATGTGGACACACGACACCGACAATCTAAAATTATCAATCAGTTGCCTAATTCTATCCGTCCATATATGCAAGTACATCTGAGATGGTCAACCGAAAAGATTCATTTATCTGATGTAATAACATATATTAACAATAAGAGCAATTAGAACTGGACTTTGTCTGTAAACCGACATATAAACCACATGCAAGAGATACTATATGGAGTCAGAGTACGAGTTTACAAATATACTTTGAAAAAAATGTTTTATCAAGCAATATAGGGAAGATAAAGATCACTTGCGTAATGGGGGTGATAATCAGAAAGTGATTGATTAGTATTTGACGGGATAGAAAATCCAGAGAAAGGTAAATTGCTTAAGTACAACAAAGAATAGGAGAATAGAATGCTATTGAAAATAATATATATCGTTTCATTCCCCAACATCCATAAAACTGTGCATGGAATATTACCAACACTTCACAAATCTGACAGGATAATACTTATTTTCCCATAAATACCAACAGTAGCATATAAAGAAACTCAAATTCAGAAATATTATGTGCGCTAAAGGTACAACCGTGTATTCTTTAAATACATAAAATATAATTTTTTTAAAAAAGGAATCAAGTCTCAACAGGAGAAATAGTGCCCTTTGCCCTTTGGAGCGAGAAACGGTTCACGGACCGGAGAGAAAAGCATATTATGGAGACGTCAACTGCGCAGGTCGCAACGATGAATAACGGAATTTAGTGCGTGAATTGTTTAAAAGAATGTCCACGTTGGTGAAACAAGTTATATGCTATATTAAAGAATGAGTATTCACCTGTAAGCTATTCGTAAACATAACTCGAACTCATTATCAAGGCATTTTAATACTAACGGAGATAATATCAATAATTTCGAAGGATTTAGGTTTGAAAAAATAAATAAAATCCGGATTTAATAAAATGAAAGAGGAGAAATGTTGTACTAGGAAACTGGTAACTTTGGACAAAAGTTGACTCTGCAAAAAAAAGTAATTTTATTTCCTTTGACAAGAAAATTCATATTAGAAATATCAATGCTCAAACTGTAATTGCATATGACATATGACGTCATGTTGTACACATGCCAACAACCATCTATAAGTATAGGTTACTAAATGAGTGTTGAAAAATACTTCGCCCGAGATCATATAGCGCAGACGACCCGTGCTTGCGAGTACATTCTGAGCTACGTGAACGAAGGCCCAGTAATGTTGAATACTCTGTTGATAAACTTTTTAGTGTATACTTTAAAAACAAGCATATCACTCATTGTGTTATGTTATTGGAATAATATAATTGAAACAAAAAATGTATTTCTACGTTGTATTGAACATTGTATATGTCGTTCATTTATGAATGAAACCTGATCACGAATATATGAACGAAACTAAGTTTTTTAATGAGTATAGAATGACATGTAGTCAAAGAAACACAACGAAATATTGATAAAAGGAAAAAACTAGTGTCTTCAGCAAAGGATGCAATGCATCACTGAAAATTGAAGGTACATTTATGTAAAGATGCGACTGGAAAATGATCCCCGTGAAAAGGTCGTTGTGATTGTCTTGATCCTTGTTCGATGCTGCTGTCATGGCTAAATCTGTACTTGTGACGGGTACATTTGGAAGGGGAAAAGTAAGTCATGGCTGACGAACCTGACTTCTGCTTCTTTACTAGTTTAGAGTCGTAAGCTGTGATTGATGAGTTATTGATGTACCCTGTAATCTGCATAATGGTGGGACGCTGGCTTTGGAGGGTATGGTAACTTGTTTTCCGGGCGGAGTGATTCGTAATTCTACTCTGCACGCTTGCATTTTCAGCCACAGTCTTCATCAGTGAGCACAGGACGTTGACGCCCATCAGTGTTGAATAATACCTGAAAATACGGATGTATATTCACTTTGGAGTCGTTTATGTTTCATGAGATTCCTAGTACAGGATAAAGCAATATATTGGTGACGTCGATATTTAGGACGTGGTCAGCATTCGTCGCGATCGGAACGTCCTCGACCTTTTCCATCGCATGCTAGGATAAAACCTCGTTTATAAATAATGGCCTTTTTCAACTGCCTCACTCCCACGGATCTTAATACGTCATAATAAGCTCACTAACGTCGCAATGATTAGATGACGTGTCAACACTAAACACCAATGCAAGCGATCAATTTCAAGCTATCGAAATGGAATGATTTATTTCATTTTTTATCACAAAGTTGCAGCAATAACATTAACAATTATAAGTGCAGGTATCCCTTTTCTGCTCAGTGCATATTTAAACATTGTCAACTGTTATTTTCAACACCAATCGTTTTATAAGAATCTGTTCTTCTCACATCTAGCCGGATGTTTGTTCGCCAAAACCTTACGAATGTTGGATGTATCACTACAATTACCTCCAAGTCTCTTTCAGACAGTCGAAGTTATATGACTCGCATATATTAGCAACAATTTTAAACTGTAATGAGACTGTTTATAACGTATATCATAATGTTAGTTACATGTTTGTTTACCGGTGTGTATAGAATGTTATGACCGTCTTGAATCCCTATTCAGCTCAGGGTGTATGAGATTCAAGACAGGCAAAACATTCCGTATTCCCCTGTAAACTAACTGGGAACGGTCATAGTTTTCCATACATCGAGGTAAACTAACACGTAATGAATTTATTACTTTGTTGGTTATACAACAATTATTAAGCAACTACCTTATTTAGACCTACAACAAAATCCTGTCGAACGACTGACGAATTAGCATTGTTTAATTAAAAGTTAGCCTTCTTTGTGGGGATTATTCCCATTGATAATTATTAGGACCATAAATTAGATATATGCATTTTGACTTCTAAAGCGGAGGTTGTCAGCCATTTTGTTTGATCCATTTGTGTATTCCCAGTCGTCACGTGACTTACTTAATTAGTATATTCTCTGTATTTTCTAGATCAGACCACGAACAGCCTTATTCTCATTTGTCAGAAACCATATGTTCTCCCCTTCAATAGACATAAATAACGTTTCATAAACCAGCACCATACCACCCACGATACAAATTTGTAAAGACCATGTACTTCCTAGATCAGCTACAAATCAGCCTTATTTCCATTTTCAAAATCAACACCCTACCCTCACCCGTACGAAACAAAATAATTTTCCATAACAACCCTTCACGATACAATTTTTTCAGACAGTATTATTCCTGCTCAGTCACTAAATACCTTTTTAGCCAAAATAAACAGCAAACCCCTCGCGCAATGGAATTACTTTCTATTTCTTTTTTTATGTTGTTTTTTACGATTTTTATTTTGAACATTGTATTTTGAGATTTGCAAGTTTAGCGCCGGATCCACAGACTTCCCCAAGCCACAACAACAAATGCATACAATTTCATTTATAATTTCGCCGTACCCTACCATCCGTATATCTAATAACCAAATATCAGCAGTTAATCACTGTAATTTAATCGTTGTCCATTAAATCGTTATCCACCCAAGTGATAACTGACAACTATCAACATTGGACACTGAACACTTAATCGTTGTCACCCCAACTATGATCATACGAGACAGGGTTACGTCAGATATCTGAGATGAACAGAACGAGTTGTAATTTTGCCCGCATGCACTTTCTAGTTCACAATGTGTAAACTGTCTTCAACAGAGGACTTAAGATACAGTTTTGGACGGTAAAAATAGACATGTTGAGATGCTGAGATGTTGAGATAAATACACTTCGATGAATGAATTACTAAATGGGACAACTTCAACGAAATCAGTAACATTTCATACCCCCTATTGATTTTTCAAGATCAGCGGTCAAAACGCATGACACCATAAATAGATGATCTAACCTAACAATGCAGTAATATTAACACTGTACGATCTATGTTCTCTAGAAAGTAATTAAAACATAGCAAGAACTAAACGTCTTTTGTGTACAAAAATTTTAAAGCTAGACTATACGACTTAATATTAATTTTTAATGAGATTAGATACACGTAGAAATAAACTTTAATGATTTTACACAGCTGTAAACAAATCTCTAAATAAGATATGTATAATACTAACCTAATAGTGATGTCGGTCTAGCTCTGATATTTGAAGACGGTTCATTTGGATAGACATGGTGTAGATTAGGTGCACACACTCAAAGGATACCTGAGACAAAATGTATCTGAATAAATCTGTATATTTAAACCCTCTTTATTATTTTACGTTGTGTCATTGGGGCTATCCCCACAAAGACAGACACACGAATAGCACACATACAGACTTCGTTACAATTATTTTTTATGGTTAATGATTAAAGGCTTTGTGTGATATTCTGATTTTATTTCTGGTTGTTTTATAACTCTTAGAAATTTTTTCAGTTTTATTCGCATTGCCTTCCATATATTTCGTTAGAAAATCAAGTGAGCAAAGCGAACAAAGTTGTAGTTAGCGTAACAATAATTGTATAAAGAGTTTTGAGATATTTTAACGCCATCTTATAACAGTACGTAATATGAACTTAAACTCATTTTAAAAACATGTCAAAAGGTGAATGTAGTACGATTTCAGTAGTACCAATTCACTGAACAAAAATAGTCTAAAGTAAATGGAGTCCATGACATGTCCAAAATGCAACAATAAAAAAGTCACTACAGAGTTCACCAAAACAGCTATTGTAAGCATTCCAATAGGTCAATCTAAAAGCAAATTGGAGACAAAATAATAAAGGTATAAGAACAATGAAAAACACAAACTATCCCACTTGGCAATAAATACAATGAAACAAAACATCAAACTATTTTGCAAACAGAAGAAAAAGAAGATTACACGACAACAATTGGAAGAAGATATTTTACTGGCTTTCTCTCATTTAGGTTAGGATTACCTATTTATGTGCTGAGTGCGAGTTTAATAACGTTAATTCACATAGATTTAACCAATAAACAGATGAAATGAGATTAGCAAAGCGGATCAACAAACAGCAAATTCTAGAGATCTAGTCTCAACTTCTATCAAGAACGTGTTTGCTTCTCTCACGATTATTTGTATCATATATAAAGCCCAATTCATTTTTCAAGTTCTTTTATATCCATTGCAATTGTGTAAAATGACAAAACTTGGCGAATTATATTTTGATAATCTTATTTACGATTAAGATGATTTGAATGAATATTTGATAATATTATAATAAATGAATATCATGTTATAGAACATTTATCTAATGAATTTGAAAATCCTCAATACACTCCTGCCTCTGTAGGTGTTGTTGATAAATACAAATAATTTGTTAAAGATGATTTAAGAATAGATGGAACACAACAATATAAATTAATTAGTGGTCAATTAAAGACTTTTTTTTATAAAAAAAACTTTGTATTACCAAGATATAAGCAAACATCCTACACAAATTTCTAAAAAGGGTAAACCAAGAAAGATTCTTGCACCTAACTCTATAGCTAGACATTAAGGTGGAAGGGACCTTCTGAAATCTTAACATTGGATAAGAGAAATAAATAAATGGAAATTGTCTTTAGAACAACCTTCAGAGCCTACTGTTCAACAAGGGCAGCTAATGTAACTCCAGAGGAAATATAAATGCAAATGTAATTAACAGAAATTAACCCCTTGACCAGCAAGTAAGAGAAGTAGAGCAGGATGTCAACTCATTTGCTATGGCGGGCCAAATTTGATATAAATAATAATAAATACTAGTAAATAATAATAATAAATA
The DNA here is from genome assembly GCA_029931535.1 of Margaritifera margaritifera. Classification (NCBI taxonomy): domain Eukaryota; kingdom Metazoa; phylum Mollusca; class Bivalvia; order Unionida; family Margaritiferidae; genus Margaritifera; species Margaritifera margaritifera. Next base: position 609,401 of record JAQPZY010000917.1, on the reverse strand, counting down.
ATGAGTCTGGCGGGCCGTATCCTGCCCTTGGTCAGTATGTTTGACACCCCTGAAGTAGAGACTATAATATTGGAATACCACGAAATAATTGATAGCACTACCTTCTAAATTATATACTCTGGAAGAAAAAGAATTTAGAGATTATGTAAAGGCAATGAAAGTAGTTGAATCAAATATAATATCAATGAAATCATTTGACATGTATGACAAACATAGATAAAGAGATACAAAGGGATATAAACAAAGAAACAGATCCAACTAAAAGACACACATTTCAAAACCTTTTGTATAATACTGGAAGCAAAAAAGCACAAATAGTTGGACATTTAACAGATTTAGAGAATAACTTTAGAGAAAATATTAGCAAAATAAATCTCAAGGTTATAGAAACGTTACCAGTAGGTGAAAGATTAAAACCACGGTTTAAAGAGAAAGATTTAACAATTGCAGTTATTTTTACAACTATATATATGATAACAACAACTCTTGGTATAACCATAGTAAATTTTGTAAAAGGTTTGACTTGAAAAGGCCGAGGAAGAAGTGGCGCTGCAAAGGTAGAACGGGTACATTAGTTCACAATGTTAAACTAACGTACTCTTCTTCTCCATCATTTACTTCGAACTCTATGAAGGATTGTAACATACTGCATATCAGCTGCTGGAATTTCATTATTTAACAAATCCATATTTAGAACAGTATCTATTTTTATGCTAAATGCATACGATGACTCAGTAAATTTGTTATTGTAATCTACTATACTACCTATTTTTATCACCATATTCCTTGGCAACAAAAATATATGATTACCACTCATAGCTTAATTTAGTCTAACTTTCGAATCTAAATATATTGATGAATCTTATTGAAATATTTTCATCTGAATTATGTTCTTATTCACCCAGAATTAAATTATAATCAACTTTTTTACACTTCTAGAGTTAAAACAGACTGCAACATAAATCTTTTATTTTGCACTTGACCACCTAAAATATTTATCACATAAAACCTTATACTCTGATTTTGTATAGATATTCCTTCTTCTACTAGTACGTTGTTATTTTGTGGAAAAAAGTAAGTACATAACGTTTTTCGTCACTTGTAAACAATGAATATATTTCTTCAGAAGGCATTTTTCTCCACTATTTAACTGTTCCAACCTCATAATTATATTTACGTTTGTAAGTATCTTTCACATAATCTTATGCAGTTTCTCCAAAATCCTGATGTGCAGTATTCTATTCCTCGGGACAATATTCAATAAGATATTTATTTTTCACATTAATATATGTCCAATCGTGATAAGGCGGAATATTAATGTTATTACAGTTTATGTTAATTATTTTAAGACCTATGCCATTGTTTGTTGTATTAAAAAGATTGATTATCAGGTAATGGTACTCTGTATTCAAACAAAAGTTTTCGTATCTGAAAGTTGATGTGGAACCTATATATTGATTTTGCTAATTCTAATATGCCAGTATCAGTTCGACGCCAATAAAATATTTCACTGTCTGATGTTGCCCCATTACCAAATTTAATTAATTTTTCCGGAAGTCTACATCACACTGTGTTCTGTACCTGCTCATGGAATCATTATTGTCAAATTTTAAAGTGTAATTGTCTAAAATTTTCAATGGCTTGTACATAAAATAATTGCTGTGTGTATACTGTATTTTAATTTTTTTTTATATGTTTGCATTTTCTTTATTAAATGGAGAGTTCAGCTGAGTTACTGGACAACGGTTGGACGAGCTGCTTGTTAGTTATTTCAATCTGAAATCTATTATTTATTTATGTAAACCTTATAAATTTGAAAATATAAAATAATGGCTGGAAGACATTTATCTATTGTTTTAGCATAGGGAGGTTAAAACCGAATGAGTATCTGAGTTAAAGAATGACTGGCGGTATCACGCCCACGATTGCTTCGCAGCCTCTTGCTCGAAAACAGTAGGATGAAATTATAATTATGTAGTACGGGTTATAACATCAGAGCTGAGCTTATTGTTGTTATTAATTTATTTTTGTCTCGTAAGGCTTGGCTGGTTTTTTTTTTTAATGTATTCTCTGGCTGATCCTGGAATCATACTGTGTGTCCTGGTGGAGTAGGATGTTTGTTTTTGAAAAATAATGTTTGTGTTGTGGGGCTGGAGGGTAGAGTGCTGATTTTTGAAAAATTATGTTTGTGTTGTGGGGCTGGAGGGTAGAGTGCTGATTTTTGAAAAATTATGTTTGTGTTGTGGGGCTGGAGGGTAGAGTGCTGATTTTTGAAAATGAAAATAAGTCTACTTGTGGCAGATCTAGGAAGAGTACACTATACAACACTATACAACACTATACAACATTTATTGTTGCTGGTATGGTATTATCTTGTCTAGTAGTGGGTAGGGAGCTGATTCTTGAATAAAGAAAATAACGCTGTTTGTGGCCTGATCTAAGAAATACTGTGTATATACTACTTAAATAAATAAAGTATATATACTACTTACTTACACCTCACTTGTAAGTCCCATTATCTAGTTATAACCTTTATGGAGCTCTTAAAATCCGTTAGGGTATATATTTTCTTTTTTTAAACAGAAATACTGGATTTTTTTAATCATGATAATTTATCAACCGGATTCCTAGAGTTGTGGGTATGAAGCAATAAATCCCTTGATAAAGAGACGGTAATTGGCGTCGTAACGACGGCAAGAAAAATTAAACATGAGAGAGAGAGAGAGAGAGAGAGAGAGAAAGAGAGAGAAAGAAATCCACATCAATAGGTATTCACCGCATTTATATACTAACGTCCGTATGTTTCACGCTATTCTTAATCCGTGTCAATGTTCTAAAATTAAAATGCCCGAATATATGAACAAGGAAACATATTTTTTGTGAAATGTTTATAAACCCCTAATAATGGGTATTCTATTTCACGCATACACTTAACCCAGCTCACTTAACCTCTTCTTTTACTTTGAACATATAACATTGACAATGGATCAATAAAGGATCAGCAGTGCAAATATAAATCCTTACAGTGTAAACATAAGTGACAGATATCAGCACAATTTAATCAAAAATTTATATATTTGCATATTTAAGCTTTAGAATTCAGTCAAAGCAATGTATACTTTATTCACAGAATATAAGTAAAAGTGTAAAGAAAGCACACAATTTTAATGAAATAAATTATTAATTCAACATCATGATATGTACAACGTGTGATCAATAGCATGCACTGCCTATTAATGCATCTAAACTCCCTCACACACAACACCTTCATATAGTGTATGTGTACTATCGACAATTTAATTCCCTTTTTTCAGAATTTTTCTTATGAACAGATCCCTCTGCAGCAAAATTTCTCAGAATATTTCCTTGAATCGGAACGTTAAAATATGATGTATATAATATATCAAGATTATATTGGAATCAGAGGTAAAAAGAAATATTAAGAATTTAAATACACTTTCACGCTCCTAAATTAGACACAAACCTTCTTAATAATTTTTTTTAAATGTTGAAAATAAGAATTGAGGAACCATTCAGCTTTCAGAAATTCCAAAATATTCTCTAATATGATAAACATAATTTTTTTAAATCAAGAGATAATGTTTTCGTTTTAATCCATTTGGTTGCTTAATAGTCCATGCTGATATCATCGTCAAACAATACGATCATATGACAAAATTAACTGTATTGATTTAAAAAAGATTTTTAAAATGTTTATCCAACTTGATGCATGTACACATAACGTAACTTAAATAACATTTCTTTGTTGGTTCTGTCAATGCCGATGTAGAGAGACTAAAAAAGTAAATATTAAATCGTACTAACTAATAAATCGTTCTAAAGATATATTGCATTGTTCAAGCAAATCAGCAAATATTTATAATGGATTTCTAAATCATTATCTTGGATAATTAAATCATTTTAACGAATTAATACATCGTTATCACGAACTGTTAAATCGTGATCGCGGAAAACAAATATATTTTAACTTTCTAAAGGATTACTAAGTCGTTCTAACTGATTACGGATTATACGTTGATATCATGGATTGCAAAATCGTTTTTGCGAATCTTTGAATAGTTCAACGGATAAGTAAATCGTTCAAACGGATTAATAAGTCGTTCTTACTGATTAATAAATCGTTATTACGGATTAGTAAATCGTTATCACGAATTGCTTATTCACTATAACGGATTAATAAGCCGTTCTTACTGATTAATAAATCGTTATTACGGATTAGTAAATCGTTATCACGAATTGCTTATTCACTATAACGGATTAATAAGTCGTTCTTACTGATTAATAAATCGTTATTACGGATTAGTAAATCGTTATCACGAATTGCTTATTCACTATAACGGATTAATAAGCCGTTCTTACTGATTAATAAATCGTTATTACGGATTAGTAAATCGTTATCACGAATTGCTTATTCACTATAACGGATTAATAAGTCGTTCTTACTGATTAATAAATCGTTATTACGGATTAGTAAATCGTTATCACGAATTGCTTATTCACTATAACGGATTAATAAGTCGTTCTTACTGATTAATAAATCGTTATTACGGATTAGTAAATCGTTATCACGAATTGCTTATTCACTATAACGGATTAATAAGCCGTTCTAGCGGATAACTAAACCTTTATAACGAAATATTAAGTCGTTTCGAATGGATTAATGTTAAGGATTATTAATCCTAAAGGGATTAGAAAATCGTTATAACCAAAAAAAAAAAAAAGTCGTTATAATGCGATGACTTAATCTTCATAATGGATTATTAATTCGTTATAACACAGAAGGATATCGTTGCAACAGATTAATAAATAGCACTAATGGATTAGTACATCTCGGTGGTTGTTGTCTTGCAGAGGGGGTAACTTCTATTACAATGATATATAATAACACAGACAATGAACATCCTTGTGTCACAAATCTTTCAATGCGGGGTTTACTTGCTTTTGCCCCATTAATTTGGACCTTTGCAAGAAATATTATTATAAAATAATTTAACCCACTTGCAAAAATTCCGTGCAAAACCAAAATTTTCTAATACAGTATCTATAAAGTGGTGTTCGATCCTATCAAATGCGTCTCTTCTTGGTCAAACAAAATCATTAATCTTTTTGTTTCCTTTCCAATTTATAAAATCTATTATGCTTTGAATATTTATTGTGTTTTTTTGTAACGTTCTTTCATTTCCTCTACAGTTTTGATACATATTTATTACTTCTCCTGTGCAGTGGGTTTTTTTTAATTCTGTTGCCTAATTTCATTCAGAATCGTATAATCTGTATTTAATACCGATTTAGGGCTCATATTGTTATTTCCCTATTTTCTTTGTATAATGAGGTGATGTATCCTTCTTTCATTGAAGATGACATTTTTTGCATGTATGAAAATGACATTACAAAGCATTTCCAGAATCGGCGTTAATTCCATTTTTTTTAAAAAAAAGACTGCGGTTAGACCATCTGAGCCTAGAAATTTCCCTCTTTTAAGTTGTTTTATTGCTTCTTTGATTTTTAAATATTTGTTATGAAATTATCACATAACTTCTGAGATGATTCAGTTGTGTGTTTAAATTCAATATTATTACAATATTCATCTATAGTGTCTTGCTGTATATCTTGTTTGGTCTATACATTTATACTGTATTCGCGTATTTTTTAATCTGTTATTCTTGCTACTATTATTATATTGTCAAAGGATTTGTCTTTCCCTCTTCTGATTTCGTCTCTTTTATATATTCCCCTTGCTTTTGTACATACGTCCCACACTATACTGGCTCTCACTTTGGCTCACATTTCTTTGTACAGCTCGAGTTTTTCATATATTAATTTTGCTTTTTCCATTTCATTTATGTTTATTTTAACGCTGTTCATTATATTAATACATTCTTATTCTATATTTTCTCTATGTCACATATTACCTGTACATATAGTTTAGCTTGTGTTTTAATCTTTAATATCGGAGGATGCAGCCATAACTCTAGAGTTATTTTGAATCTTTTTATACATAAAACAGAGGATAGACATTTTATACAGACACACAATTCGTATTTTTTACTAAAATGAGGCAACACGTTTTAAACATCATGATAACACAGAAAACATAATGTCACAGCAATTTAAAAATAAAATTCATTTTATTTTCTTTCTTGTGGGTTTCAGCACAATCCGTCGTCTGAGTTCTTTTATGTAGTGGGTCAATGTGTAAACATTCACACACACCTTTTGCATTGTGAGCTACGTTTCATTTCCAAGCTTCGAATGCAAGACTTTTTCAATCGCGTACATCATTCCAGTGGAACATTTGTTGTTGTACATCACCAGCGACACACACTTCTTGACAAGTATTAACTCTGGACAAAGTACATAAATCTCTTCTTCACACCGAGATACATTTGCATTCATCTCTAATCGCATAACTTTCCACAGAATGATTTCCTCTTCAACAGAACAAAATTTGTCGTCCTGTCTTTTCATGAAATTGTGATCCATGCGCTAAATGGAATCCGCAGGTAATTAAAATTCAGGAAATGTAGTTATTAACACGCACACACACACGACTCGTCGTCACAAATTCAAGGGAGTAGTATCGTCCTGTGGAATGAGTACTTCTGAAGCACTTGGTAATCCTCAAAATCTTCAATTTTTTCATTGACTTTCTCCCACGGAATTAGGATTATCACACCATGCAGATGTAGTGGCATTGTGGGCCTTATACCCACCCACGTCGAGTTTTGTTGTGTTTGTCATTTTTGTTTTCTCGGATACTCAGCCGTCTTATACTAGTTGAAAAAACAGTAGTTTGCAAATCAAGAATGCATATGTACTTTGCGTTTCACTTGAATCTGTAAAATAAAATGGTGGTAAATGCGTTCTCTTGACTCCAAAGGAAAACTATGAATATTTGCTTCTAAAGTGTTTAAAAATAATAATAATAATTATTATTATAATTATTATTATTATAACAATGAGGACTTAGTGCGGTGCTTAATCGTTAAAAGCTCTAAACGCTTTACAATATCAGTTAACACATAAGGACATATATATATATATATATATATATATATATATATATATATATATAGAGAGAGAGAGAGAGAGAGAGAGAAGAATACAAAATCCTAAGGATATATATATATATATATATATATATATATATATATATATATATATATATATATATATATATACACACACACACACAAAACCAAACACCGTGAAATTACAAATAAAAGCATGTTGAAAATAATTAAGGGTAAGGAAATATTCTTAAGTCTTACGTCTATTCTTCCAGTCGAAATACGTGAGTTTTTAGAGCATTCTTGAATGAGATCACAGTGTCATTGTGTCTAAATTCATGAGGCAATTCGTTCCATGTAGCTGGACCCTGGAGCGAAGGGGCAGCTAGTGGAGGGTACAGATCGAAGGGGTGAGTGCTCGGTTTTTGGTACACTAATAACGATTCGAGCAGCTGTGTTTTTAACTTTTTGAAGTTTCTGAATTAGATATTGAGACAATCCAGATAGAAGAGAATTACAATAGTCAAGTCTAGAAAGTATTAAGGAACACACAAGTGTTTTAGTGACATCAACAGAAAGAAAAGTGCAAATGGAGCTGATGAGTCTCAACTCCAGATATGCAGCCTTGCTTATGTTCATGACATGTTGGTGTAATGAGAGAGTACTGTCGAGTGTGACACCTAGGTCTCGTACCAATGTGAATTTAATGTTGGTGTTGCTGATACTTATTGTTTGAGGTAAAGGATGGGAATGAGAAAGTCTACGTGTGGTGATCAGAATGGCTTGTTTTATCATCATTTATCTGCGGCTTGTTACATGTCATCCATGACTTCACATCGAAAATGCACCTCTCTACACCTTGGATGGTAGCAACTATTTGGGTGTCATCAGCGTAAAATTGGTGAGACACCGGATGACGATGTATGACACTTGAGAGGGGCTGAATGTACAGAATAAAGAGATCGGGTCCAAGAACAGAAACCGGCGGAACACCAAAACACAAATGAATTGGGCTGGAATGTTTTCCGTTTAAAGACACAATTAGCGTCCTGTCGACTAAGTACGACTTAAATCATAGTAAGCAGTTTCGGCGCGAAGGTTTGAGGCACCCGGTGGCAATGTTCTTTAATGGCGCTTCCTACTTTACAACAGAGAAAAGTTTTTATGTCAGTTGTCAACCTCCACCCCACCCCCTCTAAGTCCTGAAACTGAGGGCTTAGATGGGGGGTGGGGGTGGCAAAAAAGTGCCCCCTCGCCTCAACCGGCGCCCGGGGGCAATTACGCCTGAACCCCCTCTCCCGACTTTCTGAATGGATACTCTGCATTTGGTTGCTGGAGCAAGTTTGTCAGCAATGAACGCAAGCACTTATCAAGTGTTCAGCTGTGGGACATAACAAAGTTGTTAGGTTTGTTTCGATGTCATGCATTAGTTCGGTTCTATTTATCATACGGAGGTTTCTCTTAGTAGCAAACAAAGATGGAGAATTAGGGACTGATACGTCAAGATGGCATTTGACGCAGAGGTGATCTAATAGAGTATGGAGTTCTTTGCTATGAAAGCAATTCCACCTCCGCGGGAGTGACGGCTAACGACTTAACTGAGTAAGCGGTCGGTGTTAGATCAGCGCACATTGCTTCATTGCTTGATGTTTTTAGCCATGTTTCTGTCAGGAAAAAGATGTCGATATCCTGATCATTGATAAAGCTGACTATTTCTGAGCGCTTTTCCGGTGGTCCAACTGATTGGACTTAAAAGTTTACGATGGAGAGGAATTTGAATTAAATTGCTGAAACTGACGGTCGAGTTTTCAAATCGCTGTGAAGGAAAGGGCGAAGGGAAATAACTGGAATTTTTCTTCCTGTTTTACGCTGGCCGGCTTTGAAACAACGTTTCTTTTTTAGCTGCCGTTTACATTTATGTGAAGATGAATGCAGTTCAAGGTCGTTTAATGTAGTGCGCAATGTAGTATGAAGTGCCGAGAAGTGGTTATTTAATGCAATTAATGAGAATCTATCATAGGGGTAATAATCAGGACAAACCAAGTAAGTAGTGACAGACCGAAGACCATCTGGCTTGTTCAAGGCAAGTTGTATCCTTATATTCTCATTCGTAGTGCTCCACTCCATATCTGAAACAATGTAATTGGTCTCCTTGAACCAATTATACACATCCTGCTCTAGCTAAAGATTTGAGGGTGGGTCCTTCCAGATATTTTGGCCATTTCTCTTTGAACGTGCTGACTCGACTGGCAAAATCAAAATAGGCCGCCAGCAAAGTAACTGGAAACAATTATTTTTCTTCTATTTGTGATTCCTGATGAGCTTCTGGTGTAATGAGTCGCTTGTAACTGTGTGGATGACATCTATAGACTTTCTGTAGTGGAGCCAGATCGTGCTGCGTCACTCTTCTGTAAGGCACATCATCGTTCTTTCTACAGGGTACAGCATCACTCGTGTCATAAAGCACAGGATCCATTTTGTCGTAGAGCACTGCATCATTCATCTTTGGTTGGGTACATCACATTAATTTTCTCTCTGTCGAATTCATCTTTCTGGGTGGACTTCTCTGCTCAAAATGGTTTTTCTTTCTTGTAACTCTCCCTCTTTATACTGAAGTGTGGTACCCGTACGGTACAGAGTTGTGATCGGGAACACTTTCTCCAAGGGTTTACCGGCCTCTTGGTGATCAGGAAAATGTTCAATCTTGTTTCGATATGTCATAGTTTACAACTTGGATGAAATGATAGTTCAGTGTCAGTCCTTTCACATTGGTATGAAGTTGTCTAATTTTTATCTCGGTATTGGTATCAGTAATGTTTGGGTCCACCACTGGCAAAACTCAGAACAATATCATCGGGATGTTCGTCGGTCCACCCTCCTGCACGTTTTTCTTCGATGTGAAGGTGATAACTTCCAGGTCGATCAATATAGTGTCAAGATGATGTAAGCGGTCCCCTAAATGCTCCAAATCCGTGTACAGTTTTAAATGGGCATTGATTTTGTATACTTTAAGGTAACATTTAAGCCCGTGCCCTATTATGTTATTATTGATATGCACCAAAGTTCAGAACAATTACATTATGCAAAACAATTTGTTCTACTTTTAAGTTTTCACGTGTCTCTTGGTGAGAGTGGTAGCTGGAATTTTACCTTTTAACTTTATTCCAATTCAACACAAGACTGGATGACAAACATGAGCCAAGAAAACTTATATTCCACTTAAATCTGATCTCTGAACCTAAACTGTTTCATGTCATTTGGGGTTTTATTTACTGTTTGTTTTTATTTCAGTAACATAAATTTCCAGCTAATACTTACCTGATGTCCTTGTGCAGCTGCAAGTAGTGACCTTTCAGCCATAACTGTTAAGTCCACTGCAAACTAAAAGACACAAATTTGTCGACTCTGTCTGTCTGTCTATCTATCTATCTATCTATCACGGAAGTATTAGCTGGTGTTAGATGATACAATACTAAATTTAGACATGGCTTTCCATGGTACGATTCTATACTAAGCACAAGTATTACCTAGAGTGATCCATTCCATTGCAAAAATATTTGTGGATGGGTATGATTCATTACTCTGCATGAGTAGTTGCTGGAAATTAACATAACTAATTTTAAGGTTAAACTCTCGGGTAGACAGATACGGAAATCCCCTGAGTCTAACCCTTGTTTTCTTGTATTCTGTGTGCACATATGAAAATCTACAGTATATAAGTATATTCCATTACTAGGATCACTACATCATTTTGTGCCAGTATCTCAATATGCCATCTTTAAAAGGCGGAATGTAGATTTAAGCAAGCTTTTTAGATATTCGTACATCGCGATTTCAACCAGATTGTCCATTGCGAAACATCACTCACCTCTTCCTCTTGTATTATATCATGCCCAAATCCGTATTTATTCCTCTCTTTGTTAAGTTCACCACACCAGTCGTCGCCAAAAGCATGATGCTGCACGTGTCTTATGTTTTGACTGAAAGTAGTTTTTCATGTATAAGGCTACAGTAAAGGAAAAAAAAAAAAAGAATTGTCTTTACATATTTTTCTCCATATTCGCTTAGTTCGAAAGGTGATTGACAATATCGATTTTAGCTATAAAAAAACAACATAACTTTCATTCCTTAAACAAAACTTAATGAGATAATATTTTCAGATCTGAAAACTATAAAAACGTTTATATTTAAAATTGTTGTATTAGAAAACCAGATCTAAGAGTACAACCGTCTTAAAGTACACGAGAAATCATTTGATATGAAATTTATTAAACGACTTGAATAATGCTATATGCCACTGGTTGCTTGCAGCAAGCGGTATATTGTATTATGCAACGAATTTCGTTAACTTCATATCAAATGAACACGAGTGTAAAATTTTATTTATTACATAACTTTAAGCAGGTTGATTACTCAATACAAGTTTCTATGCGATGTTGCTAAGTGTTACGACAGACAGTGTCGTATGGTTTGTTTATGATACAACTTCTATAACCTGATAAATGTGTACCTTTTGTTATGTATTACAATAATATAATATAAATATTAAGTTATAACTATGAACGGGAGAAATGTGTTCAGGTACATCATTATTAAAATAAGGAAAGACGATGAAGTCAACCAAGTAAAGATTGAGAAGCCAAGTGAAGGAGAATAGTAATCCATGTGTAGATATGTGTAGTATATATAATGTAAGACTTTTCTTTGTTGCCAGCATTCGTCATCACACCTGATTGTCTGGTACAGGAAATCAAAAAGAACTTCTTCCTGGAAATTATAAAAAAATAAGCCAAAGGAATATTCAAAGGAAGACTTTTCAAATCACTCTATTACGATGAGTTAGTTTTGAAACGCATGCATGTAAAAGTTTTAAATAATCATATTTATATTTTCCTTAATTTTGTGGTTTTAAAGAAGAATTAAATAATGTTTATTCTACCGTACTAAGAACCAGACCACTGTAATGCTGTTGATTAATTGACAATATATACTCTTATTAGTTTCATCCGAACCTTTTCCTGCAAGAATTTCTCTGATATCTTCTTTAGCGTCTGAAAGGTAAACATACAAAAGTTGTAAATTAGCGCTAAACATATAATACATGAAGTTATCGTAATTTACAGACTATTCAGTTCTTATTTCATAGAACTAATCTTCCAACTTCAGAACACTCAACTGCTTCACAAGCTAACCCTCAGACAAAAGTGAAATATATGAGTGGCTGAAATAAAGTTTGCAAGGCAAAAGTACGTGGTTAATAAATTGTGACATATTCATTGTGTGCTTCAAATTTCTACAAGTTTGTAAACGAAATACTACTATTAATACTACTGCAGCTGCTACTATTAGTGCTGCTTATAATAATGATAATAACTGGACAAACAATGAAGAAAAAACCAGAAGTGTTAGTAATAGTAGTAGTAGTAGAATCAGTAACAGTTGAAGTAGTAGTATAAGTTTAATCACGGAATTGTGTGTACTTTATGTCAATGTGTATATTTGAACGAAAATGTATTCTGGTTTCGTTGCCACGTACAGCGTTACCCGAGGGTGGTTTATTATTCGGCTTTAGCTATTTCAAAATACTGAGTTCGATTCATCCTGTGCTGCACGTGCAAATTGCCTGCAGTGAAGAACCCAATTACCTAGAGTTCTTTGGCTGCGCATATTCACCACAGCCAGGGTACTTATCGAGTGAATTATCTATGTATATGCACATTACAACGAGTCTTGTCAGGAAGCTAACCACTTTACGGAAGCAATCTTCAGCTGTAGAGGTATGTGAAATATAAAATTGTATTCTTTCTTGCTAACCGTTCTATGTGACAAAATTGTCTTTTATATTGGATGTTTCAGAATTTATTCTCAATTTTACGAAGAGTCAAACCTATGTCATTTATAACGCCATGTTATCAGAAAGAATATAGTCTGTTTCAAGTTAGCAATTTTTGTTACAGACAGATTGAATTAAATTATATGCTGCATGCATTGAATGATGAATAACGTTCAAGCTCTTATGATCCAGTGAGATTATTCTTGTCGGACACAGATTCGTGTACGAACTGGGTTATTATAGTAATAACCTCGTACAGTAGTTCTGATGAAATAATTGAATGTGTAACGAAGCCAATTTTCATGTGCGCGAATGCGTAACAAATATCATTGCATTTGTACTTAACCGTGTTATATGTACTACACGGCTCAGTTATTATATTTTTAGCTGTTTGGGTTTGGTGATGGGGAGTCGTAGAACTTTGTGGGGTTCCTTGTATCCTGTATGCTGCTGTCTGGTGACGTTGGCTCGGAAGAGAGTACTGGTGTTCTCGCAGTGAGGGATCAAAGCTTCGCGACCAGCGGGTCTGTGTTGAATGATGAGGCTCTCGATGGATCCTTCAACAGACTGGGAGGAGTGGGCCATGCGTGGTGGCTCCTTGACCATTAGAGCTATGGAACCGGAAATAAATCGTGGTCGTCAACTGGACGTCACGATATATATATATATATATATATATATATATATATATATATATATATATATATATATATATATATATATATATTCCATGTTTGAATTGATATATTTCACTATTGCTATATGAGCATAAATTAATAAGTCAATATCGCTAAATGAGTGATAATCCATAATATATGCATCCTACTTGTGGATAAAATATACATTATTCGTAGTTGTGTATAAATGGTATACTTTGGTCACCCTTGGTGTTGAATCATACATTGGTTGTATTCGAGTGTAAATCCTATACTTTCATCACTCTTGGTGATAGAAACGGAAGTCTCCATATTTGTGTACAAATTCTATACATTGATCGTCCATGGTGATATATTCATATATCAATCATATTTGTTTATACGTTCCATACGTTGATTCTTGTTTGACTTTCACGTTGAAGTTACATGTTCTGATTATTTCCATGTTAGGAACTATATCATTTCCTCATATGAGTTGTTGAACTCGGTGCGCGTCATTCTGTTAAATCCATTGTTCGACTTTATGCGCACGAGTATGGTGTCAGATTCATTCATCTTTCAATTACATTATAAATAAACATCTCATTCACGAAACTGCTGTCAGTATCTTCACTAAATCCAATCCCAACCTTGCTTCATCCTGTTACACTCATCATCATCATCATCATATTATTATTATTATTATTATTATTATTATTATTATTATCATCATCATAACCATCATCTCATGAAAGAACATGCACACAACACTGAAACGCGGTTTGAAATATGAGCACTGAAACAACTCTATATTTTTTAAAAATGCTCGTATCGCTGGACAGAACCGCGAAAAGTGTTATTTTTAATAGTAATGGAAGCAATTTCTCATTTAGAAAATAAAATAGTCGTTTTGCTGGAATTCTAATGTAATATATGAAGGTAAAAACCAATTTTCAGTTTACAAAATAAAAGTTTTATAATTTAAGCATGAAATTTAAATGACTTCATTTCACGATTCAAATTGCATGAATTGTATTTGAATTGGGGGTAGTGGTTAACAGATGAAAGGGAAGTTAGAAAAAAATGCAAAACACCCGGGAAATACATGTTGTTGGAGAGATGAAGCTCCGCGAGACTATCAACATTTGTTTGGAATTATGATTCATATTTTTATTAGGCAATTTAATGATAGTTTTCTTTATTAGAAAACTTTTACTGTCACAGCGACAGCAAATCCGAGCATGAGCGAAAACGATCAAGAGAAGAGTTGCCTATGAATCCCTTTTCACCATCTAAGATAATGGAGGTATGATCTAAAGACAAAGTAATCATAGATACCAAGAAATTAACTTAGATTATTTACTGTATCACTTCCAGATTTAAGTCAAATAAGAATCAACATATAACTCTTCAATACTGATGCATTGTAAATATTAAATCAAAGCACCTCCCAACAAAAACTCTTAGGCGCGCACTAACCCTCACGGCATTACTGAATCCTGTAAGTTGTGTTTATCGATGTTTTAATTATCTAAGCATATACTATAGCTTATGTCTTTAAAATATGGGTGTTTTCTGCTTTTTAACTTCACGAATTTCACATAAATGTGTTTGCAAATCTTCTATATAGATCATTTAACATAATATAATGTTATTACGATACGGTTTGAAAAAAGTACGAAAATTAATTCCTTAGCCATCGACCTTCGTGCCAAATACTAATATTTAAGAGATGTTGTTCTTTAGTACTAGTATACTATATTTATTGGTTAATTCTTATCTAAAACGTAAGTATTTGAATTGACAAACGGATACATGAAGTTAGGACCTAAGAGCGGTTGATAAGGCATTTAATCTGTAATTCATTGTTTAAAAACAAAACATCAAAGATGTACATGTTTTCCATATAGAACAAAATGCATGTAGGCAATTAAAACTGAAAGGTTGTATTCGTGTTTTGTCAACAATACAATATGTAAAGTTCATTATCTCTTTTTATAACTAAAAATAACTTAACATTGCCTCCTTCCACTCTTATCTTCCAGTGCACCATCAGATGACTTTCTATCTTTCTTTTCTTGATTGGTTTAAAATGTGTTATCGGACAAAGAGGATAGCACTGAGACATATAATTTACTTCACAACAAGTATTGCATCTGGAGAGTTCATTTAAGAGTTGGTCAAAAGAATTGAATGTATATTTTGTCTCCATCACTAAAGATACTAGATAGGATTCTTCTGTTAAAAAGTTATTATTTTGAATGGACGGGTGATTTCATTCAGGAACAGCACTTGTTCTTTCTAATCTGTGGTGTATTTTTAAGTTTTCAGGAATTGAAAGAAATAATTAACCATGAATACTGATCATACAACTTCGAGAACCTCATAAAGGTGTGTCTTATGTTATGTATTTCGTATCAGCATTTGCAAAAAGGCCTACACCTTTGAAATTTATATCAAGTTCATTTGAACGTAGAAGATTTCAAATATACACATTCGTACACTTCATTTGTACACAATTTAAAAGAGAAAATGCTGCATTAAGACACCTATTTAGGAAGTAAGAATACAATATCATAATCAACTCTGCAAGTAACTATTATAACGTATTCGAAAGTTAAATATCTTACTTGCACAAGAGGCTTCATCCAAAAGTCATGGCACACCTCAGTGGTTAGTGAATTCTTTATCAATAAGAAATAAATGTGATGCACATACGATCGAAAAGTGTGCTTTGTTATGATATAGCTTCATGCTATATATACTTCAATGCTAGAGCTGGCACAGATCACCAGACATGGCCAGGTGTCACTGGCAAAAATGGATTTGGCAAATGCAATAACAACGGACTCCTCCTACTGAGTAAATGCGCTGAACATGACCTTCTAATCACCAGCACAGTCTTCCGCCTGCCAACCCGCAACAAGACGTCTTGGATGCACCCACGCTCCAAGCACTGGCATCGCACTGACTACGTCATCGTCAGGAGAAGAGACAGGCAGGATATCCGAGTGACGAGGGCCATGAGAAGTGCAGGATGCTGGACTGACCACAGGTTCATAGTCTCCAAACTCAATATCCTGATTCAGCCTAGCAGACGACCACAAGGCAAAAAAGTGCCTAAAATGCCTAAAAAGTGCCCAATCTGTACACGACATTCGTCGACCTGACAAATGCATTTGACACAGTCAGTCGTGGGGGTCTATGGAAGATCATGGATAAATTTGGTTGCCCAGAGAAATTCATCGTGATGGTCGGGCAATTCCATAATGGCATGCTACTTTGTGTCGTGGACGACGGCGAGTCATCATAACCATTCTAAGTCACCAATGGAGCCAAACAAGGCTGTGTGTTGGCCCCAACCCTCTTCAGTAGATGTACTCTGCCATGCTTACTGGTGCCTTCCGTGACTATGACACTAGGATCGACATCAGATACCGGACTGACAGGCAAAAACGAAGTTACAGGAAGTGAGTGTTTGTGATCTCTTATTTGCTAATGACTGTTCCCTGAATGTCAAATCTGAGTCTGACATGCAACAGAGTATGGACCATTTCTCTTTAGCTTGTGAAAATTTCAGTCACACAATCAGTATCAAGAAGACAGGTGACGCACCCACCCGCACCAGGAAAGCCTTACGTAGAGACTTCCATCAGAGTAAATGGCCAAACCTTCTTGGCAGTGGACAAGTTCACCTATCTCGGCAGCACCCTGACACGTGCAGTCTACATCGATGATGAAATCAACGCCAGAATTGCTAAAGCAAGTGTGGCCTTTGGAAGACTACACACAAATGTATGGGTGCGCAGAGGCATCAGTCTACAAACAAAACTGAAGGTCTACAAAGCCATGTGTTGCCGACCCTGATGTATACATGTGAAACGGTGTACAGACGCCATGCCAAGAAGCTGAACCATTTTCATATGGGCTGCCTGAGGAAACTTATGAGAATAAGATGGTAGGACAGGGTCCCAGACACTGAGGTTCTCACACTGGTAGGCATTTCAAGCGTCCACACTCTACTGATGAAATCACAGATGAGATAGGCAGGTCACGTCACCAGGATGTCAGAAGAGCGACTACCAAAGAAGATCTTATACGGCGAGCTAAAGGAGGGAAAGTGATCTCAGGGTGGTCAGAATAAACGCTTCAAAGATTTCCTCAAGTCATCGCTGAAACACTTCAACATTAACCCTGCGTCTTGGAAAGACCACGCACAGGATCGCTCCACCTGGAGCAGTCTCTTCCATACTGGAGCTACAGACTTTAAACTGAGGAGAATTGCAGAGGCAGTGCAGAAGCGCGAGCAGCGTAAATCTCAGAACTGCAGCAACTCCTCTATTGACCAAGCAAACCCAAGCGGCATCTCCTGTCAAATGTGCCACAGATAGTTCAGAGCACAAATTGGCCTGATCAGACACTCACGTACTCACAGAAACCAAACCAGTCAGTGATGTCATGGTCATCTTCGAACTCGAAGGACGAACAGCAACAATGGGTAACCTCTGCAAACAATATTTCGGTGGAATCTTAAATCACTTGTAATGGAGTCAAGTAAAATTGCATTTCCTTTTATACGTTTCATTTAAATACTGGCCAAGGAATGATAGTCTGATCATATCGCATTTCCGGACAGACCATCCATAAACTATGGGAATTCTTGTATAAACATTACAATTTAACGCGCGTAAGGCACAAACCTGGAGTGAAAGGTCAACACCGGGTCTTTCAACATCGCCAAATTTTCTACAGTCTATGGATTTAGCAATAATCCTCCCTTGTTCTTTCGTTCTGTTCCGAGCTAGATATTGCTTGATATAATTACCTCATTTCATTTCAACCTATTTAATATATGACATTTGGGGTGTTTTTGTTTCTATTAGCTTCTATTTAGCTTTTTGGGCACTTTTATGAATGAATTTACAGCTTTACATCATTTACAATTTCTCTGACATTTGATACTATAGAAAATATCCAAGTAAAAGAGATAACTGTAAAGAATGAAGCGAAATGTATATATTGTATACCTTTATTGAAACGAGTTTTAAAATTGAATTGCCTTGTACGTTCATGATGTAAAAGAAAAAGAAACAAGAAAACAAATGGTTTCTGTTCGTAAATCTGCAGAGCTTGAAACTATAATTTAAAGGGTGGATTGACAGACACGTTTCCTTCAGTTAATATACTAGAGTTGGAATTTCATACATAAATACAGATAGATCTTAACATCCACACTTATACGTAGGCCAAACAAAGGCTGATGCCGATTACAGAAATGTTATGTTCAGCAAATGAATTTACAAGCCAAAATCTCATTTCTTATATAACAATGACGATTAATTCCTGAAGTTTCTCCTCTCTAGTATGCCAAACCTGTTCAAATAATAATATTTCAGATGACGTGTGAAAAAAACGAATAGGTCCATATGCCGGTTCATATATAGAAATGTTTGTGTTAACTTCAACACGAAATCAGTTATATATTCATGTTCTAAAGTTTGAATATACAACTGATGTTACTGATTTCGTGTTGAAAACACACACACACACACAAACACACACACATATATATATATATATATATATATATATATATATATATATATAAATCTGTACAAGACTACATCTGATACATTCAATGAGGATATCAATTATACCTACTTGATTGATTGACAGCAATGGAGCCCCTTCTCAACCATCGAAAACAAAATTATAAAGGTTTTCACTTGTTCCACATCGGCATGCATGGTCTTAGATGTGAAACAGGAAAAGATATGGCTACCTTTTAGACAGCACAATATTTTATCTCTGTGAAAATAAAGAAAATTTCCTCCCAGATCGTAAATGTATACAATTATTTCCCAGAATGTGTATCTTGTTTTTTAATATAAACGTGATTATGATAGCTATGAATCATTTCAAAAAGTACAATTGTTTCAAAGAATATATGTTAATACTATTTTTGTATTTAACAAAGCATATAAAGATAAGCTAGTTAGCATGTACTGTAAATGTCACAAACGCCCCTAAATATCACAAGTTATTCCATTTACTGGCAACACAGATTTCCGAGTACCATGTAAATATTACAATTTACCAGTGGCATTACATGCGATGTCGACGGTCAAAATGTCATTTGTGACATTTACTGGGGTTTGTGACATTTACATGCGATACAATCCACAATACGTATCACCATACTGTTATCAAACAGTAAAATGAATGGTTTGTATGCGCTCATGTTTAACAACTATTGAACAATTCAATGTTTCAAAAAGCATCCAGAAAACGAAATGCAGCAAATTTAAATATAGCGCATATCTTCACAGTAAACAGTTTTTATTGTTGGTCTGGGAATTTTGGGTGGGGGTGGGGTGTGATTACTAAAGACTTAGAGACGTAAATCTTGAAGATTGAGAGCTATATTAATGAATGTAATACTACTACTACACTTTTTTAAAATACCAATATATGATCTATTGTGAAAATTAGGTAATTTAGGCGATTCAAACAAATCAAAAGAAACTGAAACTAATTTAATGTCTGAGTGTAATTGAGTATAGTTGTTTTGGAAGGAGATATGTAGTTAGCTCCATGCTTATTTTGACGTAGAATGAGATATATTGAAAGGTGTTATTTTATGGGATGTTTAATAAATGATAATTGTCAAGCATTGTATCAGCAAAAAATTAATCTTACAAATATCAGGATTATAATTCTTCCTTTTGACACAGAAAAGTATATGGATACAAACTTTCTGAAGATTTTTTTAGAGGGTGCATTAGTTTTAAGTGTTATAAAACACGATCATTCTGGTGGATGCTTTCTGTACCAAAGTAAGATGGAAACTTTCGTGCTTGCATTCATTGCATTTCATGTGTTGATGTGCCGTAAAACACCAATCAACCATATATATTAATAGGGTGGATTCTATTGGACCGGACCACCTAGTGGATGCTGTCCATATATCTTTATCAAAGGGGATGGGAATATCTGATATATACACATATATATATATATATATATATATATATATATATATATATATATATTATTAGACTGGCCTCCTCACAGATGGTGTCTTTATTTTTTAAAATTTTTGTATGTGCTCCTTTGTATGAGTTACTCAAAGGTATTTTTTCTTCATAGGACGGGCTTACTAGTGGATGTTGTCCGTACATCTTCAAGGTCATAATTTTGATGCACCATTTGAGGGTGGACATTATGATGCATGCGTCTGAATGTTTGAATTGTTTTTTATCGGTCATTTTTATGTACTACTTGTGTTAGTAAAACCAGTATGTTATTTTAATTTTGATGCAAAATGGAGACTATTTCAGAAGAAAAAAATAAGAAGAAATCATATATAAATAAGATGTAAGATTTTTAAAAAAACAATTAAATGAACTAAATAAAACTGAATATTAAGTGACACAGTATTTGATATAAAATACGTGTAGCTTTTTTTCTTTCCTCTCCATTTTTGAAAATTGTATTGAAAAACTTGTTTTTCAATTATGGCCCAGGGATCTATGACTCTATGTCAATCTATTTACAAAGAAACAATGTAATATGGACGAGATGAGAAGTAAATTAACAATGCATTCGTCAAAATGTATTATTTTTTATAGCTTTTTCCATGTTTAAAGTATATTCCGTTTCTTAAGAGGGTAATAGCAATAGTACAATGACATTAGGCCTAACTATTTCCGGCCTGACTGTGGACGTACGATTCTGGTGATGTTCGGACTACTGGTGGATGTAAGCTGATATAGGACTCTCGGTACTAATTCAACTCCCATAGTAAACCTATGGAAACACTATGACATTAAAAATTCAATAACTTTAAATTGCTAAATGCTCATGATCAAACCTATATTTATCAGTATAGACCCATCCTTGATGCAAGCTTCTAGACTGGTTCACAGTTGATCCATATGAAATAATTGGTACCGTGAGTCTTATAGCCGCCCTGTGTTTACTGAACGCACTTTTCCTATAAATAGAGAAAAAAGTTTATCGATCGGAGCACCTCTGGTGTAGTTATATGGTACTATGTAGTGCTATATGGTCATTTACTAATTTGTTCACATGATTAGTTGCGCACGTTTTGCTTCTGATCACATGATTATGAAGCGAATTTCCCATTTGATGGTATAAGGCAAACCATAATAAAAATGGGTGGAAAGCAGTCGTTTCCAGTGGTAGATCTGCCCAAAGATAGAGTTGTTGTAATTACTGGTGCTAACACGGGTATGTACACTAGAGAGAGAGAGAGAGAGAGAAACCGTAGACATATTTTACTGCATGTATACTAGTATCCTACCGCATGCGACAGTGCTTATGATACAAGCACTAATACTACATGTAAGTGTTTCGACACCCATACCAGCTTATCTACCGTGATAAAGTCGTTGTCCGACGTAAACACAATTGAGCACTTATATGTCGATTCAGGTTTGTATATAAGTACAAATCCCATCCACTACAATTAGGCTAGTCAGTACGGAAGCCTTTTGGTGTCATGAAAATAATTTTTAATTGGTGAAATATAGGACAGCTATTTCATGATGAATTCATCAATATTGAAGAATAATATTTATAAATTTCGTTTACTGGCCTTTACCATTCTCTCTCTCTCTCTCTCTCTCTCTCTCTCTCTCTCTCTCTCTCTCTCTCTCTCTCTCTCTCTCTCTCTCTCTTAGTGTTTGACTTTTTGTTACAAACTGAATGAACAAATGAAGTCAGAAGATTCGTTCCTAAAACGAAGTACTCACCAGTCGTATCCATAATTATTTACAGACAAGAGATACTATACTTTTAAGTTATAGCATGGATTCCAACTTCATTTCCATCTAAATTCAGGAGTTTATTTTAGGGTACCATTTAATTTTTTTTTTTTTTTGGGGGGGGGGGAGAGAGAGAAAGATGGGGGAGAATTCCAGCTTGAAAAAATATTCTTGCTGTCATTTATAGAAGAAGCAAAACATTACACTAATGCTCTTAGTTTTTAAAAAATAATTATCTTGAGGTAAAAGAACATAGAAACAAAACTATGCTGGCTCAAAAGAAAATCCAAGCCCCCTCCAATAGTAAATGGTCAATCCCTTACAACCACAATCTAACAATACTGCAAGTTTTGCACCAGCCCTGTAACTAATGCTTGTTAATCCTAATTAGTGTATTATGAATTACCATTTACCATAAAAGACGATTCCACTGCTGTTCGTCACAAGAAATTACTGTAAATACTTCTAAAGTCCTACAACTGATGGAAATCTCACACAAGTTTAATCAGATTGTTTCAGACCACCAAGATATTAGCCTTTAACAAGTAAGACTGATCTTCCATAACATGTGCATAGTATACAAAATCCAACTACAATTATGCGTTTTGCTTTGCTTTCAATGTCTGTCACATGAAGCTAAGTACCTGCAGTTACATGTTTGATGCTTGCCCTTCAGAGACCAATGTACAAACTACCAGTGGCACATACATAAAATGCAACATGATATGTACTCTTAAATATGAATATTGCAATATTCCAGATGTCATTCTACTACGTTCATCAGAGCTATGTTGAAAACCAACGCCTGAAATCTTCATAATAACAACAACAAAAACAACAGAAAAAACGTGTAGACTTTTGATTCACTGAGACAGACAAATTAGCATATAATAATTGCCTATAATCCTCGAAATGTGTCCTACTATACAGTAATGTTTGGCCCCTTTCTAATTAACACTGAGCAGAAGAAAAATAAATAGGTGCAAAATAAAATTGTCAATCTATCCTTCATTCATTGTGTCTGTCTGTCTCTTTGTTTTTGTGCAATGTACCACACTCTAAGAATGGAAAAATATATAATTTCTACTCATAGCTTTTAAGCTGATAAGCTCAATTCCATAAATTTACATAAACGTTTAACACTGACAGGTCTAGGATACGAAACAGCAAAATGGGTTGCTATGATGGGAGCGACGGTGATAATGGCGTGCAGGTCAAAAGAAAAGGCTGAAAAGGTACGTACCTGTCTCTTTTGTTTCTCCATCCCTCCTTCACCTGGTCCTGGAACTGAAAGTTTTGGAGGTTTAAATAGACAGCGATCTTTTGTCTGCATTTTCGTCTAACATGGTGGGTCCGACCAAGAGGGGAATATAATTAGTAAAACAATGCTGTGCTATATAAATGTCTGATATCTAGTTTATTGTAATGCATGAAAATATGACCATTAAATTATTTCTTTTCTAGAAATCTTTACTGTGGATTTATGCAGTATATGGTAAGATCCATCTGCTAAGGTACCAACTTTTTTATATTCAAAATAAAAGTGTATTTTTGCTCTCATCTGTCTGTCCTTGTGTGCTATATTAATGTGTGGAAAATTTTCCATCTTTTCTGTAAATCCATCTCTTACCCACCTCGAACTGAATGTTGTTTTCTTTATTTGGCAGCAAAAGTGGGTCAGAAGTCACTTCTAGCTCGCGCATTGCAAAAATTTTATACTCCATGCCGATGTTAGGATGGGTTTGACATAAGAATAATTATAAAGAGTGAGGTAAACACTCTGATAGGTCTGTCAAAAATAGAAAGAAGACCGAATTTGTTTCTAATATAAATTGTGTGGACAGTTAATCTATTCCAATATCTTCAAATAATTTCAGGCCATGCAAAAGATACAAGAAGAATTCCAGGTGGAAAAAGCAAAGGGAACACCTGCCATTTGCAAATCGGAAAAATTATCAATGGAATTCATGGAGTTGGATCTTGGCTCATTCAAATCTGTCAGAAGCTTTATAGAAGCGTACAAGTCATCTGGAAGAGCATTGCACGTGTTGGTCTGTAATGCTGGCGTGGCACTCGTGCCATTCAGTAAGTTGGGTGTATTCCCTCTAAATAATGGTATCACTTTTTTTTAAATTTTTTTCTCTTGCTCTCTCGATAAAGAATAATAAAATATATCTCACAGAAATTGTTGTACTCCAGAGTGTCAAAACAAGTGATTATAGTTAGGGGACAGTATTATTGGGTGATGTACATATAAGTACAAATAAGCCTACCAAATTTAATTTGTCTACCTCAAGAAATTGATGTTTATTTGTGCTAATAAATCCAACAAGTTCAAAAATGATTGAGAAATTGCTGTACTAGCCTGAAAATGTAATAATGTTATCTAAATACAGGTACAAATATGCTAGCTACATCTAGTGGTTTTTGCGCAATCTAGCTAACAACTTTATTGGGACGAACAGACGAACATGACCAAACCAAGATGCCTCCACGGACATTAGTGTGGGTATGCAACTTGTATCCTCATTAGTGCTCTGAAAGGCCTTTTTGTGAATAATATTTGCGCGTATGTATAATCTTATATTTTTTGTCTTAGAGAGGAAGACAGTTCTATCTAACAATACATGGGGAAAACGGATTTTTATGAGTGTATTTTAATTATTCTTCTTAGGAATGCACTTTATAAACGATTAATTAATTTTATCATATTTACCTTTTATTAAAAAGACGGTTATTAAACATACTTTGGTGAAAATGACTATTAATATCTTAGATGTACATGCATGTATGACACATTGTTATGCCCCCACTGCTTGCAACGGACATCTTGATTTAGTCCTCTCCGAGCGTCCATCACTCCAGAGAAGATTGTAAGCAGTATTACTTCAAAACCACTGAACGTAGATCATTGAAATTTGGTAGCCATATCTGTAGTCATATGTAGATGACATCTTAGATTTTAAGACCATTATGCAATGTTTCATTTTTGTACACATTTTTTTGGTTTTTTTTGCACCTAAACTTTTTTGACAAAAATATTCTTTAGAACAATTATGCAAAATCCACTTGAGATAGACAAATGAAATTTGGTTGACGTATTTGTATTCCTATGTAACTGACCTGAATATATTTTCATGTCATTACAATAATTATTCTAATTTTTACAAAAATGTTCACTTTTTGCACTTTGATTTTTTGGCCATAAGCCATGTTAGCATGATAAAGCTAGAAGAAATTTAGTAACACAAATGAAATTCAGTCTACATATGCATGTATAGATGACTCCGTGTGATTTTCATGCCATTATAGCAATTGTTTCAAAGCTTGTCTAAATTTATGAACTTTTTGAAACTTTGAGCTTTTTGTCTGCAAAAATAGACAGAGTTATAAATATGAAATTCATCAATAGTTGTAGAAACTCAATGGATGTTTCCATTCTTTGCAGCGAAAACAGAAGACGACTTCGAAGTTATGTTACAGGTACGTACACGTGTGGTCATTTTAGCAAGAAAAAACTCTAAACAATGAATTGTTAAAACTTGAAGCTAAAGATAGAATGGCTTGTCTGTGACACAATTGTAATATGAGTGAAGCTTTCCTGTCTGGTCATGAAACTTGCATTTCTTGTGGAGCATCTTAAAGGAGACTTTACTGCCGCAAGTGAATGCAGAGTTTTCATTTTTGTATTACAAAATTGATAGGAAATGTAAAGGATGCCAACATAAAAAGACAGACATCACAGTACACAGAAAGCAACTTGTTATTTAAGTCAAGGCCTTGTCAGTGGAATGCAAGACATAGCGGCCACTTTTCCAGCAGCAGCGTCAGTGTCAGCAGATGTGTTAAGATTGTTGCTAAAGTTCTCAT
This sequence comes from Margaritifera margaritifera, assembly GCA_029931535.1. NCBI lineage: Eukaryota > Metazoa > Mollusca > Bivalvia > Unionida > Margaritiferidae > Margaritifera > Margaritifera margaritifera. The sequence goes on along the minus strand of JAQPZY010000917.1, from coordinate 583,243 downwards.
ACGTGTGTTGAATTGACATCTAGGCCATGGATTTATTTGTTTTGTTTTGTTAAAAATTAACAAACTTGTGCCTTGGATGGACGAAGAGCACTAACTTATCCAGCTCAATAAAATTTAGAGAAAACTGATTAATCGATGTGAGAAATAATGTTCTGGAAAGGAACCAGTTGTAGATGATTGAATTGCCTCATCTTAGAGGTGTAGTCTTGTACACAGTCTATGTCGCTGAGAGAGAATTTCCAAAATGTATCCCTTCAGGTGAATTACTTGAGTCACTTCATCATCATTGCACACTTGCTGCCGATTTTGAGAAAGTCTGGAGAGGATTGTAGGATTGTGCTGGTTTCCAGTGATGGTCACCGAGCCTGTAAGTTTGATCTGAACACGATGAACTACAATGGAGACCCAGAGAAATTCGGAAGAATGGACTATTATGGGAGGTCAAAATTGTACCAGGTAAAAACATTGATTGTATTTACTCATTGATATTGTTATATTTTATGAAGTAATTTTTATCTTGACACCAGCAGAAAGCAAGGCGTAACTTTCACGTTTAGGTGAGGTAAAAGCCTTAACACTTTGACATAATATTTTAGAGTTATTCAATTTTTTTTTCCTCAAAAGGTTGCCTGAACATGAAGGTCATATTTGAGTCCAGGTGCTATGCAGACGCTTGACAGCATGAGGAAGCTGTTACAGCCTAAACATTTTTTGAAGTCTTTTACGAGTGTTCTGCAAAAACATTTGCACTGTAAGAGTGTTATTTACTCACGATAAATAACAAAACAAATGAATTATTAAGAAGTTACCTTGAAAATAGGAGTTTGAGTACAGCTGACATCACAAAATCGTACGCTTAAAATCAGCTTGAACTGGCCTGATCATGTAAGTACTGTTTCTCAAGTCATAAACCTTACAGCCATGCGATTCATTGAGAGTACAAAAGAAATTCAGACAAAAAGTAACATTGTCAAACATAATCTGCTTGGCTGCAGATCTCAATAATCTGTTCCCATCGAGCAAAAGTTATCTGAAGGCATTTTGTCATTGGATTTGTAAAGATATCAAATGTCATGAATACCTTTTGTATCATGTTAGCAAGCAAAATTGAATAGTAATAGAAAGATTTTCTATTTCATTTCCTCATTGATGATGCTGTATTTTTCAAAGAACAGTTTTTTCTTGACAGCATGAGCTTACAGTAAGATACAAGTTTAAATTTTAGGTGAAGTCAAAACATTAAGATGTGTTTGTGTGTGTAAATATAGGAATCATTCACATTTTCCACTCTGCAAAAGAAAGCTTACCAAAGCACAAAGGACATGTTTGTTTCATGTCAGCAAGCGAAAATTGGATGATGCAAATGAGGATGATAAATAGAGGCTTTTACGTCAGCAGAGCCATATTTAAATAACAAAAAAAAGATAACCATCACTTGCAATATCTTATCCATTGGAATATTTAAAAACATTGACAGGAAAGACACTTTTCTACTATAACAACTGATTTAAAATCTTAAAGACAGTATTTTTGTTATAGTTAATCGCTCAGTAATTTATGTCTTTACCTGCTTCTCGTTGTTCTAGATCATGCAGATGCATAGTATGCAAAGACGCCTCAAAGGCTCTAGTGTCTCAGTCAACAGTCTGCATCCAGGAATGGTAGAAACTGAAATCTCCAGGAATTTTCAGGATTATCGCCTTATGAAAGCTTTAAGCGGTGTAGCCAGAGCTTTTGGTAATTAATTTTGCTTCGGTCTTAATTGTTTTAGGCTGTATTAAAGTTGTCCCGAGTGCAAATCAGAGATACCGTCGTTGACAGACGGATGATGGACGACAGACGCAGAAGTAGTATACCATAAGCTCACTTCTCCTCAAGAACAGGCATTCGTTTTGACAGTAAAAATGGAAAACTATTGATAACAACCACTCCCCTTCTCTCAATAAACACAAAATCTGACCCCTCGCCAGTTCCATTATTAGCGGTGCGCTGTATTACCAGTACACCGGTTTACTGCAGTAATTTTTTCTGGTGGTACACACCACGGTACTTTTTCACTGTACCAGTACTTTGGTAGTTTCCGTCAGTAAGGAATTTACTGAAATTATCGAGTAATCTTGTTGCGAATTTAATGATATTAACAGTATGTTTTCATTTTTCATGACAAAATAATTTTTAAAAAACCCAAATCAGTTGTATTTGTCACAAAATAATTTTGAATATTACAAATATAATTATGTTTATGATTCTTTAATCACATATTTGACACGTGTCATGTATGCCAACATGATGGCAAATGGGATGTTGTGAAAGATATTTGGCTCAAATCCAACTTTCTGAACAATTTCGGATTAAATCAAAACAAAAAACATGTCATTTGTTAGTTATTTATTAGAGTATGTTATTGTGTTAAGTACATGTGTTTCTTTGTAAGACTGCAAATCTCAGGTAAGCAGTTGTTTTCTGTTTGAATTTTACGTAATTTCTCAAGTGCACAAAATATTTTCTCGTTTGTTGAGTAAGTGTGTTTTATGTTTACTGCCCTCTCTGATAAATATCTTGCCCGGGTGTTGGCATTCCACTCAAAGTTTCCCTGCCTGTTATATTAATAGAGTGGCTTATAAATTGGAGGCTTCAGTGTCAACACTTCCTATTTTTATCAACAAGCACTCGAATATCAGCACAGTGTCTTTTACAGTGTGTCAGCTATAGTATAAGCTTAATCATCCCATTTTATTTAGTTTTTTTAGATGACAACTTATACAACAATTAACATACACATAGCAAATTCATCTGCTATAAGGTACTGACCATTTAATTGGGGGAGGGGCTGCTATTTTCTTTTGAGCTGAGATATTTTGTTTTATCTCAAGATAATTTTTTTTTTAGATAATATAATGGATATAATATGGTGTTATTTTGCTATAAATCAGAGCAAGATATTTTTTCCAACTATTGAACAGAACATTAAAATTGTTGGTCCCTAATATAATTGCGGTATACTGTGGTACATATTGCGGTATCCTTTACAATTATCTTATTCCATCTGTGTGTTCAGCCACTCATAACCCATATCACTATAAAGAAGACATTTAAACATTTTCCACATGTACGATCTAAGTACCTTACTTTTCATTTAGTGGCCACTTTTACTTGAGGTTTCTCCATTGCTTCGTGTCTTGTCTACTTGAATACAGTTTGGAGTCTATACACTTCAGGCATTTCACACAGTGAATGGGCTACATTCAATTCTGATTGGTGGTTATTGTTTACCCTGGTATACACTTCTGGTATATCACGCAGTGAATGGACTACATTCAATTATGATTGTTGGTTGTTGTTTACCCTGGACAGAAATAGATTGGTATCAATTCCTTGCAGCCAATCAGTATTGAATGTAGCTCATTCACTCTGTGACATACCAAAAGTGGATCCCCTCCAAACTGGATCAAGGTTAGTAAGACACAAGGCAGTGGAGAAACTTCAAGTAAATGTGGCTATTAAATGATAAGTAAGTTGCTAAAATCTTTCATGCAGAAAAAGTTTGGAATGTTTCCTTTATGGTGATATGAATTATGAGCTTCTGAACGCGCTAACAGTATAATAAAATTAACACGAAATTGACAAGGGGATTTAGGTTTTGAAACACACAAGTTTTACTAACAAAAATGAGTGACTGGCCTCAAAGCCAAGTGAGCCAAAAACTAATATTTCACCTACTGGATGGAGGGAGCTGCATCATTATATTTTTTCAATAGTATCAGTTCTGCCTGCTTGATAAGCTCAGCCATTGTGCACTCAATGCATTTATGCTGCTTTTCAAAAGTTGCAAATTTTGAAAGTGTTCTTTGCGTATTTGCAGGGCAGATGAAGACTCCTATAGATGGTGCCCTTCCCATTATCAATGCCGTGGTTAACCCAGACCTAAAGGGAGTGGGTGGAATCTACTTCAAGAGCCTCGATGGTGGATATTCAACAGCGGAAGCTAGGTGAGCAAAAATTAAAATGCAAATTACTTGAAAAATCTTGATTACATAATGTTTACAGTAAATTTTAAATGTTACACCTTTAATGTTATTTGTATGATGGTCCACTATTTAGTCAACTCACCTGACCTAGCAATATTGGGAAAGACAACTAAAAATCATATTGCTGATTATTTGAAATACTAGTAGGTTTTTATCAGTGCCATCCTCCATAATGTTATTCATCATTGACAGTTATTGTTTGAGAATTGTTCTTTTCTAGTTCATTTCACAGAACATTGAAACAAGACCATTAACCAATTACCAGCTGCCTCCTTTTTTGTAAGAGTTAGTTGTCTTTGCCAATGATATAGAGACAAAATGAATAAACTTGCTTTCTGACCACTTTGACTCTTATATTGTTCAAAGAGAAATGTGTTGTGTGCATGTGACTGTCATTCAGAGGGTATACTGTAAATTGTCTTCGAATAATGTCAATGTAAAATCAAAGTGGCTCCCTTCAATATATAATTTTATTTACATGCTTCAAAAGAAGAAAATGGTGTGTGTGTGTGCAAATATTGCCTGATCACTAGTGAAAGACTTTGTACCCACTAGCTAAATATTTTCCCTTGTGTTTTGACAATCATTACTCAACCCAACACAAGCACAAGCATGAACCTTAAATTGGTGCACCGTTCTTATGTACTGTCTGTTTGCTTGTCTTCATCTAATGAATTTGATGGTTTGATTTCTTTAGAGATGAGACCAAGCAGGAAGCCTTGTGGAAGAAAACGCTGGAAATGTTAAAGGATGAAATACCAGAGGACCTGATACACGGACTTGAAGGAAAAATGTGAAACTGCCAGAAAATCATATGTGCTACATTCCCAAATAGTGTGCAGTTAAACAAGAAGATATATTACCAACGATAACCAAAGCAATCTGTTCTTATGCTAATAATATATTGGGATTTTCAAGAATATCTGGATCTTTTTGTATGTGTTTGTGTATGTGTGAGAGAGAGAGAGAAATAGGCAGGGTAAATGAAGATGTTTCTGCTCCCTATTTAAATAGAAGTTAGAAACCAGTGTAGGTACCACTTTAAAAAAGTTATGATTCGTTATATATTTCGCATGCTAAAGGAACCAACCACTCAATTGCTTGGTTCCATAAACTTAGGCTTTCAGGTTTGCAAATTCATGTAACTTTATTGTGCGTAACGTCATATGTGCAATTTTGTCACAGTTGGTCAGCCTTTCCAACGCGTGTCCATTGCAAAATGCCTCTAACGACACATTTAACATTTAAAGAGGTGACAAAAAGTCCTGACAGTAAACCTAAAGGGATCATGTTTTATCACTCATACTCCAAATACTGTATTAGACTGTGCCTGTCGCATGACTAATTTTGCACAATGTCTTGGTCTCTTATTCATTCATCATTGATTTGGAGTCAGGTTTTTAGCATATTTTGAACTATGCCAAAAGCAGTTGAAACCAAATCCTGGATGCTCCGAATCCTCCTCTTATCCAAATAAAAATCACAGTCCATGCATCTCCACTATCAACCAAAGGACCTTCCACATGACTCACTACATATTTCAGACTTATTTTTTGGCCCCAGTGAGTTAACAGATAAAACGGGTTTTGCTATAAGTAAATCCATTTTCGTCTGAATAAATTAGATTTTATTGGCAAAATATAACACTTGCCTACAAAAAAGGGAATGAATCAGTGAAGTAAAAGAAGTGTAAATAATAAGATTTTTAAAAAAAAGAAAACAATTGGAGAATAACTTCCACTTCGATACATATGTATCAGAAGCTAAACATTAATTAACTGCCAGAAGTATTGGTTTGTATGGTAAGTCGTGAAGGAAAAAATAACGATAAGCTATGTGCTTGAAACTGTTAAGGTCAGAACATGGTACCATCGGCAAGCATTGGTCCTATGTTATCCTGGCCCTGTAGTCACGAAACCGTCTGAGCACGAACATTTAATTTGTGCCCACATTTTGTACTTTATAATTTCCCTAGGTAATCACAAATTAGCTTCCAAGATTTGTCAGTGCTCTGGCAGTGTATTGACCACAGGGCCCACCATACAAATGGATAACCCCAGGCAGTTTTGTGATTACATGACCTGCATGATAATGGGTTAACCTCTGGCAGTTTTTGCAACAACTTGGCCAGCTTTACAACTGGGTAACCTCAAATAGTATTGTGACTACATGGCTAGCTTTACAGCTGGGTAAGGGTAACCTCGCAAATTTTTGAGACTACATGACCCACTTAACAACTGGGTAGACTAGAGCAGTTTTGTGAATACAGGGCTAACTTTACAACTGGGTAATCCCAGTCAATTCTTTTACTACTGGACCTGCTTTACAACTGGCAGTTTTGTGACTATGTCGTCTGCTTTGTAACTCTGTAACATCAGGCAAGTTTTTAGCACAGGGCCAGCTTTACAACTGTGTAACCTCAGGTAGTTTTTTGACTACAGGCAGTTTTGTGACTGCATGGTCCTCATTACATCTGTGTAACTGCACAGTTTTAGTGACTACAGGACCCAATTTACAACTGGATAATCTTGTGCAGCTTTGTGACAACAGGTAACTTTATGACTACAGAGCCCACTTTAAACCTGGGTAACCTAGGGAAGTTTTGTGACTACAGGACCTGATTTACAACCAGGTAACCTCGAGCAGTTTTGTGTCCGCAGGCAGTTTGTGACTACAGGGCCCGTTTTACAACTGTGTAACATCGAGCAGTCTTGTCACCACAGGGCCCACTTTAAACTAGGTAACGTCTCGCAGTGTTTTGACTACATGACCCGCTTTACAACTGGGTAACCTCGGGTTTTGTGTATGCAGGCAGTTTTGTGACTACATGGCCCGCATTACTATTGGGTAACAATGGGCAGTTTTGTGAGTACAAGGCCCGCTTTGTAAATGGGTACAATCTGGCATGTTTGTGACTACATTGCACGTTTTACAACAGGGTAACCTACAGCAGTTTTTGTGACTACAGGGCCCATTTTAAAGCTGGCTAACCTCGTGCAGTATTCTGACATGTCCTGTTTTACAACTGGGTAACCACAGGCAGTTTGGGGACTACATGGCCCTCTTCAATTGGAAAACCTCTGACATTTTTGTGACGAAACCCCCTGCTTTACAACTGGATAAGCATGGTATTTTGTGACTACCTAGTCAAGAATTTTAGGAGGTATTGTAAAGTAAAAAACAAATACATAGCTATATTTGCAAAGATGAATCAGTCTAGCAAGAAATTCATGTATAAATGGTCAAAGATGTACGCTTATGTTACAGTTATTATTCATTGATGCAGTCTCTATTCACCAGTATTTCACTTTGATTGCTCATATAATTACAGTTGATGTTTCATATTTTACATTCACATCAAAATAAATAGTAATTCTCTGTATTTATTCTCCAATTTCTTTTATACATTTACATGTATCAATTTCATGTATAATTTATATATACATGATTGCCTGTACTATGTTATTTGTTAATGAATATTATGATTCCCTTTTATGCTTATGTATGTGTGTATTCTTTTTTCTTTTCAGATGTTTTTATTTTCTTCAGATATTTTCTTCATTATGTATGTGTGTATTCTTTTTTCTTTTCAGATGTTTTTATTTTCTTCAGAAAATAAACATTAAAAACTGTGCGAACCTCATCACCAGTTTATTTCATCTTGTTTTTATGATAAATGCATATATCTGAAGGAAACACAATTTAAAGATGACATGTCCCTAGCCCTGTCTGCCGCAAATGCCACGACACTAAATTTGGTGAATGTATTGTTGAAACAAATGTGGCAATGGGCTGCAATTGTAGCAAAAACTTAACTTTGCCATGGAGCATGAAGATCGGTCACAGTGACCTATATTTACCATGTAGTGTTGAACTTCTTAGGATGCATAATTACAGTTCATGACTGTAAGGCAACACTATTTGAGAGATGGAGCTAAAGAAAATAAAAAACTTAACAGTTCTACTGGAGCATAGAAAGATAACAGCGACCTACATGTTCAGTTACATATGCACTCACCAAGTGTCATGCTTCTACAGGAATAGTGCTCAGGAAATAAAGATAAATGAAGGAAATAAATAAAATGGCAAATATGTTTGTTTTCCATGATGACATAAAACAATAGTCAAAGTGGAACATATTTACAAGCAAAAGTCACCCTTACGCAATGTGTAACAAGTTTGGTGGTAATATTTCAATTGATTTGAGAGCTGAGCTCCTGAAACTTGAGGAATAATGTTCAAAATTAAAACTTAAAACTTGTAAAAGGCACATCAGCACAATTTAAATAACATACATACCATATTTGGTTGATTCTTAAAGGCAAAGAGACTGACAAATATTTCCATTGCTACATCCTTCTGTATTACTTAACTATGATGATAAGAGGGTGTGGTTTGATGACAGTCAAACTCGTCAAAGACAGTAATCTCCAAACAAAATTTATTTGAAATCCCCTTGACAACAAGAGCAATGCCATCATAAAAGTAATTCATATGTATATATATATATATATATATATATATATATATATATATATATATATATATATATATATATATATATTCCCTAAAATACACAAAGCACAAAGAAGGGAACCCAGAGAGACCAATCACCAATCATTTCCGGAAATAACCTATTTTGAATTCGTTGATTATCACCTTTGGCCTTTCATGTAAAAACTGCCTCCATATGTCCAAGATACAAAGGACTATCTCAACAAAACACCGAAAACTAACCTTCCAGATAACACTCGCCTCGTAACTGAGGACGTCTGTTCCTTACACATCAACATCCACACGAGGACGGTATCACAGCGTGCAAGGAAGCATGGGACGGTCGACCTGATCCTTACCCACCTACATACTATTTGGTCAAACTCTTAAGTTTAACAATTTTGAATTCAACAAGCAACACTTTTTTTAATACAAATTAATGGAACTGCAATGGGAACTAAAATGGCACCTTCGTATGCCAATATATTTATGGGAAGATTCGAGCAAAAGCTCCTCAACGAGGCACCCTATAAACCTCTAAGCTGGTGCAGATTTAGTGACGGAATAGAATCAAAATGGATCGAAACGGGCGACAATTTCAAAATATTTCTTGAATTCGCCAATAACTTCCATCCTACGATTAAATTTACGTCCGAGTCATCAAACAGGTCCAACATCGTTTTGGATACTCAATCTACCCTCCTGGAGGGGAACATAGAAACTGACCTGTATTCTAAACCATCTGACTCTCACCAGTATATATTCCCAACCAGCTGCCATCCCTAGCACGTAATAAAAAAAAATCCTTATGGTATGTGTGTTCGGACCAAACGCATATGCTCTAATCCGGCTACCTTAGAAAAGAGACTCTGAGAGCTCAAGGGGCACCTTAGAAGGAGAGGATACAGAAATAGCTACACCGAGGAGGCTGTTAATAAAACCAGACTCCTCGATAGAGGAACCCTCCTGAAATATTAAACCAAGAAAACCAACAGACGCGTCCCCTTCGTGGTTACTTTCCATCCCGACGCCCCAAAGTTACAACAGATAATTCGGAAGCATTGGAACCAGATTGAATCCTCCGAACATCTGAAGGACATATTTCAAGAAGTTCCCATGGTTGCGTACCAGTGACCTAAAAATCTGAAGGACCATCTGGTACGTGCCAAAGTAACTTCAAACAAGACCACAGATTCAGGCACATATTGCTGCAAAGACAAGCGTTGCCTAATTTGCAAACATATGTCCGAGACCAAATCGGTCAGAAGTTCGACGACAAGAGTTAGCTACACTATCAATCAGAAGTTAGCATGCCGAGCAAAAAATGTGATCTATCTTCTAACATGCAAGATCTGTGACACTCAATATGTTGGCGAAACCGTTGATTTAAGAAAACAAATGAATAACCACGTTCGCAACAAAATCAACGGGAAACTTGCCAACCACTACAACTCGACTGGGCATTCAGTCGGGTCCATCTAGATGCTACCGATTGGTTCTAAAATGAGGTGGGCCGATATAAAACGCACACGTAAGGAACGATACTAGATACTTCAGTTGAAGACTCATGGGGAGTTCGGCCTAAATGACTTTTAGGTATACGGTACAAAACCAAAAAAACTTCTTGAAATATGCCCTTCAGACATTCAGAGGATTCGATCTGGTGCCAATGCTTCCGATTGATATGTTGTATGTTTGGGACATTGGGGTGGAAAGTAACGACGAAGGGGACGCATTTGTTGGTTTTCTTGGTTTTATATTTCTAGAGAACTCCTCTATCTAGGAGTCTAGTTCTGTTAATAGCCTCCTCAATGTATATCCTTCTGTATCTTCTCCTTCTAAAGTGCCCCTTGAGCTCTCTGAGTCTATTCAGAGGTAGCCAGATTAGAGCATATGCGTTTGGTTCGAACGCACATGCCTTAAGGAAGATATTTTATTTTGTGCTGTGGATGGCAGCTGGTCGGGGATAGATGCTGGTAAGAGTCAGTTTGGTTTAGAATACAGGTCAGTTTCTATGTTCCCCTGCAGTAGGGTAGATTGAGCCTGTCGTGTTATAGGCGAGACAGTAGAAAAGGAGAAGTGGATAGTCAATAAATTTTGCGAAACCCAGCTATTAGTTTCTACAAGGCGTCTTGAATTCTCATATATCCTACTTCTTACACTATCTGATGGTCCTGAACTGGCCATCATTATGCTACTTAAGTTACACATTGTTTATATGGCAACATGAAACATATTAAAAATGGAAAATTATTGCTTGCAAAATGACCTCTAAAATACCTTGAATGAATACAGAACAACGGAAATGTGTACGGTGCAGACATACTGACTGACAGGCAGACAGACGGACGTAGTGAATGCTGTATCTGTCCAGCATTACATATGGGGGAGAACAAAAATGAAATGCTTTAACATGTGGAGAAATAAATGTAATTATGGTGTGACACCTTTACTAACAGGGGGTTATTGATATCGTAACATCTAACACGGTATGCTCAATCTTAACTAATTCACAATAAGTCAAAGTTTTCCATTTTCCCTATAGATACCCAGATCAGGGGTCAACAAATATACATAGGGAACAATTACATGACACTATTAATGAAGTGTTTGAGCAGTGGGGGGGGGGGGGGGCAAGGTGTGGGGTGATCAAACAAACGTTTAAAACGGCAGTTCCAGTAAAGTGTGCATATCTTCTTTTTTTCACGTCGGTCCTTCGGGCATGCACAAAATAGAACAGAAAACCACACACACACACACCATCTGCAGGATTCTTGTTTTGATGGATTTTCGAGAACAATACTTAGGATTTTCTAACTAATGATGTTCACCTCAATCTTGTAAGAGAGTTTTGGGACAAAGTGACCATGTTTCACCATAATTAGGAGTTACTGATCGTAGCACTTAAAATTACCTCCCTTAGTTCCAATGCGCACGCCCACGCAAAATTTCCAGTTCCGGATAGCTCAGAATCTCGCACCGTTTGACAATTACAACCGACATTTATTGCCTTAAAACTCTGTTGCAAGTATGGATTATTATTATGGGCGATACTGGCCAACATAATACATCAAAATAACAAATTTGCACATGTACACATTTTCTAAACCGTGGTAATGCCAGTCTACAGCTGAAAGTTGAAGTAAATAATTTATATGTGTGCATTTTTCTAAAATATGTACATGTCGGGTCTACATTTTAGTGTAAATAAAATGTACAAATGCCCGGTTTACATTTTAAAGTATCAATAATCTGTACATCTACACATTTTGCTAAAATCTATTTAAAAAAAGAAGAAAACTTGTGCAGGAGTCTATCTTGAATAAGTCAAGTGTTCTGATATTTTACTAAATGCGTACATGTACAATTTTGGTTTACTTGCAACTAAAATCAATTAACATTACTTTTACAAAACCAAAGTATATGAGAGAAAGAAAAAAACCCACCTCTTTGAGATGAGCACTGTGACTGATCACGTCTAATGGCAATAAAATGAGGTTACCAAAGTCATGACGTTATCATATTGCAGCAACACAAGAGCGCCCTTGGGTAATATAGCACACATAGGGTGGAAAAACAAAAACAAACAAACAAAGAAAACTATTTCCCATAATAAAAGCCAATTACTGTATAAACAAATAATAATACCATAACATGAAATCAAATTATACACATTACGTATGCGTGTATGTATGTATGTATGTATGTATGTATGTATGTATGTATGTATGTATGTATGTATGTATGTATGTATGTATGTATGTATGTATGTATGTATGTATGTATGTATGTATGTACAGTCAGCAAAAGAGAGAGAGGGAGATGAATTAAGATGTTTGGTTAGAAATGCGATGATCTAATTACAATTGATATAATTGGTGTGTAGGTTTTCTTCCGCTTTCTTCCTTGATGTGTCAATGTGAACAAAAATAGACCAGTGTAATTGGTTCAGACGAACAAATAAATAACACTAGAGGTTAAGTCATTATCAGAAAGCCGTATTGTTCTTTCTAATTTATTATTGCGCAAGGAATGTTGTTAATTGGTTTTAGTTGTAAGAACAATTTGTGCATGTACAAATTTTGTTAAAATGTGTACACGTAATGATTTTATTACTTTAATATGTAGTTTCGTCATGTACACATTTTAGAAAAATGGGTACATGTTCAAATGTATGTCACTTTGATGTTTTAATCTGTCGGCCTCTATCGGTCATCATATATTCTTAACCTACGTCTGCCACCTTTTTGGATTTAACTATCCGGAAGTGAGTTGCATCTACACGCCCTCGGGAGTTTTCGAGGGGAGATAATAACCATGAAATGTGGACTGTAAGCCTGCAAATACATCCTCAACATCGAAGTAAGTCCTTTTAAGTGGTTTTAAAAGGCCTATCGACACATAACTTGTTCACATAACCATTTTTTATTTATTTTTTTTTATTTTTGTAATGTTTTGCTGTTTAGTTTAGCCGCTTTACATTGCTGGAAGAGCTGGAAATAAGAAATCGCACTTCCTTAGTGTCTAATTTTTAACCCCTCGGCTGTAGTGGCATCTGCCAATCATGAATACTATAACAGTGATTCCAGTGGACCTTTAACCAATTCGATCGACAACTAAGTGTGAATCATTGCATCATCTGGTGGCAGAATAAGAGCTTGCCCAACTGAGTAGGACAATGCTATTCGCTACATAACGTATTCAAATTCAACTCTTTATAACTTCAAAATGTATTATTCAATTTTCATGCAAGTTTCAAAATATACTTATGTGTCTTTGTCAATTACTTAAAACTGTTTCGAAACGAAAAGTGCAGGTTTTAAAAAATATATATATTTTTTCGAGGGGTGAATTCGACAGTGCTCTCAGAATATCTATCTAAAATATATATTTATCACTGCACTCAGAATCAACGTTGAAGAAGAAAACAAAACCTTATTTATACTTAAGGTTAATCTGTTTTGAATTTATGGGATTTTATCTGACGATATGTATTGTGAGAACATTCATGAATTCAATTTGTTCTCTGTTCGGCATGAAGCCTTGTGGGAGTATACACTGAAAGAGTTCAAGAGTCATCTCCCCGAAGATATTGTATAATGCCTGGAGGGAGCGGATCCTGCTTATTAATTATAATGCCAGTTTTTGGATATGATATTGACTCATATTTGCTTTAAACCTTGGATATGTGGAAACACATATTTGTAGTGAAGTCCGTGTATTAAACAAAATCATGAATATTCAAATGTCAAACCGAGGACATACAAATTTCGAGGTGTGTTCAGTTCTCTTTATTTTTATCGACTTTTAATATCATGTTCCTTAAACATCTTTTTCATCGATGAAGAATTGATTTTGTAACAATATTAGAAACATCCATTAAGTGGTATCTATCTCAGTATAATTAAATATGTAAATAAACATGGAAGCAAAGTCTTACTTCCTTCAAAGTGTGCCCCCTTTGTTTAGCACAAATGCGAAAGAATGGTCTATAAGAAACATCGAAAACGAAAACCATGCATTTTTCAGAAAATTCTGAACAGTGATCAATCTCAGTAGAACATACTAAAGCACTACATCGGATCTTTGGTCGAAATCTTTTTATATGAATATTTTTGTATGTACATCCTCTCTTCCGACTGATGGAGTGTAAAGCAATACTCGTTTGTAAGAATGAAGACGCATGCATTAGTTTTATATGAATGTATTTACATGTCTGTGCTGATGTTACACAAGTAAAGACGAGTGCACATTTTTCTCGATTTAAGAAGTATGCAAGCCACATAGATGCTTGAAATTTGGAGACCATAATAGCGAGTGATAGGTTACTCAGATGGTGTAGCTGTCTACTAAAATGTCCGTTTCAAATTGTGAATTTTTGAAGATTGCTTTCCTAAATATGCTGTATACATTTGTATAAAGCAATAGCCAAATATTAATTAGTGTGGGCTTTGTATAGGTGTGTAATTTAAGGACATATAGAAAGTATAGTGTTGAACAGAAAGCTAGGATGTCATGAACCCTAATAGTATAGTGTGAATTTCTTGTCGACAAAATCAAGACAATTTAAGATATCGGTTGTGTGTTCTTAACTGATAACTTTGATGGCAGAGGTTATTATTCATACAGTGGTCACGATGATTAAAATCAGTTCATTCAGCTTCATCCGGTCGAGGATTTGAGACAAATGGGGAAACCATGACCCGAGACCCTCAAGAAGTGGATGAATATGCAAACATATATGAAAGATGAACTTATTGTTGGTAGCTCTTAATTTTAATTAAAATTACCTTGAAGAGATGGGGCAATTTATTTATGTAAGAGGAAGATTATCCTTATCGCTTGCAGAAAATATAAAAATTAAAGCGTCGACTCCATACAATGTATGTAGATCCAGTCCCTAGTTGATTAGCTAAATATGTGCATGGATTGGTAGCATACTTGGAAGGCGAAAAGCATATGTCGTCATTAAAATGGTCAGTGACACTGGACAAACCAGATTAACGAGGAAGCAAAGCAGAAGACTGTCAATATCTAATGTACTGCGTGGTTGCTACAAATGGCTCGCAGTGTTAATGTGCTTCTTTGCTTAAGAAGCCTAGCACACCTATTACCTGTTTGTGAGCTGAAGTCCTTCCACCCAAAGACAAACAAACCAATTTCGAGACACTGCTGAGCGCAAAAATGAATGATGAGAAAAGGGTTCACACTTCACTTGGAGAAAGTTGAAAAAAAAATAAGCAACTGCAAAGTTCAATTAAGTTCATCCTAAATCCAGCTTCTTTTAGTAGCCTGGGTACCGTCTATACCCGCGTATAATCTCATAACAACTGCAAACTGCATCGACCCAGATCTGCCGTCGCATAATGCGCCGGCAGATCTGGGTCTATGTAGTTTGTAAGGACTAATCAGTAGAACAAATAACATAGACCCTGATCTGCCGGCGCATTATGCGACGGCAGATCAGGGTCTATGTTGTTTGCATTTGGACCCGGATTATACGCGAGTACAGACGGTAAGTGAGCGTTCTTTCTGACTTTGACGACAAGTATAGCTCTCAATCGGGTTCCAGCTCTGCTATTGAAAATAGTTTTATTCAAAGATCGACAATTCCAAGGAGGCCCCCAATGCATCCTTGAAATAGTGCAAATCTCACTCGAAATAGTGTAAATGATCCACAACAATAAAAACGGAAGGTATATTCTGGGTCGAATATTAGTGGCTCAAATACTTTACAAACAGCTTTTAGTCAACTAATAGCAAATGATAAAATCCCTTCTCAAGAAATGAACGGTAATTTGTCCGTAAATAATTGCAAAATTGGTCCCTCCATCAAAAACATCTTCCTGCCATGCGACCACTGATGTCGACAGTAACCGTATATCATTACTGATACTACTGAGATTACTGATAACAACACTAACCCTATACCCAAAAAATATTTGAATTTCTGACCATAGAAGTAAAATAAATCAAACAAATTGAAATTATCGTCATGGTTGTTAAACTTTCGTTGATGATGAAGACTATGATGATGGCAACGATAGATTTATCGGTGTCGCCAGAGTTTGGACTTAGAAGTTCTATCTCGGTAGCATCGACCCATTTGGGAGGGCGGGGGGGGGGGGCATTTCAGTTTCGTGCTATTTATTACAGACTGTAGGTGTCAGACAGGCACGGAACAAAGATTATCAGTACAATCAGGCAAAGAGTTACTATGATGTTTACAATTATTCTTTCTTCGTACCGTTTTTTTTTTTTTTTTTTGCAGTATGTCGTCTTGTCAAAGCCTAGGGTATAAATATGCATTCTACTGGAGGGACATGGTAAAAAATAGGGAAATATATATCTGTGATATCTCGGAGTATTGGCTCATTCAGGATCAACTTTGGTTTCTAGATAGTAATTTTGTATTACATGCTACAGTTGAAGAAGACACAACATGGCCACGAAAGAGAATACGAAGCAAGGTTGATGTTGCCAGTCTTTGGCATACTAGGTATAAAGAAGCTGTCACGCTGTTTGATATTGATGACAATCCCATTGTAGGTATTAAGCTTAGGCTGGTCTATAATGCATTTGTTTTCATTATTCAAGTTTATTCATATTGTCATGTATATAAAACTGAATGTGATTTAGAGTATACTGGAGAATTTAATAGGATTTATAACATATTTCAAATTCGGAACAATTATTTGATGTGGGATGTTAATTCAAATCCATCATTACATTGGCAAACACAAGTACACTGGGACGAATGGGATATTGATAGAACATTAATGTTACTATCAGATTTAAGCAAGATACAGTTTTACAATCTGAAATTATCGATGATTCAGCGCTTGCTTTTCCAACCATGAACCTTTGTCTTGATTTATCCTGTATTAATAACCTTGACCCCAACTTCAGTCACGTAAACTGGGAAAATAAAGTTCGATAGCAAACAAGGGCAAAAATATGCCTTTGACTTGGATAATAAACCTGGCTTTCCTACGACATTTTACTCCCGCAAGTAAATGGCATGTTGACTCTTTTATAATGACATCACTCAAACTATATCCTGTTGTAGTAACAAGGTTCTTCCCGTCTCTAAGTAAAGACCCTTTCTAAAACTCTATTAAAATGGTGAAATAAAAGAGTCGCACTGATATAAACTGAGCATCGAGAAAATTACGACCAATACAAAAAAAGCTAATACTGCTTACGCAGAAAACACAAAAAAATGTGTGTCCGAAAATGTGTGTCCGAATATTTAGAACAAGAAAACACCAAAAATGTGTGTCCGAATATTTAGAACAAGAAAATTATAGTAATGATAATAATGCTGGGACTAAAATAAATATCTTGGAAATCATTAATCCGCGATGACATTAAAACAGAAAACCTAAAAAAATTACTTTTAATGACAATAATTAGCGAAACCCAGTGAATATTGTAGAGCACTGGGATAAATATTTCGAGATATTGCCTTCTTTCTCAGATAATGATATAAAAAATTTAACGTTTTGTACGGATGTAAACCAAAAAACACACAAACACAACAAATGTTGAATATTGAAAATCGCATGAAATAACAAGCCGGGAATCCCAGTTTTAGCAGAATAAGTATCAATGGTTCTCCTAAATGTTGACCATGGAAAAGGTTTCATTAGAGTCTCGTGTATCTTTCTGATCCAGTTATACATATGAGTTTGTTATGATAATGCATATCATTTACTGACGTTATGTCAATGACGTAATTATTTACAAATCTATAGACGTCATCCGTTTCTTTCAAAATAGTTTGTGCCTGAAGATTGATACAGTAAATGCGAAATAGTCGCACAAAATGTATTGGCGTTTGTGTTGTCTTTTATTATTATTATTATTATTATTATTATTATATATATATATATATATATATATATATATATATATATATATATATATATATATATGTGTGTGTGTGTGTGTGTGTGTGTGTGTGTGTGTGTGTGTGTGTAATTGAAATTTATAGAAATCGGCTATCCTCATTTTTTAATGTGATAAAAGGAACATGCCAGGGCAGCAATTTATGTCCTTTACTGTATCATCGTGTCTTCATTAATGAGGTTCTAAATAAGTTGATGATGTTTGACATCCGTTTTTTTTGTTTTTTTAATAGACTGCTATTGCCCAAAAGTGACGGATATATGCTTCTGTTTATCTAAAGCAGGCATGGATCATTAATTGACAATTTGCTATAAATACTCAATTAATGGATGTTTAGATATAATTCTGAGAAAAGTAATGTCGTTGTTGTATTGAACAAATTAGATTCACATTATAAGGGAAGATACAGAGCTTGGTTTCTAGACTCTGCGAATATTTAAGAGACGGATTGATACAAACTTTTAGGTCTAAATATATCAATACATATCAAATGGCCTACGAAAGGATTAAAGAAGCGTAACAAAGACATATTAGTTCCTTGTTTAGCTTCTTTAGTCTAGGAGTAAATGATAATGGAATTAATTCTCCTTAGCTAAAATATTGTGCAACAGTGGCATCATACCACGGGCACTACATTGTTACGTAACATGATTTGATCTCACCTCTCAGAATTTATTAGAGTTAGAGAGAGGTCATCGTTTTGTGTAAGGCATATAGAGGGTATCTCTAGGCATTCAAGAACTGATGTAGCGTTGGGTATGCTGGGAATGGACCATATTGAAGCTTATATTGACCAGACAAAGGTGAGTTTCTTGGAGAAAATGTGTAGACTGTCAAAACATTATCTCTGGAAGCATATATATGTGTTGTGCTTGCTTAGTTACCATTTGCCAAAATCTAAATATAAACATGATTTATTCCAGAAATATATAGGCTTTGGGAAAAAGATGTAATTAAAAAAATTTATGAATCAGTATATTATGAGCGGAAACTTTCCAGAAAAGCTCCGATGGAAACACTTAGTTAAAGGCAGTGTCGATATGATTTATGTAATCCTATTGAAATCATGACTTTGGCAACATTCATATAGCAGATTTTCAATATTGACCAGAATAGATACTTTGGCTCCTTGTGTAAGTTGGTAAAATATTGTTTTTTTATTCATAGGTGTACCTGAACTCATTGTCTGCTAGTGATTTCGTGTATATTCTTGTCATAATGGTTCCACTTGAGTTACTGATCACGTTACGAGATGACCCAATTATTTATTTTAACTTTATATGCATCAATACAGTAACATATAGGTGGAAGAATATAAATCCATATAATTATGACCATAAATATACATATTTAAAAGTACAAGATGATATCAATAACGACGTTCGTTCTTACGGTATACTCGTGTGTCATCCTAATTTGTGCTATAAAGATGGTATGAGAGTAAATATCATTGTTGCAGTCTAAAGCAGAAAACAAGCAAGACATGAAAGTCACCAAAATTTTAATAAATGAACAGTGCATCTACGAAAGAATTGTCCTAAAAAGATTTCCCCTATAGTGGAGACAAGGTCACAGTTCCACTAAATTTCTACTCACCTGAAGATTCTACGTCATCTTGCTTATGATAGTGATGACAACTTTATGATTATTGTCAGAGATAGATATTTTAAACAGGATACCAAAACATCTTTTGAAGTTAAAAAAGTTACAGCTGGAAATCTTTTCATTTTTTTAAAAGTGAGTTGAGGAGTTCCTCAGATTTGAAATCCTCATTATCTACAGAAATGAAACATAACCCTTTCGTGGAAAAATTAAGATATAATAAATGTTTCTGATCCTCAATGCCTGCAAAATATTCATTGAAATATTCACTGTTGCAAACAGAGTAAGAAGAAAATAATAGTTAAAAAATCCCAGTTTGAGGTAGGCAATCTGAGAAAGGTGCAAATGTAACTGGATATGATTTAAGAGGAAAAAGGTAAGTATGGTTTAAAAGAAACTTTAGCAAATTCATCTTTGCACCGAAGGAGCAATTTAGTGTCCAACAAGCATGTGATGACACGTAATATAGAGATTGAAAAAACAATTAATAAATATAGTCAAATATTTGGAGCTACTCTGTTCAATATAATCCATGACTGTAACATATGGACTAGGGCCGTCTTTCTGGCGTGTAAAAGCAATCGGTTTACTCACATATTATCGTACATCTTTCCATAAAGGTTCATAGCATTTCTCAAAATTAATCTGTGAAAATCTTTATAATATTTGTTAAAATTATAATTGCCTAAATATTTAGTCCTAAAACATAAGTAGCAGTCTATAAGAATTAGATCCCTCATAAAAGTCAACGGTCCTAAAGGAATCAACAAAAAAAAAAACAACAAATAAATCACCTATTACAACAATCAACTGAATAAAAGAGCAGTTTCTGAGTGGCCGAATGTTCGTGGAGACCTAATACTAAAATTATGGTGAGAGAACTAACTTCGAACGAAGGAATAACGTGTAAGAAGTAACCCGGAAAGGACTAAGGCACGCAAATTGAATGTTCTATGGAAGAACAGTGACATAAATAATATTATTACGACTCAAGATCACATGAGGAAAAATTATGTTTGCATTGTAAAATGGATAAAAAATGTTTCTCTGGCCAAACGCATTAAAATTTCATGGGAATCAAGAATGCCATACTATTTGTTAGGGAAATGTTGTAAACCATTTGCGTAAATAAAGAGAAAAGTATATGGGAGATGTTGCTGGTGACTTTCATAAACACTTGATGGAAGATTCTCATCGTAGGCAATGGAGGCCAAAATAATGTTATTTCGCAAGTTTATTATTCAGATATCTTCATTAGACCTATCATCAATCAGGTAGTGTGGAATTGTAGATGAAACCCTACGATGAAATCTCTCTCTCTCTCTCTCTCTCTCTCTCTCTCTCTCTCTCTCTCTCTCTCTCTCTCTCTCTCTCTCTCTCTCTCTCTCTCTCTCCGAACTGATCTTCCCAATATCTAGTGTACCGAAACACGAGAATGCAAGTGTTAAACCGTACAAAAGAAAACAAAAAAATGTTTGGATATATCACGTTCCTTTACGTGAGACTATATCAGGTAGAAGGAAGATAAATAATGAAAGATAGGCGCCATGTTTTGTTAAATAGGATAGACAGTGCTGATACAACAGAACCATAATTATTCAACAGGGATACCTATTCCCCTTTAGATGAAGACACAGCAATAAATGTAACAAATACAATCAAGTATCTATTAAATAAAATACAACAGATGGACATATTCCAAGTGATGTCAAGAAGTATTGTATACCTACAGATCTAAAGTCATGAAAACTACACGAAAATCCCCAAATGCACAAAGCAATCACCCATGGAAAGGAAAAGGAACACGTTGAGTGTTGACTGACATATATATTTAAGATTCAACAGATTTCCTACCATAGACAGATTGGGAACATTAGCTATCTGTTACACATTGTATCTTTGTGCGAATATCAAATCCTTAATACAATAGTGCCACAGACCAGAGGCAGGCAAAGCTTGCAAGAAAACTCTGGAACATCGAAGAACAAATCAAGTGCAGCAGCAGTAATCTAGCAGTTTATAGACATGGTTCTAGAAAACAACAACTTACAATTGAATGGTCTTCAGTCTTCGTTAAAGAATGCGGGACAGGTAAATTTCCAAATCAGGCAAGAATTATGCTTGCACATATATAGGATAATGAGACAACACCATTCAGAGTTATGCTGAAATTAAACCAAGGAAATTATGGCAATTCCTGAATTATATTTGGAGAATGTGTACACATGGAACCAACAATCTAATATCATTCAATCAGATGACTAATTCCATCCATCAATATGTACACATATTTCTCAGATGGTCAACTAAGAAGATACGTTTCTCTGATGTTACAACATGTATTAAAAATGAGAAAAATTAAGATTGATCTGTTTCTGTAAAGCGACAGATATAAAATCAGACCTTCCCAAAAAGGCATGCAATAGATACCATATAGAGTCCGGAGTATGAGTTTAAAAAATATACTCAGAAAAAGAAAGTTTTGTCACACGATGTCGGGAAGTTCAAGGTCATGTATATAATAGTGGTTTTATCAGAAAGTGGTCGATCAGGAATTCGACCAGATTGAAAATATAGAGAGAAGTAAATTACTCACGTGCAGCATGAAATCAGATGATGAAGAAAATGCTATTGAAAATAACATACAATGCAGCATTACCCAATATCCATAAACTTATACGTTAAATATTAACAACACTCCACAAATCTGACAGAATAAGTCTCATTTTCCCCCCAAAATACCAATTGTTGCAAGCACAAGAAGTACACAATCAGAGATATTTTGTGAACTAAAGGTAAAACCGTGCCTCCTTTAAACACAAAACGGTTCTAGTCTCTACAAGTGAAATAGACGCTTGTATTCAATCAAGCTGGAAAATGAGACAAAATTCACGAAGGGGAGAACAACATATTATAAAACATGGAGACGTCAACTGCCAGTCCGCAAAGGTAATTTACCGAATTTACCATGTGAACTGTTTTTTAAAAATATGTTCACGTAGGTGAAACAAGTAATAAACTATATGAGCGAATGAGCAATCACCTGTCGACTATTCGTAAGCAAAAGTCGAATTCAGTCCCGAAAATGGACACAATATAAATAATGTTTAGGTTATATGTCTAGAACAAAAATATACAAAATCCGGATTTATCGAAAGAAAAGGGAAATAATTTGGAGTAGGAAAGTGGAAACATTGACGAGAGTGGACTTGATCAAAAAGTCATTTGATTTATTTTGGCTCCAAAATTCACATTGGCCATGTCAATGTTCATACTGCAATTACGCATGATATAGGTTATGCTGCAAATGTGTTGACAACAGTCAATAAATGCCCTGATAAATGAACGGCAATGGGCGTCGATAGGTCAGATATAAAAAATGAACATTATATATATATATATATATATATATATATATATATATATATATATATATATATATATAAGAGAGAGAGAGAGGTGGGTTGGTGGGGATACACACGGCATACACATACTAACACTGGTCTGTCTCAATCTGTCTTAAGAATCCGCCGTGCATGTGTACTTTAAAACAAAAAATTGCTTGAATATATGGAGAAAGAAAAACATTGATTGTGTGAGACATGTACAAGCCCTGAATGATGGGTATTGTATTTCACGTGTACACTTAACCCACCTAACTTAAACTCTTCCTTTTCTTTCAACATAAAACATTGCAATTGGTCGTTAAATGGTCAGCAGTTCCAATAAAAATCGTTATAGTGTAAACACAAGTGATAGATATTAGTATAATTTAATTTTTAAAATGTACATATTTGCATCATTAGGCTTTAGAATTCAGTCAAAGCAAAGTGAGTTTTCCATAAAATACGAGTTGAGGAGTAAAAGAACCACTAAATTTTAATCTAATAAAATATTACTTCAACATCATGATAAGTGCAACGTGCGATTAATAGTAGATATTGTCACAGGCAGCTAATTATTTTACGAGTTACTGGACCAGCCTATGTATACTGTACTTAAAAGTATAGTAGGTAATTGGCTGAAAATAATTACCTGAAAAATAACGTAATTTTCAGAAGAAGCCATCGTACTGATAAATTGTACGCAATTGTGGGCTTGAACATAAAACCGTTTTCATTTGCTCGCTTCGTTTCGCCGCACAGGTACTACTGGATATAAACGGAGGAATCACACCGGGCCGGATTTTTCTTGTGGTCCCCTACAAGGGAATATTTCTTAAAAACGAGCTGCTCAGTATAGCATTTTCATAGTTCAAAAAGTTTCCTCTTGGATAGATAGTTCATAGAAAGTAAGCGTGATTTGTCGTTCTTATCATAAAAATATAGTAATTTGGACAAATATTAGCATTACGATCTCTGGGAATTGAATTACCGTCTATACTCGCGTATAAACTTGGTCTAAATGCAAACAACATATACCCTGATCTGCCGTCGCATAATGCGCCGGCAGATCAGGGTCTATGCTGTTTGTTCTACTGATTAGTCCATACAAACTGCATAGACCCAGATCTGCCGGCGCATTATGCGACGGCAGATCTGGGTCAATGCAGTTTGCAGTTGGTATTAGCTTATACGCGAGTATAGATGGTAGTAATCTGTGTCCATATCGCATTGCATTGCATCAAAGCGTAACAAATTGCGGTAATAGAGCTCACCACCCATAACTCCTTCATGTGGTATATGTATACTATCGACCTCTTGGTTCCCCTTTTTTTTCATAAATTTTCTTATGAGCAAACCCTTCTGAAACAGAGATTCTGAATATATTTCTTCGATTCAGAACGTTACATTATCATGTATATAGTAATCTAGTCAGAACGTTACATTATCATGTATATAGTAATCTAGTCAGAACGTTACATTATCATGTATATAGTAATCTAGTCAGAACGTTACATTATCATGTATATAGTAATCTAGATTTATATTATCATGTATATAGTAATCTAGATTTATATTGGAATCAGAGGTAATCAAAATATGAAGAATTTAAATAAACTTTTACGTTCCATAACTGGACAAAAGGCTTCTTATTGCAAAACAAGAAAGAGTCGAGGAACCCCTATACGGCGAGAAAATCTCCAAAAATGATATCAGATAGTAAACAAAGATCTGTTAGATCAAAAGATAATGTTTTTATTTAAAACCCTTTTTTTATGTATAATACTCCATGCAGATGTTGTCGTCAAACAAAACGATGTTATGTAAAAATGAACTGTCCTATTGTATGTATGTACACATAACGTAACTTGTTTTTCGGGTCTGTGAAAATCGAAGTAGTACAACAACAAAAATACTAAATCGTTCTAACCGAACAGAAAATCCTTCTGACGAATTACTAAATCGTTTTAACGTGTTCCTAAATTGTTATGACGGAACATAAAATCGTTATAGCGAATTAGTAACGGTTTAGGAACCCTTTAGAATGAATCAATAGTTCGTGATCATGATATACCAACAATTAGAAAGATTTAGCAATCTTTTATAACGAATTACTAATCCGTTCTAACAATCTAGCAATCCGTTCTAACGATTTACTAATTCGTTCTAACGAACTATTTACTAATCATATAAAACTATTTGGTAGTCCCTTGGAAAGATTTAGTAATTCTATATAACAATTTACTAAGCCGTTACAAAGCTTTCGTAATCCGTTATAACGATTCAGCAATCGGTTATAACCATTTACTAATCCGTAAAAAAGATTTAGTCATCTGTTATAACGATTGATTAATTTCGTTAGAACGATTTAGCAATATTTTATAACGAATTACTGATTGGTTCCAACAATGTAGCAGTTCTAACTATTTATGAAACCGTTGTCACGATTTACGAATTCGTTCTAACGATTTAGAAGTCTGTTGGAACGATTTAGCAATCCAATAAAACGATTTAATTATCCGTTTTAACGATTTACTAATCCTTGAGCACGGTTTAGTAATCCATAATAACGTTTCACTAATCCGTTAGAACGATTTAGCAAACTGTTATAACTGACTACTAATCCGTTCTAACGACTTTGCAAACTTTATCACGATTTAGATATCGGTTAGACCGAATTAGGAATCCATTATAACTATTTACTAATTCGTCAGAACGATTTATTATTTATTTTTTTCAGTAGCACTATATGGGCGGCCTAGTCAAGAGTGCATACTTCAGCACTGATACGGCTCCACGTTAATGTTTATAACCCTCATGGCTTGCCATACTGGCTGGTAAAACTAAACTAACGGCCACATTCGTGCCGTCCGTATTTGGAACGCACCATACCTATCAACACAAGCAATTTTTATCTATTGAAGCACCACTGGGGACGAGCTATATTATCGTTTACTAATTTGTTCACGCAGTTGTTGTTTCTGATCACATGATAGTATATGCCAAATGATACAAAATGGGAGGAAAACAATCATTCCCAGTGGTAAAGCTGCCAACAGACAGAATTGTTGTCATTACTGGTGCTAATACAGGTATGTACATGAGACTGGTGCTAATACAGGTATGTACCACGGGAGCTTGACGTTTGATAATGTTAACATTTTGTTTTGTTTTGTTTTTGTTTTTTTTCTGGATCGTACCCTGTGCAAAATAAATACAAGGACGCTGAGTGTTTCATTCACATTGTTCTGAGTTAAATCCAACGGGTATACGGCACTTGGATAGCTCCTGCCATGCATGGAATAATTTCACAGGCTTTCATTGCTACATGCCTCCGAAATCAATGCATCATCAAAGACGAGAGAAATTATAGACAGCGCCTGACGTCTGTATGGTATTCCCCTCCTCTGATTGGTCTACGATGCATCGTCTCATACTAGCGACAATTTAGACAAAAAGGCAACATCAGCATAGGATTCCCCTCCTCTGATTAGTTAATTCCAGTTACTAGTTGTAGGTGCATTTTTAGACCAATCAGAGGAGGGAAATCCAGTGCAGATGTTAACTTCTGTCTAAAATTTCTGTCCTCTGAGATGATGCATTGTTTTTGGTGACATTTAGCAATTAAAACCGATGAATTTGTTACATGCATGGCATGAGCTATAAAAGTGTAGTATACTCTGTAGCGTACTAACGGGGTGGGGGGGGGGGGAGGACAGTGCGCTTGCCCCGGGCGCCATAGGTCTTGGGGCGCCAGAACAGCTGATAAAAAATTCGAGCCTCGCCATTTACCCTTAGTACGCCACTGAGTATACTCCTTGAATTTAACTAAAAACAAATGTAAAAAGAACACTCTGAAGCTAACACTGTCTAACATCAAGCCCATGCAGTATGTACGAGAGAGAGAGAGAGAGAGAGAGAGAGAGAGAGAGAGAGAGAGAGAGAGAGAGAGAGAGAGAGAGAGTGAGAAAGAGAAACGGTGGACATATATATTTTAGTACATGTGTACTATTACTACACACGTGACAGAATTTAATGACACATGCACTGATACTGTGTATGTGTATCGACACCCATACGAGCTACCAGCTGTTTTATCTACCGTGATAAATTCATTGTCCAACATTAAGCAATTGTTTTCAGTCGCCACTGTGACTAACATACACTAGTATGCTACCAGATAATTTGCCGAAGTATAGAAAAGATGCACTCATGCAAGAACTTAAAATCGAGTTGTGACTGGTTTCAACCTTACTGAGTATTTATGCCTTCTCGGGTTTGTTTACAAGTACAAATTCCATCTATTACAATCAGGTTAATCAGTACGGAAACCGTTTAGTGTCATATCAAATTAAATTTAAGACGTGAAACCTATGGCAGTTATCTCGTTATGAGTTCATCAATATTAAAGGATAATATTCATGAATTTCAATGGATAAGTCTCTCTCTCTCTCTCTCTCTCTCTCTCTCTCTCTCTCTCTCTCTCTCTCTCTCTCTCTCTCTCTCTCTCTCTCAACAGAGAGAACAAATGAAGTTAAAACAACAGTTACCAAAGCGAAATACTCATAAATATTTACATACAAGAGATGCCATACTTTCAAGTTATAATTTGGGATTCCAGCCTCGTTCAGATTTTCAGTCATGTAACTAATATTTTTTTAATTCCAATTAGTTTATTAGGAAAAAAAAAATGACCATAATAGAGCGACTCCATAACATTTCGTAGCAAGAAATTTCATTGAATATGACGCTGCGTAAAAAATATATAGTATATAATCGAACTATGACACTTTTCTGAACTAAGGACATAGAAGAAAATAGTAAATAAGAACTCCGATTGTCACTATTGAGCCAGTTCTGCGAAAATGCGATGAACGTTTTTTACGTGTTTTGTTACAAATAAACACGCACGAATTATCAGTGTTGACGAATTATTATGCACCGGAGCAGAGAAGGTTTGTCTTATCTAGTCATTCCTACTTTTGGCATTAGAATATCTTACAGGCCTTGACAATTAAAAAATAGACCTTTCAAAAATCCAGAAGTCGTTTGTTTCAGTAATACCTCCAAGGCTTCTAAAACAACCAAAAGTACTTTTTATTCTGTATGAAGGATAGAAATCCGAGACAAATTCTTCCATTTTTCTTACCTCTTATAGGGAACTTCTCTCCAAATTTAAGAACTACACAAGAATTTATACTGACGGCTCAAAGGATGGTGAAAAGATTGTTGCAGCCTTCATTAGTGGAAATCACACTACAAAACTTCGTTTGCCAGATGAGGCATGGATTTTTTCAGCAGAAATCAGGACAATAGATCTTGCCCTGAAATATATCCAAACCAAAAATAATTTAAACTCAATCATCTGCTCCTATTCACTATCAGTACTTCAGAAACTCCACAATAGGAAGCTAGAAAACCCATTATTGGCCAACATTCTCATTAAACATATCGAGTTGTGTACCTCTCACAATATAATATACTGTTGGTTACCCAGTCATGTAGGTATTAAAGGTAATGAAAGAGCAGACCACGCTGCCAAAACAGCCAATTTCTGCAACCATCTGATTTTAAAATACCATACACTGATTTTAAACATTGCATCACAAAATCATTCTCTATTAAGTGGCAGGCATCATGGAATGATGCTGTCAATAACAATCTCCGTGTGATCAAACCCCCTTTAGGCGAATGGCGTCCTTCTTACAGAACCATCCGTAAGGACGAAGTAATCATTACACGAAATAGAATTGGTCATACTTGTATAATCCACTCTTACATATTAAAGGGTGAAGATCCACTGAAGTGTGTTTCTTGCAACGAACCCTTTACCGTGAAGAAATTTCTGGTAGACTGTTTCGATCTCCAACCTACACGCGATCGTTACTACAGTGTTCAGCACACGAAGGAG
Organism: Margaritifera margaritifera; assembly: GCA_029931535.1. Classification (NCBI taxonomy): domain Eukaryota; kingdom Metazoa; phylum Mollusca; class Bivalvia; order Unionida; family Margaritiferidae; genus Margaritifera; species Margaritifera margaritifera. The sequence continues at coordinate 554,414 of JAQPZY010000917.1, read as the reverse complement.
TTTTCGATACAGTAAATGTGTCTTCAATTTTAAATTTCTTGAAGGAAGCTAACATTTATCCTAAAATATAGCTTGTGTGCAACCTATTTCATCTGAGTATTTTAACCAATATGTGTACTGTCAATCACTCTAAAATATCTTGTATTGTCTAATTACCCTTTATACATACTATTTACATTACCCGTTGATCGGGAACCTTCATATATTATCATCACCATCTTACTGTTTGTTTGTCGTTTTCCGTTTTTTTTTTATACCGCTCGTTGATCGTGAACCACTTTTCATCAATAAATAAAATCACTTATCATATAGCCTTTTTGTGGCGCTATAAAGCGTTACAGTCCTGGTGCGCCCTAAAATCCCAATCAATCAATCAACCTTATCTAGGCACATTGGTTTTTGTTAACATTGCCCTGTGCCATTTCAATCTACAATATATCTCTCACAACTGACGATAAAGCATTTGACACTTCAGTCGCCCGCTTTTTCAACCAGTGCTACACTAAGCTGAATTTTCTATTTTATAAATAATCTAGATTTGTGCTTTGAAACATCTCAACAATGCTAAACCTAAAATAATACACGCCTTGATTGAACTCTTCTTCACCGCGTCCATCGAATCTACAGCACCACCAGCCAACAGGAACAGAACGACAATTGGTATTTAGGTGTGGAATTCTGAAATTGTCAGAGCATATAAAACTAGCAGAAAAGACACTTAGAACACCCAACCCACAAAAAAGTAAAAAACAAACAAACAAAACGGCAATTTGCAGGAAAACCTGCATGTACTAACTCTCCTGCTGTTAACTTTATAATGAACAGTCATGGCCACGATAAGAAAACAATCCGTCCGATAATTTGAAGCGAAAAAATAAAGAGATAAATATGATGCCGGAAAGCAGGGTCTACACAGCTGATGAACATATATTGACAGGTTTTATAAAATACATTAAATCGCTTGCAACTCCACTCAAGCTTGACTTTTTTATTTTTTTATTTTTTAATTATTTGTTGTTAAGTACAAAACTATCACTGATCTACGCCTTCATACAAAAGTACGTATGCAATAGTTTCAAAGTCAGGATTCTGCTAATGTCAATGACAGAACTAGAATACGGTGGGTAATCCTTATCTAACGAAAAGTCACCAGACTCTAGAGGCAACACGATATGAAACAGATGTTATCACCCAAACAAGGGGAGAGAAAAAAGTTTGAGTGAGATACAACAGCGATATCTTACATCTAAATTATCTCACTGTTTTAGCGATAAAATAAAATTATATCCTGTGTCTGTTTTGGTATGATACATATCTATCTTTGTATACTGTAAGAAAAGCTGATATTATTGTAGTTAAAATTTAACAGTTTCTGTTTCATCTCAAATATTTTAGTAAGATACAACACTACCATTCAATGAGATAAAACAATATATTTTCGAAATTGTCGGTTGTATTGGTTGGTTAAACTATATTCCAGAATACCTCAAAGATGGGGTATTCGCACCAATATTTTTTTAAAAAAGACAAAACCATAATATTTCGTACAATTACCGAGGAATAATATTTCTATCCACTCTTGAAACATGGATTTACAATTTTGTATCCTGCTTTGTTTTAAATGTCTGTCGCATGAAACTAGCTACCTGTAGTTAGGTATGTGATCCCTTGCCCTCCAAAGACGGATGAACAAACTACTAATGACGCATAACATACAACATGATATGAACCCTCGAATACGAATACTGCAATGCTCCAGATGTCATTGCACTGCGTCCATCGGAACTATGTCAAAACACAGTGGATTAATTCTTCATAACAACGGCAACAATAAAAATAAGTAGACTCCTGATTAAATGATATAGACATATGGCATAGAATAATTTGTTAGAATTCTTGCAATCTTTAGTGGATTATATTGCAGTAATTTTTTTTCCCTGTCTGGTGTTGTTTGAAAAAAAAGATAACACTAAATAAGTTTCAATATCTTCTAAATAATAAAGTGCAGAATTTTCCAGTTAAAATCCAACTTAATAACAAACTGTTGCCGGAAAATGAAATTGTGATTATCCATCATTCTTTGTGTCCATCCGTTTTTCTGTCTGTGTCTCCATCAGTATACTATAGGCTAAAAATGAAAATAAAATATATCTAATTTATACTTCTAGCTTTTAAGTGGAAATACCGATTCCATAAATTGATGTAAACGTTTACCACTGACAGGTATAGGATACGAGGCAGCAAAATGGGTCGCCATGATGGGAGCCACGGTGATAATGGCGTGCAGGTCAAAGGAAAGGGCTGAAAAGGTGCGTACCTGTATCTCTTTTTTTCTTTCCATCCCTCCCTCACCTGCTTCTGGAACCGAACGTTTTTGAGGTATAAATCGAGAACGATGTCAACTCTTACGTCTCCATTTTATGTGTGTCTACCCTAACTAATTGTGCTGTCCCTCGGTCTCTTGGTGAGTGACTCATAGTTGACATGGTGGCATTCAATGAATGGGAAAAAGAAGTTAGTAACACACTTGTTGTGCTTTATAAATGCCTGATATCTAGTGCATTGTAAAGCATGTAAATATGACCATTAAATCATTGTTTTTTTCTTAGAAACTTTACTTGGATACATGTTGTATATGGTAAGATCCATCTGCTAAGGCACCCGGCAGTTTTATATTCAAAAATAGGTCGGGGTCAAGACTTGTTCCCTCTTTTTATTGTTAGAAGAAATATAATTTGGCTCTCCCAGTCTGTCATTACGTGCTATATTATTGTGTAGAAATGTTTTCCATCTTCTTTTCGTTCAATTCCTCTTTTACCCTTCTCTCGAACTCAGAGTTGTTCTTTTTTTCTTGGCAAAGTAGTCTCGTAAATCATTTCTACCTCACACCTCATAAATGCTCAATGGCTCTGCAAGGAAGGGTTTTTATATAAGATTAATTATAAAGAGTTAAGATGGAGCTCTGCTGTTAAAGACAAACAACGTTTTAAATTTTTGTGTACGGTTAAAGTGTTCCAGTGTCTTAAAATAATTTCAGGCCATGCAAAAGATACAGGAAGAATTCCAGGTGGAAAAAGCAAGAGGAACACCTGTCATTTGTGATACGGAAAAATTATCCATAGAATTCATGGAGTTGGATCTTGGCTCCTTCAAGTCTGTCAGGAGCTTTATAGAAGCCTACAAGTCATCTGGAAGAGCATTGCACGTGTTGGTCTGTAATGCTGGCGTGGCGCTCGTGCCATTCAGTAAGTTGGGTGCATTCCCTTGCAAAAAAATTCGAAAACCTAGATAATGGCATATTACACAACTTTTCTGGCTCGCCAGATAAAGAATAATAAATGTATTTTACAGAAATGTATGCCAGAGTCATAAAGAGAGTATGGTGGGCGGCGGGGGACAGTACCGTTAGGCAGTCCAGATAACATGTAAATAGGACATGATTATGTCCAATATGTTATTCGTCACGCATTCGTACCGCGATATAATAAACCGGCGACAAGGTCATTGTAGCATATACAACTGGACACAGCCCACCAATTTTTAACTCGATAGTTTGAAAAGGAAAGTGTTGAACACTGCTCACCATGTCCCGGTATAAAACAGCACGTGTCGGGCCTAAAACCTGCTGTACCTCAAAAAGATTAATAGTTCCCAATCAAAAGCCAAAACAAGCATTGGATCACATGTTGCAAAGAACATGCTTGCATTCAGAGGAAAATGGGTTTTGTTCCAAAATCTCAACGTCACTGCGTACAATCAATATTATCTTTAGTCCGCAACACTAGCATTTCCAAAGAACTAAGCAACGATCTGTGAGAATGTTTGGATCATGACAATCGTTGTAAATAGTTGCCGGGTCCAAAGAAAACGATCGTCATATTGCTAGTAGTTTCAAATTGCTTTTTCAAGGGAAGGAAGCTTTTATTTTTCGTGCTGGCAATCCTAGTTTTTACATTCTCTTGAATTTTATATCTGGTATGGACTAATTAGCAATACACTTATATAACTAGATTTGTGATGTCTCACTGCAAACCCAAAAGTAAAAAGGCAGATAGTTCACAAATTTATTATAAAAATATGAAAAATTGCTTAATGGATTTGAAATCTAGTCAGATTCAGGTCATCTACATATGCATACAAAATTGCCTCCCTACTTTCATTTGTCTATCTCAAGTTGTTTGTGCTTATTCGTGCTAACAAGGTTTTCGTCAACGAAGTCTAAGTCCAAAAAGTTTTAAAATGTTTTGAAGAGTAATAAATTGCTATAATATGCCAAAAATTCTAATGAGGACATCTACATATGAAAACAAGTAACTATAAAATTCCATTCTAATGAGGACATCTACATATGAAAACAAGTAACTATAAAACTCCATTCTTATGAGGACATCTACATATGAAAACAAGTAACTATAAAACTCCATTCTAATGAGGACATCTACATATGAAAACAAGTAACTATAAAACTCCATTCTAATGAGGACATCTACATATGAAAACAAGTAACTATAAAACTCCATTCTAATGAGGACATCTACATATGAAAACAAGTAACTATAAAACTCCATTCTAATGAGGACATCTACATATGAAAACAAGTAACTATAAAACTCCATTCTAATGAGGACATCTACATATGAAAACAAGTAACTATAAAACTCCATTCTAATGAGGACATCTACATATGAAAACAAGTAACTATAAAACTCCATTCTAATGAGGACATCTACATATGAAAACAAGTAACTATAAAACTCCATTCTAATGAGGACATCTACACATGAAAACAAGTAACTATAAAACTCCATTCTAATGAGGACATCTACACATGAAAACAAGTAACTATAAAACTCCATTCTAATGAGGACATCTACACATGAAAACAAGTAACTATAAAACTCCATTCTAATGAGGACATCTACATATGAAAACAAGTAACTATAAAACTCCATTCTAATGAGGACATCTACATATGAAAACAAGTAAATATAAAACTCCATTCTAATGAGGACATCTACATATGAAAACAAGTAACTATAAAACTCCATTCTAATGAGGACATCTACACATGAAAACAAGTAACTATAAAACTCCATTCGCCAACCATTTTTTTTTTTTTTTTTTTTTTTTGCTAAAAAGGTTTTTGTCAAAAAGTAAGTGTTCACAAAGTTTTCAAAATGTGTCTGAAATTTTTTTTAAATTTGCTGCAATGGCCTGAAAATTTATTGCCGTCATCTACAAATAAGCCTATTCAGTTTCATTGGTCGATCTCAATTGTGTTCTGCTTAATCGTGCGTAATATGTTTTGGGCAAAATCAAGTGCAAAATCCAACAAATAAAAAATGTGTTAAAAAATTAAAACTTTTCCTTAATAGCTTACAAATTTAACCGTGTCACCTACATGTGGATACATATATGCTTGTAAAAATTTATTTCTTTGCTATAAGTGATTTTTGCGCAATCTTGCTAGCAAGCCTCTCGTGACGGACGGTCGGATGGACATGACCAAATCAATATGCCCCAGCTGCAAGTAGTGTGGGCATAAAACGTTTATTCTGATTAACGCTCTGCAAGGCCTTATTGTCGACTCTATTTGCTTTATATGACTAATCTTACACTTTCTATTCTAGAAAGGAAGATAGTTTACTTAACAATACATGTGAAAATGCATTTTTGTAGAGGTATATTTTAATTATTCATTATGGTATGCACTTTATAACCGAAAAATTAATTTATTATATTTACCTTTTATTAAAGAGGCGGTTATTTAATATACTTTGGTGAAATGACCTTTAACATCTAAGACGTGCATAAATGTGTGACATTATTTTTTGCCCCCACTGCTTGCAGCTGGTGCATCATGATTTTTGTTTCTGTCTGTCCTTCCTTCCATCCCTTCCGTACATTTGAACGACCGCCAATCCCGAGAAGATTGTAAGAAAGATTGCTTAAAACCCGTCCACATATTTAATCAAAGTTTGGTACGTCATTTATGCAGATGACATATTAGATTTTCAGGTCATTACAGTATATTTTTTTAAATTGTTTTTGTGTGTCTTTGTTTTTGTTTTTACCTATTTTTTAAATTTTGGACATAGACGTCCTAGACAAAAGTCTTTTTACACGATTAAGTTAAAAAAAACCCTGAGGTACATAAATGAAATAATTTGGTTGCCAATTTGTATAAATACGTAGATGACCTGATAAGATTTTCAAACCGAACAGCAAATTTTCAAATTTTTACACATCTGTATGCATATGTATATGGCATGATTAGTTTTTCATGCCATTATAGCATTTGTTCAAATTTTTCTAAGTTTATAACATTATGTGTTTAAAAAAAAACTACACCTGTTGTCTATATGAAATTCATCTATAGTTATAAAAATTCAATGAATGTTTACATACTTTGCAGCGAAAACAGAGGACGGCTTCGAGGTTATGTTGCAGGTACGTACACGTAAGGTCATTTTAGTGAAAAAAAACCTATACATTCAAAAAACGTTTAAAAAGTTGGGTTTTTTTTCTGCCTTTTCTCCGATACAGTTGTAATTTGGATGATGCTTCCCCATACGGTCAAGAAACTAATGCATTTCCTGTGTATTGCCTAAAAGGAGGCTTCACTTTGGTTAGCGAAATGTAACTTTTTCAGTTTTATATTTAAAATAATAGGTAGGAAATGTGAAAGAAGGCAACATAAAAAAGCAGACGTCAGAGTAACTAGAGAGCGACTCCTTATTTTCGTCAAATCTTCGTCAGTAGAAAGCGAGACATAGCTGCCACTTTTCTGGTAGCAGTGATGGCGTCAACATTTCTGTTAAGGTTTTGGGTAAAGTTCTTCATATGTGTGTTGGATCGACATGCGGGCATTGGCTTTGTTTTGGTTTGTTAAAAAAAAGAATAAACGTGTGCCTTCGATAGACAAAGAGTGCCATATTTTTCAGCTAAATTATATGTCTAGAGAACTGGTCATCCGATGTGAAAAGTAAAGTTGTCGCAAGGAAACTAGTTGTACGTGATTGAATGGACTCATCTAAGAGACGCATTCTTATCGACACCCAATGTTGTCGAGAGAGAGAGAGAGAGAGAGAGAGAGAGAGAGAGAGAGAGAGAGAGAGAGAATTTCCACACGTATTTTACAAATGTATCCATTTAGGTGAATTACTTGAGTCACTTCATCATGATTGCACACTTGCTGCCAATTATGCGAAAGTCTAGAGAGGATTGTAGAATTGTGCTGGTTTCCAGTGATGCTCACCGAACCTGTAAATTTGACCTGAACAAGATGAACTACAGTGGAGACCCAGAGAAATTCGGAAGATGGGACTATTACGGGAAGTCAAAACTGTACCAGGTAAAAGCCTTGATTTTATTTACCCATTGATATTGATACATTTCACGAAGTAATTGTTTTGTCTTGACGATATCAAATGAAGGCAAGGTGTAACTGTCACTTTTAGATGAGTTTAAAACTTTAATATTTTGTAGTAATATATTAGAATTATTCACGGTTTGTTTCATGAGCAAAAGGTTGCTGGAGCACGAGGGACTTAATTAAGTCCAAGTACTCTAGCGAGCGTTTGCACTTAACACAATTGTGAAGGTTGCATGTAAACTGTTAACAGAACACGAGGAGCATGTTACGGCCAAAGCTTTCAAAGTCATCCGCGAGTGCTGTTCAAAACGTTTGCACTTTATAAGTATTTTTCCTTCACGATAATTAGAAAATAAATTAATTATTGATGCGTCATCTAGAAAATAAGTGGGTATTTTTAAGACAAAAACGCCGTGTATTCATTTGTCACGTGCAATACTGATGTTTCATTACAGCTAACATCACAAAAGCCACGCGTTTCTAATCGGCTTGAACTAGCCTGATCATGTAAGAACTGTTTTTCAAGTCATAAACCTAACATCCAAGCGTGGTTCTCAGCCAACTCATGATATTTCCTAGAGTCTTGAGAAAGAAAAAAATCAGACAAAAGGTAATATTTTTAAACATGACCTGCTTGGCTGAAGATCTCAGTAATCTATGTTCGCATTGAGCAAGGGCTATCTGATAGAAATTCGACCTTGACTCTGTAGAGATTCAAACTTCATAAAAAAAATAGCTTTTTATAACTTTACCAAGTAAAACTGGATAATAGAAAGAATGACGTTGTACCATGTAAGATTCTTGCTTGTATTTACTCATCGTTCACGCTATATTTTACGAAGAGCATTTTGTTTTGACATCGTGAGCATATTTTTAGAGGGGCGGGGGTTGGGGTGTTTAAATATAGGAATAATTCATATTAATGGTTGCCGGAACATGATGGACATATTTGAACCCGAGTGCTCTTACAAATGTTTGCATTTGGCAAGCTTCTTATATATCATTGCAATGTTAGACGTACCACGTGAAAGGAGTTACAGCTAAAGCTTTCAGAAACTTTCCTGAGTACTCTTACAAACGTCTGCCGTGATAAAATCGCGTCATTTTTTAGTGATAAAATTACAAAATGATGATTTGGTTCCGAATTATCCAAAGAAATATGATTTTAATGAGAACGAAACAAACTCAGTTGCCACGTGAAATGCCGATATTTGAGTACAGTGGACGTCACAAAATCGCACACATCAAACCACCTCAAACCGGCCCGATCATGTAAAAATTGTTTTCAAGTCATAAACCGTATGTCCTAACTCGGACTGCAGCACGTAGTGCTCCGGTGGTTTCTGCAAAACAAAATAAAGACGAAAGATATCATTTTAAAATACAAATCGGCTACTAAAGCCTCGGCTTGACTGTACTTCTCAATAATATATTTTCACATATAGCAAGAAGATTCTGAAGGCATTTCGACCATGTCTTTCTTAGAACTGCATTTTATCACGTTACCGAGTAAATATCAGGCAATACAAGTTAGGATATTAAATGTAGTTTTTTTTTCGTCAGAGGAACCGTATATAACGCGTTCTTATACCGATAACGCGTACAATTGGGCAGGAAAAAAGACAACTGTCACTTGCATTACCCTTGCCATAAAAATAATGTTTTAACATAAGCAGGCAATTTTCAGGAAAGACATTTTGTACCGTAAAGACTGACACAAATCTTACAGTATTTATGACATAGTTTCCAGCTCAATAACTAAAACTTTTCCCGTTATTTCTTTGTTTTCAGATTATGCAGATGCATAGCATGCACAGACGCCTTAAAGGGTCCAATATCTCGGTCAACAGTCTGCATCCAGGGCTGGTGGACACGGAAATTTCCAGGAGTTATCAGGATTATCGCCTCATGACAAGATTAAATAATTTAGCCAAAGCTTTGGGTAATGAATTTCGTTTCAGTCTTAACTGTTTTAGGGTTTGTTAATGTCCTCCCGAGCCCTGATACCAAGTTTGATCAAGACCTGTTCAGAGATACCATCGTTGACGGACACAACACGAACGACGGACAATAGACACGCAGAAACCCACCATAAGTTCACTTGACCTCAAACACAGACACTCGTTTTTATCAGTAAAAAATGGAATAATTATTATAAAATCCACTCTCATTTCTCCCAATCAGAATAAGGTAACTCGCTAGGCTCGAAATCTGACTCCTCTCCGATTCCTTGCTAATTTTCTTATCTCGTATGCGCCTTTAGTCGCTCATAACTCGTATGAGCGTCAAGGTGGCATTCCAAACTTCTTCCCCATTACTAATCAATAAATGACCACTTTTACTGGAAGTTTATCCATTGATACGTGTCCAATCATCTTGGGTACAATTTGGCCGGTATACACTTCCGGTATATCACACAGTGAATGAGCTACATGCAATTCTGATTAGTGGTTACTGTTTACCTAGTATACACTTCCAGTATATCACGCAGTGAATGAGCTACATTCAGTTCTGATTAGTGGTTACTGTTTACCTAGTATACACTTCCGGTATATCACGCAGTGAATGGGCTACATTTAATTCTGATTGGTGGTTATGGTCTTATCTGGGCTGTAATAGATTGGCAGCAAATTCTTGCAAACCAGTCAGTATTGAATGTAACATATTCATTGCATGAATTACCTAAATTGTATACCGTCCAAACTGGATCAAGCAGACAAGACACGAGGCAACGGAAAAACTTCAAGTAAAAGTGGCCATTCACTGATCAGTAAGGCACTTAAATCGCACATTGGGAACAAGTTTGGAATGTTTTCTGTACGGTGATAGGAGTTATGAGTGACTGAATGTGCCTACGGTATCAAAAGGTTAACGCGGAATTGGCGATGGATTACATTTCAAACCGAGCGAGTTGGTCACTTTGTGGTAATTGGATAAGGTGAATGGGTATTATCAACAGTTTTCCCGTTTATTACTAGCAAACATGAATGTATGTGGCTTCAAAAAACAGGTGAGCTAAACACGAAAATTTCGCCTACTGGAAGGGGGGGGGGGGGTGCGAGGTATTCATATATTTGTTTCCATACTTTCAGTTCTACCTGCTTGATAAACTCTGCCATTGTTTACTCGATGCACTTCTGCTGCTTTTCAAAAGTCTCGAAAATCGAATATGCTTTTTGCGTATTTGCAGGGCAGATGAAGACTCCTATAGATGGAGCCCTACCAATTATCAATGCCGTGGTTAACCCAGACCTAAAGGGAATGGGTGGAATCTACTTCAAAAGCCTGGATGGCGGGTATTCAACAGCGGAAGCTAGGTGAGAGACAAAATTGGAAATTACTTGAAAACTCATGCTTAGATAATGTTTACAGTAACTTTTAAACGTTACAATTTTGCCGTTATTTTTATTTTGCTCCACTGTATAATTTATTTTGTCAGCGTGTTCTTGGTCGTTGTCTCTAATGTTGGGAAAGATAACGAAAACCACTTTGAATATTATTTGAAATACTAGTAGATCAGTATCAGTGCAATCCTCGATAGTGTTTTGAGGATTTACAGTTTATCGTTTGATCATAAGTACAAACATACTGTAGATTTTTTTTCTGTTCAAGGGCATTTCAAAGAACATTGAAAAAAGACAATTAGCCACTTACCAGCTGAATGCCTTTTCACAAGAGTTAGCTCTCTTTAACAAAGTGATACGGGAACAAAATGACTAAACTTGCTTTCTGACTCCATTGACTGTTTGACAGATCAAACTGAACTCTTCGATATATAGTTTTTCATCCACTATTCAAAGAAATATATGTTCTCTCTCTCTCCCTTTCTCTCTCTCTCTATCTCTCTCTCTCTCTCTCTCTCTGTGTACTAACATTTGCCGACACATTCCAGAAAGACTTTGAGCCCTCTGGCTAAACTTCTTGACACGTTTCGACAATCTTTCCTATACCCCACACAAGAGCAAGTGGGAAGCTTGAATTGTTGCATCGTCATTATATACTGTCTGTTTGCTTCTCTTAATCTAATACACAGGATATTTTCATTTCTTCAGAGATGAGACCAAGCAGGAAGCCTTGTGGAAGAAAACGCTGGAAATGTTAAAGGATGAAATACCAGAGGACCTGATACACGGACTTGAAGGAAAAATGTGAAACTGCCAGAAAATCATATGTGCTATATTCCCAAATAGTGTTCAATTAAACTGGAAAATATATTACCAAAGATATCGATTCTAATCCAGTGTTAATCTAATAATAAAATAGAAATCCCAGCTATATCTGGAACATTGTGCATGTGCGTGTATCTGTTTATGTGTACGAGAGAGAGAGAGAGGGGGGGGAGGTAAAAATAAATATTTCGGCTATATAGTTTGAAATAGATAGTTCGTTAAACATTTAGCGCACTAAAGGAAGTATCCAGCATCTTGCTTGGTTCCCCGAGCTTGGACTTTCAAGTTTACAAAATTTGTATAACTGTATAGCGTGTACTCTCGCATGTGCAATTGCGACAAAACAATTCGGTCTTTAGACATGGGTCTATTGCAAAACATCTCTTGCAAGACATTTAAAAGAGGTGACAAAAGGTCCATACAGTAGACCTAAAGGGATTGTTTTATCGCTCGCACTCCATATACTGTATTATACTGTGCATGTCACATGGCAAATTTTGCACTACGTCTTGATCGTATGCATTTGTCATTGATTTTGAGTGTAGTTTATAACATATTTTGAACTATGCATCGAGCAGTGAAATTCGAATGGCAAATCCAATCCCGGATTCTCCGATGCTCTTATCCTAATAAAATTTACAGTTCGTGCATCTCTATTATCAACAGAATGGCCTTCTTTTACATGACTCACTGTATAGTCCTGACATATATTTTCAGACCCAGCTAGTTAAGGGATTTAAATAGGAATCTGTACCTAAATCCCTTTCTGGTGATTACGTTAGATTTGATTGACAAATATAAACATGTAACTACACAAAAGGGAATAAAACAGAAACTGGATACAAGTGGGTAACCTTGGGCAGTTACGTGACAATAGGGCCCACTTGACAACTGGGTAACCTCAGGCAGTTTTGTGACTACATGGCTCACTTGACAACCAGGTAACCTGGACGTTTTGGAACTACAGTATCTGATTTACAACTGTTTAACCTCATGAAGTTTGTGATTACAGGGCTCTCTTTACAATTGGGTAATCTCTGGTAGTTTTGTGATTAAATGGCCGCTTTACAACTGGGTGACAACAAGGTAGTTGTGTAATTACGTGGCCCGCATTACAACTAGGTAAGCTCGAGCAGTTTTGTGACTACGGAGCCCGCGTTACAACTGTGTCACATCGCGCAGTTTTGTGACTACATGGCCCGCTTTGCAACCAGGTAAGCTCTCGCAGTTTTGTGCCTACAGAGCCCGCGTTACAAATTGGGTGACTCCAGGCAGTTTTGTGACTACAGAGCCCATTTTACAACTGAAGAACCTCTGACAGTTTTATAACTACAGGGCCCGCTTTACAACTGGTTACTCTCAGGCAGTTGTGTGACTACAGGGCCCGTTTGACAACTGGCTATTCTCGGGCAGGTCTGTGACAACAGAGCCCAGTTTACAACTGGTTGGTCTCGGACAGTTTTGTGACTAAAGAGACTCCTTTACAACTGGGTAACTTCGGGCAGTTTTGTGATTGCTGGGTTCCATGTACAACTGAGTAAAATCGGGCAGGTTTGTGACTACAGGGCCGCCTTACAACTGGATAACGTCGTGCAGTTTTGTGATTACAGGGCCTGCTTTACAACTGGGTAACATCGAGCAGTTTTGTGACTACAGGGCCTGCTTTACAACTGGGTAACATCGAGCAGTTTTGTGACTACAGGGCCTGCTTTACAACTGGGTAACATCGAGCAGTTTTGTGATTACAGGGCCTGCTTTACAACTGGGTAACATCGAGCAGTTTTGTGACTACAGGGCCTGCTTTACAACTGGGTAACATCGAGCAGTTTTGTGACTACAGGGCCTGCTTTACAACTGGGTAACATCGAGCAGTTTTGTGATTACAGGGCCTGCTTTACAACTGGGTAACATCGAGCAGTTTTGTGATTACAGGGCCTGCTTTACAACTGGGTAACATCGAGCAGTTTTGTGATTACAGGGCCTGCTTTACAACTGGGTAACATCGAGCAGTTTTGTGATTACAGGGCCTGCTTTACAACTGGGTAACATCGAGCAGTTTTGTGATTACAGGGCCGCCTTACAACTGGATAACGTCGTGCAGTTTTGTGATTACAGGGCCTGCTTTACAACTGGGTAACATCGAGCAGTTTTGTGACTACAGGGCCTGCTTTACAACTGGGTAACATCGAGCAGTTTTGTGATTACAGGGCCTGCTTTACAACTGGGTAACATCGAGCAGTTTTGTGATTACAGGGCCTGCTTTACAACTGGGTAACATCGAGCAGTTTTGTGATTACAGGGCCTGCTTTACAACTGGATAACGTCGTGCAGTTTTGTGATTACAGGGCCTGCTTTACAACTGGGTAACATCGAGCAGTTTTGTGATTACAGGGCCGCCTTACAACTGGGTAACATCGAGCAGTTTTGTGATTACAGGGCCTGCTTTACAACTGGGTAACATCGAGCAGTTTTGTGATTACAGGGCCTGCTTTACAACTGGATAACGTCGTGCAGTTTTGTGATTACAGGGCCTGCTTTACAACTGGGTAACATCGAGCAGTTTTGTGATTACAGGGCCTGCTTTACAACTGGGTAACATCGAGCAGTTTTGTGATTACAGGGCCTGCTTTACAACTGGATAACGTCGTGCAGTTTTGTGATTACAGGGCCTGCTTTACAACTGGATAACGTCGTGCAGTTTTGTGATTACAGGGCCTGCTTTACAACTGGATAACGTCGTGCAGTTTTGTGATTACAGGGCCTGCTTTACAACTGGATAACATCGAGCAGTTTTGTGACTACAAGGTCCTCTTAACATTTGGGTAGCCATAAAGTTATTTTCAATACTTTTCAAGTATTAAAACCGCAAAATGCTAGACGATGATAAATGCATTATTTTACAATAAGAGTTAAATGTGTCATTATTATTATAACGTACAAAGGTTAATTATTTATGGGTTAAGGTGGAACAGTGACTGGTAGATTATTTCGATATTATTAGAAAATTTTACGGAACTTAACAACTATGAACTGGGTATTGTCCGAAATAATTATTTATGTTCTCACTGTAATGACGTAACATTTTATTGATGGCCTTAAATTTTTCAAACCCTGGTCAGAAATTTTAGGAGGTATTTAAAAGTAAGAAAATCACATTGATACATTGTGAAGGAGAATAAGTCTAGCAAGAAATTCATCTATAAATGGTCAAAGTTTCAGACATAATTTAATGATATGGCCTATATACACAGAAGTTTACTTTGATGGTCATAAATTAACGGTTTATGTTATGAGTTTTATAAATTATTAAGACTTGTTTTGCATTCACATAAAAAAAACAATAATTTCCTATATTTCTTCTGCTATTTTCTTTCATATGATACGTGTGTCAATTGCGTGTATTTACATATAATCAATTGCCTGTGCTGTGTAACTTGTTACTATAAATGTCATGCTTTCTGTTTTACTTATCTATGTGTTTATTATTGTATCTTCATCGTGAATGTCAGATGTTGTTTTTGGTTTTGCTTTTCTTCTGAAAATAATCAACATTAAAATTACTCGAACTGCATCATAATTCTGTTTTTTAAATTTGTATTTAATATTAGACAGATAGATAATCTGATATATAGATAGTTAGGTCCATGCACCGGTATACACATATTACCACCTGTCTATTTTATGATGTCTTTATGAATCATTTTATATATTTTAAGCAAACATCAGTTAGGAATGACATATCCCTGCCGCGGTTACCGCGAATGTCAGGACACTAAATTTGGTGGGTCTATTGTTGAGACGAGTGTGGCATGAGCTTCAATGGTAGCTAAGACTTAACTTTGCCACTTTAGCATAAAATTTGGTCCCAGTAACCTATATTTGCCCATCAGTGTTGAACTTTCCAGGGTGCATAAATGCATCAAAGTTAATGACTTTATCGCTACGGTGTTTGAACAATGGAGCTAAACGCAAATACTTAACAATTCCACTGGAGCGCAAACAAGTAACAGCTACCTACATTTGCGGTTAGTACTCAGAATGCATGCACAAACCAAGTGTCTTTCTTGCACAAACAATAAAGATAAATGCAAAAAAATGTCAAAATTTACCTTTTTTTTTTTTTTGTATAATGACATTAAAACATTAAAATACTTAAAGTAGAACATATTTACAAGTAAAAGACACCCCCAACGTAATGCGTAAAACGTTTTGCATTAATATTCCAATTGATGTGAGCGATATGATCCTAAAACAAGACAAAACTGAAATATCAACAAATGTATGCATTATTTTCATCTCAACATGAAAAATATTTAAAAAATAAAAACTTAAAACTAGCAGAAGGCACTTCTGCACAATTTAAATAACATACGTACCGTATTTAGAAATCTGGAAACGTTTACAGCGAGATGAAGAGGCAGACATAAAAATATATCCATTGCTACATCCGTCCGTATTACATACTGTGGTAATAATGATGGCGTCAGTTGATGACAGTCAAACTAGTCAGAGATAGTGTCAATATTTAGTTCCACATAGAATTTAGTTGAAATCACATTGAAAACAAGAGCAACACCACCAGAAAAGTGATATATCTGCATAATTATGCTCTATAGGTGATGCAGTAGTCCATCAATCATAAGAAACCCTTTTGTTAGTTTGTGCAAGCCATCTAGAATTCTCAGATATCCTACTTCTTAAACTACCAGGAGGTCCAGAACTGTCCAGTTTCATACTACTTATGTCACGCATTGTTGTCTGGCAACATGAAAAATATAAAATATGGAAAATTACCGCTGCAAAATCACCTCAGTGCCTCTTGGATAACATGCATGCCAAGTTTGGCTGAATCAAGAGCGACGGAACTATTTACGGGACAGACAGACATACAGACAGATTGACTGACAGGCAGACATAGTGAATGCTATATCTGCCCGGTATTACATAAGGGAGGAATGAAAAATTAAATGCTTTTAAAATGTGGAGAAAGAAATATGACTATGGTGTGACACCTTTACTAGCAATGAGTTATGGGTTGCATCATCTAACCCAGTACGTTTAATCGTAACTAGATCACAGTAGGTCAAAGTTTTCCGTTTTCCGACACGTGCTGAAATCAGAGGTCAAAAATAAATATACAGTGAACACTTCCATCACGATATTCATGCAAATTTAAGGTCACTGCGAAACTGGCACAAGGCTGAATAAAAGTGTTTTTTAGTTCTCGATTGTTGTGGGTACTTTTAACGTGTAAAGATTTAATTGCCTTTATACAGGGTGAGAACAAAATAAATATCGAATGCTGCTTAGCTAGGCCAGATATGTATGCAGTACAATGGGAGGACAGCAGTCATTTCCAGTACTACCCCTTCCTCGGGAGAGAATAGTTATCATCACAGGCGCTAATACAGGTAAGAAAATGGACTTTACATGAGAACGGTATACATGTATAGTTTGGTATGGGGAGGGGTTTGGTAGCTTTAACTGGATATTATGTCTGCCAATCATGGTCACGCTTTTTTATTGGATGCGCATATCACACAAAAATGAAAATTCATATTTGTTCTTGCCAGGACCTCTCTCTCTCTCTCTCTCTCTCTCTCTCTCTCTCTCTCTCTCTCTCTCTCTCTCTCTCTCTCTCTCTCTCTCTCTCTCTCACACACACACACACACACACACACACACACACACACCATATTAAGAGACTTCCATACTTTAAAAACAAAGCGTTCGTGCTCCGTGGTTTTTTTGTTGTTTTTTTTTTTTGCACTTATCTAGCTTCTCGCAATTTGTAAATATTTATAATATTCACCTTTAAACCCGTTGATGCAGACTTAACAGTAAAAAGATACAAAACACATTAACACGCGAGTGAATGTTTAAAAAAAACAGGAAATATGGAACAGATTTTCTAATTGTGTCAACACAGCCACTCTGTGAGCCACCAGATATTACGCTGTCTATCGATAATACAAGAGATGAAGGTTATTTTGAATCGACAGACCTTTAATTGTCACACGAGATACAGGGTATAAAGTCAATAAGACATACATACATATAAACATGCATACATACATACATACATACATACATACATACATACATACATACATACATACATACATACATACATACATACATACACTCAGAACTAGGGAGACGAAAGAAAATATTGTACGAGAAAATATAGCTAAAGTTAGAGTCAATCTTGCTAGAAGAATCGCAGACGTGGACATTTCACTACTTAAATTCTTATTCTGGAAAATAATTTCTCGAAGTAAGCACATTTACTAGCAGCTTTAATATTTACAATCCGTAAAAGTCACTGCTCCTCAACCTTATTAGTCCGCCTCTTGTTTTAAAAATGACCCACCACGAATGTCTAAGAGGTATATACTATTACCTTTGTCCGTCCGCCCGTCCGTCACACATTGGAAAAGTTGTGCACTTTTCACTGCTTGGTCATATAGATCTGGGTGCAATGCCTCTTGGTGAATGCAACACGATCCAACCAGAAGTAGACTGTATTTCATGTTTCAAAGACTTTGGTTAGGTTTGCGTTCACGCCAGTTTCCGTTCACGGTTTACTGCAGGTTCATGTAACTTTGTGGACAGGTTGTAGCCATAGCGTTTAAGTCTGTTAAGTAGGGCATAAAAGTAGGTAGATAGTAGTGCATTCATGTTAACTTTTTTTTTTAAAATTATTATTATTTTTTTAACTTTCACTATTATATTATTTTTTTTAAAAATCCTAAGAATTTTGTCGTATAAACGTTAATTCCACAAAAAAACGGTTATCTGGTCATTGCAATACATATATACATACATACATAAACACATACATACATACTTTAGATTTCTTCTGCAGGTCTTGGATATGAGACAGCAAAATGGATCGCAATAATGGGTGCTACAGTCATAATAGGGTGTCGAAACGAAGAACGTGCAATGCAGGTACTGCAACAATTTCTATTAGAGATGGTACACACACACACACATGAAATATACAGAATGTATTTTTGAGACCTCTCTGTTGACCCGGATGAAATAAAATAAGTGTTGGCTAAATTAAATGCACTTGCTGACTCATTTTTACATAATTATAATTATAACGTCATAGATATCTACTTCTATCACTTTCCATGGCATCAATATGTGCTTTGTTAGCAAATATACAGTAGCTCCCTTTTCGTTGTAAATTCCTTGCTTTTTTTTTTTTTTTTTTTTTTTTTTTTTAGGGCATAGCCTCAGGTTAAGGTCATAGCCTCAGGTTAAGGTAACAATATTTACTTTATGCCGCTTGTGCGGGAAGTTCTGACTACTTCATCACAGTAGCCTAGTTTAATTCATTTTCGCGCACCTTAGGAATAAAACAAATGGTCGGATAACCAAAATGAACAATCAAGAATACTACACTAACTTCGACATCGCAGTGAATCATGTATAAGTACCAAAGGTTTATTCCTCATCTCGCAAACCAAAAATCATCCAATAAACAAAGCTAGGAAAATACACACATCTACGATATCGGTATGGTATTGTGGGTTTAACGCCATTTTTCAGCACATGATAGGCTATACATGGCTGCCAGTGTATTTGGTGGAGGAAGAAACCAGGAAGTCCCCGAGAAGAACCACGGACCTACGGGAAGCTACTGGCAATCTTTCTCACATGCCCAGTTTCGTCGAGACATGACTCGAACTTACACGGACAGAGGTGAGATGTGTGCATGATTTGTGAAGGCGAGCGCCTTAGACCATTGGGCCATCCAGGGTTCATTCTACGATATCGCCACCATAATTATATGCATCTGATGGTGGACTGAAATGGTCATTTAAAGTAAGGAAACCACAGAGCCCTGGTAAGATACATATGTTGCATCGACGACCACTACATCTCTTGAGCCTATCAGCTCAAAATAGCGGGATCAAGGTCACAGAGGTGCAAAGAGGGTGTTTTGCTACTGTACAATCTATATAGACCAGGAGCTTAGTTTATCGTAGGCCTCTAATATTGATTTTCGTAGCACACCTTGCATACACCCACACCCTCAGTACAATATATTTGTCATGTTGGCATCTTAAAAGACAAAGTGTAAGAAATATGTTACCACCAGGTATCGCATTCTATTTATACTGTTAAGGGTTGTTGTGCTTGACTTTAGATGTCCACTGTCGTTCACGAAGCAAATATGCCACATCACATGGCACAGGTAGTTTATATTCTCATTACCTGTAAATATGCCACATCACATGTCACAGGTAATATATATTCTCATTACCTGTAAATATGCCACATCACATGGCACAGGTAGTTTATATTCTCATTACCTGTAAATATGCCACATCACATGGCACAGGTAGTTTATATACTCATTACCTGTCAACACAGGTAGTTTATATTCTCATTACCTGTCAACTTTCCACTGTATACTCTGATGAAGGAATTAAAAGCATTTGAACAGAATTGATAACGCTGACTGCGTGTTGGTGACGCGATATCTCAGTCTTCATCTCCATCATGACCTTATCAATAGCATGATTGTCCTCGTGTACGATAGCAAAAGAACTCCTTCATTGGATTCCGGCATGGGACTTCACTTTCGCCTGCACAGACCAGCTGCAAAAAATCCTTTGAGCTGAACAAGTGAGCGCATTTGACACTGTGACTTCATGCTCACACAGGTAATAACCTATACCAGTGCTGTGGGGCTTAGTCCTGTGTTGTCGATGTGGGATACAAAATCTTTCCTCTACCATTTTGCATCCACGGGAGAGGGATATGATGCACTTGATATTCCAGCTCCCTTTTGTCCTGTTGACCATCTGTGAGTCTGTCCGTCCCTCGTTTAGTACTGTAGTCTAGCTCCTCCTTCACCGATGAAGATACAGACGTGAACCTTTAGGATATAATTCGGGCTGGTCTGGAGATGAGCACGATGCTTTGAAATTTGATCTGACCCATTGGGTGGTGGCAGGGAGGTGGCGATTGTTTTAAAAAAATCTCAAATAACAATTGTATATATTGTGGGTGTAGATAAGTCGGTATGTATCATCGTCAAGGCCAGGGCAATAACACACACACACGCACGCACGCACGCACACAAACACACATGCGCGCGCGCGTGTGTGTGTGTGTGTGTGTATTTAGATTACCCCATCGGGTCTTGCCTCAGGGGAGGATCAGATGCTGCCCCTGGGTAATAACATGGAAACTGTAGCAATCCCCATCCCCATCCTATAACCATGTGAACCATGTGTACATTTAGTAGGTACTTGAAGATAATATAATATCCAATATAGACCTGGATCATGCTTTTGGATTAGGGGATTTGCCCTTGGCTCTTAACATGGAAATTATCAAGATTCTCACCTTATATATATATATATATATATATATATATATATATATATATATATATATATATATATATATATATATATATATATATATATACTCTAACTGGACATGAAGAGACAAAAACAAAATGTAAAGTGTTGCAATATTAGATGCGTGGCCTGGAAACGCTGGGATATGCAATATATTTTTATGGACAATTTGTGGACTTTCTGTTTTATGAAACATTTACGACACTTGGTATTATCCTTTGTGTTTTTCTCGACGCTTTTAGTCTGATGCAGAATCGAAAACATGCTTCTGAAACACGTGGAAAACTGTCAAGCTCACAAAGCATAGATTATGTCATTGATTTTGCCGATATCCATTACGAACTATAGGAGGCAGGGTGAGCTAAGCATTTCTAACTCGTGATCGGGAGTTGCAGATTCGAGTTCATCGCGGAATCGAGTTCATCCGTTGTCATCGCTATAGTGCCCTGCATCAAGGCACTCAAACTCAAGTTCCCAAAGAAGTACACACAGCTGTAATTGGCATCCAGTCAACTGTAAACGTGTACCACCAGTCACCGGTTTAGCCTGCACTTGGCCGGTGTTCTGTCTGGGGAGGAGATAGACACACGTTCTCACATTCCATTCTTTACATACAAACTGAGATAAGCTACGGTCTTCTGGATTTTAGTCATGAATCTTAAGGATACAATTTTTTTATCGTAGCACCTACCCTTATTTTCATTTTATAGGCTATCGAACGAATGAAAACAGAGCATAAAGAGATGAAGGAAAGTGGTAAAGTAGAACTGCCTAACGTTGACTCACTGCATGTGGAGTTCATGCCATTGGACCTGACATCCTTCTCCTCCACCATGTCCTTTGTTCAGAACTTCAAATCCACTCACAGACAACTCCACATCCTCATCTGTAATGCTGGTGTGGCCTTGACACCATGTGGTGAGTATATATATATATATATATATATATATATATATATATATATATATATATATATATATATATATATATATATATATATATATGACTCCCTCGTAAGCAATTATGTTTATGGGCCGATCAGAAAGCCAACTTCTGGTTTCTGTAAGCTATAATCCATTGGGTACGTTTCATTGATGATGTGAAAATTAAATGGCATCATTGGCTGGAAAAGCTACACAAATTCATAATGCAAGTCAATAATTCACATCATTCGATAAAATTCACTGCCAACGTCTCGAACACCGATCATATATTTTTGGAGGCACAAAAACTTGTCACAACTACGCTACATACAGACATTTATTTCAAAACGACTGTCAAATATCAGTACCTTCTGCCATCCAGCTGCCACTCAAAGCTCTGCACCCACAACATCCCCTTACAGTCAATCGCTTAGAATCAGTAGAATGTGCTCTGATGACAGCTTTCTATCAGATGTGCAGAGTGCTAACCCAACACCTGACAAAGCTGGGCTACAAAAAAGACCTAAATAGCTGAAGCGATACAAAGGGATAAGCAAACAAACCGTGCTTACCTCCTAAATACAGAGAAAAGATCATGTGAAACGAATACCCTTCATCATCACATTTCTCCCAAATAGTCCTCAAGAAAGTCGCATCATTCAAAAACACTGACCAACCACTGAATCGTATGAACCGCTTAAACTGATCTTTACACAGAAACCAGTTGTAGCATTCCGCTGGCCTCAAACTTTGAGAGATATGCTAATCGGGGCAAAGTTAAAGACAATCTTAAATCAAACAACAGTTGTCAAATCAAAACCTTGTGGAGACAAAAGATGTAAGACGCGCCAGCACATGAAAGAAATAAACACATTTTCAAGCACAGTCTCAGGTTCAAGGTAAAATATTCAGAGCCAGAATACAGCATAAAAGAGAGAATATGTGATCTTCCTCATACATGCAAGGTTCATTATCCAATATGTTGAAGAAACAAAGAAACTAAATATTAGAACGAATCTTCACGGATCATATTGGCAAACTAAAACTTTTGTACAGAAGTCTAGTGGCGGAACATTTCACTTCCCCCTTCCACACTTCAGAGATGTAATCCTGACCTGAATCACCCATAACTCAGAATGGAGCACAGAAAATAGGAAATCCAAAGAAACCTATAAGATTTGCTGGCTGTGAACACGCAAACCCAGCAGCTTAAATTAAGAAGAATACAAACGAGCAATTTTTCGTGGATAGATAACAAGAAATTTCTAAATTACCATACTCACATTGTTCTCATATTATTTCGGTTTATCAAACCCATGATCTCAACTTCTATTCTTTTGTAAATACATAATTTCAAATGTAAAACTGCATATACCTTATTTTTATTTTATTTTTGCAATTAGTGACAATGCAACTTTGTAATACTGCTTTAAAACAAAACTTTTACTAGTTTTGAGAAATCGCCATTTCAACAAGATACTATATCCGGGGAAGAATTTTAATTGACAGTTGTCGACTAGCCCATAAATAGCTCAAACTTGTATTGCTGACCTACTTGCTTACGCCATCAGTTACATTTCTTTGTTCTAATTGCATCGTTTCTGTAAATACCTACAGTTCTAGATCACGTAGATCCTGTACAAAAATTACTTTTCTGTGTTTTGTTCTTGTCTCATTTGTGTACTAGTCCCGAATAGCATTGTTTTGTTTTTTTTGTTTTTTTTTTTTGCCCTTGAGAAAGGAATCGGTAGATTTCAAAAGCGCTTGGACTCGTTTCACACCAGTTTTGCACTATTGTGTGTCAGTTTGTCATTGATATATACGATTTTTCCTGATCAATACAATCTTTATGATCCAGTGCTATCGGGAAGAGTGTGTGCTTATTCCATATTGGAAAATCTGAACATTTTCCTGGAAGCTTCTGAATCCCTCGTATATCCTAATATCGTGGTAGAGAAGAATACATTTCAATATCCTTTTTTTATATATAATTTCATAAGTTATCTCTCAAGATCAAGATACATGTACTTCCAAATTGTGCACCATTTTGATCCTATGACTTTACAACAAGGCTAATATAAAATCGGGTTACATCTCTTATAAAAGCTTTAATCTTTCCTTCTAAGCACATGCACCGCCATGCTTGTCCATGTAACTTTTATTCAAGCATGAAATGCTTTCTTCTGTCCAGAATAAACGAATTCCCCTCCCCTATGTGGGGAATTGAAATCGGCCGTGTCTGTTTAATTGTCTCTGAAAGAGAGAAGGTGGGGGTGGGGGAGAGATAGAGTGAGAATAACTTGACATCTGTTACAGGGAATGAAATGAAATTCGGTAAGACTATTAAGGATTATATAATAAAACAAGGTTAGATTTTGGAGCTTGTTCGCAGACAAATGCTAGAATGTTGCCTTAATGAATAAATGAAAACATTAGCATACGGGAGGCGGGACAAAGGAGTTGGAATATACGTTAGGTTGTCTTTGGTGTAGTTATCGTAATCAATTTCTGCATGCGTTAAATTTCATTCGTTTTCTCTACGGTGCTTACTGATGCTTGTCGTGTTAAATGCAGTATCGGCTTCCTTTACCACGTGTCTTTCAATTTCTCACTCATTCCTTTGTTGTAATTATATCCTGTGATGGACGAATCTTCTCTCTCAGTTTAATTAGCACGCAAGGTTTGTGAATACTGACCAGTTTATGAAACGGGTTTGGCGTGGTTTTTTTTTTTTTTTTTTTTTTTTTTTTTTTATTCTTTGGCATAATTTTTATTTCAATCCATAGTAAACATCCTTCGGGCAAATCTTTATTCTGTCTCATAAATCTACATTTTTCTCTAACAGGAAGAACAGATGATGGATACGAAACTATGCTCCAGGTAAGGGTTCATCTCCATAACGTATATGTTCATTGCTATCAAACAAACCGCACTAATACATCGATTATTACTGCTTGTAACGTTTAAAGATAATTTTAGTTTAACAGCTAAACAGCGTTGTATGAATTAATCATTAGATGTCCTCATATCATCTGGTCAGCAGATGATATCACCATTTTGGTGTATCTGCACTTCTGCAAATATATTGTGATCGTTCATAGATATATGTCCGTCATTCAGTCGGGTCTCCATGCAACCTAAACTCTGTGTGCACGGATAGAAAGAAGGTGATTATATTATGTATTATTTCCCCCCGGATGACTAGATGACAACAAAGGTTAAGGATCCTTGATATAGTGCCCATGGGTTGGAGGTAGGGTCAAAGGTTACATTTTGTATAAATAATATTGAATATTACTCGTAACCTGAAGTCCTCCTAAACCGTTTAAGAAAGGGCGATCGTATTTTGGATTGTGCTATGATGGTCGAGCAACGACACAGAAGGTTTCGGATCCTGGATGCAGTCTATGCAGTAGTGTGAATTGGAGTGTTGTTCATGGGACTGTAAAGTAAAATATAAGTACAAGCATTTATCAGGGCTTATTTATCTCGTTAATTATACTCTTAGTAGTTCAAAAGTGATATAATTATCGTTACTAATTAATTAATGTACGTTAAAAACTCACTTATCTAACCTAATGAAAATATCTAACTTCTAAAGTCATCCAAATCGTGAATAACAAAGTTTTCTATTTAAGGAAAGGTCTTCAAAACGAAAACTAGTATTTGCATTTTATTATTCTCAAATAGCATTCAATATTAAAGCATTTTGTATGAATATCAGTTGATTTAAAA
Organism: Margaritifera margaritifera; assembly: GCA_029931535.1. NCBI lineage: Eukaryota > Metazoa > Mollusca > Bivalvia > Unionida > Margaritiferidae > Margaritifera > Margaritifera margaritifera. Next base: position 528,823 of record JAQPZY010000917.1, on the reverse strand, counting down.
TATATAAAAATAATATATGAACAGCAGTTTCATAAATAATAAAAGTAAATAACTATGTGTACATTGCACAATATATAAAGAAATCAAACTTTATTATATTGCTAGGTGAACTATCTGAGTCACTTCTTGCTGACAGCGCACCTTCTGCCCGTGCTGAAGCGCTCAGGCGAGGATTGCCGAATAGTTAATGTTTCCAGCGGGGCGCACTCATTTTGTAAGTTCGATTTGGACACAATTAACTACAGTGGAGATCCCCAAAAATTCGGTAGGATGGACTACTATGGAAGATCCAAGTTATACCAGGTAAAGGAATATGACACGAAGATAAGAAAGTTTTTTTTTTTTTTTTTTATACAGTGAATGCTATGTTTCAAACCAATGTCTCCCGATTATCGAATTTGTACTGTTTTGTAAATCACTAAATTTCACAATTGTTCTTAAACTTATGGAGACAAGTAAATTTCCAAAACTTGTATTCCAGTTTATAGCAACATGAAAACAATATGAGTGATATTAGCAAATCGCGAAAATTTGTCGCGAATTCGCTTAATTCGCAAGACCTTAAAATATCGTGATTTATACTTATATTCTCGTTACCGGTTATATTCGTCTGGACATCCATTTGTTGCTCATTTACACGGAACAACCAATGTTAAGGACTTGCCATTAAATTATATTTTTGTAATGTCAGTTGCAAACGTTGCTCAGTCAATGCAAAATACCATCACATATCGTGTTATTTCAGCCAATCATATTAAGTGTATGGTGTACAAGTAAAATCAGATGTGCAAATGTCAGTTGCATGTAAAAACTTTCAAAATGCACAGCGATCTCATAGGTATCGGAAACAAATTCTGTTCTGTTTTCCTGATTTTCATCAAAGTTATGCTGAATTTGCCGAACGTCATCCATATTACACGACAACAAGATTTCACAATATTATGTAAAAAAAAAATGATTTAGTTTGGTTTCGTGAAGTTTAGCGCCATTTTTTAGCTCATGATAGGTTATATATGTCGGCCAGTTTATTTGGTTGAGGAAGAACTCGGGAAGACATCGGAAACAACCAACGACCCACTGGAAGCTTCTGGCAAGCTTTCTCAGATACCCACGTTGGTCGAGCCAAGACTCGAACTCATGTCGACAGAGGTGAGATGTGTGAGTATCTGTAAAGCGAGCGCCTTAGACCACTCTGCCACCTTGGGCCCTATGTAGAAATCCAGCTTGTTCAGAAGTTATATCTTTCGGTACCCAACTTATAGACAGGAATCTGAGGTTTTCATGTGATGACGTCGTATGGTTGATTGATTCATATATTTTTTTACTGACGGTAATTTGGTACTTAATGATTATGATATTGTCGTGATTAAAAAGCAATCGGTGTACGTTTGGGCTTTTCGGTCAATGATACGAACATACTTTGGAAATGATACAGGGACCACCCTTGTATACACGTATAAGTAAATGGTTTTATGAGAAGTCACGCATTAGCCCAAAATTTATCGAGGTCACTCATCGATTGAGATGGTTTCATCTTGACTGAAACATTCCAAGTTCGAGTTTGATAGAGAAATTTTACTTATTCGAATAATTTCTTTAGATTATCATGACACTTTCAGTAATGTACTATTTTACCTTGCGTTTGAACAAGTTCTCCGCCATTTTCAGACGATTTCCCTCTTTTTACTCTGCATCATTCTATCTAAATAAATCCTATCAGCACAGTTTTTCAGAGTATACCGCTGCCGTAAGGCTGTTTTGATCCATAGTCTATCTGAGCCTTATTCCTCTTCTCCTCTCATTAGTTTTACGAGCACGTTGACTGTATTATTTTTATTAATTTTCCTTCGTTGAAATTCTCTGAAATGAAGGAAAAGGAACCAGTCTAAGTATGGCGGCTAAGATGAACTTAATCGTGCTGTAACTGGCATATTGTGACACATGTTCACATGCTGCCTTTTAACTTCACCAGCCTTGTACTAAGTCGCTCCAAATAAAGAATTCCACATTTTCTTTATACTTGTTATACAAATCTTCACATTAAGAAAAAATACCTAAGGAAACAGGTAACAAATAGTGGGGTTTTCTGCAGGTAACATATTGAACACCAGATTTTACCCCGTTGTGGCAGTGGTGTTATCCTACCAAAATGAGGTAACTCACTATAAGGACTATGTAATCCGAGGTGGAATTCGGACAGAAACGCCTCGAGGGGCTCCGATTCGGTTAAACAGTTCACTTTTATTGGGCAATTATTTTTTCCTACACGACCAGGCCGGTTCCATCTGGTTTGGCGAATGCACCTTTGTGATGATAGCCATGCTCAAATATTGAAATTTGACGTGCTGTTTAAGTATAGGTGGTTCTCGTGTGTAAAAATAAAAATAAACAACTTCTGGGTACAGTTTTGGTACTTAATTTTTGTATTTAGTGGTTCATAACTTAAAACTAACGATTATTCACGTTTTGCTGTGTGCAAATGTCTGCTGTCCAGACAACTCGGGGAAGACGTTGAAACCACAGGCTAATTCTCTTTACTCGTTTTCCGACATACGTTTGCACACAACAAACCGTGTATAATTTCTATATTACAGAACTCATTCCTACTGCATTTGTCAATGTTGACTATACTGACCTCAAATGGGGAAATCGGACCCCATTATCGAAGCTATGAACACGTGATTTAGTAGCTTAAATTCAAAACTAAAAATGAGACTTAACCAAGAGACAAAGGTAGACTTAAGAAAAATATGTAAAATCTACTTCTACGTAAAACCTTGTAAACTCGGTATTGCTAGAACTGGGTTAGTATTCAAAGAGTTTCAAGCATAAAAGCTCAAAAACGCCTAAAAACAGGTGTGATACTTGGAGAATGTTTGTAATTAAATATCATATACTAGTAAACGAACCAACGTTAAGAAGATCCTGAAAGTTCTTTGATTCTAATGTCATTATAATAACCGTTATAGAACTTCAAAGTTACCTGACTTTGCAGTTTAGGTTCCAAGTTTGCGTTTACCGATAAACGATGTCCAACATTAGTCTTCAAAGAAGCACTTTCATCACCAATAAAAACTGCATACATACATACATACATACATACATACATACATACATACATACATACATACATACATACATACATACATACATACATACATACATATGTTTTAGCACAAAACGAGGATTATTTAGTTGTATTATTTTCTGTCTGTATGGAGGTGAACAGACCTGTCTGTTCAGTAACATGCCTAATCATTGGGGTGGCTAAACCTGTCACCACACCTGTACAGGTCATAGTGTTTTCAAAATCCTGGCCGTTTTTCCTTTTCATGCCTTCCTGGCACATCTGGCCACTGTAACAGATCGCTATCCAAGTCTGTTCAGTGCAATTTCTCTGCCTCCTCCAAACTGAATTTAAAATCTCTTTTCCTACATATTTTTGTTTATGCGCCAGGTCGTATTCTATCTTCCTTTTTTTTATTCCCTAGTTGTATTTAAAATTTGCTCCGATACGGGGGTCTTCTTTCTCCTTCCGGAATAGATATCGGAACTATCTCCAACTTTCTCTTCAAATTTCTTACATTATATCCCATTGACTGTTTTATTTTCTAATGTTGGTGATTCATTGCTGCCATTTTACTTTAATATGTAAGATGGGAATGGCACTAGTAATTAGTGACTTCGCACTGATAATCGGTGGTTTCCTTTAGATACTAAATTTTTTTTCTCCTCCTTCGCAATTGTATTCCACCTCATATGACTTCGCAGGCAGACTTTATAAGTTTAAAGGACTTAGCTATTATTGATTGAACAACAAACAATACACGGGGCTTACATTAGCGTAGCAAAGGTAAGTACTGAGGGGTAGGCCTACAGGAGGGGTAGGCCTACATAGCATCTGCCAAGTTATACCAAATTTTGTAAATACAGTAAACAACCAGAACAGTGAAATATCTGCAACGAAAAACCCGCAATGTACATTGTTTTCTTTATCTGTGGTATTTCCTCAAGACAGTTATTTTAATTTAGCTCTAAATTTTGGTGTAAATGAAGAAGATACTGGAACACGCCAGGGATATAAAAGCACCTCATGGCTTGAGGTCAATGTTTCCCCTATTTCCAAGGCCCGCAAGACAACATTTGTTGTCAACTGAAGGATTTGTGAACGCGCTCATATCACAAATAATTTTCATCTAATCAGAGTAGTGACCATTCATTCACAAGACTCGAATTTCACACTTGCATGTTTTTTCGTGCTTCACATTTGTATGATTTATCAGTACGCATTTCTAAGTCGTAAATAGTTATTTCAAACCACGTAATACGAAACGTGACCCAAACGCCTAATACACAGAATTATTCGTATCTCGAATTACTGCTAATATGTGAGAATATCTCGAGAATTCCTTATATTTAGAATTTAGAAGGGCCATTTTACGAATCTGATCCATGCTATCATTAAGTCCCGTGAACACGGTTCAGTATTAATAACGCCTCTACCTGATCATTGGCTAACTGCTCGGTTTGAAAAATATCTTCCCAACACCCATTCTCCATAATTATAAAAGTACTAACTAAAATCTAACAAAGCTATAAACGGAGACGTAAATAAAAATAGCACATACGCTAGGTTCGTTACAATACTATTCTGCTTAAACAAAATCAACAATTAACGAGTATAAAAAATAATGCACGTTCCTGCTTTGAGGTGGCAATATGAACGGTAAGTAATGTGACCTCAAATCGTGCAAATCAAAATCAATAATAATTACTGACTTCGCATTTTATTGAGCTACGAAATAAGATTTTTAAGTTTGCAACTGCTTCTCGGACTTAATTACGACTAATTTAATTCTAGCAATGATGTTTTTTGAATGTACAGTATTTGAACAGAATCGCGACCTATTAACTATTTTTGCAGATTTGTGTGTCTGTGTGTACCAAGTCTAGTAATCCTGTAGTATTTTGTATGCTGTAATTTAGTTCCACTATCCTCAGCATTCTGTGCAACTAAGTTTCATATTTTAAATTCAAGGTGATGCAGATGCACACGCTAAACAGACGGTTGAAGAATTCCAACGTAACTATCTCTTGTGTCCATCCTGGCATGGTTGCCACCGAAATCGGCAGGTACAGTCAGGACATTCCTTTCGGTAAAACGTTCTTTGGAATCTGCAAACTGCTAGGTAGGTTATACATTAACAAACTTTAATACCCCTCTTTGCGTAACTGACCCAGAACTCTTGTTCGATGATATATGGTGTGTATATATATATATATATATATATATATATATATATATATATATATATATATATATATATATTATGGAATTTGTTTTAATGGTCATCAGTTTCAAAATAGCGACACTTCTTGAGCAAGAAAATAACACACAAACACCATCGACAGGATTAATGTTTGGATGGAGTTTCGAGCACAATACTTCAGATTTCTAATTAGCTATTTCCACCTCAACAGTGTGAAAATGTTTAGGGACAAAGTGACTATGTTTTACCAAAATTGCATGAAATATCTTTCCTCATTAGTTTCGTCCCGACGGACAAGTTGCCCATGTCCTCCGTCGTGTTACAGGGCAAACATACAGACAGGCATTCTGGGTAAGGAGAACTTAACATACCGTGAAGGCAAACACTTTGAAAATAGCAAAATTGATTAAAATCATTTGAATGAAGACTAGATTTTTTTCTTTTAAACATGTACATAAAATGAATTCATAGGATAATGAAACAAAGTTTGCGCATTCGTTTTTTTTTTCTCCCCATACTTTCCTATCGCTGATTATTACGAACAATTTTAGGACCACAATTATTTTGTCATTAGTAAGTTGGCCAAATATTACTTTAAGTTTTCAGTATGAAGGTGGTGCCTTGTATTTGAGTTACGCTGGCATGCCTGGAGAAAACACTACCATCTGCAGGTCCAGGAAAATTTTCATCATTTTTCATCACAAGCAGGCATACATTTTTTAGTCTTGACTCGTATAAAATACTTCAAAAATGATTTTTCAAGTATGTTTAATATTGGTTGTACTTGGTATAAATATATATCTGCTCCTTTTGAATGGTTAATATGCATGAAAATTCTAGAACGAAATGTATTCTATGAATATATAGATTATCAAGCATTCTCGGACATTTCTTTTTTACTAGTCATGGTCACTAAGATGTTCATAGTTCGTCTAACATTAAACAAATGTCTTGCTGCTTTCTATCCGAAAAGATAAAGTTTGAATGAAAAAACAAGGCTTATCAATTTTTGACAATGCAGCTGATTGAATTATGGCGAAACATGGAAAGAGTTTTAAGTTATAAATCTCTTCGTGTTTTGTGAAAAGGAAGACTCAGTCCTTGCTAACTTATTCCTTGGCGAATCGCCATATTGGAATGCCATACGTCACGAGATACGGGCACCCATTGGTAGAAATTGCCCAATTGAAGCTTCAAGACGTTTGTCGTGAGATAAATCGGAACTGACAAACATCTTGGTGACCAAGACTTACTTTTTACTCATATTTGGTTTATTCTAAATGTGTTTCCTCTGGAAATAAGGTTTGATAAAGGAATCCTTTGATGGCGCTAAGACGATTATCAACACAGCTGTGAACCCAACCCTCAATGGAATAGGAGGTGTCTATTATGTGGACTGTAAGCCTGCAAATACGTCCTCAACATCAAAGTAAGTCCTTTAAATGATTTCCAAAGACCTATTGTCACTTATCACTTTGTCTCATACTTTGCATTCTTTATATTTTATTTTATTTTTGTACCGCTTTATATTGCTGGAAATAAGAAACCGCACTGCCTTAATGTCTCATTTTGAATCCCTCGGCCGAGTGTGGCATCTGTCAATTAACAATAGTTTAACAGGGATTCAAATGGACCTCTAACCAATTCGATCGTCGGCTAAGTGTGAGTCATTGCATTATATGCTGGCAGAACAAGAGCTTGTCCAACAGAGTCGGACAATGTAATTCGCTTTATAACGTACTCAAATTCAATTCTGTATAACTTCAACGTGTATTATTAAATTTTCATGCAATTTTCACAATATGCTTATGTCTGTTTCAATTAATTGTCCATTTTTGAAACGAAAAAAAGCAGTATTGAAAAATAGATATGTAAATGAGTAGTAGGAGCATTTTCCGTTTCTCCGACGTGCTGTAAGACTATCAGTGCTAATAATAGATATTACCATTGCACTCATAATAAACGTTGAAGCAGAAACAAAACTTTCCTTATACTTACGGTTAATCTAGTACAAGTTTACATGGTTTTATCTGGCAATATGTATAATGAGAGCATTCATGAGCTCAATTTGTTCGCTGTTACAGAAACGAAGCTTGGCAAGCAGCATTGTGGGAGTACACACTGAAAGAGTTGAAGAGTTATCTCCCCGAAGATATTATATACTGCCTGGAGGGAGCTGATCCTGCTTCAGAATTATAATACCAGCTCTTTTTTTGTTGTTTTTAATATATCAGACTCATATATGCTTTAAATGATGTCTAAGGGGCAAGACAAGTATTTGTGGGGAAACCCGTGTATTAAAACAAAATCATGAATATTCAAATATGAAACCGTGGACATGCATATGTTTGAGGCATTTTCAATCCTGTTATTTGATTCGACTTTTAACATCATTTTACCTACACGTTTATTTGTATAAATTCAGGGTTTATTTTGTTACAGGATTAATTACATCCATAAGTGGTATCTGCTTCTGTGTAATTACACATGTAAGTACACATGGAAGCGGAGCTTTACTTTCTTCAAATATTTTCCATATTTTACAGGATAACGAGTAAAGCAGTCAACTGTAAAGCGTAATATATCCTTGTTCACAAAATGGCTGTGCTTGTACATTTGGAATATCTGTTCCATATTTCCACCGTTCTTTTATAAACATTCACGTGCATGCTAATATGTATTTTGTTTTTTTTACTGTTTAGTCTCAAGGCAAAAAGTATGAATATTTGAAAATTACATGAAGGTTCAACACGTTAGGAACATAGGTGAAAAAAGCACAAATCACGTTCCTTAATAATCCATTGGAATAATCTGTGTTAAGTACTGACCACTTTTAGTCTGATGATAGAGAGAGAGAAAAAAAATAGACAGAGAGGGAACGGTTGAGTGGGGGGTCGTGGTAACAAAATGATGACTTTGCAGATATTTTGGGGGTTTTCTCAGTGATTTTCTATAACTGTCTGAATAACTACATCGTAAATAGTTCATTGACCAACATAAATCCAATTGCAAAGAACAGCGTGACCATGATTGGCAGACATAATGTTCCAGTATATACCAAACTATGGATGAGTTTTACATCCGGGTACTTTGAAATGATCTCTCATTCGGCTGATCTGGGTGCATTTAGTACTTTCCCCTAAGAAAGCCTCTATTCTGAGGCGAATAAATCATTACCGTATCCCATAAGAACGAAACTGTCTCTTCAGTATGCTTCCAAACTATCTTCTAATCCGTCGAACCCCGATAATGATGTAGTGTGTAGTCCCAAATACCAAAAACCTGTACGCTCAGAAAGCAAACTTCATTCCACCTTTGGCATACGAATTAATCCTCACTTAGAAACAACAAACATCAATGCTGGAAATATTGGAAAATTTTGTATTTTCGCAAATCACCACCGTGTTTATCAAAACCTCACAAAATTTATATTTGATCATTTGGGAATTTTAAAAATCCTCAACAAATCCTCTTCCTTTTCAAAGTAAATTCAATGAAATCAGAGTCCCCTATCGTAGCCATACGCCCAAGTATACAGACGGTTCAAAAGATGGAGACAAAGTTGGAGCTGCTATTGCAACACTCCATGGCATGGTTATAGGATAAAGCCTCAATTTTACTGCAGAAATTATGGCTATACTCAAAGCTTTGAACATCGTTGAAACCTCTAAAACAAATTTCATCATCTCTTTGAGTCCCATTGCTGAATCTTAAATTTGACAACTCGTTAATATTCCAGATATTGCAGAAACATGATGTTCTTATACAATCTGGGAAAAGGATTATATACTGTTGGCTGCATGGTCAAGTTGGTTCAAAGGGTAATGAAAGAGCAGATAGGGCAGATAAAGCAGTCAAAGCTGTCCCGCAGTCGCCTGTATCCGAATGGAAGACTCCCTATACTGACTTAAGAAATTGCATAAATCCTCATGTGCGTCATACTTGGCAACATGTGGAATAAAAAGCCCACAAACAAACTTAAGAACGTCAAACCATCTACTGGATAGTGGCATGACAATCAGGGCCGGCTTAAGACCTTTAGAGGCCCTAAGCACTGAAAAGAGTATAGTGCCCCCCCCCCCATATAATAACTCACCCACCCCCGTAATTTCTCATTTTTTTAAAAAAAATTTTGGTGCCCCTGCTTTGCTGGTGCCCTAAGCACGTGCTTAGTCTGCCTATTGGGTAATCCAGCACTGATAACAATATAGAACAAATCGGAGAGATGAAGTGGTATTGTGTAAATCGCGTATCGGATACACATACCTGACTCATGCATACCTCTTTGAAAGGTGAACCTCGATCGGAATGCATATCCTGCCGATGTCCACTGACAGTGGAACACATTCTTATTGAGTGTGTCGATTTCCACCGTGTGAGGCAGAATTATTTTGAGGTGAACTGCTTGAAGAAACTATATGAAGACGTACCTCCCGAGAAAATCTTGGAGTTTTTTTTAAGGGAATGCGGTTTACATAAGACATTTTAACCATGTTTTTGGGATTTTACATATTTTACCTTTATCTGTTTTTTTACATACATTTTATGGAATTTAAAAATATTTACGTTTTGTATTGTATCTAGTTGCAGTTCTTCCTAAATGTTTGTGCAATTCATTTTTACATTTTCCAGACTTTATCTTTAGATGGCACTACATAGCCACTTTTGGGCTGAGGTGCCGTAAAACACTAATACATACATACATATTCATTCGGCTGAGGCGAAGGACTCATTGTACTAATTATATGGAAGAATGGGAACCAGTCTAGAAATGGGTGAAGATAAAATGGAGTATATATGGGTTTGAAACTGCCAAGATTGGTTGATAATGAAAGTAATATTTTAGTAAAAAGAATCTTTTGAGAGCTTATCCTAGTTGTAACTGATAAAAACAGAGACAATGTTTTATTGATGAAATTTCAGTCCTTTTATGGACTCGAGTTTGGAAAACTCGTTGCTTAAATTAGCACCTGATTCTTTGGTGAAGAATTGAAAACACATGTTTCAAACACATGTAGATCAAAAAATGCCGCCACTTATATGGTTTCCTCCACACAGAAGCATGCATCAAGGATATGTCTACGCTGATAAGTATAGGTTTGATCATGAGCATTCAGAAAGTTAAAGTTATTGGGTTTACTATGGGAGCTGAATTAGTACCGTGAGTCCTGAAAACTGGATCCTGAATGCAGACATAACGTTTATGACCTTATTTTGCAGTATTGGCGGTATTATACACTTAAATAACGATGTAAGTATTATAGAAGGTATTTTATTAAAAGATTTCCACACTCTCATGGAGAATAAGTATAAGGATATGAATTTTCTGTCCCAATCTTGGTTCTTATGCCGGTAAAAACCGAGTCATTCACAGCATCGAATGGAGTCCACAAACAATGGCTCTTGAAGTCATGAAAAAGCCGCCTATACATGTGTACCTTTCTAATGGTAATGTCCCACTTTCTTACCTGTATTGGTACCTGTGACGATGACTTTTCTCTCCCGAGGGAGGGTTATTACTGGAAAAGAATGCTGGCATCATATTGTACTGCACATGTGTTTGGCTTATCTAAACGACATTCGATGTTTATTTTGTCATTACGCTATGCAACAGTAACTTCAATCTTTGCGCAGCTTGTATAATAACTATGAAAAATAATCACTGTAACTGCTTCAAAAGAAGCAAAAACTATCCAAGATTTAGAAGCAGTTTTATCTAGCTTTGTGCCAATTTCACAGTGACCCAAACATTCTATGAATATCGTGATGGAAGTGCTCATTATGTATTTTGTTTATATCCCTTTCTATTGTTTATTTCGGTATCTACTAGTATCTATATGGAAAAGGGAGAACGTCGACATACGTAGAATTCGTTCAGATTAAGCATACTGTGTTAGAAGATACAATATCCATAATTCACTGCTGGTAAAGGTGTCACACCATAATTATATTTCTTTTCTCCACATGTTAAAGACTTTCGCTTTTATCTTTCATCTATGCAATACAGGGCAGTGAGTGTCAGCCTTCTCTGTAAATTTTTCCGTTATTAGTATAGTGTGGCAATATGGTAACAACAATGGAACTATGGCGACAATGGAAATTAACATTAAGCTACCTTTTTAAAAATACGTCACTATAGCGACAATGGGAATTACATGTTAAAAGTTCCATTGATTTAACATTAATGTGGCTCTATGGCAACAAGTTGAAAGTTAATATTAAAAATTAACATGACATTTCCCCTTATATATGTATATATACATACATATATATATATATATATATATATATATATATATATATATATATATATATATATATATATATATATATATATATATATATATATATATATATATATATATAATGTAAAAAAAATCGCCCTATGGCAAGAATGGGAAAATCAATGTTAAACTGTGCATTACATTTCCTCCTGTCGCTATAAATGTTTTTGGTTTTGGGTGCAAAAATGGCACTATGGCGAAAAGGTAATGTTAAAAATATAAATAGGTTTGACATACACTTTTAGTGGTCAACACCCACACTTACTAATCAACACGCCGTTTTGACTGACCAACACCCAGTCATCTACTAAACAACGCCCAGTCATCTACTAACTAACACGCACACTTATCCAACACGCCGTTCGAGTGACCAACACCGACTCATCAACTGAGCAGCACCCACACTTACTAACCAACGAAAAGGATAGTAATATACACACACTATACACACAAACACACTTTTATACCATCACAAAAAGCTTAGGATGTAAAAGAAGTTTTGCAAGTGATTTATTGATTTTGTCGCTTGTAAGTTCGTCACTAAACAATTTCTTATAGGCATAAGTTCCTAACCTGTTTATAGTACACGGTTAGAACCTACTAGATGATTCTACATGGGATGGATTAAAAAAATGGACGGATAGAGAAAAATGGTGACATTCTACTGAGTAGAAATTTCATTAAACTTACAAGTTATTCACGCTGGTATATGTCAACTGCTCTTTTGAATATTTTGATATAAAATTTAGCGGAAGCGATATCGAAACAGATTTGATGGGGGGGGGGGGGGGACTTGTTAAAAGCGATAGCCGTATCCTCAGGACCTTAAACTGCCACCGCTCCCTCCGCCCTTAAAATTATTTCGATGTCTCTTCTTGACTCTATCATCATCATCTCTCTCTCTCTCTCTCGCATGTACTATGTATATATGTGTGTATGTATGTATGTATGTATGTATGTATGTATGTATGTATGTATGTATGTATGTATGTATGTATGTATGTATGTATGTATGTATGTATGCATGCATGCATGCATGCATGCATGCATGTATGTATGTATGTATGTATGTATGTATGTATGTATGTATGTATGTATGTATGTATGTATGTATGTATGTATGTATGTATGTGTGTATGTATGTATGTACGCATGTATGAAATCATACTTTTCCTCTGTTTGATGATAGAAAGCTTGTTGATAATCATTTGCTTCACAAGATAAACTTATAGCAATTTTCTTCCCTAAAAAATAATCCAGTAAAAAGTATGAAATAATTAAGCACTGTCACCTTCAGTTTGTCTTCAGTGAAAGTCTTCTAACATATTTCAAAAGTGTTTCCCTATTGAACCAATGTAATCAAATCAGATGTTTACTGAAGTACTGACATCGGTTTCTAATCCATCGAATTTCGCGCCGGTCTTCACTCACGAAGGCATGATGGAACTGTATGATTTACCTCCATCGCAATAGCAATTGTAACACACACACACACACACACATACAGAGAGAGAGAGAGAGAGAGAGATAGAGAGAGAGAGAGAGAGAGAGAGAGAGAGAGAGAGAGAGAGAGAGAGAGAGAGAGAGAGACTTTTAAAAGTCTAATCAAATATTGTTACAATATGTAGCCTTTGTTTCAACTTGTTCACATTTTCAATGAACTGTGCTCTGATGGTATTGGGAATTAGGAGTATGATATTTGATATGGATCGATCATTTCCTCCTTAAAATCGCTAGAGTGATCTTCAGCCAGAATTTCTCCCTTAGTATATGGCGACACATTATGTCGTCATTGCTTTGTTTCGAGTTTCACCTTGGAATGGTATGATTGTTTCATTACGGCACACTAATCAAGTTTGATTTGCCTAGGATACATCTCCCTCTCACTATATATAGTGCCCCTACGTAAGAGGATACATTCATTCGGTTTCAATCTGTGAAGATGGAGGAGCCACAATAGATTACACTTTTTGTCAGAGATTTACAATAAGTCATTGGAAAATAAACTTACAACAAGACTTCTAGAAAAACTCCAGACTTCTCCTCACGAGATAAAAGTAAAGATACATGTTATGTCTGTCAAGAGAAAGGATACTGGGCTACATAGTATGTGTGTATATGTGTTTATCTTTTTACACTTCCTACACATGGATGTTTGTGAGCATGTGTGAGCACTCCTACCCTTTTCAAGGGTGATAGTATGTTTGCATATGTGCGCGAACATTCCTACCCTTTGCAGGATGATAGTATGTGTGCAACTTTTTCGTTGGTTAGCAGGTGTAGGTGTTGGTCAGTAGATGAGTGGGTGCTGGTCAGTCACACGGCGTGTTGTTTAGTAGGTATGTGTATGACCCTTCCTACCCTTTTCAGAGTTTTAGGATGTTTGTGTATGTGCTAGCACTCCTACCATATTTATTGGTTAATAAGTGTGGGTGATGGTCAGTAAAACGGTGTGTCATGGATGTTTGTGTGTATGTGTGTAAGCAATCCTACTCTTTTGGGGAGGGGTAATAGTTTGCTTTCTGCATGTGTGAGCACTCCTACACTTGTGTGTGAAAGTATATATATATATATATATATATATATATATATATATATATATATATATATATATATATATATATATAGTGTGGTTTTGAGTATAGTGTGTGTACATTCCGACACTTTTCTCTCCTTACACTTCGCTGCAAGAGTTACAGAGATAATAAGGATGGTAGGGTGGTAGTTTTGTTTATCATTGAATAATAGGGAAGTTAATTGGGGGGGGGGGCGACAAAGGGAAATATAATGCATGTTTTAATGTTAACTTTCCCATTGTTGCCATAGAGCCATTTTTGTACATTATTAAAAAACATTATAGCCACAAGGGGATATGTCATGTTTTTAATATTAACTTTCCCCTTGTCGCCATTGAACCACATTAATGTTAAACCTATGTACATTTTAACATGGAACTTCCAGTTTCACTATAGTGACATATTTTAAAAATGGCGACCGTAAAGTTTATTCTCATTGTCGCCATAGTTCCAATTTTTGCCGCCAGATCGCCACACTATACTACTTCGGTTACTATGGATTCATTCGAGGTATTTCAGTCAATTTTGGTACGCAGGTGCAGAAGTTATTTTTACGAATAAAAATGTTCTTTTTTCAATATATCTCATAGCGGCATAGAAACAACGCGCAGCATAATTAGAGTGACGACGGAAAGCTATGGACTATCGGGTTGTTTAAGTAGTAGGATATATGATAATTCTGGACCACTTGCACCAACTAACAGCCGTTATTTTAGGATGTAGCAATATACTTGTCTTTCTGTCTCCTCCCCTCGCTGCAAACGTCTCCATATTTCAACCAAACACGTTACGTATCACGGTATGTTAAATTAAGCGTTTCATATGTGCCTTTTGCTAGTTTTAAGTTTTCATTTTTAATATTTTTTTGTGTTGGCATAAAAATAAAACAAAATTTGGTGGATTTGTAATTTCTGTCTTTTTCAAGAAGCGTAACTCTCAAACTAATTGAAATACTACTACCTAACTTTGTATACATTGCACAGAGCTGTCTTTTGCTTCTAAAAATATTCCACTCTGAATATTTGCTTTATATCACCATGGTAAAATCCAAAATAGTGGCCGTTTTGTTTTCTTCATTTCATGCATTTATCTTAATGTTTCTAGCACTATCACATGTACAAGGAATAAACATGATGTGTGCCTTCATCCGGATTACTAGCCACAATGTAGGTTGATGTTACGTTTTACGCTCCAGTGGAATGGATAAGATCTTGCGTTTATCTCCATCTCAGAAACACTGTTGCCTTACAGTGATGAACTTTGAAGCTTCACAAAGGATTCAACACAGCATGACCAACTATATGTCATAGTGGCCGAACTGTATGCTCCAGTGGAAAATGTAACTCTTTGCTACTATTGCAACCAAAAGCCACATTCGTCTCAACACTACATTCAAATTTAGTGTCATAGCATACGCGATCGATATGTCTGTTGTCAGTATCTATCTATCCATCTATCTAATATTTAATACTAATAAAACAATTTTCTGCTGTTCGTTATTATCATAAGAAAAAATCAGACATCAAGGAAAAAGAGAAAAGAATGCACACATACATAAGCAAGAAAGAAATAATGACAGTCAGCAGCTAGTAACACAATACAGACAATCCTTTATATGCAAATTATAAATATAATTTATACATGCCACATATCAACGAAAATAGGAGTAAAATAGAAAACAGAGATTACAAAACTTTCTATATATAGATCACATCAATGAATCACGTCTGTCAAATAACAATACAGCTTTGACAATTTATTCATAAATTTCTTGCTTCCCTGATTTAAATCTGTGATCTAGCAATGTATTGTTTTAATAATAATTATTTTTAAATTCCTGACTAGGGTTTTAAACTAAACAATATAGCTTTAAAACATTAGAGCCATAAATAAAATGTTTAAAGTGGTCTGTCATTACAGTGAGGAAATAAATGGATATTTTGGTCAATTCGACCTTCTTAATTCTGTCAAATTTTCTAAAGATAGCGCAATTTTCCATAAACCACTGTTCTAGTTTAACCCATACATGATTAACCTTCCAACAGTGCAATATTAATTCCACATTTGACCTCGTTCTGCTTGAAAAAAACTGTATTTATCATGGTTTAGTGTTTTGTGATTTGAGTACCTGGCACATATTGGAAACTAAACTACCTTGTGTTTACCCAGTGATAAAGCGGTCCCTGTAGTCACAAAACTGCCCGATTTATTACAGTAAAATATATTTACAGTATTAAGTTCAAGTACTGGAAAAATATAGTAAGTCATTTGCTACCGCTATTATGCTAATAACTTGCATTAGTTCTCGTTTGCCTTTAAAAATTGATAATAGATACCCTTCTAGACATGTAGTTATTTCTTGTCATTTTCTTCTTTTCTATTGCATTCCCTTTTGTATAGGTAAGCATTATATTTGCTAATCAAATGTAACGTATTCAAATAAAAAGTAATTTTTAAGTATAGTGAAACCTATTTAATCCGTTTAATTCATTGGAACCATTAATATGTCGGAAATATACAGTGAGTCATCTGGAAAAAATGTAATTCCGTTGATAGTTGAAATGCATAGACTGTAATTTTTATTTATGTAAAGAGAAGGATTCAGAGTATATTGGATTCGGAATTCACATTCGGATTTCGCTTCCTTCGCCATAGTTAAAAGTATGCTAAAAGCCTGACTCAGTAATAATGCCGAACGAATACGATCAAGACTTTGTGCAAAATTAGTCATCTGACATGCACAATCTAATACAATATGTGGAGTGTGAGCGACAAAACATGATCCCTTTAGGTCTATTGTCTGGCCTTTTTGTCACCTTATTTCAATGTTTAATAAGAGATGGGGGTTTTTAAAGGACACATGTTCAAAGGACCGACTTTCTTTGTCAAAAATGCATCTATGACATTACAAACGATAGAGTGATAAGAAGTTGAAACCTTGAAAGTCTAAACTTGGGGAACCAAGCAAAATGCTGGTAAGTTCCTTTAGTACGTGAAATGTTTAAGGAACCATAAGCTTCCTAACGCGTTACTTCTCCTATTTTCTATTTTTTTCTATTTCAAATAAGTAGCAGAAACATCTGCATATAGCCTGCGTCTCTCTCTCTCTCTCTCTCTCTCTCTCTCTCTCTCTCTCTCTCTCTCTCTCTCTCTCTCTCTCTCTCTCTCTCTCTCTTACACACGCACACACACACGCAAACATAAACACACATGTACAAAGTTCCAGATATACTTAGGATTCTTAATTTCTTATTAGCTTAACAAAAGAGTACTTTGGGCATATTTGGTAATATATTTCCTCGTTTAAATGCACACTAGTTGGGAATCTAGCACGTATGATTCTGTTCGTATCACATTTTTTCTTCAAAGCCCTATGTCAGGTCCTTATGAATTTCATCCGTTAACATTTCCAGCGTTTTCTTCCTGTTTGGTCTCATCTGTGAGGAAATTAAAACATCGCGTTCATTAGATAAAGACAAGCAAACAGAAAGTATGTAAGCACGATTCGCCAATTTACGGTTCCAACTTGCGATTGCGTTGGGTATAGGAACTATTGTCGAAAGACGAGGGAAGAATTTTACCCAGAGATTCAAAGACTGTCTCGGGTGTCCCGAGAAACACACACCATTTTCTTCTTCAAAGCATGTAAACAAAACTATGTATTGAAGGGTTCTGTTTGATCTGACACTGGCAATATTCGAAGACATTTTAATGTATATCACCCGAATGACATTCTAAACATTTTTGTATGCACATAATAAATTTATCTCTGAGCAATAGAACAGTCAATATACCCAAAAGCAAGTTTATTTATTTTGTCTGAGTATCATTTGTAAAGAGCGCTAACACCTGTGACAAAGCATCGATACTGTAATTGTCTAATGGGCTTATCTTCGGTGCTCTGTGAAACGTACTTGAACAGAACAATTCTCCGTTGCATTCCTATTTATAATCAAGCAATTAGCTGTCAGTCATAAAAACATTATCGAAGATGGCACTGATAAAGATTTGCTAGTATCTCAAACACTCTACAATCTGATTTTTCGTTGTCTTTCTAAATATATATACTATGACCAGGGGTCCGCTGAGCAGATTAAATAATGGACCCTAATACAAAATAACGGTAAAATTATAACGCTTAAAAGACCCTGTGTATATTATCTGATTAAAATTTTTCAAGTAATTCTCAATTTTGTCTCTCACATAGCTTACACTGTTGAATACCCACCATCAAAGCTTCTATAATAGATATCACACATTCCCTTCAGGTCTCGATTAACCATTGCGTTGATAATGGGATGGACTCCATCAATGTCCATCCCCATCAATATGAGTCTTCATCTGCCCTGCAAATACACAATGAGCATGTTCGATTTTTGCAACTTTCGAAAAGTAGCAGAAATGTATCGAGCACACAGTGGCAGAACTTATCAAGAAGGTAGAACTGAAACTATGTAAACAAAAATATGTAAATGCAGCCCCCCCTGCCACACTCACTACAGTCGGCAAAGTTTTCATCACTAGCGCACCTGGTCTTGAGGCCAGTAAGAACAGGTAAACTTTTGCATTTTGGGAAATGTGAATCATACCTATACTAGTATTTTGCACTAAAAAAATGTTTCGAGGCTACCTAAACTTGGAAGTTGCCCTTTGGTATGTGTTCATGCTGTCAAGACAAAATGTTTTTCGTAAAATATAGCATCATCGATGAGTAAATAAAATCGAAAATCTTACCTGTTGCAGTGTCATTATTTCAATTATCCAATGTTTCTTGCTAACTTGATAACAAAGGCATTCTATGAAATTTTAAATCTCTACAAAGCCGAGGTAAAAATGCATTTAGATGACCCTTTCCTCAATGTGAACATAAATTATGCAGATCTGCGGCCAAGCAGATTATGTTTTAAAATGTCATCTGTTGCCTGAATTTATTTATATCACCCAAGTTACAATTGTGTCTGAGAAGAGGTATTCCGTCTTCATTACAACGTTTCCACCGTCTATTGGTTACATCTTTTTTTCACTAAAATGACAACACGTGTACGTACCTGAAACACAACTTCAAAGTCGTCCTCTGTTTTCACCGAAAAGTATGAAAATATCCATTGAGTTTCTATAATTATTGATGAATTTCATTTAGACTATTAGATATATGTTCATAAAACACGTATGCCCCTGCTACAGACCAGAAATTAAAAGTCTCAAAAAGTTCATAAATGTAACAAAGGTTTGAAGAAATTGCTATTTAAGCACGAAACTTTAATCATATTATGTACATACTCGTGCAAACATGCTGGCCGAATTTCATTTGTGTACCTCAAGTTCGTTTTGCTTGATCGTGTTAACAAGTTTTATTTTGTGATAAAAAAAAGTCTAAGTGCAACAAAAAACAATTGTGTAAAAACTGAAGAAAAAAAAAATGCCGAAACGTTCTGAAAATCTAATGTCATATACTTAAGAATATCAATATGGCTATCAAATTTAATTTATCTACGTTGAATAGTTTCTAAGCAATCTTGCTTACAATTTTCCGGGGACGGATAGAAGTACCAATATACGGAAAAGATGGAAAGACGGATGGACAGACAGAACTAAATCAGCACATACCCATTGCAAGCAGTAAAAGAACATGTCATACATATACGGCTAAGATATTAATGGTCATTTTCACCAAGGTCTGTTAAATAACCACCTTTTAAAAAAAACAGTAAATATAATGAAATAAATTTTGCAGTTATAAAGTGTATACCCTAATGAATAATGCAAAGATCCTCATTACAAATCGGTTTTCCCATGTATTGTTGTTGCACCACTAGCAGTGGGAGGCATCTTGATTCGGTCATGTCCGTCAGTCCGTTCGTCCTGAGAAGATTATTTAGCAAGATTGCACAGAAATCACTCAACGTAGACAAATGAAATTGTGTGTTTATATGTAGATTACCTGATTAGAGTTTTAGCCATTACAGCAAAATTTCAAAATTTTCTGAACTTTTGGACTTTTGCTAAAAACCTTTTTAGCGCGATTAAGTAAAATCAGCTTGAGGTAGACAAATGAAAATTGCAGGCTCATTTGTACTTATATTTAGATGAGACCATTACAGCAATGCTTATTTTTATTTTACTGACATTTGTTTGTTTTCACATGTAGATGAGATGATTAAATATTTTGGCTCATTATAGGAATTTTCATTTTTTTAAAGACATTTTTTAACTTTTTGGACTTGAACTACTTTTGAAGAAAACCTTGTTATAACGATTAGGCGAATACCACTTTAGATTACCAAATGAAATTAGGCTGGTAAGTTTGTATGAGTATGTCGATTTTAATGTCATTATAACAATTTTTAACTATTCAAATTTGACACGTATTCCTTGTATTTATCATTTATATCCATGACAGGAACTAGTGAAAAACGGCCTTGTTTATCTGGTGGCGATACTCCTGATTCAAAAAGTGTAAAATAGCTTCATATAGTGGCAGTGAGAGTGACATTGATGAAATCTGTCTTCAGCTTAAGAAACTGTTCAAGTCAAGTCATGACGTAAAATTTGAGCAAGAGAATTTATAGAGAATGTTTGAGAGCAAACTTGATAAAATGTGCCAGGAATTCGTTGGATGAAAAAAATAAGGTCCTTACATCGGACACTGATATTGATTTCAGCCGTGAAAAAGGCTAAAATGGATGAGTGTTCGGAACGTATCGAGCAAGTGTCAGCTCGACATACAAATGTAGAGCAAACTGTTTGGAACCTTGGTGAGCGGGATTCATGTTCAGGCTTAGGTGTGGAGGTTGCTGGTTAAGACCACGAATCTAACGGTATCTTAGTGCGTGGAATTTTAGGGAAGAGGTCAAGATGCCTTGGACAATCATGATATTACCGTTATTGCAACAAATGTGCTCTATCTTAACGGTGAGAATATCCTTCAGAAAGCACGGGAAATAGTCAATGCTATTGGGGCAGAGGTTGCAACAGGTATTGTAATCATGAATGCAGCAAGACTTAAGCTGCACTACCATGACAGGCCTGGATTGGTGAAATCAGTTTTCTCGTGACAGATGAAAAGACCAGCGTGCTAAGAAATAAGAAGAATCTGCAGCAAACAGCTCAGTTTAAAAAGCTCTTTCTTCGCAGCAGAAAATCTCATGTGGAATGGCAGCTCTCTCAAGGAAAAGACTTCGGAATTACTGGAAATGGTCGTATAGAGAAGAACACCGACAATACCAAGGCGAGGCGTGACATGACCGGACCAAGCCAAGACCAGGAAACTCTCCAATCTTATGGAAATATTAATATTGCTCAAATAAATGTTTGAGAATGGACATAAATCATTATTTGTGAGTTTTCATTGAAAAGAAACAAAATGTAGATGATGACATTGTGTATGTATGTGAAACTCTTTTAAAAGATAACACAAAAATTGAAGTAGATATAAATGGTTCAGATACCACACATACATGTTAAGGCTCCTTTAGGTTCTGGAGGGGTCGGAATTCTTGTGAAAGTATGGATTACTAAAATCCTTGGAAAATCTTGTGAAGTCTTGTGATGGAGATCTTGGAGTACATTTCATAAACAAATGAAGTGACTTCTTGCTATTTACCACCGGAGCATTCTTCAGCGGAAAGAGATTCCATATACTTTTATTCTCATCTCTTGACACAAATTAATATATGCACTATGATAATGGTGCTATTTTCATATGTGATGACTTCAATTTAAGTATTAAGAACTTATCAGACTGCACAATAGCTTTTGACAATCTCCTACCACGCAACGTATAGTTAGTTAATCAACACTAGTAAGTGAATTTATAAATGAATCCAGATTTTGCACCTAGAATAGAAGAAGATTTGAAATTGAACCAGACAATGAACGTATCTCTCCACAGAAGAGTACGACCAAAAAATATTACCTTTGATCTATTCCTGCTAGCTTCTTAACGTAGGAAATTTCAAGATAGGCACGTGCAAAGATCATACAAAATATTGAAATAGCAAGAAAACACATGTTGACAGATTGTATGATGATCTTGTAAAGTAATTATGGAAGAAAAAAATTATAATCATCTTATGAATGCATCACAAAATTTGCCAAACAAAGTTTAAAAGCAGAAAACCTTATTTTAATGATGAGCTTAAATCTTTATGGACAGATATGAATCGGAAAGAGAAACAGTTTCTTCTTTTCATAGGACGTAACTCAGTACGTCACTTAAGACAAACTTCGTTCAAACTTGTGCACGATTGTTTTTCATTTCTTTTTTATAAACGTCTTTGATATTATGAACGTTTATATCATAGTTCCATTGTGGGTGATATGGAATCAAAGGTTGCAGACAATCCTCCCAGTTCTGGAGAAAGCTTCAGCAACTTGGACCATGGAAAAATTCCAGTATTCCGATGAAAATTTATGACAATTCTGGAAACTTCTCATTGATGAGAACTATGTTTTTAAGAAATTGAAAGATGATTTTGAGAATGAAGGACATAGAAATGGGAACAGGAAAAATAAATTGCCAGTGAAACAAACTATTCAGGTGCAGATCTTAAAACCGATGTATATTTTCTAATTAACATGTCATTTGAACTATGAACTACATGTACTTTGAACAAAATAGCCCAACTGAAAGTGGTATATTTGATGGCAATTTGTATAGGCAAGCTACGACTCATAAACAAAGACTGAAAGCCTTGTTTATAGATCAGTTGTACGAGGACAGTACTACCCTGAATCCTGACATTCACTTCGAAGGGATTGAAAGAATTGTGATGAAATCAAAGTACAGAAAATCTCAGGGAATAGACACAATTCCCAATGAAGAATTCAATAATTCAAATGTAATGAATGTGCTGCAACACCCCTTTCAACTGATATTCGACACAGGAATCATTTCATCAATAAGGAAAAGGGTCATTATACTCCCTATATTGAATTATAAATCTACAGATGCGAGAGTACCGTTACCTTACAAAGTAGTGAGTTTAATATCCTGCATATCAAAAATGTAAAGTGCCTTTTTGAATAAAAGACTGGTTAAATATTTGTGGGAAAATGAAATTCTAGCAGATGAGCAGAATGGTTTTAGACCGGATATATCTTGTGAAGATCACGTTTCTACAGTGCGCTCGATTATACAGAATAGTTTCAGACCTGATATATCTTGTGGAGATCATTTTTACACTGCGCTCGATTATACAGAACAAGCTAAATGTTTTAGTAGCATTCATTGATTTATAAAAAGCTTTTTAGATTGTGTGGACAGGATCATGTTTCTTTACGAAATTTTATTGTGTAGGATGGATGGTAAAGTGCATACTTCAATGCAATCCATGTACATAAATAAATCAGCAGCTGCAAGGTTTAATGGGTAGTTAAAAGACAGGTTTGAATGCTGATCAGGCCTTAGACTGGGAGATAAATTGAAATCTTCATAAAGGTGTTGACGTCGATGAAATGAGAATTCATATGTTACTATAGATGGACGATATAGTTTTTCTATTTAGCACGAAGGAGGCATACAATTAATGCTGAATTTGTTCCATGAATGGTGTAAAAAGAAAAGTGTCGACTACTAATAAATTCCAAGAAATCAAACTGTATTCACTTTCATAAGAGTAGGATGCCTCGGAGTAAGTTTAAATTTACTATAGGTCAGAATATTATGGAATGTATCGATAGTTATAAATACCTCGGTGTTTTAAATTCCATGAGAATTATGGTTCAAGACGCAGAAGTTCTTGCAAATGCTGCAGAAAGAGCTCTGTGAATAGAAATTATAAAACTACATAATGAACGAAACGTGGAATGTAAAACCTTTGTTATAACCTTTCACTCGTTGTGACAGCACTTCTGGGTTCGTCGATTTGGGGATATAAATCTTACAAGGATATAGATGCAGTGCAAAATAGAGTTATACGATAGGACTACTACCTTAGTGTTCACAGATTTACCCCAATTCTCGCTATCAACAGGGACATTGACTGGATGCCTAGAAGGGTGGATTTCAATTGTCCATTAATGAAACACATTGATGTACAATTTGCAGGCTCACTAAACGAGTCTTTATATAGGACTATATTATATGCTACATTAATTGGTCAGCCGAGATTAGAGATATACTCTATAGAATTGATATGAACACACATTTTCAAAACTCGAATGAATTGTCGTAAGGACTATATTAAAAATTGTATTGATATGATAAGTTCTCAAGACGATGAATATTTAAACTTGTCACTAATTTAAAAATTTATTTTTCAAAATGTTAGGAGTTTACCCAAGAAAAACTGCACCGTTTCTTTTCAAGTCGTGTATAATTAGAACAGATAAAATTTACAACGGATAATGGATTAGGCTAACATATATTGAACATACCGTATAATATATTGTTCATCGTATTCACAATATATTAAGCGTATGTACCTTTAGACAGGCCCGCGGAGAAGCGGGCACGGAGAGCAATTGCCCAGAGGCCTGGCGATTTCTAGGGACCCACCGTCAACTCAGTTATAGAAAATAAATTAATCTTTGCAGTAAATATTAATATTTGTTCCTGGCAAGAGTCTAAGTTATGGTAGATTATTACAGGTTTTATATGCCAAACTGTACACAGGTTTTTATATACAAAATATTAAACTAGTTTTGAGACACATGACTCCTCTGCCCAGGGGCCCAGAATTTCTGTCGGCGGGCCCGCCATCAGATTATTAGCACTTTAAAGTAAATAACAACAACATTGATAAATGAACGAAAATGGTTTATGTAAAGGTAACGGTTAAACTCTCTCTCTCTCTCTCTCTCTCTCTCTCTCTCTCTCTCTCTCTATATATATATATATATATATATATATATATATATAATGTTACGTGTAGGTCCACGAGGCCGGGTGCTACTTATGCACATTTTCATTTGTGTTGAGTGGTGTATTTTAACGTACTGTCTGCACTTGTCGCTCTAATTAAAATCGTACTTATACTAATTTAACACTCTATAAACAGAAACCTAGAGAATAGTACGCTGTAATAGCAATAACCTATATTGTAGTCGCTGGACAGTGTACAACATTTTTTTTTTTTTCCACTCTAATTGTTTGTCATTTCTAAAAGAAACAAAATATATATCTGATTAAAAATAGCACCGCTGATTGATACGAAATAAAAGTATGTGGTTAGAGACGGTATTCTTATGCGGGAATAGTGCTGATAAAATCCCATGAGGGTGCATGGTGGTGGTCGCATTTCCTTGAAGAAAATAATGCCAACAAGTCCCAATAATTTAGTAGGCTCTTTATAAGAAGTAGGAACCGTTCCAAAAGCTTCCAAAAAGTACTTTCTCAAATTAAAAATAAATGTTTCCTAAAATTAATGACTGTGAAGCCTTGTGTATCTCATTTTTAATCCTATTCTTTACAAAATATTGTATCCGTATACATGACGAAAAAGTGTCAGAAAACATTATATTCCTTGAACTATAGTCAGTGAATACATTCAATCATACCTCAATATATTGCCCCTCGAACTTTCACAACAACTTTATATTCTCCTGTTTATCATCGATTTCTTGATTATTTTTTTTAAAATCTTCTTTTAAGCTGAAAACCCTGCGTGATAACGGTATTTTCTTATTCTCAGAACTTTTAAAAACCTAATTCTGTAATGTGCAAATGAAAATATGAAATAGCGTTTGGCATGTACACGTGTTTGGTCACCCAGAAAACATTTCCTTGCTGATTTTAAATGAAGTATGGAAAGTGTCAAATAAACTGAGTATGGCATAGAGCAATTATATCCGCTTTTCTTTATTTAGAGACTTTCTAAAACACTCGAACGGTATTGAATGTAGCTAACGAATAATATTTATCAATTTGACTCGCGATAATTTTCAAAAACATTATATTGTTAATGTGATGTTTGCTATATAAATGAATTCTCCAATAAAATATGTTATTTAGTGTTTATTTGTGAAGCATCTACCGCGAAATTATGCTAATTGAATATAAGCATTACTTTTCATTCATAAACGTTGTTTAAATGGTTTTGATTTATATAAATATTTTCCCTATTTTACCGCCTATATTCTAAGGGTGTGGTATGCTTAAATAAATAAATATTCCAAATTACTGACATGTATCGAGTTCTGACCTCTGAAAACTCAATCACAACACTCGTGCATGGCAATATCGTTCAAAAACATAATGCCATACATCGAAAATTATAAAACTTGACGCAAAATAAATGCATTAATGAACACAAATTGATGTGTCCATGGCTTTTGTTATATATATATATATATATATATATATATATATATATATATATATATATATATATATATATATATATATATATACATGAGTCTGCATGTGTCTTTATATTTCTCATAGTCAACCGAGAAGAGTGAAGTGATCTCTCTTGGTCTGGCAATATATGTGTGTATATATCGTTGTGCAATCGCAACAACTCGACTTTTGACGCATAAAGGGAAGACGTCTCGAAAGTAATACGATTATCGTCATTTTGAAATCATTTTGAATCACATGGCTAAACATAGCTGTATCCAAAATAGAGACGCCATACCGGTTGGTTGGAAAAGCCGCAAATGTTACGAATGTGGTTGCGAATATGTATAACCTGAAGATATTAATTCACCGTATTGCATTTTTTTTTTTTTTGAGTGCATTTTTTTTTTTTTTGAGTGTTGGTTTTCTTTGTTGTTGTTGTTGCTTTTTTGTTGACATTCTTCTGTTTTTTTATTGTTGCTGTTGTTATTTTGTGATAATGGGGTTTTATTTCTTGTTTGTTTTTTTGGGGGGTGTTGCTTTTTTGGGGGTGATGTCTATGTTTTTTGTTGGGGGGTGGGTGGGGGTGGGGGTGGCTTGCAGAAGGGCTATATATTGCGATTCTGTCGTTGTGCTTGCGGTTGTTATCTTGATTAAGTATGATTCCTATCAGTCGAGAAAGGGCTTATGTATGGAACGCATTGTATTCTCTCTCTCTCTCTCTCTCTCTCTCTCTCTCACACACACACACACACACACACTCTCTATATATATCGCTCTCTCTTACACACACAAACACATGCGGAAAAAAATAATCCCCGTGTGTTTCATACTTAGGGTTGGTGTTTTTGTTTGCGATAAGCCGATCTAACATTATTCACAAACAATAACTATAAACGTCATAGATAACTGTTAGATGAGTTTCCTCTGTCTTGCATTCGAAATAGTTTTAGCATTTGGCTATTAAAATTCAATTCCAATACAGACCATGATGCGCATAAGTCATGTGCAGAGACAAACCAAAATTTCCAGCGTTTTAATTGCATGTGTTTTCAATGAGTTGCCTCCATTAAGGAAGCATGCTAAGAATACAGTTGCTGTATTGCTTCGTCTAATGAAAATACAAAGCCTTTGATTCAAAAGTAGCATCCGTAATTTTTGTAAATTTACTCCTAACGACTTTACTTCCTGGTCTCACTATAGTTAAATGTCCACATACGAAAGAATCACCGTGCGAACGAAGACGGGTCAGTTTTCTATTTAATATTTTAATTTTGCATTGTTGATTTCTGTATCCTCCTGTTTATTCACATTTGTTTGTGCATTCATATATTTCTTAATTCTCCTATTTGTCTCTTCTCTTGCAAATTCATGTATTCATTCGTTTATACATGCATTCTTACACTTACTCTCTCACTCTGATCCTATGTCTGTTCCTTGGTTCAGTTGTTTGTACATGCCTTTTTAAATTCAAATTAATTTAAAGGGTGACTGGTGAAATTCCAATAGAGATTATTAAATTGATACTTAGTGCAACAAATAACTGCTGATTAATTTTTCGAGGAACAATATGCCCAGGGAATTAAAGACTAAAGACTAACAAACTGTCTTCTTTTGAAAGTATTTTGCATACCCACGCTCTCTCTCTCTCTCTCTCTCTCTCTCTCTCTCTCTCTCTCTCTCTCTCTCTCTCTCTCTCTCTCTCTCTCTCCAAAAAACGAACTATGCCTTATTTGTGACTGAGAAAACGACATAAAAGTTTGTCTTAAAATGTTTCTCCTTCTCTAAAATGCGAATCGCTTTTCACAACTCAAAGTGATTTCTCCTAAAGAATGATACATTTTGTTCAGATGTTATAGAGCGCCACAAACTTCTTGTTAAATTCACTTATTTCATTTCCCTTGAAGGGATTAATATAACCATTTATTGTTTTCTATCAAGATTAATATTCTAGTGCAAATTATGGTCGCTTTACTAATGAAGTATCTCTTCAATTTCTAGCAAGTATGTTCTACATATAATATTAGTGACATAACGACAACAACCGTCTTTGCAACTTTTCTTTACCAGGAGTCATATCGTTCATAAGATAAATAGTGGAAGATTGTTTAAACGATCATTGTATCATTGCCACGGGGTGAAAAATCACTTACCTCAGTTCGTCGAAACTATATAAGAGAAGATCTATTTAAACGATCTTTTATATCATTGCCTTGGGGTGAAAAATCGCCACAGATCATCGAAACTATATAAGCGAAAGCATACAATACCATTTTTTTTAAATTAAAAAAACAAAAATGATTAAATATAATTTTGATCACAACGTTACAGGTTAAAAAGGTTAATTTGTCGATTGGAACAATTCAATGTTTCAGACTGAACCATACTGACTTCCGTTACAGATCGCAGTTAAATATTACATTTGGACACCAATGACGTTACACACGTTTGGGAAAATAAATAGTTACAGTCCAAGAAGCTCATATAATGTAGACTGTATATTGACCGAACTTCACTTAGCCTGATCATCCATCTTCACTTCTTGATAGATGTCGTTCCAATCCTGATCACTGAAATATCAAACTGAAAATACTTCACTAGGCCAGTACGCCTTATACAAGAGTATTATCATTCATCTGTGACTGGTCACAAATCTCTGGAATCAATAGGTCGATCAACGTTTTTAAATAAACATTATATGACGCTTGTTATCTGTTACTCGTAAATCTCCGTAGTTAATTATTTGTGTCGCTAATCAGTCTAGGACGCATGACTGCGCGATTGACGCTAATTTCTTTTTAAAATAAAATCGTGCCAATAAATCAACTAAATGCGCAAAACTCGAGCATTTGTCGCACATATTTTCAAACCGTACCGTCTCCCATCGGATGAAATTATGTATAAAAAAAACAATAGTATATTGTAAGTGTGTACATGATTTCGACCAATGAGAGTCGGTAATTCCATTTAGCACTGACCCAGGTCTAGCCAGTTGTGAACTTCCGTCTGTTATTGAATGAATTGATGCCAGCATGGGATTTTTTATTCTACTTTCACTGTGTCCTGTTAAGTAAAAACCGAAAGAATCGCGTGATGCATGCAATGAATAAATACAGCTAAGTATCCTGCTGGAATATATCGTAGAAAAGGCAAGCAAAACTTTTTCATAGGTATGAAATGTCTTTTGGAATGATTACATCAGAACGGAAACAAGATTACCACTGTCCATTCTAGTCTTTTTTTATACAGAGGGTACGATCCAGGAAAAAAGTAAACACTATCCAACGTCAGGCTCCTGTGCATGTTTCTGACAGAAAAAAAGGAAGAAAGAAATTAGCGACATCTATCTGTAACAATAGGTTATAGAGACTTTAACAATTTTCTCGGTCTGCGTATATCTCTCTGAATCACACGAGAATCTGGTTGAACGAGACTACTATTACACCAATACTTACTGAACAGGCCGGGAGATGGACAAATGTTCAGTGTGTCGACAATTTATCGAGACCATTTGTCGTGTCACTACTCCATCTAGCCGGAAACAGTGAATATACTGAACAACATAGTAATTCGGCTGATGTAGTTTTAATTGAACACATACAAAATATTGAAAGTTAAAATGAAGTGCTTCTAATTACTATACAATACAGTGTTACTGGCCAACATATTTGTACAGTTAATGTGGGGAAAATATGAGTAATTTAGTTGGTTGCTATTAATTGTAATTCCTCCTGTACGAGCACCGCTGTGTTTAATATTGTCGAGAATGACGGGTCCTCGACAAGTAATGACAAATCGTAATAATATTTAGGATTTATATGCATATTGATCCAACTCTGTGTATAAATATATTTTTATTTTGCTGCCATTTTGTACTTACGAAAATGGGCATAAACGTTACTATAAGAAATAATTCATTAGCTGCTGTTAGTTTTGTACGGTATAAATTAACATAGATTTTTAAA
The DNA here is from genome assembly GCA_029931535.1 of Margaritifera margaritifera. Classification (NCBI taxonomy): domain Eukaryota; kingdom Metazoa; phylum Mollusca; class Bivalvia; order Unionida; family Margaritiferidae; genus Margaritifera; species Margaritifera margaritifera. Next base: position 498,448 of record JAQPZY010000917.1, on the reverse strand, counting down.
AAAAGCACATCTTGCCAGTTTTACTTAAAGTAGCTATAACAAGATTAAAGGTCTGATGAGCACCATTCTCATTTTGGACCAATTACACACAAGATGTCTTTTATCAAAAACCCATATCTTCATGGCCATCAATTTAGGAGAAGTAACTAGAACAAAATTATCAAGATAACCACCATGACTATGAAACTAAAGGTCTGATTAGCAACATTTTCATTTAGGATTACTACACATTATAAAAGGTCTTTTAGTGAAAACTACTTGTAGATACAACCATCTGTTAACGAGTAGCAATAAGTTAATAACAAGATGTTCACCATGGTGGCCATATTGGGTGACAGCTCATCACCATTTTGATTTAGGACCAACCAGACATCATAAATCTTTTAGTGGAAACCACATGTTGATATGACCATCCATTACTGAGTAGCAGCAATAAGATTTTCAAGATGGCCACCATTGTGGCTATATTGGATGTCCAGTCCGCACCATTTTCATATGGAACCAATCAGACATCATAAGAAGTCTCTAAGTGAAAAATGCATGTTGATATGACCAACCATTCAGGAGTAGCATTAGCAAGATTTTCAAGATGGCCCGATTGGACATCAGATTGGCTCCATTTGCGGTTAGGACCAACAAGACATTACAAGTACATGTAGTTCCTTAGTGAAAATCCCATGTCAATACAACAATCCATTCTGGAGGAGTAGCAAGAACAAGATTTACAAGATGGCAACTGTGTACAAATGTACATTCAGTGTCAAAATGGACTACAAATTTGGATCTGCCCTTATATCAGCCGGCCTATTGCGGCCCTCCCTTATAATATTACCTAAAACCCGCAGCCATCTGCCCTCATGCAGACTGCAAGACGGGCCAGTCCGACACTGTTTGCATTTGTACTTTGTAAAAAGTCTTTTGTAGTTTAGAAAGACGAATTTAACGTACCAGAATCGATAATGGTAAGACATACAGTTCGACCACGAAACAATGGAAAGGTAAAAGCTTACTTGGAATAATATGCTATGTTGGTCTAAATGCATGGATGTGACGGTACATTTTATTGCTTCAACCCAGGGGCTAACGCTGTGCGCAACTGAAAATATTTTATGGCTTTCATTAGCCAGTGAAACACCGGCCTATATCATTCAGGTTAACCTTAATCCTACCCCAATGTAACTTTGAGATAACAAACATCACTTTTATCTTCCGCTTTTATTTTTTTTTTTAGTTTTAGAAGTGAATAGAAGTTAATATTTAGCAATAATTATTCGGAGTACAACTGACTTTTTGCCGTCACCTGTATTTTTTTTTCAAATATAATTTCCTGTTTTTATTCTCTTTTTTTATTGAAAAGAACTGTTTGAAATTGATATTGCTACAAAATAATATTTAGAGAGAATACTAATCATACTCAAGACAAGGTCGAAATGTTGAAAAAATACTAGCAAGTATTTTCTTATTATCTTCTGAATAATTTTCATATCAACCATTTTCTCTTTGATGCAGGAAGGTCACAATTATATAAGAAAAGTTTTAAAAATAAATAGATGAAAAATCTCATTTTTTTTTAGATCATATGCTAATTAAAGTTTTTATATATCAGTAGTGCGGTGTTATACTCTTACAGATTCAGACATTTCCTTTATTTTCAAATAATTATTTTGGTAATTAATTAATGGTATCAAATATCTAATGTAACAACGCTTGGTTGTAAAATTTATTTTATAATACAAACCATTTAAAATGCATACTCTTGAAGCATTTTTAACAAATATTTATATATTTATTATCGTTATTGTTATTATTATTATGCCGTTTTTTTTTGTTTTTTTTTTTTTTGTTCAAATAATGGTTATATGTTGTTGTTGTATATGCTGATGTTGTTGTTGTTGTTGTTGTTGTTGTTGTTGTTGTTGTTGAAAATAATATAATGGTTCTACTAATGCAACCAATCTCTTTAAACCGTGACTTTGTAGTGACAAAGGTGAAGTGAAACACTTTCACATTCATTTTTAAAAACAAAACACCGACAATTTCGAGATAAATACCACTTAATACTTAATAAATGATTTTGAAAGGTAACATTTAGCCTCTGTGCAGTGGCTGCCATTTTGAATTTCATTCATGATAACGAACCGATTACGTGACGGAATCTCATCAGAAAATACTACGTCACAGTGTATATACAACTAAAGTATTGATTCATAAATAAAAAATAAGATTAAAAATCTACTTTCAGTTAACAATTTATTTCTATCTTGGATATATTTAAGTGACCTGTTATTTAGTCTATGTTCCGTCAGGAAACAGATCGTAGACTGCGTCCTACTTTATTGCGCAATAATTTGTGCTTTGTTTTCTCCAAAAATGGGGATATCAATCCACCTCATTCAGCCGATGTATTTTCTAGTTCGACAGAAAAGGACGACGTTGCACCAGTTGGTTTGTAAATGTGATTTCCTCGGTGTAATACTATGCATATTCGATCCTTTGATTTTAATGAAGAACGAAATCTGTAGAGTTTTCATTTTTATGTAAGGAAAAAAAATGCCTCGAAAGTACAATTGTAACGTTTCTCATCATGATTTTCTAAAAATAATTATGAGACATTTAATGTTCGGAACGTTTTAGAATTGTTAAGAAGAATTACGATAATAGTTGAGTAAACCAAATAATTTATCGGAAACACGATCTTAGCCCATATGCAATTTAGACTTATGGTTTTCTGAAATTTGAGATACAAGGTTTACAGTCTCTGTAATATCAATGAAACAGATGGCACACCTATTGTTGTTTTAAACAACTATAACTATCTCTTCTCTATATATAAAATCTTTAAATATCACGAAAGGAACATTTTACAGTTTCATAAGAGCTATGATTAGTACCCAGGTATCTGAAATGTGTAGTCTAATTTGATAGAGCAAAGTGTACTAAATTGGCATATGTACGGTTTATCACACTCTGTTAAACTTATGTCGCCTCTACAGTCAAAGAATTCGAGGTTTTCAACAATGACCGTTCAGGCGAGGAAGGGGCGCTCTCGTGTTCATAGATCGCTGTTTTAAACTGTACACTATATTGACTCAAGTCAACAGGTACATCAACTTGCTTAGGAATATTTAAACTTTTCGGCCTTACTATCGAGTGTTGACTCATCAATAAGGATATCGATACAAACTGAACCTACGTATTTTATTCTGAAACTAGTAATGAACCAATTATATTAAACATTGTCGGATTTTAACAGTTTGGTTGGCATATACTAAAACAGCTGGGAGGGATTAAGTTTGAACTTTCCGTGTGTTTGATTTGTGTCATATGAGGAAGCATATGTGTGGAATACATAACTCTACTCTTTCGATTTGGGAATTATAGAGTTAAATCTACGTCAGAAATAGGTAAGTAATGTAGAGTTTTATATTTATATCAGCTACTGAATTAATGACTACTTTGCTGACAGGTGTCATGGAATTTTAAGTCGACTGATTCACGGGCGTGATGGTACAGTAAACAAGTACCCTTTAGGCAAGATCCGTTGAAAATCACACATATATACGTTATTTTGCCTTCTGTCCGCTTCTCATAGCACATTCTTAATAGTTCAAAAGCAAGACGTTAATATTAGCTAATCAACAGGCACTATGTATTACAATTATCTCAATTGAATATAACTGCACGCGTGCGCTTTGTCAACACTGGTTGTCAAAGTTATTATTTCATCTTCAAGAACCCCGTCTATACTCGCAGATCTGGGTCTATGCAGTCTGCACTTGGTATCGAGTTATACTCGAGTATAAACGGTATATTTTGAATGAAAAGGCATATAAAGACATATTTCAAAGGAACACGTGGTGAGGGCGAAGAGTCATGAGTATGCCTTTATCTGACGTGTGCAAAGAAAGATTGTGCACCGAATTTCTGAATGAAAGATTCTTTCAATTTAAAGGCCATGGTACAGTTAAATCTGACAAGTAAATCTGGCCCTTTTCACTTATGATACACTCCTTTGATAAAATACAGGTAAACCCTTGTCAGAGATCTAGATAAAGTATCAGTGAGAGAGAGAGAGAGAGAGAGAGAGAGAGAGAGAGAGAGAGAGAGAGAGAGAGAGAGAGAGAGAGAGAGAGAGAGAGAGAAATAACTAAATGTCTTGTCCCAAATATATTTATACCTTGCAATTTTATTTGTTTTTGGTGTTTTACGGTACAGCAACACAAGTAGGTTATTTAACGCGGAGGAAATTGGAGTAAAGTGCCTTCCCCAAGACCACATCACGGTAGCCGACCCGGGCTGATCCGATGATATAATTCGAAACCTATTGGTCGCGATTCTGGCACTCTAAATAATTAACCACTGTGGCTCCAATCTCATTCTGTTTCCTCTATAAATGTTCAAACTGGGTTCAATGCACCGAGCCATGTATGTACAAATTTCAAATCATCCAGGGCTCTGTTTATCTGTCTGTCTGTCTGTCTATCTGTCTCTTACCTATCTATGTTTTTAAAATAATCAATCAATCCTAATAAGATTGCAAGGTGTAAATATATAATGAGCAGTTAGGGCCACCGTGTTTGCTACTTGACTTAGATGGCTAACACGGGTTTAGTTGTATTTTATCAAGGGGATATATCACAAATGAAAAGGGGCAGATTAGTTGTACTAGGTACAACGGACAACCTTTACAAGGATCTTTACGATTGATATCAGGGGTGGGTGTGGTGAGCTAACGTTTGTGTGCGTTACATTTTTCAGGTAAAATGCCTTTGAATTAAACTATTTTAAAATACTGCATTTTTCATTTACACCAATTTTAATCTTGTTCGTCGCGAAATGAATAACACTTTCCTTCATTCCTTATTTGCCAGCAAAACTGACTTACAAACTTAAGATTACAGTTTTTTTCAGGTAAAATGCCTTTGAATTAAACTATTTTTAAATACTGCATTTTTCATTTACACCAATTTTAATCTTGTTCGTCGCGAAATGAATAACACTTTCCATCATTTCTTTATATGCCAGCGAAACTGACTAACAAACTTAAGCATACAGTTTTATGTCCGTTTTTAAGATTGATTCTGGGGATAGGGGTGGGGAATAGTCTATTACTAGACTGCTGTTATAAAAACAATCAAGAAAATAGGGAACTAAATATATTATTTAGTTCCTGAAGAAACAGAAGAGTGTATCCTTACAATGTGCAGAGAAGACGGAGGGGAGGGGGGAGGGGAGGGGGACAAGTAAATGGTGCAGGGCATGGTTACCACTAAACAGAGAGGCGGTAGTATACACTTAGTAGAGTGATCGCAGGTGAACTTTTGTTTCGATGACTTGTGCGTGATTTTACCTCATCATGAGAAGACAACCGCATTGCAAGCTTACTTCAATGAAGATTCTTCATCTGAGAAACTTGCTGTGCGGTGTTTAGTGTAATTGTAATGATGTTTCGTGGTCGCCATGTGATCGAATTCTTTTTATTATTATTTGCAAAGTTTGAAATGATCGCTAGCAATATTGCGACACCACAGATTGAGGGTTAGGACATCCAAAATCGATACCCTGGAAGCCCTGGTTTAAAGGGAAAATCCTAGCTCCATTATAATATGTACTCAATCGATAGAGTTTATTTTGTTTATTACATCTGTAAAACTTAAGCACAATTGGTCCACCAGTTTAGGATAAATCAACCTTTAATTCCTCAATTTTTCCGACACTCGCCATTTTCTCGTAAATGGGCTGCATTTAGGATGTGTAACTGGCACTTACCGTGTTAGCGCTGTCAGATATGTTGAAGTCGACCCGATCGTCGTGTGTGTGCGTGAGAGAGAGAGTGGTTTGCATTACATGCTTATAACATGTGCCCTGCGTGTGAATACAATTTGAACATTGTCTTTTATTTATTTATTTAATTATTTATTTAATTATTTATTTATTTATTTATTGAGAGAGAGAGAGAGAGAGAGAGAGAGAGAGAGAGAGAGAGAGAGAGCGCACGTGGGTGTATAATTCAGTAAAAAGTTTTGATACGTCGTTTTCAAATTAACAAACACGATGAAGAAAACGAACACCTGTTCTCCATACATTTCATCTAAATAATAATAACTACGATTATTAAAAACTTGAGTATGTGCATATAATTATAAAGGCATATAATTTACGTGCTGTAGAGGACAAATGACGAGACAAGTTAACTATGTCAAATGATACTTTTTATCCTTAATCAATCTGTTAACAAAGTTTGTGAAATACTTTCGAATATCTTAGGTCGTTTTTTTTATTATAGAAACATAGTATTTGTGTATTTTTCATGTATACATAAACTAACCTATTTCTTTTTTTTTATCGGTGCACGGAAATTATATTGTCAATTTTTTCTTGGTTTGCATTACATGTTTATAACATGTGCCCATTTATTTCTGTATTAAACATTTTTAAAGGTTACAAGTCTTTTGTCAAAATCCTGCAATATGATAAACGGAAAATTAACATCGTGATTTATTTCGGGGGGGGGGGGGTATGGCGTGTGAACAGTGGCAGCGCAAGGGGGGTGGGAGTGGGGCAATTGCCCCCAGGCGCCGGGCGAAAAGGGGCGCCGTCAGGAGATTTTTTGTTTTTTTTCCCACCCCCACCCCCATCTAAACCACCGGTTTCAGGGCTTAGATGAGAAGGGGGGTTGGAGGTTGGCAACTGACATAAAAACTGTTCTCTGTGGCAAAGTAGGGGCGCCACTATAGAATATTGCCCCCCGGGCGCCTCGGTAGGGGCGCCATTATAGAACATTGCCCCCGGGCGCCTCAAACCCTCGCGCCGCCACTTCGTGTGAATACAATTTGAACATTGTCTTTTATTTATTTATTTATTTATTTATTTATTTATTTATTTATTTATTTATTTATTTATTTATTTGTTACCTTCACTTTTGTTTGAAATCTTGGGGGCTTTTAACTATTATACTTTTCAATTCAATTCAATAGTTTATTATTATAAGCATTTACATGCTTATAGATTACATATTACAAATACTGCGTGGTTATCTAATGCTATATATACAACGTTAAACATGAATTCAAAAAGGTAATCGTCAAGAGCTAGAAAGGAGTGTAACCCAGTTGATACTGTTATTTGATTCATTTTTAATATATAACTTCATCTATGCAGTAGTCAGTATAATATTTGCAGAATTTTTAATTCTAAACCAATATTTAACTAACTTAACCAGCCTTAAATGTTTAAGTGGGATTCTTCCAAGTTCAAACGTTCAAACATTTTTTTCAAATTACAAATAAGCATATTCATTGCCTTTAGTGCTTTATCAGCCAATGTTTGTTGAGCTTTAGAGAATTTTCCATTGTTTGAGAAAACAAAACCAAGGTAATTAAAGTTTCAACCACCTCAATATTACTCCCGGCCATACTTCGTCTTGTCTTAATGGGTCACCTTTTCTAAAGACCATAACTTTAATTTTATCAAGATTAATATTTAGATTCCATATATTACAGTGGTCGTGCAAATTATCCACGAACTTTTGTAAACCCTCAATATTTTCTGAGAAAAAAAAAATCGTCAGCAAACAGTGTCAAAAATAAAGACAACTCATCTAACTCTATACAGATATCTCCTGTATACTGTAATGATGTTTCAAGATCTTCATTAAATAACGAAAACAGTATCGGTGATAACACTTCACCTTGTATCAAACCTACTCCATACTCAAAAAGTCACTACGAAACACATGATTTAACTACACTGTACATAGAACGAAGAACATTTAACATTTTGCCATTGACACCTTGTCACCTTCAAACACAAACCATTTTGGTATACACTATCAAAATGCCTTTTCAAAATCAACAAAAGCTGCATAAAACCTTTTACCTTGATTTAAATAGTTATTAATCAAACAATTTATATCAAAAATAGCGTCAATAGTTACCACTCCTTTCTTGAAACCAAATTGTGCATCCGATAGTTTGTCATTTTCATCCGACCAATTCAGCAGTCTTTCATTTAAAATTATTGGTAAATAATTTTGAAAAGCAACTTAGTAAAGTAATAGCTTTATAATTTCCTGTATTACAAGAATCACCAGACTTAAATATAGGTACAATTTCACCCTCCATCACCCCCCCCCCCCCATTGCGAAGGAAAATGACCACTATCGAATATTGCATTAAATATTTTGCATATACAGGTTCTAAGTATCTCCGCTCTGTTTTTGAAATACTCATTCAAAAGATAATCATTGCCATGTTTTTTCGAAGTTTTTAGATTTTTTTATCGTTTTTGTAATTTCATCCTCTGTTATTTGTTTATCTAGTTCTTCAAAGATTTTTCCTTGATCCAGTAGATCATTGTCATATATATCTCGTATAAAATCATTTGTTTCCTCATTTGAAAATGCTCAATTTGATTGTGCAAAGTACTAAAATATTGGAAACATTGTTCAGGCTAGACACTTTCAGCACAAGTCACATTTTTGTTTTTCTTAAAGAAATTCGAAAATTTTCTGGGATTAGACTTTTTCATATTAGATAACTCATGTGATAATTTCTTTTTATATTGGAACTTTGCCTTTTTTTTTTAGACATTTCTTATAAATTATCTTTTTTACAAACATAAGTAACATATCTGTTTCGCTCAAAATTTTCCGATGACTGATAATTGATCCACATAATGCTTATAACTACCCTTAAATTCACTAATTAACCATACTTTATTTGATTTGGACCTACAATTGGCAAAGTAAGTACCATCAACATTTTCATTGCATGACTTCTCAAAGTACGGTTTTCCAAGGCCATTTAAGATATCCGTAAACTCTGTCACCGCTATATCTATACTGCCATGGTTATCAACTGAAATATTTGCTATACAGTTGTCAAAAAGGACCTGGTTGCATTCTAATTCTTGAAGGAATGCAGCAGCATGTTGTGGATCCCAGTTGTAATTAATTTTAATATATTTAGCGTTCGCGTAATGAGAAGTAAAAAACGCTACTTTCTAAAGCAAATTCTAATGGTGAATAATCAGAATGAGCTGTATACTATAGAATTCTTCTTAACGCAATAGAGCACTATCTATATTGGATTCATTCTGTAATAATGCTCATTCTAGTTTCTGTGGTCACCCAAAACTTTGTATTGCGAAGTAAAATGGTTGTCAAACGCACGAACCACTTCTATCCATGTTTCCGGATCAATAACGAAGCACCCACGCGGTGACCACACCTGTTTACTTGTTAGAAAAATCGTATCGAGCAGAACAAAAGTCCTTTGTACCTTTGCGGGTCAGGTTTCGACACATGAATTACTCACAGAGCAGTCTGACAACAGCTTTGTGCTATGTTCCCACTACAAATGTAGTTCAGAACTAATAATTTGTATAACTCTAAGGTACGGATGCCTTCTTATAAGGTAAGGATGCCTTCTTATAGGGTACGAATGCCTTCTAATAAGGTATGGATGCCTTCTGATAAGGTCCGGATGCCTTCTTATTTGCTACGTTTCGCATATATGCTTCGTATTCAAAGTAGTGTTGTGTAGATATCTGACCCTCGATGAGTGAGCTAATTTTCTTGTACCGTCTTGGGTTAAGGGAGACAAGACACGAAGCAGCAGAGAAACTTCTAGTAAAGAGCCCATTAAAAAACTAGTAAGGTACTTATATCATTCACGCGAGAAAGGTTTGGAATGTCTTCGTTATGGTGGTGTAAGTTATGATGACGAAATGCGCAGACGGTATAGGAAATTACGCACGGAATCATCAAGGGTCAGATTTCGAACAGTGAGAATTAGTCACCTTGTGTCAGTTGGGAGTATGGGAGGGTGTTATCATTAGTTTCCTCCTTTTCACTGATGGAAACAAGTGCCTGTGACATTAACTTTTTGTACATGTACGTGTAACGTATCAGCGGTGAAGATTATAAGATAAAATGATTCCCACAAACCTTCTTCTTCTCAGTATTATAGTTTTTTGTTGTTACCACGTCTAAAGAAAGGGGAATATATTATTCGCATGATCTAACATGTCCTTGCGTTCGTATGCATGTGTGCATGAGTCATAATATTATTGGAAAATCTAGGAATTACGATCGTTTTGGCGAGATTCAATGATGGCAGGTTTGGGGATGTTGGCACACGGGCAGCTGAGATACACTATTCCTGTAGTGTTTCTATTTTATTTTGTTATTCTTTATTTATCTAAAGTTACATCACGTGTACATGTATATGCAATAATTAAAATTACATGCCATGAGAAGTTAATGAGTAGCATCACTATTCAATTAATACAGTCTCTATATATGTATTGAAAAATAGTCCACTTTATATATCAAGCATGGCATATATAATTTACGAAAGTATGGATTATTAATGAAGAATTATTTCAAATCAACTAATTATTGTTATAAAACATAATCAATTAGAGTAAAAAAGTAGAAATAACAATAAAAATAGAGAGGAGGAAGTAAAGAGGAAGAGAAAGAAACAAAAAGGAGAGAAAATAAAAACCCACGGTATTTTATCTTTGCACAATAAATGAAATTATGTATCAGAGCTTTCACATTCAGACTAGTGGTCATTGATGTGATCATTTATCACTCAGTTTACTCTCTTCTGAGTAGTGGTCATCCTTGTGATCATTTATCAATCAGTTTACTCCATTCAGAGTAGTGGTCATCAATATGATTCTTTATCAAATGTATGCTCTATTTAGAGTAGTGGTCATCCTTATGATCTTGTATCAATCAGTTTACTCCACTCAGAGTAGTGGTCATCCTTATGATCATTTATCAATCAGTTTACTCTACTCGGAGTAGTGGTCATTGTTATGATCATTTATCAGTCAGTTTACTCCACTAAGAGTAGTGGTCATCCTTATGATCTTTTATCAATCAGTATACTCCACTCAGAGTAGTGGTCATCCTTATGATCATTTATCAATCAGTTTACTCCACTCAGAGTAGTGGTCATCCTTATGATCATTTATCAATCAGTTTACTCCACTCAGAGTAGTGGTCATTGTTATGATTATTTATCAGTCAGTTTGCTCTATTTAGAGTAGTAGTCATCCTCATGATCTTTTATCAATCAGTTTACTCCACTCAGAGTAGTGGTCATCTTTATGATCTTTTATCAATCAGTTTATCCACTCAGAGTAGTGGTCATCCTCATGATCTTTTATCAATCAGTTTACTCCACTCAGAGTAGTGGTCATCCTTATGATCTTTTATCAGTCGGTTTACTCCACTCAGAGTAGTGGTCATCCTTATGATCTTTTATCAATCAGTTTGCTCCACTCAGAGTAGTGGTCATCCTTATGATCTTTTATCAATCAGTTTACTCCACTCAGAGTAGTGGTCATCCTTATGATATTTTATCAATCAGTTTACTCCACTCAGAGTAGTGGTCATCCTTATGATCTTTTATCAATCAGTTTACTCCACTCAGAGTAGTGGTCATCGTTATCATCATTTATCAATCAGTTTGCTCCACTCAGAGTAGTGGTCGCTGTTATGACAATTTATCAATCAGTTTACTCCATTCAGAGTTCAGAGTAGTGGTCATCGTTATGGTCATTTATGAATCAGTTTACGCCATTTAGACCAGTGATCATTGTTATGATCTTTTAGCAATCAGTTTACTCCACTCAGAGTAGTGGTCGCTGTTATGATCATTTATCAATCAGTTTACTCCATTCAGAGTTCAGAGTAGTGGTCATTGTTATGGTCATTTATGAATCAGTTTACGCCATTTAGAGCAGTGATAATTGTTATGATCTTTTATCAATTAGTGTACTCCATTTAGAGTAGTGGTCATCGTTATGATCATTTATCAATCAGTTTACTCCACTCAGAGAAGCGGTCATCGTTATGATCATTTATCAATCAGTTTACTCATTCAGGGTAGTGGTCATCGTTATGGTAATTTATCAATCAGTTTATCCCATTCAGGGTACTGGTCATCGTTATGGTCATTTATCAATCAGTTTACTCCATTTAGAGTTGTGGTTATCGTTATGATCATTTATCAATCAGTTTACTCCACTCAGAGTAATAATAATAATAATAATAATAATAATAATAATAATAATAATAATAATAATTATAATAATGACTTAATATAGCGCTTATTCTTTTAAAAGCTCTAAGCGCTTTACGACATAACGTTAACACATAAAGGCATTAACAAAAAACAGTTTGCATACAGACAACATATAAAAACATAAAAATATCTCACAAACAATAACAAAGACAAATGAATTATTACACACAAAACAACATGAAACATGAATTTACAATACAGTTTCAATCTAACGCTAATGGCCAATGGTAAATGACAAATTTATTCTTGCTGATGGAAAAGATGTGTCTTGAGAGCACTCTTGAATGTGATCATGGTCGTCGTTATGATCATTTATCAATCAGTTGACTCCATTTACAGTAGTGGTCATAGTTATGATCAATGATCATTCAGTTTACTCCATTCAGGGTAGTGGTCATCGTTATGATCATTTATCAATCAGTTTGCTCCATTCAGGGTAGTGGTCATCGTTATAATTATTTGTCAATCAGTTTATTTCACTCAGGGTAGTGGTCATCGTTATGATCATTTATCAATCAGTTTACTCCATTCATGGTAGTGGCCATAGCTATGATCATTTATCAATCAGTTTAATCCAAAGTTCCCAACATGTTTTTTTTTTTTAAATTACATATTTATTCTGGTAGAAATAGTATTTCTCAATGCGTAAATGTCTTTTAGAAAGTTTATGATAAAAAGAAAGGAAAGTATAAAAACAAAATTTAATTTTTTAAAATTTAAATTTCGACCAATTTATAAATCCCTTGGCTATCACTACAGTTTCATTAAGCAATTTATTTTGTATATTAAAACTAAATAGGATAGCATTCTTGATCATCTCTTTATGTGTGATTGTCTTGTCGTTTATAAAAGTGGCAAAGGTCTGACAAAACTCGTTACTTTTGAAACAGTATATAAAAATATGTTTAATGGTCTCACTGTCTTCATTACAGAATTCACATAAGAATGTGATAGTCAGACTGATTTTATGTAAAATGGAGTTTGTGGATAATATTATATAATCCAGTGAGCGATATTGGAACCGTTACATCTTCACGTCAAAAGAAGCACTGTAAATCCTTTTTTGAATCAAAGGCCACCCGGCAGCACCAATATACAACCGATTTTCCCATTTAAAATTACTTTCAGGAGATTTACAACTTTCTTTTATCAAAATATTATACAAAACTTTATCATTCTTTACATTAATATACAATGTTATGAATTGCAACGGAATTATTGAATATTGAAATATTTCTTTTGTAGCAATAGGGTTCATAATGATGAATGTCTCGGTTGACTTTTTTAGTCCAGGATACCATAAATAAATAGATGTGCAATTACGTTTCACTAAGAAATTATCATAAAACAAGAATCGCCAGTGCTCACCTAACAAATCTTTCATAAATCTAAATATTTGTTCATGCTATAATTTATAGAAGACTGCGCGCGAATCTATTACAATTCGTCATTAAGCCAAATCATTTCATCATTAATATAGCATTTCATTATTAATATAACGTTTGCTCCAAGATTTCAAAACATTTTTTGAAAATGGATTATTGATTCAATTCATAAAATCTGTGAGAAATGTTGAACCGAATTAATGTAAATGTCTACACCGTGTGTAGGTACTGACACATTGAAAAGTTTCTGCCTGCCCGATTAATTACTCCTCAATAAGTCTATTTTTTTTTATCCATGTCACCTTCAGATCCACTGAAAATTCACGTATACTTACCATTTTTGTTTTCCCGCCCGAATAGTTCTGAATCATTTGACTACCTCAAATGTAATTAACAAACAATTTGTTTATTTCATTAGAACAATGATTTGGGTGGATTTGGGATGGTCTGAAGTAAAAATTAGCAAGTTCATGAAGAACTAATATTTTAACAACTGTGAGACTGGCCAAAAATATCAATGATTGATTTTCACACTGTTTTAGTAGTGATATTATTTCGTATTTTGTTTATCATAATTGTTTTTTTTAAATATTTCATCTAGATTAACTGAGAAAGTTATCCCTTAACGATTAAAAGGGCCATCGGACTATTCTAGATTTAGATATTTCCATAATCCCACATTACTACCACATTTTGATCAAGTCCGTACCACTTTTATTTTATCTAAATTCATTTTTAAGTCCTGATACTTCTCTAAATTTCTTTAAGGTATTGAAAGCTTAGTGAAGAGATTTTTCAGTGCCATCTAATGTGACGTTATCGTTAGGGATAGTATTTTGGCACATAACACCAAAAGATAATGAAACAAGCTGAGTAACTGGGAAAAGCTATTCCTGCAGTGATGCTGATTCACCATTTCATTCCCATAATAATTTTACCTTGGAAAAGAAAAATGACAAATAAGAATTCAAGAGTAAGGGTGACACATAGTTTATTTTTTATTAAATAATTAATTTCTCTCTCTCTCTCTCTCTCTCTCTCTCTCTATATATATATATATATATATATATATACATATATGGACGACAGTTGATGTCAGAAATAGGCTACACAATCAAATGCGCTCAAAAGGTCATTTCAGTTGAGCAGTGATCCGTCTTACAATGCTATGTTATCAAGGCCTGTAAGCCACGTTCTTGTAAGAAGAAAAAAGTCCGCAAATCAACTGCCTGTTCGATATTTCCATAGGACGCCACAGAGTGGTCTGCTTATGAAAGGGCTTAGAGTATCTTATTCCATAGGACGCCACAGAGTGGTCTGCTTATGAAAGGGCTTAGAGTATCTTATTCCATAGGACGCCACAGAGTGGTCTGCTTATGAAAGGGCTTAGAGTATCTTATTCCATAGGACGCCACAGAGTGGTCTGCTTATGAAAGGGCTTAGAGTATCTTATTTCATAGGACGCCACAGAGTGGTCTGCTTATGAAAGGGCTTAGAGTATCTTATTTCATAGTTTCTTTATAAAAGATAAAACATGTATTGATGACACAATATCACTTCATGGATTAAGTAAAATTTTCATTATCAAGGCATGACAAATACATGGTCTGGGCTGTAATATTGAAAACAGCATTCTTTCGGCTCCTTTAAACCTATCCCACTTCAGGAAACCTGGATAAGAGACGGTGTGCGTTCGTTCGTTCGTTGGATTAACGACGTATTCGGCCATTTACGTCGAGTTAATGGGCGCAAAGCGCCTTACTTAATTAGTCGTCAATGGGTTACCGACCTGCAACCCATTGAACGCTTTAATGTGTGCAAGGCACACTATTTAATTATTCATGTCTGGTGTCTGGAGGTGGCAAAGGCGGAGTCAGGGATGCCGTAGGAGGAGCGTAGCGTCACCGGATGGCTCCATCGAGCCAGGATTTATTTTATGCCAAATTTTGTTGTCGTCTTGCATGTTGTTCTATAATTTTGAATGATGAACTCTTTACTTTGTGGCGTTTGCGGGTTAGTCAAGGGTAAGAATAGAGTTTGGTTCAGTCCCAGGAGTGTTCATAATTTCTTTCATTACTTAGTCATATGCACCTTTTTACGTTTGTTTCGAGTTTTATTTGTGTCCGATCGTTGCCCCTTGTGCGGCTGGTCCTGATGGTTTGTGTTATCGACCACCTTTAATTTTCGGTTTGTTGTTGGGATGAGTTTCAGCTTCCAATCTCATGGTGCACATGCATCTTTGTATATTTGGTTAATTTTGGTTTGGTGATATTCATAGTTTATTGTTTCCGCATTGTGCGGAGGGCCCCTGATGGTCTGGGCTTGGGACCACCTTATAATCATAAATGAGTTTTTTGGTGATGATTAACTTTTCAGGGTTTTTGTTCCGCTTTGTGCGAAGGGCCCCTGATGGTCTGGGCTTGGGACCACCTTATAATCTTAACTGAGTTGTTTTGGTGACCTTACGTTCTGGAGGTGTTATAACTTTATTGTGTGTTTTGTGGCTTGGGCCTGATGGTCTGGGTTTTGACCACCTTATATCAGCTAAGTGGTGTTTTTAGGGACAGGTAATATATTGTTGCTCCTTGGACAATTCACCGAGTACCATCACCGAGTTTGAGAAGAATAGAAAAGAAAGAAGAAAACTGAAGGAATTTTTTTTTTTTTTAATTAGATAATCATTCACTCATTCATGCATGCATATTAGTGGTCGTGCATTGGGTTAGTTACAGAGTTAGTTTCAAGGGTACGGGATGGAATGTATCTACGTTTTTAATTTTCTGATACTGCTTGCAGTGCGAGGGACCAGGTTCGCTTTAAACGTATCCCCACCGTAAGGGTTGGGGACGTACTTGGTTTCCTCCCTGCTCTATTCCTAGGTTTTAGCACTTGCAGTGCGAGGGACCAGGTTCGCCTACGCGTATCCCCTCCGTAAGGGTATGGGACGTACTAAGTTTCCTCCCTGCGCGTCTATTCCTAGGTTTTAACACTTGCCGTACGAGGGACCAGGTTCGCCTACGCGTATCCCCTCCGTAAGGGTAGAGGACCTACCTGGTTTCCTCCCTGCTCGTGTGACGGTGTGCCAAGCAGGGCCAAGTTTTATCTGTACAAATTTGACGCGTGGGAATATAGAACCATTTGAGTAAGTCAGGAATTTGCCTGAAGAGGTTACTCTGAATAAGCGACTTTCTGCAACAAACACTGAAGCATATTCAAGGGAAAAATATGGATGATATTTGTGTATTTTAGTCTTTGCATATTTCGAAAAAAAAAAGAAAAAGAATGCTCTTGCAACTAAGGCATTGGCTGTTTGTAGGAGTAAATGATGGTCTTATTATTTGGATCCCCCCCCCCCCACTCACCACCAGGCTGGAGGGTGGGATTGATGGGGATGAATGACAGAACAAGTTGGGACAATGCGGCATCACTGTAACTTCGAATTGGGTTATGTCCATGTTTCAGTATCTCTGTACCATTATTTGAAATGTATAGAGCACAATTTACTACACGATTTTGAAATCACAGTCTAAGGATAAATGGTAAATCAACCGCAGTGGGAGAGTTTTGGCTAAGCCAATTGTCTCTGAAATACTAGTAATCGATTCAGGTTTCTTGTTGTTGTTGTTTATTTGTTTGGTTTTGACAATATTAAAGCAATGTGCATATATATCATCTATTTATCTTTAGCATACTCCAAATACTTAGTCTTATATACAGTACTTCTCAAGTTGAAAACACACACACACGTACACACACGCACACACACACACACACATAAACAGCACTGGCAAATATTTTAAAGAAAGAAAGGGATTAGAAACCAGATATTATGTCAGCAAATGCACAACAATATTGATGAAATTGTTCGTGTTGCGTTCAAATCTTTTTGTAATCCTTACGATAAAATATGTGTATAACATTTTGTAGAAAATTAATTAAACAGTGAAGCCTTACACGGTGTAAACAATTCCTGGTCAATTATTTTGGGGCCAAATTTCTTGTGCAGGGTTTATTTTACGTTCATATTGTTTCCCACTGAGTTTTCTCGATTGATCTATAAAGTGAGTGACTGAGTGAAATTCCCAGAGAGAGTATGATAGTTTGTTGGTAATTGAATGGAGAACTGATCTTCAAGAGTTAGTAAACACGAAATATGTTTTGCTTCTAATATACTTCTTACTTAGACTGTTACATTTAATGGCACACACATGGCATGACTCGGTCAAATTGTGTTTTTTTTTTTTTTTTTTTTTTTTAGCTCAAATTACATTTAATAGCTAGTGACTAACTTCTTGATCGTGGTTTAGATAAGCAGTTGTATATGTTGTCAAGAATATTTTAACCCCTGTGTCAGAAGTTACCGATCTGTTTTAAGAATATCTGTAAATTGTGTCAATCATTCACCTTGTAAGACTTCCTTCGTCTAAATTCAGAAAGATCCGAATAATGAGTCTAGAAAGATCAAGGTTAGACTGCTTCTACTGTGTGTCTATAACCAATGCGGGTGTCATCCTACACATATTGGTTAGTCTGCTTCTACTGTGTGTCTAAAACTAATGCGGGTGTCATCCTACACATATCAAGGTTACACTGCTTCTACTGTGTGTCTAAAACCAATGCGGGAGTCATCCTACAAATATCAAGGTTACACTCCTTCTACAGTGTGTTTAAAACCAATGCGGGAGTCATCCTACACATATTGGTTACACTGCTTCTACTGTGTGTCTAAAACTAATGCGGGTGTCATCCTACAAATATCAAGGTTACACTGCTTCTACTGTGTGTCTAAAACCAATGCGGGAGTCATCTTACACATATTGGTTACACTGCTTCTACTGTGTGTCTAAAACCAATGCGGGTGTCATCCTACACATATTGGTTACACTGCTTCTACTGTGTGTATAAAACCAATGCGGGTGTCATCCTACACATATTGGTTTCACTGCTTCTATTGTGTGTCTAAAACCAATGTGGGTGTCATCCTACACATATTGGTTACACTCCTTCTACTGTGTGTCTAAAACCAATGCGGGTGTCATCCCACTCATATTGGTTACACTCCTTCTGCTGTGTGTCTAAAACCAATGCGGGTGTCACCCTACACATGTTAAATATGCATTAAGAACAAGGAATCTATATCGTAAACTTAAATATTGCGTCCTGTAGCAACCTAGTTTCGTTCAACTTGAGGGGTCTCGGATGGCATAGTGGTCTAAGGCGCTCGCCTTTACCCAGGCCCGCGAGAAGGGGGGAGGGGGCAATTGCCCAGGGGCCTGGAGATTTCTAGAGGCCCGCCGTTAACTCAGTTATAAGAAATGCAATCTTTGCAGTAAATATTAAAATTTGTTCCTTGCAAGACTCTAAGTTATGGTAGATTACTACAGATTTTATACGCAAAACTGTACACGGGTTTTTATACACAAAAAAATTGAAACTAGTTTTGGGGTCCATGACTGCTCTGCCCAGGATCCCGGAATTTCTGTCGGCGGGAGTGCTGGCACAGTAATCAACAAGCCACCGTAAAACTTAGATACGTTATGTACACTCATCTGCTGGAGCTTAAAGAGACGTGTTTACGCATTTTGAATTAATTTTGTAAGAGACACGATACAGATATAGCACAAAAGGATTCAAATTCCTAACATCTGCGCTATCTAATACCCGTCATAATATCATTCATCGTAGTTGAAGGTGACATGTGCTCCACCCAATTTCCTGCTGAGGGTATCAAATGCATGCATAAAACAAAAATGTAAATGATCGACAAAGAATTAGATAACGTTGTCATCGCGTAACGATTCAGTCCATTGTTGGACTAGGCTACAACGTGTAATATAAACCAGTCAATCGATGACTAACATAGAAACGGGTTAGAATTTTATCATTTCATGCTACATAACTGAATGGATTATATAACTATATAATAAGCGTTTGGTTTATAGTCTTCATCCTTCATTCTGTCCAATAATTCGTAACCTCTCGATTCTTGCAGCAGGTCGCGATTTTGGATTGTTGAAAATGACTTCCAGGTGCTTGTGGTCACTGATTAGCGTAAATGTATGACCAAACAGGTACAGGTGGAAGTGCTCACAACTCCAAACTATTGCTAGTGCTTCTCGTTCCGTCTGTAAATACCGTTTTTCTACATCTGAACGTGCTCAACTGGCATAGGCAATAACCTTTCCATTCTTAGTTAATAACGCGCCTAGACCGACATGACTTGCATCTACAATTAATTGTGCTTTCTTATTACGATCGAAGTAAGCTATTATGCAGCGTTACTTGCTAAATCTTGTTTGAATTTTTCAAATGCGTTCTTGTGTTTGTCAGTCCATTACCAGGTTCATTGATTGTTCAATAATTCGGGATAACTCGTCCCACGTAGTTTGTCATGCCTAGAAAACTGCGTACTTCTGACATGTTTGATGGAATACTGGAACTTTTAATTGCTTCCACTTTCTTTAGATCTGGAGAAATTTTATCTTTGCTGAAAATGTATCCAAAGAACTGAATTTTGTCTTTGTTGAACTCACATTTCTGTTTATTTAGTGTCAAACCCTTTTTCCGAGTGAATTATATTCTAGATTTTGGTCACGTTCTTCCTGAGTGCGACCAAATACTAGCATGGCATCGCTAAAATTGTTTACGCCTTGTAGTCCTTCCATTGCTGTACAGGGTGTGTTTTGAAATATCTCCGCTGCTGCTGATATTCCGAAAATGAGGCTTTTATATCTCCGCAGTCCTATATGAGTCGAGAATGTTATAACGTTCCTTGATTGTTCGTCCAATTCCAGTTGATGGTAGCCCAAATTTAGATCAAGCTTGGAGAACACGGTTGCACCATTGAGATCTGCTATAAGATCATCTGTCGTTGATGTGATGTATCTCTCGCGTAATACTGCTCCATTGGGCAAACGCATGCCTACAGAGATCCTGATTTCATCGGGGTTCTTGGATTTGGGTGCTGACACGATTGGAGATACCCAGGGAGTCGGTCCATCTACCTTCTCAATAATGTCTAATTTGTCAAGTCTTTCAACCTCTATTTCAACTTTCTTCCAAATGTCAAATGGTATACGTCGGTGGGGCTGAGTTACAGGGACAACAGTATCATAAATGTGGAGGTGTATCTGTATGTCTTTTAATTTTCCGATTCCTTTTAAGATATCTGTGAAATTCTTGCACAGTTCTTCAGACTTGCTCTTCTCAGTAGCACTGATTCTTGGGATTATTTGTAACTGCATGCTTGTTTCATAGCTGAGTAGATTTCCAAAATTTCCTTTGGTTACATAGAATGGAGCTGTAGTGATTCTATCTTTAGTCTCAATCTTGGCTTAAAACTTGCCAGCTATATGTAATTTGGTCACTGCTCCATAGGCAAATACATTTGTATCTGTTTTCTGCAGTTTAGGCTTATGTTTCACCTTCGCAAATGTATGTTCGTCCATGACATTAATGCTTGATCCTGTACTTGTTTGAGGCTGTTTTGGTTTAAGAGTATTGACTTTGTCTCGAGTTTGCAGGCCAAAGGTGTATTCTTCGTCTGAACTCTCAGATGTAGTACCTTTATCTCGTTGACTTTCTATTTGGTTAACTTTGTTTTCTGTCTTGAGTCTTGATCAACAAACTTTTCCAAAATGGTTTTTCTTCTTGCAGAAATTGCATAGTTTTACTTTTGCTGGGCACTGTCTATCTTTGTGTGGATACTCTCCACCACAATTTCTGCATGTTTGGTTTCCATATTGTTGTTTGTTGCTGCCTTTTGCTTTCTCCATGAAACGTAGCTTGTTTCTGCGACGACTCTGTGTTCTTCGTTTTGTTATGGCATTGGCATTCTCTCTTTCAGATTCTTCTATTTATGTTGCTTGCTTGTGAGAGAGTTCCAGGGCACGGGCAAATGTAAGAAGATGTGTCAGGTCCATCTCTTTACGAAGTGTACGACGTCTAAGACGTGTTGACAAACAACCTTGAATTAATTGCGACTTTATTTCTTTATCGGCATCCGCGAATTCAGAGGTTGCTGAAAGCTGTCGTAGTTTAGTATGGAAGTCATCAATTGATTGTCCACTTTGCTGTTTTTCTTGACAAAATTTGTTGACTTCAAATTCGTGGTTCTTCTTTGCTGCAAAGTAGTTTGTCAGCTTTTCTATGGCAATTGGATAATCATCGCCTGTATCTTGGAGGTATTCGAAAATATCATTTACTTCCTGTCCGGCATAATGTAAAAGCAGCGCAAACCGACGTTTTGTGTCTTTGATGTCCATTTTGATCAGAAGGTTATCAAGTGGTTTTGCTCACTTTTCCATAGGACATCAGGTGCATTTTTGTGGACTGAGAATGGCAGGAAATTAGGCAAACTTACTGCCATTATCAGAGATGAAGAGTTTTACTACAAGTGTACAACACAGTAGCTGGTCTGTAATAATCCTCTAAGTAGAATGACACAATTGTCCTAATTCTTCCCTCAGTATCCTTAGCTTTATCAGCTATACCCTCGTCGCCATTGTAATGTTTGAGAGGCAAAGACCGGTTCTACAAACACGTGTTTATTCCATGGCATACATACTACAAATGACCCACTGCCAGACCTACATCTATCAGCTTTATCTCTGATCTCTAGGTTGCCGATTCAGCAGAAGGAAAATTTATATTACCATATAGAACTGCTTCTAGAACACTACACATGGAATTGCTCAAATTGGTCTTAGACACCCTCATCCCTGCTGGAATGGGACCCTAGGGTTTGAACCAAATGAAGAAATTTGGGATGTTTAGTGTACACTAATAGGGTCGGGAACACATTTCAATTTGGTCACTGGTCGGCAATATTTTGGGCGTCCTTGTGTGTGGTGTGTGGTGCCTCTGTTAAGACCAAAGTGTAACCCGGAAACGTTAGCAAGGTGGCGGACACAGGATTCCTCAGTGTATTAGGTTTCACTTCGCGAATTGAAAATCAGGTGCTATTGTTTTCCTATTGTTGTCTCCTCAAAACGCATTAACATTTATTCACTGATTTTTCCTAAAGATCAGCTGAAAGGTGAAAAATGTTACTTGTATTCTTCAGAAAGCAGCACTGAATACAGCTGGAAGAGTTACTTGTATTCTACAGAAAGCAGCACTGAATACAGCTGGAAGAGTTACTTGTATTCTACAGAAAGCAGCACTGAATACAGCTGGAAGAGTTACTTGTATTCTACAGAAAGCAGCACTGAATACAGCTGGAAGAGTTACTTGTATTCTACAGAAAGCAGCACTGAATACAGCTGGAAGAGTTACTTGTATTCTACATAAAGCAGCACTGAATACAGCTGGAAGAGTCACTTGTATTCTACATAAAGCAGCACTGAATACAGCTGGAAGAGTCACTTGTATTCTACAGAAAGCAGCACTGAATACAGCTGGAAGAGTTACTTGTATTCTACAGAAAGCAGCACTGAATACAGCTGGAGGAGTTACTTGTATTCTACAGAAAGCAGCACTGAATACAGCTGGAATAATTACTTGTATTCTACAGAAAGCAGCACTGAATACAGCTGGAAGAGTCACTTGTATTCTACAGAAAGCAGCACTGAATATAGCTGGAAGAATTACTTGTATTCTACATAAAGCAACACTGAATACAGCTGGAAGAGTCACTTGTATTCTACATAAAGCAACACTGAATACAGCTGGAAGAGTCACTTGTATTCTACATAAAGCAGCACTGAATATAGCTGGAAGAGTCACTTGTATTCTACATAAAGCAACACTGAATACAGCTGGAAGAGTCACTTGTATTCTACAGAAAGCAGCACTGAATATAGCTGGAAGAATTACTTGTATTCTACAGAAAGCAGCACTGAATACAGCTGGAGGAGTTACTTGTATTCTACAGAAAGCAGCACTGAATACAGCTGGAAGAGTCACTTGTATTCTACAGAAAGCAGCACTGAATACAGCTGGAAGAATTACTTGTATTCTACATAAAGCAACACTGAATGCAGCTGGAAGAGTCACTTGTATTCTACAGAAAGCAGCACTGAATATAGCTGGAAGAATTACTTGTATTCTACATAAAGCAACACTGAATGCAGCTGGAAGAGTCACTTGTATTCTACAGAAAGCAGCACTGAATACAGCTGGAAGAATTACTTGTATTCTACATAAAGCAACACTGAATGCAGCTGGAAGAGTCACTTGTATTCTACATAAAGCAACACTGAATACAGCTGGAAGAGTCACTTGTACTAAAATGTCCAGTCATTTCATTCCAAGGCAATTATTACCAAATCTTGGTACACTATGAACGTTATCATTGCTAACTTTAGATGTAACAACTTTTTCTTTCTCAAATCCCGCAGACTTGTGTAGTCACTCCCATTTTATGTTTACAGAACGAAATGGTATTCCAATTCACCAAGGTTCCCTTTTATAAACAGTTACGTTTGCAGATAAGAAAGGATAAAGTGGTCGAACAGGGAGGCAATAAAACATAAAGACTAAGTGTAAATTGCCATGAGCCAACAAGGGAAAAATAGTTGTTTAAACAATCACCCTTTTGTGACAAATATGGTAAATTTGGTGTATGGTTGTAATTTTAGCTAGAAATATATATATATATATATATATATATATATATATATATATATATATATATATATATATATATATATATAAAAGATTTCGTGTAACATGTAAAAGAATGTAATTCATAAAAGTGTGTAGGAATTTACCTGTCCCACCTCCACTCCTCCCCCTCTTGTCCTCTATCTCTCTCTCTCTCTCTCTCTCTCTCTCTCTCTCTCTCTCTCTCTCTCTCTCCTCGTGTGACGTTCTCTTTTTTTTTTATTTGATTTTCTTTTATTTTGCTTCTTTGTTATGAATAACTTACCCGACAAGTTTTTGTTTGTTATCAGGCTGTACAACACAAGCACCTGCAACTCAAATTAGCTACAGCTCTGAATTTACAAAATGGCTATGTACAATTCGTGCATTTTAAACACGTATTTGTAGGAATGATTGAAGTCATTGTAAATAAGTCATATGAAATAACTCCAGGGAAAAAGAGGATCCGTGGCGACTCTGTGATTAAGGCGTTGGACTTATGATCAGAACGGTGCGTTATCAATTCCCGCCATCAGATCAGCCCGGATCGGCTACCGTGTTGTGTCATTCGGTACGACACTTTACTATGCTTGCCTTGGCAAGATATGATCTTTATATGGTTGCCGTACCGTATACCCCCCTCCGTCCACCCAAAAAAAAACCAAGGAAAGAAAACAACAAAGAAGAGCATTTGTTTAAATATGAAAACATCAATTTTGTTCACGGGTATAATGTTACAACGAGTCTCAGTGAAATCAATATATGCAGTTCACCTGGGTATAATATTAGCACGATGGCTATAAATCGACATATAGATTTCTCTTTGTGCCTGGCTTCATATTCACAAACTTTTTTTAGCACAAAACTCGAACTTGACCTTATAACCCACAAATAAGTAAAAGTCTATTCAATCATTTTTTAATCATCGACATCACCCTGTTGAGTTCAGAAACAGTATTTGTTCATTTGGAGAAGTGATTTACTCTATAGTTATCCCTATAGCCCCTTCAAAATAAAACGATAAATATAATTATTAAAATTTGAAATTTTCACCTAATATAATCATTAAATAACGCAAATTTTAGTTTTAGCAGACGTTAGTGTCATAAAGAGGATGATGAAATTGTCAAATTCAATTGTCTGATTCCTTTAAAAAATATTATTCCGACTATTTTGAGGTGGAAAGCTTTAACACGGGGTTGGAATAAGGTCCAAATAACCTGAATATTTTCAGGTACCGAAAACAAGGTTTAAAGTCCTATGTTAAAGTTACATATTTTCTATAAAGTCCTATGTTTAAGTTACATATTCTCTATGAAGTCCTATGTTAAAGTTACATATTCTCTATAAAGTCCTATGTTAAAGTTACATATTTTCTATAAAGTCCTATGTTAAAGTTACATATTTTCTATAAAGTCCTATGTTAAAGTTACATATTTGCTATAAAGTCCTATGTTAAAGTTACATATTCTCTATAAAGTCCTCTGTTAAAGTTACATATTTTCTATAAAGTCCTATGTTAAAGTTACATATTTTCTATAAAGTCCTATGTTAAAGTTACATAATTTCTATAAAGTCTTGTGTTAAAGTTACATATTTGCTATAAAGTCCTATGTTAAAGTTACATATTCTCTATAAAGTCCTCTGTTAAAGTTACATATTTTCTATAAAGTCCTATGTTAAAGTTACATATTTTCTATAAAGTCCTATGTTAAAGTTACATATTTTCTATAAAGTTGTTGTGCACAACCTGTAAGCTCCAGCTCAAATTCCGAAAATTGTGAAATTCTGTAACTTGAATCAGAGTAAAGCTAGAGTCATATAATTATCAGAATTTTCTCTACATTGGTGTCTCAACAAGCATTTTGAATTTCAGTGACTTAGACCTACTCGATGTATCCTATCTGATTGTGGAATTTCCAGCTTGAGCTTGAGTTTCATGCTCAAAAGGTTTCGATAATACAGGGTACGGACCAGATAGGATACGACACTTATGACTTCAAATTTGCATGAACAATTAGATAAACGAAAGGCTTCAAAGAATATTTGAAATCCGAAATACTTTCTTATGGGCAAAGTTACAAAAATATCAAGACTTTCAATTTCTGTTCGAGTTTTGCAATCAAAGGGTTTCCAGAATGCCGGTTTCATTTGGCGGCTTCAAACACGGTAGTCGGGAGAGCTCGATTAAACATCAACACAGGCAATGTTTAATTTCGGCTACTAAAAAGCCAACAACTAGTAAATCCTTTTTAAATTCAAACCCCAGCCGAACGCCTACATTTCCTTTTTCGCTGAGAAAGATTGCACGCAGCGCTCTCCACCGGTGTTTTTTGTTCGTCAGTCCTATTATCCTACCAATTGCATACCTTCTTCCTCTTCTTTCTTTCTTTCTTTCTTTCTTTCTTTCTTTCTTTCTTTCTTCTTCTTCTTCTTTTATTATTATTATTATTATTATTATTATTATTATTATTATTATTATTATTATTATTATTATTATTATTATCTCCATCATTATCATTGGAATACTTAAGCAGTTGTTAGAAGAACAAGCTTCAAAATCTTATTTTTTTTCCCTGGATCACCCTCAGTAATCTCAACAACTGTCATTGAACTCAATCAAACTGCTGTCCATCTATTCTGCTTCCACTCCCCTCCCCCTCCTCCCCGTCCCATGCATATATGGCTGATTTCAATACTCCACCTCTGCTGTGGTGAGTGGGGTAAAAAGTAAAACAAAAAGTGAGTCTTTTTTCACTAGGTTTATACTTTATAATTCAACATATAATCTAATTTAGTGATCCGACAGGAATCAGTTATATAAACATGCGAAGAAAAATTATCCTCTGACCTCTCTTTGCTAATTCCCTTAGGTCTAGAAATATGAGGCGTTGGGCTGCTTCTTGCCGTGCATCTGAAGGTAATGTGCTAAAGATACACGTCATTAGAATGCCCGGTTGACTACTTGTTAAATTTTTAATGTAATATAGTTCTCAATAAAATATTTCTTTCTCTGATTTTACTGGTGGTTCACTGAACAACACAAGGTGTTGCGTTTATTCATTAAAAAGCAGCAAAAAAGCCCCTTTGATTTCGCGTAGGAAGACAGATTTACATGTGTGGTTCGGCCGGTTCCAGACCGGTAACTTTTGTAATTTCATCCAAAGTCAATTATTTCCATAAAATATCATATATTACGTGGGGTTTTTTTAAAATTATTTTTAGTGCTAATGTTATATCCCAGTTAATACTTGACAATTTTTTTTATTGCATTCAATATTAAATTCAAAGCTGCAGCATCCCTGTACCCATCCCTTTGAAATGCTTAGAGTCCTTTAGTTTCATTTAATTGTGCGTATGCCACCTTAGCGGAACTACAATTTACTATGAATGCTGTGAATACATGCATTGAAATAAAGGTTGTGTACACAATGTCCAATAATCCTGAGACTACTTGGTTAGATTAATAATGAGCCATATTGCCCGTTCATACGTGCATGTATCGAAGAGGCTGTGTCGCTAAACTCTTTCTACACCGTTCAGCTCTGAGATATGATTGTTGCAGGTCTGCACAACGGTTTCAAAAGATTATGGGAGAAGGGGGTAGGGTGGTGAAAACTTGTACGAGCAGGGGGTGCGGTGTCTAAACATAACTACAAGAAGCAATGGCAATGAGATATGGAGCTATGCTTAAGAATTCGGGTGATCTGTGTATTATTTAATCCACTTGACATTCTACAATTTATAACTGTCATGTTGTCTCATCTTCAAAAGAAAATATAAGAATAAATAAGTTTAAATATAGTATGCTTGGTTAAGATTTGTATACTTGCTGCCCAATTATTAATCCACACGAACTAAACGTAACCTGACGGACACAGACAGACAACCTAATTGGCCATAATATGCTAAACTGGAGACTCATGTGAGCCTCAACTTGAATGTGACTTGTATAACAAGGAGAAAGATTCGAGGTAAGCAGATTTGCTTTCTTGTCATGAAGCTGCATCCATTTTGAAATAAAAGTTCCGGTATTAGTATGTTTACCTGTACGTCATCAAATATATTGAACCAGTCAGAGCGCACTGTTTTGATTTGCTTGTTTGTTTGGTGATTTTTTCGGTCTTGATCCTTCTAAGCTCTTTGACCATGATGATGAATACTGCCATTTTCGTTTAGAACCAAAAATGTATCACATATAGCATGTAGGTATTATTCCAGAGGAAAACTGATTTTGTGAAAGCCTACCGTTATGAAATTTGAAAATTCTATTACAGGGTGAACGATAAGTATAATATATGACATAATTTACGGTGTTTTATTAAAATAATGACAAATAAATACGAGCACGAAGTGGGAGTATTTATTTTTTCTTATCACGTACCTGAAGGTTCACAGCCAGTCAGATTAAAATATTTTTATGAACTTATTCTTGTTATATATATATATATATATATATATATATATATATATATATATATATATATATATATCAAGGATGCTTTTAAGTGCTACAATGAGGTTGTTCTGAACACATTATTCAATAATTTTCATA
The DNA here is from genome assembly GCA_029931535.1 of Margaritifera margaritifera. Classification (NCBI taxonomy): domain Eukaryota; kingdom Metazoa; phylum Mollusca; class Bivalvia; order Unionida; family Margaritiferidae; genus Margaritifera; species Margaritifera margaritifera. The sequence continues at coordinate 469,820 of JAQPZY010000917.1, read as the reverse complement.
AAGCACAACTAAACTACTTAAAGCATGAGTAAGGCTGATGTCAGTCATGTCCTGATATGTTTTGTTGACCATGAAGGTCACACCCCTTTCCATTTTGCGGCTGTCACTCATTTTCGCAAACTAGTTGACCTACTTTGCATAGTAAACACGTCAATCAAATGCATAAAAATGAAAGATACAGATAGGTGAAAGTAGTAATTGAAAATATTTTTTAAAAATAATAAAAAACGTGTTGATTAAATTTTCAATAATGTCACAAAAGAAAATTCCACAGAAAACGAGAAAATACATGTCGTAGTAAATAATTAGATAGGGATGTAATAAAACCAACCCCCAACCCCCAACCCCCCCCCCTAAAAAAAAAAAAAAATTACCCCAATCCATATTTTTTTTAGTTGCTGTTTTTCAAAAGAAAAGGGCAAAGACAGAAAAAGTCATAGCAAAATCAGATATGCTTTCTTTATGCATTTTCATCCAAAGACAAAGTCAATCTTTATAACAGCCTGTTTTCCAGGTTTTCACGAAATGTAGGAGGAAAGCGCTTGCCTAAACCATGTTTAAGTTGTTTATTCAGGTATAAGAAAAATAATTTTATATCAGTGCAATTTCAATCGGACGAATGGTTGAAGACACAACTAGACATGGAATGTGTTTTCACAGAAAAATTCTTATTTTCAAGGAAATATCTTTAGTACACACATTAACAAAAAGCATCCAGTTCAGGTTCATATCTAGCAAATCAAAATCAAAGTTAGAATGATTGTAATATTTCCCAGAAAGGGTCAGAGAACCTTCCATCTTTGTTCTTCAATTTTAGAATGACTGGGAGCCTGAGAATTAGGGTTGCAAACCCCTGATAAAATCTGACACTGTCAACACCCTTCCCTAGGCTGAAGCCATTTGTGACCCTAAGGGCCACATTCTCTCGGTAGGGAAGCCTTGATGCTGTATGGTAAAAAAAAAAAAAAAAAAAAAAAAACGTATTGCACACTTTGGGTGTTTTATGAAGAACAAAAAAATGAATATTCGCGCTTCACGCATGTGTTTATTTCTTTTTTTTTTCTTTTTTTTTTCTTCACAAAACACCCCAGACTATGTCATATCCTGTATATAAAACAACCAGACTCATTTTGATTTTGACTTGCTGGAGGTTATTTGTTAATGTATGTACTGAAGATATTCCCCTAAAAATGAGAATGTAGCTGTGACAACAAACACATATGGATCTAGTTGTGTCTTGAGCCTCTCTCGTGATTCATATAGCATTGTTACAAACGGAGAACAGAATGTAGTAAACCACTTATTTTATCTTTGGATGATAATGCATAAGGAAAGCATATCTGATGTTACTGTGATTTTTTTATTATGACATTTGCTGTTGAAAAATAGTAACTGAAAAGAGGTGTCGCTGGGGGCCAGTTTTTATTCATTTTGTTATGTTTATTAATATTTACTATGACGTGTATTTTCTTCCAGTTTAGAAATTTGATTTTGTAACGATTTCTGTAAGTTGATATTATATTAGCAATTTCGCTTCTTGTGGTTGGTCAAAAACTTTCAAAGCTGATTTGTGCAAAAGTATAAAAAAACTATTTTGCCTCAAAGAAATTGAATGTTGGGGTTTCAAAACAGACCTCATTAAGGACAAAAATACAAAAAAAGTGGCCTTGTCCTTTTTTATATTAGTTACTTAGATGGGTACTCGGAGGTATTTACGTCTTGGTCTGACCACAGTTTTGTTTAACAGGAACATCAAATAAAAAAATGACAAAAATAAAGATATTTAGAGCGTGTAATACATTCGATAAGAGTTTAACAGAACCATTTTTCAGTAAAATGGTATTTAGTCTGTATGAGTATGCCGTATTGAGCATGCAATATGTATGATTTTCGCACTAGACGGGCTTAGGTACGGGATAGACATTGGAGCAAGATTGATCTGGAACGAAACATCCGGGACAAAATTATCATGGTAATTTTATTACAGCTTAATTTATGGCTAAGAGTCAACAGATGTAACCTGAGAGGTTAGTCTCAGTAGTAAATGAATAATGTTTACTAGGAATGAGTAGATTCAAATGCCCAAGAAGACTTTTAGTCGCACGAAGAAAAAGAAAAATCGTATCTATGTGATCAGAAAAATGACACCAGTCATTAACGTCACAAAAACTGTATTCAATATGGCTGATACTGTGACGTATGCTTTTGTTGAAATAAATGTGTCGGATACACCCAGAATGTGGAGTGTAGCTCGTAATGTTATGTATTTTTACTATGAAGGTATAGTTTTTCATATCAATGATGAGAATACCGTGTATACAAGATTAAAATGCAGATATTCATATCAATGATGAGAATACCGTGTATACAAGATTAAAATGCAGATATTCATATCAATGATGAGAATACCGTGTATACAAGATTAAAATGCAGATATTCATAGCAATTGAAAGTAATCTTAACTTCAAAAAAAAAAAAATGTCCAACTTCTACAACATTTTCCGTTATAAAGTAATCCAACCTCGAATATGAGATGCAAAAAATATATATAATATTTATAATATCTATAGACATGTGTACATATGAAGAGTGAGAATATTCTAAACGATGAAATTCTAATCACAAAATCATATTATTATCAATAAAACCACGTATTTTTCGCCAATGCCTCATTGAAAAGCATGACTTATTTAAGACCTTATGATGTACATTAGCAATTATAGATATACTTTAGACCATTTCTTATTAAATATCTACCGAAATTGTTACTCGCAAATACGCCTGAAGGGTAAGCCTTCCTCAAAAATACTCCGAAATTAAAATTACAAAGTGGTAATATGAGTGAGATTTATTGTCGAATTGTAGTGTATTTGCAATGGCTTCCATCGCCATACTTCCTTTTCAATAATTTAAGCAAGACTATTTGAGTTGGATAAATGCGTAACAAGCACGCTTGTGTTCATCAATTTATGTGTTTTCCAGTCACATATTTGGCCACTCCTATGTTTTGATTATTTTATTAAACTTTTAAACAGTATTTATTTAAACTACGATGCGGATGTCTTTTGAGACCATATCAGTATCAGATTTCTAGGTTGAAAGAATGATTCACTGTTTTCATTCATATGGTACAGCTATTGCAATTCAGTAATGATTATGTTTGACCCAGGAACTGGTTTTAAAATTCAATGATGATAATGTTTATTACACATCACGCTTTAACACATATCAGAACAGGTATCAAATATCAGGAGTTTAGTTACATGTCATATTGATTCTCTCTCTCTCTCTCTCTCTCTCTCTCTCTCTCTCTCTCTCTCTCTCTCTCTCTCTCTCGGTATCGGTATCAGATAAGACAGATAACAGGAAAAGGTAGAATATTAAGAATTTACCCTCTCTCTCTCTCTCTTATTAAATATCCAGATAATAAGGAGATCTGATAGGCACCGATATATTTTTATGTCCTGTTGATTTTTGGCATTCCCGGTCCACCTATTTTAGTAACGTATAAGATGACGCATTGCATTTCGCGTTAGAGAGACATATCATTAGACTCGTAATGTTCCGAATAACGTTTACTACTTTCATAAATGTGAAAGCTGTACATTGATTGGTGAATCAATAGGTCAGTAAACATGACCTCATATCGGTGTTCGTCAGATGACCGTTATGTTGGATATCTCAATTTTAATGAGATTCTCCCCCCCCCCTCTCTCTCTCTCTCTCTCTCTCTATATATATATATATATATATATATATATATATATATATATATATATATATATATATATATATATATATATCAGATAAAAGGAATAAGATCAAATATCTCTCTCTCTCTCTCTCTCTCTCTCAATCACGTTTATGTATGTTTTTCATCGGGATGAGTCATGAAAAGCTTCTTTTAAAGTTGTTCAGTGGAAAAGAAGTGTCATCATTATGCGTATTTCCTGTGAAACATTCGTGTGAATAATGATAAAACAATTTTGTCATCGGCATATCATTTACAAAAAAAAAAAAAAAAAAAATCTTTACATCTACTTTCCATACGGATGCAATTCACAAGCTTTAATTATGTTTCACCTTTCTTACGTGTTATCATGTATGAATCAATAATAAAAATGTGACATGCTTTATGGTGTATAAGCATTTATATGTCTGAATTGTTGATAACTGATTGTAATAACCCAGACATAGTCATAAGGCGTAACAGGTTACCACCCTTGTATTGATTTGCCACGACTCTATTGCAGGTGTACTCCAGAAACCACTAGAATACACCACACATATTTAACTTTATTACTTTATTCTTACTCGATCACAGGTTGTTTGTGATGTTGAAAATTTCTAAATACCCTTTTATAACTGTATAGGAACTGGTAGGGTTGCCACGTTGTACATGCAATTTTTGAACACATGAACTATTATCTGCAGAAACTTTAATTACTGAAAAACGAATAATAGTCTGAGACCAATTCGTCTGTCTTTTTAACAAAAATAAAATATCTTTCTTTTCTTCTTGTTCTACTCCACTCCTGCTGTACATATAGCTTGCGGGATATTGATAAAAAAAAAATGTTAAAAATTTTTTTAACAAAAAAATCGAATTGCATGTGAAGTTTTATCACATTATCTCAAGCCACAGACGATCATCCGCTGCCCTCCTTTATCACCAGTGGCTGCCTGTGCTGAGATTTCCTCGTTTTTCATGCGTACGGATAAACAAAAATACGTCATCAACAACACCATGTAACAATCTCCTACACGTCAATAAAAGTGCCCGTTTTATCGATTGGAAAAGAAAATTTGATTGGCTCATTCAAACAGCCTGAAATGTCACGTTGGGTCATAATGGCGAGAAAAATTTACTCGCGCTCGCTGTGACTGGTTAATCAGGTTTATGGATATTCATGAGAAACGTGGAAATCTCCGCACAGGCGGCCACGGTGATAAAGGTGCGTAGCGGATTATCGACAGTGATTTGCAACGATGGCTTTATCCTAACAAAGACAAAGATGAGTTCAATTGATGACGAGCATATTTTTCACGTACTTCATATAAGTTATGACCTATAAACGAGTTTGATGAATATCAGATTTCTCTATATTTTTACAGAGTTAGGACCCTTTATCAACCTTTAATATACATTCTGGATTTTAAAAACTTTTAGCAACAACATTTTCTGCTTGATTTCAACAACATTTGCTAATGAGCTGTACTTTTGCAGGTCTCAAATATGATATGATTAGCCGAGTTTGACCCTACTTTTCAGAGTTATGGCCCCTGATCAATGTACAATATCACCATGCTTTTTGGATTCTTTTACCTCTACTGTGTTCCGTTTTATTCTTGCTTTTTCTCAGATCAATCAAATTTCCTTTGAAACTTTATCTTAGCAACATCTTGGGTTAGTTCGATCATCAATAGAATTTGACCATATTAGTTTTAGTTTTGCCTTGATCCACTTTGACTACGCATGACAATGGATTGTGAAAACTCGCATTTTATCTTAAAATTTCAACCAAATTTGGTCTGAAGTCATTACCCTAAATCCGTTACGTATATCATGTGTCTTACTGCTATGACTGTATATATGAAATCTTGTCAGTTTATTTGAAAATGTCAGTCTAAATTATTATTATTATTATTATTATTATTAATTAATTAATTAATTAATTAATTAATTTACTTGTTTTTACATTGAATGTTTATCTTCCTCTAAGGGATATTAGGACATAGTTATCGCATGAATAAGATAATGACCAAGCTTTATGAATATTTACCCAGCTATTTAGAGTGAGACAGAATTACAGACAAACTGACGGATCGATGAACAGACAATAATCCGATGCTTTTCTGTTTTTATTTGTAAAGAAAGCGTGCAAATAATAAACGTCTTGTTGTGAGGGGGACATTCGGAATTATCAATCATGGAAGGGGGTGTGGTAGGGGTGGGTAAGGTGATTATCCGAGGCCGTTACCTTTCATAATGAAATTATATTACCACAAAAGTATTCTAATAAAACATTTCCTCAGTTAATATTTATCATGCAACTTCTTCGTTGTGCCTATAAATAATTGTGTCAAAAGTGTGTATACCCCGCCAACTAAGTGATACATGGGTATTTTGTTCTGGTTTACTGCTGTCTGAGTATGAATCAAATCTGTCAAGGGGTTTATGAAATATATGGAGAGAAGAAAATAAAAAAATTAACCAAAACCTTAATGCAAATTTTCTACGACTTCGCCTTTGATCCCAAGGTCATAGGGGTGAGCACGCGTGTCACATAGTGAATTATCTTAGCGTCTTAATGATTAATTCTAAGTATGATGCGAATCCATCAAGGGGTTTAGGCAGGGCCGGATTAAGACCTTTAGAGGCCCTAAGCACTGAAAAGATTATGGTCCCCCCCCCCCCCCGCATATGTAATTCAAAATAAAAACAATACTAAACCGTAATTTCTAAACAAAAAATTCATTTTTTTGTGCCCCTGCTATGCTGATGCCCTAAGCATGTACTTTGTCTGCCTATTGGGTAATCCAGCACTGGGTTTAGGAAACATTTGCAAATTAAAGACTTGAAACAAAACTGCTGACTGCTATATATTGCTTCCTACTAACATGGACTCGACAAAAATTGCTCTTGCATTTGTTTCCGACAATAAAAAAAGTTGCAGATTTCAGTGAAATTTAGCGTGTCTTTGTTGTTATCTTAAGAAACCAGTCTTTTTATTTGAGGGTCAGTACCTTGAAGGTCACGGTCACTGTTACCAAAAGTAAATTTGGCTCTGCATTAATTTTTTAACAATGACTAAGCTCTAGTGGATAGATTTCGGTGAAATATGGTCTGTATGTTCCCTTGAAAAAAAACAACAAAAAAAACTCCAGCAAGCAAACAACTGATTCATGTTGGTGTCAGTAGCTTAAAGGTCAAGGTCACTCTTCCTAAATATAGAATATAGTTTCAAATTTTACTTCAGGACACCAGTAGGTTTTGAAGAAATGTGGTTTAATGTTCCTTTTAGTTTAAAGGTATATTGATTTGGGGTCAGTAAATTCAGTGTCGTTTCATGCGAGAGAGAGAGACAGAGACAGAGACAGACAGACAGAGAATTTGATACAACTAACTTTGTATTGACAGGGTACCATGTGCCGTATGCGATACCCTTTTACGACAAAGATAACTGCAAGCTGTTCTCTTGTACTAAATTCAGAGATTAACTCAGAAGAGTAAATCAGCAATTGAATTTTTATTTAGTTTAAACCATTCCCTTGCATAGTGTAAAATATGTGTAGTATTAGCTGGGTTTTTTTTAAAGACTTTGAAGATTTCGTTTGTTTCTATTATATACTTACATCTACTTCTATATTTATACATGGAATAAGTCACTTGAAGTAAACTTGTGTCCTCTTATTATGACCTACTGAGTTACCTATAGCTTCATTTCTTGTTTAAAAGTTATATCGTGCTAATTTGCCTGCAAAGCATAATCCAATCACCCAAGCACTTCAACCCCCCCCAACCCCCCACCCCCCCCCAAAAAAAATAAAACAATAAAAAATGTAAATAATAATAATCTAGAGAAGATCAAATTATGATGTAAATGACTAGTTTGGTTTTCTGGTTTTTGAAGTAGACGTTATATTGATACACTCTCTATCTACTCAATAAAGCCTCTCCATTTCATGAAGCAAACACTTCAGTTAAATGTAAATGCGATAGAAAGATTTGTGGAGGCCTTGTCCGAGTATAAATTGTCTGTGTAAGGTTTATAAAGACTGTTTATGTACTTGTATCGAATTCTAACATTGCAAAATCGATAGAAACTACCTACCTTTGTATATATAAAAAAAGATGTATTTTGTGTAATTGTAAGCGTGCGAGTAGTTGCTTCGCGCGGAATCGAAAGTTAAATAAAGAAACCAGCACGTATATAATGAAAACAAACTATATTAGCGTACACCAATAACCTGAAGCATATAAATATATTGTATTAACAGGAAGAGACTATATAGTCTATGGATATTGAATTATAGCTCTACAAAACAAAATCATCATGCACATTCCCCTACCTGGAAGATAATACACAGTTCGTGTGCACCATAAAAGTAAATACTTAACCTACTTTATCTCAAAGCTGCAGGTGCTGCATATCTGTCCGATTAAGTTCTTTCCGAGTGCCTCCGAAGCTAAAACACTTGCATCAACATTTACATTAGTCTTAAATGGAGACAAATGAAGGTTCTTTTTTCGGTCCGAACGATTCAATTTTTTTAATCTTCTCAATACCAGATAGTTTCTATGATACGCATTACAAACGTGTAATTAACAGAATGTTCATAACTTCATCTGACCCATATCAGGCTAACATGTTTTTCATCGAACTTTTTATCTCCAAATTCATTCAAAATACATAAACAGTACCCTTAAACGATCACAAGGTTAACATTATTGTAAGTTACATAACAAGCATAGGACGTAGGTAAATTCAGTCGCTGTATAAGAAGGTGATACCTTTACAAGAGGCTGATTTTTTTTTTTGTAATTAAAAAAACTAAACTAATTTGTTAATATATTTGTAATAATCATCTCAAAATTAAATTGACACCGAACTTGTTGTCAAAATCTATGTCTAAGTTCTTGTCCAAAATTTAGAAGGAAGAAAGTAATATAATAAGCAATATTCACAAAGTACTAAACGATACTTCCATGTTGGGCACGGTTTGATCGTTCAATTTGTTTTATACGCCTTTTTTTCCTCGCCCCCCCCCCCCCCCCCCCCCCCCCAACCAACCAAACACATATGTCCTTTTTTATTGTGAGTTCTGACCGAATGCTAAGCAAATACGATTATTTTCACTTGCAGTGACCGTGGGAGTTAATACAGTATCGGAACAGTGGATGTTTAATTTACACACATTGTTCTACAAGAAGTACGAAAAATGTACTTATTGAAGATTTTCTCCATACTGGCCTTTAAAGTGTCGCTGTGCCGTAAAACGCCAAAACTAAACCAACCTTTCAAATATTATAGTATGTACGTAAATCACGATTATGGGGAAAACACTTTAACATATTTTCGTAAAGTTTCAACTTTGTTGTCCATTAAATGATAAAAGATATGCAGGAAAGCATTACAAAAATGAAAAGAAAATAGAAAGGTTATAGAAATTAGTATTCACCGTGCATTGCTTGCATATGACAAATAATACTCTGATTTTTTTTCGTGGAGTAGTCAAGATTTGATCTAGTCTATCTAATGTTTTGTGTGTGTGCAGATTTATTAATATATACACAAAGAACGCCATGCTTAAAATATTTTGGAACCTAAAACGCTGCAAAATGTATGAAAGAGTTTTGAATTCAGTTGCTTACTAACTAACAAACTTACTTAATGACAAAATCACTGTTTAGGTTTACATGAAGTCTCATTAAAAAAAAACAGTATCTCAGCTTGCAAGAAAGTAATCACAATGTTTATATCTTTATTATGTCTTTCCATTGACTAGGAGAAGTTTGGTAAAGTAAATAATTACTCCATGACATTAACAACACGGATACATCATCACGTATATTACAAAACCGCGACACTCGATAAGTAGTAACAATGTTAGACAATTTGATACAATATATTCCTTTAAACATGTAAAATAGCAACCAAAAACAACATGAATGTTATTAAAGATATTACTGTAGAGTTTATACTAAGCAAGTACCTTAATATACCTATACAATTGTTTTGTCAGCTGGAATTTAGACTTGACTTAATTTAAGCACAAAGACATACTTTACATATGCGTAAATACAAATTTACACAAGATAATTTGTCTTTACCATTGAAAAGTCGACAAAACTTTCAATAAGTAGCACTGTGAAGATTCAATTACTTATGTTATGCCATGGCAGCAGTAGTAATCAAGAATTGTTTATGCTTATGTTAGTTTTTATCGATGTTTCCCCATATCAGCAAATATGCTGAACGAAATCTTTATAATTTTGTAACAATTTTATGAAGCATTCGACCCAACTAGCACCAAAGCGGTCTATTTAAACAAAAAAAAAAAAAACAAAAAAAAAAAAAATGCTTAAGCCCAACAGATTCATACACTCAGATATAAAGACTTTTGAAAATAAAATAGAATATCACAGTTTAACAGCATGTGGTAAACAACATTTGATCTACATCGCTCGATGACTGAAATACAAAATGCAATGGTAGGAGTTTTGTAGAAAATACGACATCAGAAACCTAGGAAGCATTGGGCAATAGCTTTGAGTGATAGTTTTAGAAAGCATTGGGCAATAGCTTTCAGTGATAGTTTTAGGAAGCATTGGGCAATAGCTTTCAGTGATAGTTTTAGGAAGCATTGGGCAATAGCTTTCAGTGATAGTTTTAGGAAGCATTGGGCAATTGCTTTGAGAGATAGTTTTAGGAAGCATTGGACAATAGCTTTCAGAGATAGTTTTAGGAAGCATAGGGCAATAGCTTTGAGTGATAGTTTTAGGAAGCATTGGGCAATAGCTTTCAGTGATAGTTTTAGGAAGCATTGGGCAATAGCTTTGAGTGATAGTTTTAGGAAGCTTTGGGCAATAGCTTTTAGTGATAGTTTTAGGAAGCATTGGGCAAGTTTTAGGAAGCATTGGGCAATAGCTTTCAGTGATAGTTTTAGGAAGCATTGGGCAATAGCTTTGAGTCGTTATCAATAATGTGAAGATTATTTATACTGAAACAAAAATGTTAGGATCAAAGGAAGGAAGACATGATAGACAATTGGATTACTCTCTTCCAAGCTGCAATAGGTTTTATAATGGTTTAGTCTCTTATTATCATTTCCTTTTGAAATATGGTTCTGCATATATCTGAGAGTTTCCTTCTTTGTGTATATTCTTTTTACGTACAGTTGTGAGTTATGTATTTTAAATACAGTCCAAGTCCGAAAGTATTAGCTTCTGCATCTATATGCCTTAGTTAAATTTACTTATCATGCTTTTTTTCCACATGAAAATATCTTGTTTTCATCACAAAAATATTAGAAGAAACATCTAAAATTTTATAAAAAAGCTTAGACAGCCCATACATAAATCTTAGCCTGTCCACAAAACAACCTTAGCGCTGAAAAAGAGTCCCGCCTCGCCCCCCCCCCCCCATTAGCAAACAACATTTACCTCTTTTAAAACTCAAGCATATTATATCAATACATAATTAATATAGCTTTATATATTTCAGTTACCATTTGATGTAAAGGTCACAAAGATGATGTGAAATTCGAGGTTATTATTTTATAAAACATGTTTGTTTTACATCAAACGTCGAATAGTTAAATGTGTTTTTTTTAAGCAAACAAGTTAATTATTCTCATGTAATTAATCACATTCAGTCATATGAAAATATTATCAAACGATGACAGGTGAATTTTAAGATTTGTTAAATGTTAGTTAGAATTTTGTTTTATCCCACAATAAAATCCATGTATATAGTCACGCTGCGCCGATTATCTAACTCCCTTTTGACATAGCTTAACATTGCGTATTTGGAGTGTATGTAAAGGTACGTGATTCATTGTACGAATTCCTAATGTAATTCAAATCTCCAAATAAATTTACCCACGGAGGACTCCTTTATGCTCAGACCGTATGTATAATGGGTCCTTTAATAAAAGACCTGTTTTCTGTTCAATACACACCTACGGCTGCCTTCATCGCCGAGAGGTGTAAATAAAGATTGCTTTCAAATTATGAATTGCCGCATGTTTGGAGTACTAAAAACATTTGTTCTGAATATTTGAATCGGATATCGAACGTCATCTATTGGTGTATAACACAGTGTATAATTCCGCGCCTTATACCTATCTCAAAACATCAAGGGCGCAAGACAGTATTGAATGCTGGATCAAAACATCAGGGTTGACATTAGAAACGACCGGGTCCATCACAGGAGATACATTTAAAAGGTGGCATGTCATTGTTCGTTGCCAGAGGGATCAATGGTGGGGACTTAAGGGCACCAAAATCTGAAGTTCACACGGAGTGGGAAGAATTCAATCACCCAATGGTGTCAAAATAAGGTGTTAGAGGATTATCCACAAAATCTGTCTTCGCTTCATAAAATATTTGCAATGATCGATGGATGAAGTTTAACTGTAAAAAGAGGCCATTTTGCGTCACTTAGCTATTTGAAAACTCGACAGTGATTCAAATATTAGATTAAACAAAAAGTGATAGCTCTTGCGATGGCCTGTTTACTGGATCATTCGGTGTTTGTTGTTATTTTGGGTCTGAAAGCGAGAACCATACCATTAGTGTTGAATCGAGCACGTAGCACGTGAAGGGAATACACTTTTTGGACCATTGAATCTGGTGTTTCCTTTTTTTAGTTTCATAAACAAAGAGCTACAGTGTTCAACGTGTTGATTCAGAAGGCGATATTCAAACATTATTCTTCTAAACTTGTGAAATACTGCCATTTTTAATGACATTTTTTTTCTCACATGGCCTGTGTGTGACGGCACTGCTTTCCTTAGATATAGGCCGACTTTTGCAGACACAAGATCAATTTGAGGACGGATTTTGTGATGAAAAGAAGCACACTCTATTTCTGAGCAAATTTATTTCTAAAATGACACAACGTACAATTTCTATAATATATTGTGTCTGATTGCTGCATAACTTCAAAGTCTCATAGCAAACTTTGTATGCGATATCCCGTGATGACTTCGAAGACATTTAATAAGTTTTCTCTAATTGTAAGTAGCTAATTGCTGGGATGTACGAAAATGTTGTGGTATAATATCACGAACGAAAGGGAATGAATAATTTAGGCATAAGAGCAAAATATCCCATTTCCATAATTATCAATTACAATACTTAAAAATAATAAATGTGAATTCTAACGCAAAATGGGTGACACTTTTGACGGAAGAGAGAGCAATACCTTCAGCGTGCCTCAGCGAAGGAAAAAACAAACGAGGAGAAGAAACGAGCACAGCACAACGAATACGGATGCAGCGCGAGAACTTTATCATGACTTTGAAAGCCAGAGAATGACTTCCGCCGGGAAACGGAAGGTGTATTACAGAGCCCCCGGTGACTGGTACCTATATGAACCGGGCAGAAGGAGGAGCGGTTCCCTGCTTCTTCGCCAAGAGTCATTATTTAAAAACATGAATCAGTCCGATTTGTCTGCTCGCACGGTAGCGTTTGATTACGATCCCCTGTTCACTGCTCGCTCCACTCCAAGAAAAGGATGGCGTAAGAAAGGTATGATTGTAGGTGAGAAAAGGCGTCATATACGTCGCGAACCTATTATATCAGAGCCAAAAGAGCTTCCTCGAGATTTACATTTAAGTAATTTGAATGAACATAATGTTGATTGGGAAAAATACAAACAAGTCACTTGGAATGATCTCCTTCATGCACATAAAAGAGAGATTCAAGAGGATATTCGACTTTTGCCGAGTACTGGGCGCCACCAGCAGTTGCCGATTTTGTACGATCCCTTGTTTCAGAACAAAACCCCAAGACAGCGTCCGTATGATGAGAAAAATCTGCTCATGCGCACTAAGCAGGGAGATGTTTATTCACTGGAAGGACCTTCTAAGCTGTTCGTTAATGAGAATAGTTGGTTAACAAAGAACAAGCCGAAACATCGGCACGAACATAGACTACCAAATATATTGAACTTTTAACTATATATTGGTGATCTAGAACTTATTTCACTTTCAAAATGATACTTTTGTGTCATCTGTCTAAGCATAGTGAGATATTGTAGTCACTCTTTAGGCGGCGGCGTCAACAATGTTAAAGTTTAGACATAACGTTTTGAAAGTCACATGTTTTCTACATAATTTTCTGCATTCAAGTTAATTCTTTGAAAACATATGTCTAAAGTTTATGCTGTGATATGCTAGGAGTTCCACTCTTGCCTGACTGCCCTGCTTAAGCACCATGGTGATCAATGTTCAAGTTTTGCGTTAACGTGTTTGAAAGTGACATATCTTCTACAATATCAATGGATGCATTCAACTCATACTTGAAGATAATATTACATATGCCTAAAGTTTGTACGCTGATATGCTAGGAGTACCTGTTTTGCCTGTCTCGCTTGCTTAAGCAGAATGCGTGTTTCATCGTTGTAAACAATGTTAACGTTTTATGTTAAAAGTTTTGCAAGTCACATATTTTCATCATCAGTTGCTGTATTTAACTGAAAATTTCCGATAATATTACTTCAGGTTTTTATATTTATACACCGATATGCAAAGAGTTCTTGTCTAAGCATTATGGTCAACAATGTTAAAGTTTTGTATGGAAGTTTATGAAAGTCAGATATAGGGTTTATACTGACGATCATGCGTACGCAGGTGAGACATTAGGTTCCGCAGAACAATTGTTATTATGTAAATGTAATTTTCATGCGTCTATTTGAACGGTTAATTTGTGTGTGTGTGTCATGATAAACAAGTGCATGTTATTACCCCCCCCCCCCCAATATGGTGAAAATTATTAGATTTGAATTCCAATAGTATATTATTTTCTCGTTCTTTGGTATTAAATTTTCAAGATACCTACTTTTTTCTTTTTTAATACTAATTTATAACAGAAAATAAAAGACATGTGATTCATGCAAAGTAACTGTGTACTCGTATAGCATGAGTGCAATATACGTCGTTGAAACAGCTATAGCAAATCAATTTCTTCCGCATACTTCTTATTAAATGACGTCAGGATCCTTATGACTAACACGTCATTACAAACATGGTCGAGTCTATTTCGAATGAAAGTGGAGAATTTAAATTGTGATAAATAAGGAGAATAAATAGTAAATCTTTCAAATGTTACTTTAACAGAGTAATTAATATCAGACCTCGCATTGTATTTCTTGTGCAACATATTTATTTTCATCAGAGAAAAAGTAGCTGTTTACAGACTACACGGAGAAAAGCTTGAACGTCTGATTGAAGATGGAGCCTCGATTCCCAGATATGTGTAAAAAAAAAATAAAGGTGTCTGGTTGAGTTTTATCAGGAATCAGTGTTGTGGTTGCGACCATGTCATGAGTTACAGGAAAAAAAAAAAAAAAGAGAGAGATAAGTCGGGAGAAATAAAACCTGTACATCTCGTGGGTGAGGAGGGCGATGGCGTCAACAGTTTCTTAAAGTTTTGCTTTCAGTTTTTCATTTACATATACTTAATGAACACCTTAATAGATCCCCATTTTACGTAACACGAATCATTATTAAACAATTCATTCTGTGAAAGGTTTGTTGCCCCTTTACCTTGTTGTCAAGATCTTAATCACATAAAATGTGTGTTAAGGTTTTTGGTTAACGTTTTTTTCATTTGGATATATTTCCTAAACCCCTTGATAGGGTCTCATCATACTTGGCATGAATCATTATGAAGCTAATACAATTCATTATACGATACGCCCGCTGGTCAAGGTCACAATTTTATAAAATTTGCATTCAGATTTTGGTTGAACTTTTTATCTCCCTTCTTTATGGATTTATTCATATTCTGGATGAATCATTATGAAGTTAAGACGATTGATCCCAGCGACATGCTTGCTCAACACACGCTTTACAGCAATGTTTTGACCGTGGGGTCGACATGTAGGACCCGATCTTCTTGTTTACAGATATTCGACTTTGTTAAAGGTTTTCAAACGAATTTTGGCAAACTTTTAGGGTGCTATCGCTACCGGCCTGATTACCTACTCCTATTACGCGCGTCTGCTTAGCAAAATACAAAACAAAATACCGCAGAACTGGGGATTTGTACGGCTTTAAATTTGTATGTTTTTTTTTTATTGTTGTCTGGAAAGCTGTTTTTTTTTTTAAGTTTTAGATTTTACTTTTAGCTGTTTGGTTGTGGGAGAAGTCTTAGCATCTGAAGGAATAATATTTTACGATTTTTATTTTTGCTTTTGCGTTCAGATCGGAAAAACAAGCGAAAATTAGACTGCCGCAAAAATTACCGGTTATGCGGAATTGATAGGAAAAATACACACACACACGCAAAGATGTTCCTTGGTTTGATAAAATGATCGTGATTTTGATCTTCTTAATTAGGCAAGGCACAAATAACGTAACCCGAAAATGTCCTCTTCACCACTTCCCAGTCTGTTAGTATTTATAAATTTAATGCTATATGTCTTAACATTTGTCAATATATGTATAGCAGTGATACAAAAAATTAAGTGATTTTTCACCTGTTACTACGTATCAGTTGATTGCTCTCTAACTGTGATAAAACCGAATAATAGACATGTGCCTTTTTACGTGTCTTCTTTCTTTTAATCTGTGGGAGTGAACTATTTGCTTGGAAATTTTGAGAAAGGAGTGTATCTTTTTAGCACAGAAATTAAAGATCGTAGTTATATCTCGAAGCTGGACGAATAGGAAAGCATATAACAATAACAGGGGCGGGTCGGGCGCAGGGGGGGGGGGGGAGAGGGGTATGCAGAAAAGGCGCAAAAAAAACACAAAAAAAAACAAAAAAAAACAAAACACTTTTCATAGAGTAAGTTTTCTTTAATCGATGGTTCGATTAAATTAGAACGCCAGCAGGGGTTACATCCCGCAGACCCCTTGCCTACTTGGGTACACCCCAGCCCCCAGCCCCCAGCCCCTCTCCCCCTCAAACGATATTCCTGGATCAGCCCCTGTATTAGGCCATCCTGTTGTCGGCGTTAGTCGGCGTTAGCGTCCCATTTTTAGGTCAGATTGTTGTATTATTGTTGCTACGCGTCAAGGCTCAAAGAATATTAATTTCGGAAGACATGTCAGCCATTTTTATTTGAATATACCAGAAATCCATTTAAGAAAGCGCCCCACCTGCCAAAGCGACAAACTGACATACTAGTGCAATACTGCATTATTGTCTCACATCCGTATAGGCGGAACTAGCGGCACTTTTTTCTTACAGTAATTTCAGTTGGCAAAGGTGTCAATCATAGACCGGTGCAGAATTAAATTGTCGTGTGTATTTTTGTACACACCAATGAGTCCATATGATTTTGATCTGCGTTAACTCGGAAGATTTGAAAATAATTCTTATGTAGAGTGAGTCTCAACGGGATTAAATTCACAGGATCTGCACTGAGGTAATTTTATTAGGCTGGTAAGATTTACTTCAATTTGATTTATGTTCACTATACTTGTACAGGAGACTGCATGCGAGTGTACTATTATGCCCCCCCCCCCTCCCCCCAGCCTGTGTATTGCAAATGAGTGTGAATCATGCACCATGATGACCAGAGCATGAACATGATGTCACTATCCGTTCCTCTCCATAGCAAAGTTGTCCAAAAGCAAAATTTCACACCTGCTTAATTGAAAGAGTATTCCTGCTTTTAATAGATTATCTGACCTGCTTTTCCTGCTTTGTGCTACTTAATTTTTATAAAAATTTCTTTATTTCCAAACATAACAATGAACTGAAAAAGAGGAGACTACAAACTTTCTGAAAAGCTAACACTTGTATCTTTTGTTTTTGTTTAATTTTCTGACAGTGTCATCTTTTACTGTAATTACTTCTTAAGGGAAATGATACACGCTCAACGAATAACCTGTATGTGTTTTAGAAAAAGTATCATGGATACTTACCCTGATGTCCGGTATTAATTACTTCCCACTGATACGTACTCACCCAGGAGTTGTTCAGCATAGGAACTCTTTGTATAGAAAAGCCGAAATGGTACACTGCACCTAATATAAACAACAGCGAAAATCAGTCACTGAATTTGGAGCGGATATTGTCAAAACAGAATATAAAGGATATGATTACTTAACATTTTGCGTGGAAACGGTATAATTTTGCTATTTAAATTATCACTCGCCTAGAAGGCTTTGATTCAGATAAGTATAAGCACAAAATTAATATTATTTTGTGCTTTAGAACCTTTTTTTTTTGCATATGTTATTTTTTAAACTGGCGAAAAAGGAGAAACGTTTTTCAAATAAATTAAGTGGGGTATATCTTAATATTTTGTTCGACTTTTGTATTGATAATCGCGCCTCTTAACTTTTTCTATTATTTTCGCTATTTATGTGGGAAAATAAAAAAATAAAAAAATAGTTCTTAAAAAAATGTTGCCCGGTATGGGCCGTTTTAGTTTTGTTTGTTTGTTTGTTACCGTATGGACTGTTTGAAAGTCAGTACTATTGGTCGATATTCCTGTAATTTTGTTAAAGGAAAAATACGGCCTTCAAACTTGTGGTCACTACAATAATTCTCATTAAATTCTAAGCTATTATATCAATTTACAAAGCTGTGGCTAGCTAAATAATCAAGATATTGGTCGAAATGTAATTATCAAAGGGCTGCACCATGCTATCCAGACACCCCGAGACGAACTGAATTAACCCCCTTTCTATTCCAGTGTAAACACATCTCGCCGGTGATGATAGTTGGTATGTACACGTGTCTTTATTCCTCATATTGCTTCTATAATTTTGTATTTATTACCTTTTTCAGACTGTATTTATTAGGATCGATATTTAATAAAACAAATACGTATCCATAAGAATTCTAAATGTATAAACGGTAGATCAATTTTTCACACATATGTGGTATAACATATTTTCTCAATCGAAATTCAGTAAATCTCAAAGACTGATAAAACAAAAGCTAAAATTAGAAATAGATCAGTTCATTTATACAGAAAAAATATACAAATACTATTACAGCTTTGTTTCTTTTATTTGTTTTATTTTTGTGAGAAGCCCTACAACCTAAATTGTTAAATCGCATTTCATAAACCCGGACAAGATGGATCAAGTATAGAATGTGTCATTTGACATGGTTAACGTTTCTCGTCATGTGCGCTTCACAGCACGTGACAGACTTAATTTTTTTAAATGATCGTAGTAATTATGAATCATGTGTAATTTGTGGATAACTGTTCATTCTTGACATATTTGTTATTTTATATACCCACGTATCCAATAATTTGAGACTGAAAAATGCAGTGAGTTTACTTCTTCGCATTTAGAGTACACGTGCTCTGTCTGTTTGTCTGTCTGTATCTCTCCATCTCGCACACACACACCCATACCCCCCCCCACACACAGTACGATTGGGTCCAGTTCAATAAATCTGACACCTCTACCACGGTAATAATCGTACGTGCCGGTTACACATCGCAAATGCAGCACTCTCTACGTGAAATTGGCGAAGCACCTGTGTGGGAAATTTTTTGAAAATAAAGGCTGATTTCTCCTAAACTTGACGAATGTGAAAAATTCACCTGTGTAGCCAAAAACATATATAGTCAATAAAACCGGTCTATACTGTCCCATTAATATATGTAAATGAGCGAAAAGCCACCAAAATTATCTACCTTTATATCCTACACACCAACTGACAATGCTGTTAATTTCAAATTGCAAGGAATTCAGGAGATAAAAATGATTTCGTTAAAAGATCGAACTCCTTGTTAGCAAAAAATACAAATTAGCATACTTTTGAATTTGGTAGAGATTAGCAGGGTGACAGATTCTGGTGATATGGGTGTAACGACGGCCGGCTTATGTGTTGCAGAAATAGCTATCGATGTAGTTGTTCCGATGGCTTTCAGCGAATTTGATGCAACGTTAATAGCATTTGTTGCAAAAGTTTTCAAGGATCTATTGATCTACAACAAAGTTTTAAAATATGATGAAATAGTAATATCTACCATTAGTAAGTTGAACAGAATCGAGTATATAATACGCAAAGCAGTAAGTGACAATGATATCAACCATGAAGAGTTTAATATATTCATCCACGAGTATAAAATGTAAAAGAAAATAAAGAATGTAATCAGAAAGAAATTAACAATACAAAAAGTCAGGAATGGAAGAGAAAAAAATAATTTTTAGGGAGAAAGTGACAAACTTTGCCTGTTAAAAGTATTTTACGTGTTGAGTTTGTTTGATGGAGTGTTAATGGCTATTGCATGCAATTACAAACAGGTCACATAAACAGATTGAATATTTGCATAAAAGATGAGGATGGAAAAGTAATACATTTTCATGAGATACTTGTAACATATTTTTTGGCGTCAGATAAATAATAAAATGATGACAGAAACATCTCTCAGACGTCCTAGTAAGTTCTTACCTTTAAACATTGAGGAGCAAGCAGATTACATAGATGTAAGACTAGTCAATCGATAAACACTCACTAAATCTCAATAACAGCTATAACACACATTTACCTGATCCTGTGAAATTAACTGATGCAGCTAACAATCGGTTTTTACAGATATGTAAAACACCGGAGGATAATAAGTCATGCAGAAAGATATTAAGACATGGAGTGAACAAGTTTGACAATAAATTAACAGCTCTGCTGACAAGAATGATACTGACAGAGCTAACAAAATCTCAATACTACAAAAACAGATTGTTGCGAACCGTAAAAGGGTTTAGATTCTAAAGACTTGTTTAAACAAGGATTTAACACGTTGTCTAACGCTATGCAAGCCTTGGAAACAGTAAGAGAACGAGAATATAAAACAATCAGCAATATTCACAACCAAATGAACAGAGGATAATAAAGAGACAGATGCAGAAAGTCAGAAGACAACAAGCTTAAAAACTATAAAACAACCAACGATTTATCAATTACAGTTTTGAATGATAATTCATCAGATCAAAGAGATAAAAGATGCTACTTTTACATAATGTTACAAACAGTTACCTGCAATTGTTGAACAATCAAGCACAGATACGATAGAATATGTTGATCAGGTGGTTAATAGCATAGTTGCCTTTCCATTAAGTATTGATGAAATAGACAAGAGGATTAAACGAATGAAAACATATTTCAATGATTTGGAACAGAGTTTAGAAACAGCACAGATGCATTCAAAACTGAAATAGGTAACAATACTATTGCATTACGTGGTAGAATTGATATAGTCCGTTTGCAGTTGTTGACTGGCTATAACCTTTTATTTTCTCCTAACTTTGAATATCAAGACAATTATAACCAAACTCTATTTTAAAAGTTATTACTTGATATACTCATGCATAATTTTTCCAGAATATTTTAGGGCGTTGTCAAATTAGGGCGTTGTCAAAGTTTTTGTTCTATGCATCAAAAGTAAAAATAAAAATAAAATAATAATAATAAATTTAAAAAAACATTTTGAAGGTGCTACTCCGTAGGTTTAATAGAACAGGGGCAAGTTGTGAGTGACTGCCACCCAGGGTTAATCTGTCCTGATGTGTATGGGATTGTAATGCTGGCCCTAGCCTTTGTACTAATTCTCTCACAGGAAGCACATGATACTGTTATTAAACTGGGTAAATCCCGTTACTGGCTGATCCTTGCGTATTAGATGTACATACAAATGATGATACAAAGAACAAATGTTAAAACTTGATATTTTAAAATTGTAAAATATATATGTTTGGGTATTTACTTATAATTCAACTCAAGTAAGTTTGACAGATTTTAGATTTTTCCAATACTTAAAAATTTTGTTCGTTGTCAGTGCATCGTACAGACTATGCATTTAAACCAAATAAACGGAAATATAGATATTCACAAATGAATTGAACAAAGACATGGACATTAAGATTCTTGCAGTTTTGTGTTCGAATAGATTGTTAGAAAAACGGACATAGATAATAACAAAAAGAGAAAATAAAACGAATACCCGAACGCACATAGCTTTACCGTTCTCGGATTGCATGAAGTGAAGAGTAGACAAATCAGATTAAAATAATTTTAAAGATGGATTATTATGTATTGAAAAAGGTGGATCTGACGAAGAAAGAGAGGGTCGTTTTAGATGCTGAAGATAAACTTACAACTCAAAAAGTTAATTATGCCTCGTCAACCATTGCTGAATAAAATTATATTGAAGAGCCTCTAATATAATTTAAAAAGATATGTAATCAAGATTATGTCACAAATTATATTGGATTATTTAATGCATCAACGAACCAAGAAAATAAGGAAAAACTTGAAACTCACAGTCAACATAAACATAATGATTTTTGTCAATCATCTATTGATAAAGTAAAATATGAGTACATATGCATTGTAATTATGATGGGTAATGGTGTGTATGTTGCTGATAAATTTCTTTGACAATGTCCAATGTTTTTCTTTTTTTTTAAGTAATAAAAAGCAAATATGGCAAAGTAAGGTAAATACGTAACTCATCAAACGCAAGAAAATAAATACCCAATCCTACAAATTATTGTATCACATAGAAGGTGGTAACCAAGACTGTGAACTAGAAAACATTTGTCTCCTCCGACATACGATTACTTCGGAATCAATTGCAAAGTAAATTAATGACAACTACAGAAATATAATTCGTTTATTTCTGAGTACATAACTTGGGAGAGCGGCCAGTACAACTTTAACAAATCTCACACTTTCTTTCCTAGAATGAACTTAAATGATGTTTCGATGCTGCACTAGCCCAAAAATGGTTTACAACTCAACAATAATAAATTCTCAGTGACTTACGAAGGTCTGCAAAAAGTTTATTCCCAAAGATTCCAGTTAAGGCAAGAGTTTATGTGAGCCGCAAAGAATTTCTTTGATGAACGACAAAAGTAATCGGAAATTAGCAGGATCAGAGTGAAAATATTTACACTGACAACCATTACATCTGGCTTGATTTAAGGAGTACTTATAACAGATTACATGGTCATAAATTAGCTAATGTGCAACAAAGTATCCACCGACAGATTAAGAGAAAAGAAAACGTAGATGTCCACAAAAATATATATTTATTTCGTGTCTGATGCTCAAGTAAACCCTGAAACATTCAAAAGAATCAGAGATGCATTATATTTAAGGTATTTTGCAATGAGTAAATAGCTTTAGCACAATGTTAAAAATAGTAGTTCGTTGAAAATATAACATGATAATTTGTGGAGTGACTAATTGTGGAATTACTATATTTGCTTTGAGTCTGATAAAATAAAAACGCTATTGATTACATCGTTATTATTTGCCCAACTTTTCTGTGCAGTAAGATTTACAACAGAAAACCGTTACGCAAAGAGGCAAATGGGATTGTTGTACATCATGAAGATAAATAGGAGAAGTGGTTAGTTACTGGTTTATGTCAATCAAGGAACAAATAATTGGTTTTTAATTGATGATTTGGGGACACAGATTATGTATATATATATATATATAATTGTGTGGATGCCTATTGGTCTGGTAGCTTGTCCACCTGTCAGATCGCAGGGCTCCGGATTCTCGCGAATCGGCAAGCAGTTAGTGGGTATGGACAAACTTCCGTTCTGCACAAGACCTCGTTTTTCACGCCTCCGAAGCCGTTCACGCTGTAGACATGGCACGAAACAGTTAGCTGCAATACCATTTATGCTCCTTGATTTCTAAAGAACTTAAATATTCAGCAAAGTTAGCACCTGCTCATCAGGATTGGCTTTTGATAAAATATATGCAAAAAGTTAAGTATATTAATACTGTACAGCTGTAAAAAAAAATTTTTTTTAGTAGTTTATTGCTATATTTCTAATTAAATAAATCAAGATTAACACTTTGTTACTTGATATGTAAGTACTAAAATAGTGAGAAAAACATTACATCCCCCTTTAATACGTGCTAAAGAATCGATGAATAAACGAAAATTTAGGCAGAATCATCTGTGCCGCAGATTATATTGGCAGTGTATGTAAATTTGTATATATTTTACTGATAACTTTTATCAAAATGAATAAACTCGTAATAGCATGATAACATTATATATTTTTGTCTCTCTTTGGATAGACTGGTCAAGTCATTTACTTTTTAGTTTTGTACAATACATACTGACTAGTATAATAATTTTAGTGTAGTAGGCAAATTGATAGTACTGGTATTGGAATTTCTGTCAATTGTGTCTATTTTAAATTTAATTTTGAGCCAGAACGTTCAACTCACATACTACCCATTAAACAGATTCAGGTGCAACAAATACATATGTCTGATAACATAATAGTAATCTACAATTTTGGAGAGGTTGTCTTGAAATTTAAAAAGTAAACTTACGATGGAATGTTTAAACTCTTTAGGCATCATGAATACTCGCAAGTATCTGTGATGGCGAAAAATATTAATAATAATAATAATAATAATAATGTCGTTTGTCCGGTGTAAAAAACAGAAACACACAGCGCAGTGACTGCATAACTATTTTTTAATGTATATTGGGCATGAAGTAGTAGAATAAATGTAAATGACGTCACAACTCAACCACACGGCAGTGGTCCAAAATATAAAAATCCATTTAATTGTATTTTAATCTAGAGGAATAATTCTAGAAACACAATATTAATGGAACTAAAAAAATAAGTCGCAACGAACTAGCTTTGCTGCATAGGTGTAAGATCATTCCTAG
This sequence comes from Margaritifera margaritifera, assembly GCA_029931535.1. Lineage (NCBI taxonomy): Eukaryota > Metazoa > Mollusca > Bivalvia > Unionida > Margaritiferidae > Margaritifera > Margaritifera margaritifera. The sequence goes on along the minus strand of JAQPZY010000917.1, from coordinate 445,458 downwards.
TGGAATGCACATCAAATTATCGTTTATCTGCGGCAGAATTAAGTTAATGAGATTTACCTTTTATCCATTCTTTATGCTGCAAATGCATATGAACTTTCACATCTGCACCATAAATGACTGGCCTTTCGAGCGTTTTGCTAAAACTGTAGGATCATTCCTAGTGGAATGCACATCAAATTATCGTTTATCTGCGGCAGAATTAAGTTAATGAGATTTACCTTTTATTCATTCTTCATGCTGCAAAAGCATATGAAGTTTCACATTTGCACCAAAGATAGGTTACTGCGATTTGCCTTTCGAGCATTTTATGAAGTTGAGATATTTTGGGCGGTAACATAGGTGATCGTTTTCAGTTAGCAATCGAAGTCGAGCATTCTTTGACGGAATATACCTGTCAACGTGGTGATGTGTGTGGAGTGAACATTATGTAGCATGCGCGAACAATTTTTGGAATATGTTAACGGACGTATGCAAGTTATAATTGTTTATTAATTTAAACTTTATTAATTAAGCTCTAAATTTACATTTCCATCCCACAACAAGCCCCATTTTTATGATTAAATAAGTTTATAATTAATGATCTATATCTTTGCTGAAAGAGTTTAGTTTCGGTCCCATGAGCACTCACAAAAATAATATCGTTGAGGTGTTTGTAATGTACACATTGAGTGCTTCATGCTAATCTTTTCCTTACCGTTGTAAGTTTTCTCCCACTGAACACAGTAAGCTATACATGTTCCCATATTGGTGGATAATTTCTATACTGTTTATCTATACAACGACCCAAAAGAAAACTTTACACATGACAAGATTTACACAAATGTTTCGTAAATTCTGTCCGAGATATATTTGCTCATTTAATCTACCAATGCGAAGTCAAGCTCATATTCAAAAGTCCTTTGGTTTGTTGGATGCTGGTTACTATAATTGTCGCACATCATTTGGATTTACCAAATTTTACACTTAATGCTTTGAGCCACACCGCATAACGATTTGCGCTGAGGATTTTGCCATGATATGTGATATTTTCATAGATGGCTCACCGCGGTTAAAAAAAAAGAAAACGAATGAATAAACAACAGTTACAACAAAGTTATATGTGAGCTTTTTGCTTAATTATGTCCTCCATTTTGCGGATATTTTGTAATTGGTCATGTCAGTCCGTTAGTCTGTGTGTCCGCCCGTACGTCAGTCAATTCCTGAATCCCATCCACACTGATTAAGGGGGAGTGGTCATATTGTATGTGCTGTTTCACGAGGATCAGTAGATGACAACGCAGAAAGGTATACTGGACGTGGCACATGGGAATGTGGGGTGGAGGTCAAAGATCACATTTGTATAGGTAATATAGACCCTTCCTTGTAACTTGAACTCTGAACTGCATCTACACCGATTGAAGGAGGGCTATCATATTTAGTACCGTGTTTCACAAAGATGAGTGGATGACAACAAGGTTTCGAATCCATAATGCATATGTGTGGTGGGGGTGGGGTAAATAATAACGTGTGGATATTTGCGATGTCTTCCATCTCTTTTTTTTTTTGGTATGCTCCACCACGATTTTTCAAGGGAAGATAGTGCTTTCTTTGTCCGTCATTTTCGCCACATTTTGGTTAGGTTTTGCGTTTAGGTCAGTTTTAAGGCATGATGGTGGCGGACTCGTATTGTACGAACTTATTTCTAGCTTTCTTCATTTTTCAGCTATTACATTTTAAACTATTGTATCGTGAAATTCATCATAGTTGTATGTTTATCCTTCAAATAACACACCGTGTTGCACCATGCTACAAAATAACATAAATGCAAACATGTTAAAGTGATAGTAACATGAAGTTTTAAACATAAGAAAAAACTTCAACTGTACTGGATTTGTAATTACTTTGTTCAAGATAAACGTTATTTTAATGTGCTACATTCTTTTATTTCTTTTCATGTTGAATATATATATATATATATATATATATATATATATATATATATATATATATATATATATATATATATATATATATATATATATAACCTGAAATATGATATCACTGCAGTACATATTTCTATATACCTGTACATTTGAGGATAACCTTTGCACGATCCTGATTTTTTTTGCCCCAACGTTTGGGACTAAAAGAAAGTTCGTTTTGTTATGCCCATGCTGTTTAAAACATCGTCGAGAATATTGTGAATATTGTCTGTCCGTTAGTCTGTCTGTCCGTTACCAGACCTTCTCCTAAACTGCTGGGTGGAATTTCACGAAACGTTGTAGTTATGTTCCCCCTGTAGTGACCAGCTGCGAGAGAGGTGTCACTCTCGGTTTCCGCTCCTGGGGTCTCTGGAAGGGGGTCAGTGGTCAGATATACAAAAATTACAGTTATAATACTTTCAAATATTTTGTAACCAAGCTTTATGTATGCAATCATAGCAGGAAAACCCATCATATACGTGATGGATTTTGCATTATGACTAACTGGGTTACTGTCAGTTGTGTTGGTGAGGAAAGGAGGGAGGGAATTGGAATAGACACTAGAAAGCTGGGGCAAGCCACTGCAGTTACTCTAGTTTAATATGTGCAAAATCTCTCGAACGTAGGTATTTTTCGAGTCTGTCTGCGACAGCTGAAAGTATTAAAACTCACCTCGTGTGCATTTCAGATAATAGTTACACGTCGGTACCAACAGCAGACAACTTCAAATCTGTTTAATCTGAAGCCAAAAACAAGCATGGAGGTTACACATTAATGACGTTTCAAAGATGTTGTCAAGACAAACAAGTCCCACAGAACTGTTGTTGTTGTTGTTGTTGCTCTTCGTTACCGTCAGGGGAAATACATCGCCAACGAGTACATCCAAGATAAACAGCACAACCACAGAAAAGCTCACAAATATTCCAACTACGAACTCTACTTTATCGCCGAACTCTACCGAAACTACATTTCTCCCGATCTCCACATTTCGTCCGGACTCTACTCTTTACCCGGACACTACTCCTCGCCCGGACACTACTCTTCGCTCGGACACCACGCTTCGCCCGGACGCTACAATTCCGCTGTACACTACTCCTCGCCCGGACACACCTCTTCTCCCGGACACTACTCTTCCCCCTGACACTACTCTTCCCCCGAACACTACCCTATACTCAGACACTTCCCCTCTCAAGACGAATGCTACTACTCCGAGCACTTCCTCTTCCAATTCGGCACAGTCTACCACAACAAATTCTACCACAACTGCAATAACCGCTACAAAAACCACTTCAACCACTACTACCCCGACTAGTCCGACAACATCAAGACCACCCGCCAACTGCACTGCCCTTAACTGTTCAAGCGGAGGAAATTGCGTTCTCAACAATCTCAATAATACTGCAGAATGCATCTGTAGACAATGGTATTCCGGTACGTATTGATTCGGTTTCTGAAAAGCTTCCCTAATTACAACATATTCTGATTGTCTTGCATGTCTTGTGTCATAGTACCAGTAAAAGAAACAAATGAAATTATGAAATGAGGAGAAACGATACTACTTGAGTATGTTCGTGTAAGATTCATTTTGGTTTTCACGAATTTAAAGACTGACTCTGGTTTTTGTATGGTTCAAAGAAAAGAAAAAAGCGTGCATGGGGAAAGTTTTACGAACATATATCAAATCTCGATGGTGAAAGCTCTGGAACTGTTAATATTGTTCGTTGTTTAACGAATAGTGTGTGTGTGTGTGTGTGAGAGAGAGAGAGAGAGTGTGTGTGTGAGTGTGCGTGTGTGATAAGAAGGAAAAGAAAAATACAGGATTTGTGTGTGTGTGTGCGTGTGTGTAAAGAAAACAAAATTAACGTGGAAAATTCACGTGATTTAGTTTTGTTAGCTTTGTGACCTTTTGAACAAACATTAGTATTATACTGTCACCTTTTCTGAAAAAATGTCGCAAAAACACGACACAAGGAAAATTCGCGAAAAATAAATGGACAATGTGAACATTTCCCAAGAAATTATTTACATAGTTTGTTGTTCTCAAAGTGACGAATGCCCATTTTATCTTACTTCTTACAGGCACTTATTGTGAACTGGGTCCTTGTGATGCTAATCCAGGTCCATGTCCAACATACGTTTCCTGTCACGTGGTAAATGACAGTCCATACTGCGCATGTCCCGGCGACTTCAAAGGCCCAAACTGTACTGAAGGTGAGCGATTAGTCTAAAAAAAAAAATGTAAAAAAATATATTAAAAAAATGAATAGTAGGTGGATTTTTTATGTCATAAGGATGGTGTGTTGGTGGTGGGGTGGATTAATTTTCCCATTCCAACATCTTGGCTAGTACAATTACGTGTATTAGCTGCAAAAAAGCTATTTGGTTGATGCCAACCAGGTCAGCGATCTCAGTGCCAGTTACGAGTTTGAATTATTTATAGCATCTTTGCTGGCCAGGGGTCGTAGATCCACTTCGTTCCATATCGACCACTGGCATATATAGCTGGCTGAGACTGTGTTTGTTTTTGTTTTTGTTCCTCGTATTTTCGAAGACAAGAGGGGGACATAGTATCCGCGTTTCCATCTGTCCGTCGGTCAAACTTTTGTTTCCGTCACTAGAAGGTGTGTCGCGTACTATATTGGAGGGGTGCTATCTTCAAGGTCAATGCCACTGATCGATATTTCAAGTTTTCCATAACACTTTCCCTTCCGCTCGATAACTTTTAATTTGTTTGAGATTATGGGATGAAACTTGATATATTTATACTGTTATGTATATGTACTTTATAATGTATGCTTAACTTTGTATATTATAGTACGGCTGTACTTATCTGTACTTAAAAAATACTGTTACTTGTAACATGATATTGACTGGAATTTGAGTTCAAGGTCAGTCTTGCTGACAATTGCTTACAACTAAGTTGGGAATTTTCCACAAATCGAGGCATATTCTATTGCATTGTGGATCATTAGATGAAGCACGTCCTGTTATGAAATAGGATATATATATATATATATATATATATATATATATATATATATATATATATATATATATATATATATATATATATAATCTCATCTCTCCATAACCATGCATTGTGGATCATTAGATGAAGCACGTCCTGTTATGAAATAGGATATATATATATATATATATATATATATATATATATATATATATATATATATATATATATATATATATATAATCTCATCTCTCCATAACCTGGCAGGTCGTAGGGGCGCCACTGATGACTTTGCGACAATCTCTCTCCATTTTGCCATGTTCTCCACTGCTCTTTGGGATTTTGCAAAGTCCATACCTATCCACTCTTTCATATTATCTTCCCATCTCTTCTTCTGTCTGCCTCGTTTTCTCTTTCCTCTCACTGTGCCCTGTAAGATTGTCTTTGACAGGCCAGATGAGCGTGAGACGTGACCATACCATCTTAGTTTGCGATTCTTTATGGTGGTGAGCAGGTCTTCATATGGTCCAATTGCACCTTGGATTCTGATGCGCACCTCCTCATTTGAGACGTGGTCTAAGTATGAGATTTTCAGGATCCTTCGATAACATCTCATCTCTAGGGCATGAATTCTTCTCTCCAGTTCTGCAGTCAGGGCTCATGTTTCACATGCATACAGGAATATGGACATGACGAGGGAGCGCACAAGCTTGATCTTGGACCCAATCGTGATGTTGCTGTCCTTCCAAATAGGCTTCAGCCTAGCCAGTGCAGTTGTTGTCTGCGCAATTCTGGAAAGAACCTCAGGTTTTGAACCTTCATCAGAGGCGATAGCACCTAGGTATTTGAAGCTTGTCACTGTGCCCAGCTTCTGTCCATTCACTCTTATTTCCTTTTGGATACCACTCGGGTTGTTTGTCATTAGCTTGGCTTTTTCAGCGCTGATCTCCATTCCATACCTTAGTGATGCTTTATTGAGATGGTTCACTAAGGTTTCCAGTTCTTGTTCATCTCCTGCTAAGCCATCTAAATCATCTGCGAAGCACACAGGTTGGTGATTGTTCTGCCTCCAACACTGACACTGCCCTTGTGGTCTTTCAAGGCATCGGACATGATCATTTCCAGGTAGATGTTGAAGAGAGTTGGTGAGATAAGGCATCTATATATAAACTTGATACGCATTTAACCATTCCAGTTCTAGAATTCAAGTTCTAAAGATCAGTCTGATATGAATAACTTTTGTGATGAGAGCTAGAGTGTTGTGCCATTGAACTCAGATATATTTCAGAAGGAATTATTTATATAAACATTCATTGGAATTATTAAGTGCTTATTACTCAGAGTTTTGTATTAATATATGATTTTGGGATTTATGTGAACTCTTCAAAGACATTCAGGATTACATTAGTGGGGTACATCGGAAATTCAAGACTATTCATTCATTCGGAACATTCATTTATTCGGAATATTCTATAATTTCGGACTTGTGTTTAGGACATTGTCCTTCCGCTCTTTAACATTCAAGCTGTTTGAGATTAAGGGACGAAACTTTCTGTACTTGCACATCATCAGTAAAAGGTGTGTCGAATACCACATTATGAGTCTATCCTTCAAGGTCGTTGTCACGGCTCAATATTTTACGTATTCATTATACTTTCCTTTCCGCTCTATACTTTTAAAGCCATTTGAGATTAAGGGATAAAACTTGATATATGTGTACATCATCAATAGAAGGTGTTGTGCGTGTCATACTGTGAATCCTATCAAGGTCAAGGTCGCACCACGATATTTTTCGTTTTCCATCACACTTTCTTTTCCATGCTATAACTTTAGAACTGTCTGAGATTAAGGGATGCAACTTGGTATACATATATGTCGACAGGTCAATATTTTAGGTTTCAGTCGCATTTGTCCTTCTGCTTTCTAAATTAACATCTTTTTAACATAAATGGATGAAGCTTTCTTCCAGCTGCATCCTATCAGATAGCGAAGGGCTAGACACTGTTTCATCTAGCTACATTATGCCAAAGATCGATGTAGAAAGACGTGGATCGATTTCTGTTGGCTAGCAAAGATGTATTGATGGAGAAATGTTTCATCGTAACTACTAGCTTTTACCTCCCTCCTCCCAATTTATTATCCCCGAACAACCACTTTTCGTGCACTTAACGTGAATTTTAACGCGCTCATTATAATATTGTGATAACCATAGAAAGTGTTCAACTATATCTACTTCATTTAATCATCGTTAAAAAAGTTTTGGTATTCATGGACATTAGTTCAAATTACCGTTTTTCCGAGCGTGTGTAAGTTTACTTATTTCCGGAATGGCATCCATGATTCGTGACACTGACTAAAAGGTCACGTGGCATATGACCGGAATGTGCCAGTTAGGTCAAGGTATGGATATTATTAGCTTACAGCGTCTCTTTGTTTTTGAAATAAAAAAAAAAAAAAATGTAACAATGAATTTTTTTCCCCGTTAATTCTATATGCAGTTTGTGCATTTACATTACTGCTTGCTTGTTCTTTACCATATAAATACATGAATCAATAGACTAAGAGAGAGAGACAGACAGAGAGACAGAGAAATTTAAAAATAGACACTGGTGAATGGATACACATTTTATTATAATAGATTCAATGTATTTTGATGTAGAATATATGTTCATTATGAAATAATACTGAAACGAAAAAGTTCGTAGTAATATACATTTCGAGTGTAAATTTTTCTTACGTTGTATAAGAACCTCACATGATTAAAACTAAATATTTACATTGGCTATCAAGTTGTATAAATTCCCAAAGTGGATTATCCTGTTCAAAATATGTAAAGAAAGCAATCATGTGATCGGCGGCGCTATCTTTAGCATACGATAGAAAATTCAAGGCCAAAATGTCTGACACAAATAAGGCATTAGTGAAAATATAGATTTTCATTACGATTTTTAATTTTTTGTTAAAAATTACATGAAATTACCGGTTTAAATCTCATTTTGTCTGATTTTACTGTTTAATTCATTCTGGTCACTCTTGAAGAGCGCTGGTGATACAGTTGATAACGTCATCATCTCAAAACAAACGCATTAGGTCGGGAGAAACATGACGCACGATTGAAGGAATATAACGACATAGGGTGGTTAGACGATAATAGATTCCTACATCTGTTTTTTTTTCTCATAGTCATTCCTACATACCCTCCTTCATATTTTCATTTCAGCGGACCCCCTTATTATCTGCGAAGATGATCCCATTCAAAATTATACCGATTTAAAAGCTGCCGGTAACACACCGATATCGATCATCTGCTTGCCGACTCAGAATACAAGTATTGGAAACGTTTGTCACAACCCCGGAGAAAGAATCGTATACACCCAGAAGACTCAGTTTGATTTCTTGCAAATATTGCACCAGGACAACACCGATTGTCTTGTTGTCACTAACGTCAGTTTAGTACAACATACATCTTATACAGTAAGTATGTGCAGTACAACATACATCTTATACAGTAAGTATGTGCTGGTGGTTCGTTTGGTTGTAGAAATGTCTGGGAAAATACGTGTATATTTAGAAGAGAGAGAGAGAGAGAGAGAGAGAGAGAGAGAGAGAGAGAGAGAGAGAGAGAGAGAGAGACACACACACACACACACACACACACACACAAATAATGGGCTATATCGTGTCGAGGCAGTAGGGTAAAGTGCTTTGCCCATGGACACGGAACGGCGACCGATCCTGCCGGGTCTGGTCTGGATTCGAATCCGTGCCCTTTCGGTCTTGAGTCTGGCATGCTAACCACTGAGCCTCAGCGGCTCTTTACTAAAAAGAAGAAAATTATTATCACGATCATCATTATAATATAAGAGAAGAAGGAAGAAAAACATACAGTATGGACGTATACAGTATATGCAATACTCACAAGTTAAATGGTTATATACGTCCTATCTAAGGTGTAATGTAAATGGTTATATACGTCTTATCTAAGGTGTAATGTAAATGGTTATATACGTCCTATCTAAGGTGTAATGTAAATGGTTATATACGTCCTTTCTAAGGTGTAATGTAAATGGTCATATACGTCCTATCTAAAGCGTAATGTAAATGGTTATATACGTCCTGTTTAAGGTGTAATGTAAATGGTTATGAGAAATAGTGCAACACATAAAATATGCTGTTTTTTTTTTTGTTTTTTTTTCCGAAGAGCGTCATCGTGATTCTGAAAATAGAAAATACGAATCGGAACTTTTGATATAAAATTTCAGCAATTCAACAGTTCTTGTCGGGTCACAAACAACTTGCCGTTAGCCATCGTTTCGCCATAAAGTGTTAGAGTAGTAATGTTTGGGGCACTTACTGAAAGGAAGTGGGGCATTACGTAATTTTTGTACGGTCGCCAGAAGGCGCAGCTTGTGATCTGATAACGTCCGTTCGTCAGTCTGTATGTCTGTACCTTTTTCGTTTGGCTCAATGCCTTTAGTTCTACAACATCTACCTTTAAATAGTTTTGTGATGGCTTGCACTTGGAGTAAGGAAGAAGCTGCTGGTTTTGGGGTCAACAGTTCCAAAGCCAAAATCACTGTCACTTAAAGAAGAAAAATGGTTTATGTACAATAACTTTAGTTCTGCGTCACAGACCTTGACCAAACTTTATGGATGACTTGTACATGAAGTAAGAAAAAGCCTATCTATTTGGGGACCAAAAAGTCAAAAGACAAGTCATTGAGACTCATATAAAAATGTATTATGTGCTATAGCTTTTTGTTCTATGGTAAGTTCCTTGACCAAACATTGTGGATGGCTTGCACTTAATGTGTGAAAGGATCCAATATATTTTGGGGTGTAAAGGTCAAATGGCATGGTCATGGAAAGTCGAATAAGAAAATAATGGTTTCAACACAGTAAGTTTAGTTTAAGACTGCATACCTTAACCAAAGGTCAAGATCATTCAGACCCGTTGGTCAGTAACCTCCCGAGTCAGCCATGCCCTTTTTATACCTACACAGAAGACTAATAAACACGAGGCAGACGTGTAATGTATCAGTGACTGTACTTGTTATTACTCACATTTCAGTGTTGTTTCATTTATTTAATTTCATTTTTAATATATTCAACAGTCGATAAATATTCAGGCAGAATTAAACAAGAAAGAAAATATTCAAATATGTCGGTAAGTTACTATAATTTACCAATTGTCTAATCTACATGGAAATCGGTCCATAAAGTTAGAAAGAAAAACAAAACTTTTCTATTGTTTCTTAGCTTGATATTCTTGTAAACTTTTTTAATTTAATTTATTTATTATGTTTCATTCGATCATCTGAAATAAATGAAGATGAAGTACCTCATATAATTGGAAGGCACGGTTGGAAAGTCATCTCTCTCTCTCTCTCTCTCGTCTAAATACGGGATGAATTAAAAGGAAAAGAGAAGCCTTGTCATTGGATGATTTTGAACTTTGAGAATATGTAAATTACAATTCTAATAATTCTTTTCTGTTTACAACCAGATCATCTGTTTCTGTACATTTTCATCGAATTCAATAATGAACATAAAAATCAACAACCACATTTGAGATGCATCGTGTTTCACCTATAGCTGCAGTAAGGATGCATTTTGCTCCTCGTTAATACAGCTCTTCATAAAGCACTATGCTTGTAAAGTTTACATTTTCGTTCAAAAATAAATATAAAAAATAATAAATAACACTGTTTCTCATGAAAGTATTTTGTTTCCAAATTATTTCTGGTTAATTATAACCGAGATTCGTGCATATCTAAAATTGTCAACAGATTAGTTATTTTTAGTCCAGAAAGTCGACGAAAAATCCATGCCATAAACTTTACTATCACTTAAATTACCCCCCCCCCCCAAAAAAAAAAAAAAACCCTAGAACGTTTGAGATAAAAACTGTGCATCCGATCTGTTTTTTAATACGAGTGTTTCAAAGCGCAGACTCGAAACACAAAAATGTATACATTTTTATAATGTAAACAAAATATATTTAAAAAAATGAAATATGTAAAAAAACATTTTATATTAAAAAATGTAGCAAATACTTTATATGAAATCGGGGTCTTTTGCTGTATACACAGTGGGATTACAAGAGTGTGAAGCACCCATGTTCTCTATTGGGTATTCGGCAATACACCGCGATTTCATAAAAGGTAACTATAATGCGCTTAGAATTAGCTAATACTGGCGTTTCTCCGATCCATCAAGTTATATAAATGAGTAATGTTTTAGTAATAAGCACAACATACCTGAATAACATTAGTTATTCAATCTATTCGCAAATTAATGACTTGGACAAGCTAGGCTTGGTAGGACTACATCACGCATTTTTTATCGTTATCGAGAAAAACAACGATGACAGATCGCATCCATGTTGGGCTGGCTGCAAGGGGTGTTCGGATTACAGCGCACGTGCTATGACGTCAGATCAACCATTTAAGATTAAATGGGCATGTAATAATACTTTTTGTTAATGCCAATTTAATCTTACATTGTAGATCTGGTGTGCAATTGGGACGTTCATTTGGTAAATTCGGTTCGCATATCCAGACTAGAACTTTTTAGGTGTTTTCACTGACGTCTGCCCGTCGACATGTTTCGATGAATCGAATCGAACTTTCATACATTCCAATTTGCTTTGAATACCACTCACACTGTGTAGCTAAATATATTTGGAAAGCGTTGAAATGGAAATATGTAATAAATACAAAACCGCATTAATGTTTTGTTCCAAGTCGGGGAAAGAACTCGTTTGATATGGCGTATGAATGTCTCAACCTGATGGCCTCGACGTATTCCTACGCCATATCAGACTCGTTCTTTCCATCGATTCGGAACGAAATACGTATATAGTTTTGTGTCTGTATCAACATCTAAAGTCACGAAACCGTTGGGTATGGGTAAATACCCAATGACTCAGATGAAAGGGAATGAGCTGCCGCCGTGGTACAAATCGAAGTTATACAGTTTCATTGTATTCTTGTGGACTGTGTAATTGTCAAACGATGACAAGTTTTATGAAAAAAAAAAAGAAAAAAAAAAAGAAGAAAAAAATAAAAAAAGAAGAAAAAAAAAAAGAGAAGAAAAAGAATTAAAAAGAGAAGAAAAAAAAAAGACCATACAAAACTTAAGGAATGCATCATTACGAAAAGTAAAGGTCACCATTTACATTTTTTAGACATTCCGCGTGACTATAACCAGCATCAGCATTGTTTTAATGTGAATACATAGAGAAATCAACCACGAACCCTCTCCGTGATTCCTGGTTCCGCCATTTCTATCGTTGACAGTGCGCACACTCTGTACCATCGCCTCTTAAGTAAACGCCCCTGCTATCTGGCGATGATGATGTTTTGGATTATAGTCGCTTATCGCCCTAAGGCATTTGCAACCCCTTTAGGTTGTATGCTTTTGCATACTTATAAATTTATGCGATTATCCGCTATTAGATGCCGCCCAAGAAAGCAGCATGAAGAAAAGGAGCTTCGAATACCTCCGACCATTCATCTGTCCGTCCTCCTGTGCCTATGGCTGTTACCTTTTATTTTCATTTAGTTCACATCTATGCCCAGTTATCTTTTTCCGTGGGGTGATCCCTAATCTAACACCAAATATGTCAAAGTCACATATCCGAATTAAATATTTCTAAGTTGTGAATTTTCCTACTGTGCAGTTCATTGTTTTTTGTGTACTATGCATATTTGTACGTTTTCCGAAAAATGTAACCAATAATTTTGGCATAAAGTAGCCTTTGAATTTTGTGATCTCAATTTGGGCTTTTTTTCAGGACCATACAGTTTTCGTCTGAAGAGGGCTTTCGGGGGGGGGGGGGGGGGTCAGAATGAAACCTCAGGGTAAATTTACCCATTTTTATGCCACAATATATTATGTCAAATCTTGCCCTGTTATCTATAATCGGGATATCCCTATATATGAACGTGTTTTTACAAAACGTAAAATTACCCGTGCTCACAGATTGACTTCCGTTGTAAAACTCTTTGAGTTTCGGAGGTGAGCTTTTGCATATTGTCAAGCTGTTTAGCTTCAGAAGTAAGTAGCTCTGGCATGTAGTCCGCAATCCCATAATGCCTACATGGAAGTGATCCATTTTGAAAAAAAAACAACACAAAAAAACAAAACAAAATGGAACTTGTGAAGTTTGAGTGCGCACAAATATCGTTGCCAGTGCGTCACGATTGGTCAGTCGGGTATTCTCAAATCACCTGAGTAAATAACTCCAGGTCAAGTTCAAGACCCCAAATTTTGATATGGTACTTGAGGTTAATCGACATCATTAAAACTGAGCATGTAAGTAGTGGAAAAAGGTTAGGAAAATCTTTGAAATTTCAATGGTTTTGTTGGTCAACACAGGTATAAACCAGACGAATCCATTTTGAAATTAAATAGGTTCACTGTGTGCATTTAGGTATGCGCAGCAACCGCGATTGAAACAACACGTGCAACACGAAGACCTATTATTGGTTTCGATTTTTTGAGGGTGGAGGCTTGGTTTGTTTACAATAATATCTATTGCTTTACGAACCTAAAATTATCGTTGTCGCGATGTAAGCTTGTTCAAATTAAATTTACATAGTACAGACATTTTCTAACTTCGAGCTTTACATCTAGTTCTAATCTTGCTCGAAAAGTTCCCCGGAACGTTTCATGAAAACAGAGCAAACTGGTTCCGTAGTCAGGAACTGTCTGAGCACCAAAAATGAGCTCATGCTCAAAACTCCAAACTTAAAAATCATATTTAGAGTTGCTCGATTTCGTTTAAACTTGGCAGTATGTGGAGATACAAACAAATAGAAAATCCTGAAATTTATGTGATTTTAACCTCTGCCAGAACGAATCTATAGATGATTAAAATTTTAGAAGTTTGAACATTGTAATGTTTGAGCTTTGTAGTGAGAGGCAAAGACTTGTTTCTACAGACACATGTTTATTCCTGGGAACATATGCTATAACTAACTCGCTTGTCAAAACTATACCATATCCCTATATATTAGCTTTATCTCTGATCTCTGTGTTGTCGTTTAGCAAAAAGCAAAGTTTATGTTACAACATAGCACTGCTTAATTAAGCACTACATCTCTCCTTTTCTTTCACACTGAAATTATATATATTTAAATTAAAAACCAGTTCATATTTCAAACTAATCATAATGGTGATAGACATTTTCTACATAATATTGAAATTCACAGAATAGAAATTCAAGAACGTAAATCACTTCGCTTCTTGAATTTCTGATATTGTACAAAACGGTCAACTTAAAATTGGATCTAGTAGGTGTAGAATTCTCTTCGTTTAGTCCTGATAATGTCCTGGTTTTTGATTGATGGTAGAGTTAAAATTGCGTTTGCCCAATGACATACACGTGTTATTGTCATTAGCTGAATCTAGATCTACACCACAGTTTACAATTATAACATACTAAGCTATTTATAAGTCAAACATCAGACCAACACAATATACATGTATGTGGTATGGCTTCTAAAGTTTTGCATTATTTTGCACGCACATAATCCCTTAGATAGTCAGGCGATTTTCTTACTCGTGTTGATCTTTTTAATGCTAAATCTGATGTTGGATTTGTTTCACATGCATCTCAACCATTCTTAAGATTTATTGAATCATATATTTGGTCATCAGATTGCGGAATATGGGGTGAGTTCTTTACTGTCTTAAAGAATGACGAATTTATAGTGATCTGATGATCTTCTCTTCTCGCTGTTATCATGGATCCCTTTTTGTCGATAATTTCATATGGTTTACTGTCGAATGGTTTTGATAACTTCTCGCTTTTTTTGTTTAACCAGAACGTCTCCAAATTTGAAATTTGATTTCTTCGCTTTTCTAGTTCAATCTGCATAGTTCTTCATCTTTTTCTTTTTCTCATTATCTGTTTTGTTCAGCTTTCTTGTCCTGTGATTTGATTCGTATGCTTGGGAGTTTAGTTCTCTTTCGTCCCAATAGCATCCTGGTGGATGATTGTTGGTTGTTGCATGAGGTGTGACTCTGTAATTGCGCAAAAAGTTGTACACTTCTTGTTTTCAACTTGTATATTCTGCACGAGCTGATTTTATTGCTTTTCCAATTGTCCTTATAAACCTTTCTGCTTTGCCGTTGGCTCGAGGCCATAAAGGTGTTATTTTCCTATGCTTTAATCTCATGTATTCTGCAAATTTTGTAAACTCGTGTTCATTGAATGGAGGTCCATTATCCGTTTTTGCAACTTCTGGTATTACAAACATTGAAAATATCTTGTCTAATTGCGGGATGACAGCTTTTGCAGATGTGGAGTTAATCATTTCAACGACTGGATACATTGATTAGTCGTCAACAAGTACCAGTAAGTAGACTCCAGATAGGAGAGGGCCACTGAAGTCCATGCTAATTTGACACCAAGGTTTGGCTGGCAGAACTGTCATTTATGAATTGAAAGCTTTTGCAACTTCAGAATATTTACGGCATTTAGTTGACGTTTTGGAATGTCGTGAAATGTAATCTACTGCGTTTGTTTTGCCAGGCTTGCAAACCACTTTAAAACTGTATGCTTCTAATGTCAGTCGCAATCTCTCGATTCTTGCAGGGGGCTTGATTTTGATTTGTTGAAAATGGCGTCCAGGGGCTTATGGTCACTGACTAGCGTAAATGTATGACCAAAGAGATACAGATGGAAGTGCTCAAAACTCCAAACCAAACTTTTGCTAGTGCTTCATGTTTCGTCTGTGAATACTGTTTTTCCACATCTGAAAGTGCTCCGCTGACATAGGCAATAACCTTTCCATTCCGAGTTAATAGACCGACAGGACTTGCATCTACAATGTATTGTGTTTCCTTATTAGGATCGAAATAAGCTATTACAGCATCACTTGCTAAATCTTGTTTGAGTTTTTCAAATGCTTTCTTGTGTTTGTCAGCCCAATCCCATAGTTGTTTTTACTTGGTTAAAGCATGAAGGGGCTCATTGATCTTTGATTAATTTGGTATAATCGTCCCACGTAGTTTGTCATGCCTAGTAAACTGCGTACTTCTGACATATTTGATGAAATACTGGCACTTTTAATTGCTTCCACTTTCTTTGGATATGAGAAATTCCGTCTTCGCTGAAAATGTTTCCAAAGAACTGAATTTTGTCTTTGTTGAATTCACATTTTTGTTTATTTAGTGTCAGCCCTTTTTCCTTTACGCGAGTGAAAGGAGATTCTAGGTTTTTGTCATGTTCTTCCTGAGTGTGACCAAATACTAGAATGTCATCGCTAACATTTCTTGCACCTTGTAGTCCTTCCAGTGCTATACAGAGTGTGTTTTGAAATATCTCTGTTGTTGCTGTTATTCCGAAAATGAGGCTTTTATATCTCCGTAGTACTATATGAGTTGAGAATGTTATAACGTTCCCTCATTTTTCGTCATATTGCAGTTTATCGTAGCCCGAATTTAGATTAAGCTTGGAGAACATTGTTGCACCGTTGAGATCTGCTATATGATTATCTGTTGTTGGTGTGATGTGTCTCTTGCATATTTCATTGGGCAAACGCAAATCAAAGCATATTCTGATTTTGTCGGGGTTCTTGGATTTAGCTGCTACCATGATTGGAGATCCCCAAGGAGTTGGTCCATCTACTTTCTCGATAATGTCTAATTTTTCAAGTCTTTCAAGCCCTATTTCACCTTTTCCGAATATGAGATGTTATACGTTGGTGGGGCTAAGTTAAAGGGACTACAGTATCATCAGTGTGAAGGTGTATCTCTGTGGCTTTTAATTTTTCAAATCCTTTGAAGATATGTGAACTTCTCACACAGTTCTTTAGACTTACTCTTCGCTGTAGCACAGATTCTTTGAATTATTTGTAACCGCATGCTTGTTTCATAGCTCAGTAGATTTCCAAAATGTTCATTGGTTACGTAGAATGGAGCTCTCCTAGCTTTAGACTCGGTCTTGAAACTTGCCAGCTTTCTGTAATTTGGTCCCCGATCCATAGGCAAATACGTTTGTATCTGTTATTTGTAGTTTCGGCTTATGTTCCATGCATTGAAAATGTCTGTTTGCCAGTGACATTAATACTCGATCCTGTGTCAATCAGCACCTCTACTTTTGTTCCGTCTACTTCTACCATTGTTTGAGGCTGTTTTGGTTTAAAAGTACTGACTTTGTCTTGAGTTTGCATGCCAAAGGTGTATTCTTCGTCTGAACTCTTAGATGTACTGCTTTGATCTTGTTGGATTTCTACTTGATTTACTTTGTTTTTTGTCTTGAGTCACAATCTACAAACTTTTGCAAAATGGTTTTTCTTCTTGAAGAAATTACATTGTTTCCCTTTTCCTGGGCACTGCCTTTCTTTCTGTGTATACTCCACCACAATTTCTGCATGTTTGGTTTACATATTGTTGTTTGTGCTTTTGTTGCCTTTTGCTTCTCCATGAAACGTAGCTTGTTTTTGCGACGACTCTGTATCCTTCCCTTTGTTATGGCACTGATATTCTCTCTTTCAGATTTTTCTATTTCTGTTGCTTGCCTGTCAGAGAGTTCCAGGTCACGGGCAAATGTAAGAAGATGTGTCATGTCCATCTCTTTACGAAGGGCACAACGTCTACAACACAACCCTGAATTGCTTGTGACTTTGTTTTTTTTTTTGTTTTTTTTTTTATTTTTGGCATCAGTGAATTGACACGTTGCTGAAAGCTGCTGTAACTTAGTGTGGAAATCATCAATTGATTGTCCACTTTGTTGTTTCTCTTGACGAAATTTTTAGATTTCAAATTTGTAGTTCTTCTTTGGTGCAAAGTAGTTTATCAGTTGTTCTATAGCTGTTGGGTAATCATCGCCGGTATCTTACATGGTTTCAAAAATATCATTGACTTCCTCTCTGGCAAAATGTAAAAGCAGCGCACTCTGTCGTTTTGTGTATTTGATGTCCATTCCAATCAAAAAGTTTTCAAGCCGTTTTGCCCATTTCCTCCATCGGACATCAGGTGCATCTTCGTGGACAGAGAATGGCGGGAAATTGGGCAAACTTGCTACCATTATCAGAGACTCTGACTTTTACTGCAAGTGTATAGCACGGTAACAGGTCTGTAACCGTCCTCTGTGTAGAATGACACAGTTGTCATAATTCTTCCCCTAATATCCATCCTTAGCTATGTCAGCTATATCCTCGTCGCCATTGTAATGTTTGGGTTTTGTAGTGAGAGACAAAGACCTGCTTCTACAGACACGTGTTTATTCCATGGCGTACATACTACAACTAACTCACTTGTCAAACCTATATGTAGCTCTATATATCAACTTTATGTCTGAACTTCGTGTTGCTGATTCAGCAGAAGGAAAGTTTATATTACCATGTAACACTGCTTCTAGAACCATTGGCGTCCGCAGGGGGGGGGGGTGCCCTCCCCCGCCCGATTTTTTAAAACTCCATTGTGTAGTATAGATATATATATATATATATCTGCAAGCCTTTCATACCCTTGATTTTGGTTCCCCCCCCCCCCAAAAAAAAATTCCTGCGGATGCTCATGTCTAGAACACTACAAACACGAGTTAAGATTTTGTGGCTGAACAGTTTCGTGAATACAGGGCCACATGACTATGTGCCAGGCTATGCAGTCCAGATGCTGTTTGAGCACAAACTTAAACTCAAACATTAAAAATCACACTAAGAGTTGTTCAATCTGATTGCAATTGGCATACATATCAAGATACAAACAATCAGATACTCCTGACATTTTAATAATTCTAACTTCTCTTTGAGAGAAGTTATAGAAGATCAGAATTTAATAAATTTGAGTACTGAACCTGTGGAGAAAGCAATTATGATTGGCACTTTTGTAATGTGGATAGGGCATCATGATTTACCACAATCAACTACAGTCTACCACAATCAACTATGATCTACTGCAATCAGCCTTGAAAATGCCACAATCTTCCACAATCGACCTTAAAATACCACATATACAGTGTTTTTGCTGTGTTTTATCGGCATATGGTTCAAAACAAACACAATAATAAGTATATTCAAACTACACTGTGACATAATTAATCCAGATATTATATCAATAAAATAAACAGTCTGAACGTTTCTTGTAAAATATATTGAAATCTGTTTATTGATATTTGTGTACTTGAATATACCAAATTACTCAATTTCATACTGAGTTTAAGTTCCTAATGAATATGCAAAATGACGACCTCAGACATTCCCCATGCTGTAAATGCTTGTGATCATAATAACATGAAATGCCACAAGACTGAAAAAATATGTATATCGGCTCAGGGTTCATTCTGTCTTCTATAGTAAGCAGGAATTCAGCATTCATTACTTCATGTACCAAGTCGGTAGTACCAGTGTAAGGGGGATATAGTGTGCGGACTGAACGATGTAGAACATCACTCATCGCCAGTACTGTCCAAACTGAAGAAGAGGCACTCATTGTTGATTTTTCATAACTTGGGGAGAGGTACTGGATTATCCTGCACATTCGATGTTTCGTGTATATAGCTACATTATTTAACATATTCAAGCATGTGTGGTAACATACAATGTGTGCAATTGTTTCATTTCCAATGAGGGCTGTTGATGCGGCATTAAATAGATGATCACCATCGCCAGTTGTTTCTATAGCTTCTCCAGACAAGTCGCTTACAAACGCTTTCAGAAAGCGTGTGGTTGTGGAATTAACAGCATGAGTGTTTGGTGCATTGCTTTCCAAATGTGGTGTCTGAAACTCAATGTGGAATAGATTCTCCCTCATGACAGCAGAGCGTAGTTTAGCAATTGTAGAAGATTGTGGTTGATTGCGGTAAATGATTGTGGTATTTTCATTGTCGATTGTGTTAAAGTGTTGAAGGACGCTTTTGTTTTTGGTATCTGAGTGATTTTCGACTTTTTATTCTTTTAATAGAAGAGTACTTCATTTGTGGGACTTTCTTTCTCATATATATATATATATATATATATATTATATATATATATATATATATATATATATATATATATATATATATATATATATATATATATATATATACAAAAAGATATAATGTAACAACTGAATACTGAACCTGTCACACACCCCCTTCAATTGAATACAGTAGCTGACAGATATAGAATATTTCATCTCTCAGAGCGTGAAACAACTGGATTTCCTCAAGCTTTCTTCGCTGTATGCTAACTAATGAGCATGCGCAGTACTGCATCTAATCAGCTGAGGTCTTTCGATCTTATTACAGTAAAACTATACCTGCCAATGGAATTGGTGTAGGTAGTTACAAGTCCTTCTTATTTATTGGTGGAACATATATAAAGAAATAGACAGTTTTATATCCCTTTAAATATGTATAATTGATTAAATATTGTGAATTTTAACTTTCAGATATGTCTGACAGTATCCAAATAGTGAATCCAATTCTCATTCCATTTCAGAATTAATATCGAATTATGCCCCTTTGTACAATTATTGCATAGAGTTTTTAAGATTGTACAATTTTATAATATGACATTTAAATATTAGGACTATTAAAATTATTTTTTATTATTTTAATAAAAAAATAGTTCAAAAGAAGCACCATAGAGGGGATAGTAGATTTTTAATTTGTACAATACTTTTGTACTTATATTTTTGTCAGTTTTCTACAAATAATAAATAAAATTATACAAGTTCAGTTCCAATGCTATCGGTAATTTTCATTAGGGAAAAAGAAATGACCAGGCTGCTGTATGTATGTAAAATGTATAAAGAAAGTTGCGCTGAGAAATAGAAATGACCAAAAGCCTTGTAGGCAAAATACCTCATAGTGGGTTCAGCCCAATTAAACCAGTACTTGAGCGTGTGTTTCTGATGCACCAACCCCCCCCCCCCCAAAAAAAAAAAACGGTGGTTTTGTTTTTTAATCATGTACATATTATTTTGGGTGGATACATTTATGTATCTTTTTATCATGTAAATATGACAATATACTTTTATGAAGAAAAAAAACAAAAGAAACAAACAACCCCTCTCCTCAAATTACAATAACAAAAGAAAAAGAACACCTGCATTGTGTAGATCACCATTGAGAAGTTGAAATGTACCAAAGCATTGTAGGTAAAATACTTTAAAACAGGTTTAGCCCAACCAAACAAATTATTGAGAATGTGTTTCTGACCCACACCAATACCAATAGAAGTGACCAAATACAATAAATTTATCAATCAAGTTCATATATAATGTTAGAATTTAAACCTATTGGATAGATAGTATCCAGACATTGAATTCAATATTTTTCTTTTAACAGATGTTCCATTTCCATATTAACAGTATCAATTGCCTTAAATGAAAGATATTGTAAATTATGGAAGCCATCATTAAAGTGTGTGGAGACATGAGATTAAAAAGATGGATTGAAAAAGTTATTTATGTAAAATCTGTGTTTGTTCATGTGTTTAGATACTTGCTGACGGGTTTGTACAACATATTTCTTTTTACAAGTTATCAAATAAATGACATTAGATGTTGCACAGTTAGTATTATAATGCATCTTAAATGTTTCTTTGGTATTACTGCTACAGAAATGAATATTTGCATTAATGAAAGAACAGTGCGAACATCTGCGTCTATTATATTTACTTCATGAACCACGACTTTTGAACATTTAACAACCTTAACTCATTTAGTATTGAAATATGCTAAAATTGTGAAATCTGATGTCAGAGCCAACATTCCCTACTCTCCAGTTATATTTTTCATACTTAATAGACATACTTATATTTCTAAAGTACCAATCTTGTATTCTTGTAGTTCATTGTGGTGGATTGCAGTAGACTGTGGTAAATCGAGTTGCCAATGTGGATAAAAGTTTGGCATGATTAAAACTAATCCAATACCTGTTATGACAGTCGGTACAAAGTAGTCAGTCCATCTTTGGAGGGAAACATGAAAATTGAGATTGATAACTTATTCTTGTCAAACATATTTTTTAGATGGTCGACAATTAGCCTGTTTATTTCATTATGTCCCAACTTCACAATATAGTCTGTTGTTGTTTGTCCTTCGAGTTCGAAGATGACCATGACATCACTGACTGGTTTGGTTTCTTTGAGCATTGATTGGATGATCAGGCCAATTTGTGCTCTGAAATATCATGTGATATTAGAGAGGACTATTCAGATGGAGAATGGGTAGCAGAGTGAGAATTAGAGGGTAATGTTTCTGTCAGATGAATAAAGTGCTCATTTTGAAATTTAGTGAGTAACCAGCAATTGTCCAAGGGTTTCTTTAGTGCTCACTATAATTTAGAACCATGGGCCGTAGTTTTATCCTATTGTTAACACCCTCTGGAAGGGTATAGAAGGGAAGTTAATATTGCTTCTGTTATTTTTTTGTTACTGTATTTAAGGCTACAAGAAGGTAGATATATCTATTAAAAAAAAATTGAACTCTGGCTTAAATTTTCTCAGTGTACTTTGTGTTTTCTTCAGGACTTTGTTTCTTATGGACACTACTAGACAATACAAATACATTACAGAAACTGAAATCATCACATTTTTTTTGTTGTCATCTTGTTCTATAAAGTATATGCAACTTTTGATCCTGCATCAACCTCTGTTTTATGCTCTCTGGCCTTGTAACATAACATGTCAGCATGTTGATCTGTGTGATGTGTGATAAAATAAGCATGGATCACTAATTGGGCTCAGTCAATATAGTATCATGAAAGATGTCAGCATGTTAATCTATGTGATAAAAAAAAGTATGGATCACTAATCAGGCTTTGTGAGTATAGTATCACGTAACTTGGAGATTCCAGTTAGTGCCAGGGAAAATGCATACATTCTTTCAATAAGTTAAGACAAGAAGGCATTGGTATGAAATAAAATTTGATTTTGATAGTCTTAAATTAAAGAGTCTGTAACAACAAAAAAAGATCATTGATTTGTATGTATAATGAAAATTAAATATAAAAAGAAATATTTCATGTATTAAACTATATTTCTGTATTGAACCATAGTATAATACAGTAACTAACAATAACAAATTAATAACTGGATGCAACTAATCCTGGGCCTGCATGTCAAGCCCACAATGAAAGCATTTCATTAAAATGTGTGACCTTGACCACAAGATCAAAAGGATGAGCGAGTATGTAACAGACTGGTTTTTCTTAACTTCATAATAATTCATCCAAAGTATTCAGAAAATCCATCAAGGGGTTTTGGAAATGTAACCAAAAAAACCCCCCAAAAACAAACCAACCTTGACTCAAATTTTCCAGTGACAGAGGGGCAAGCAAGTGTGACTTGCAGAATATGAATTGTCTTAGCTTCATAATGGTTCACATGAAGTATGATGAGAATCAATCAAGGGGTTTAGGAATTATATACAAATGACAAACTGAAACAAAAACAATAACAAACTGTTGACAATGATGACACTGCCACCAGAGGAAATAGTTACTGCTGTGTCTTGCTTCCCACAATGTGGGCCCAACATTAAAAGATGTGCTTTTTGGAGCACATGCCATAGGACTTGTATAGTATTTAAGTTAATTACTTAAACTTCTTCAAATCTAATCAGTCTCTGATACAAGTTTTGCTTTTTCAGTATGGTATGGCTCTGCATCTGTTGTGCATTTTACAAATGTTTACCAAATTTGGCACAGAGCATCCTGGCATGAGGGGCTTTAAATTTGTACAAATGATGCCTATCCATCATCAAATATGGCTCTATTACCAAAAAAATAGTAAAAACCACTTAAATTGCTTTGCAAAAAACAACTGAACAGAATATGATTAAATTTGAGAAAACACATCCTGATGGGAAAACTTTTCAGTTTGTACAAATGATGATGATCTGCCTTCAAATATGGCTGCTGTTACTTAAAATAGAAGAGCTGCTGTTACTAATATAGAAAAGCCTTTAAATGACCTCTTTAATGGGGAAGGGGGGGCAATATCAGGTAGGTTTTTTATGCATTTTTGGTGAGGAATGCTCATCAGAGCTGCATAAAGTGTTGTGTGAACAAATTCATCCTTTTATATAAACCTTGGCCCCTGACCTTATGGGTATAAAATACATAAGAATCAGTTGAGTCAGTTGCATAATGCTCTGGCAGATCAGGGTCTATGTTGTTTGTTTTACTGATTATTTCTAACAGACTGCAGAGACCCTGATCTGCTGGCGCATTATGCGACAGCAGATCAGGGTTTATGTTGTTTGCAGATCTGGGTCTGTGCAGTTTTCAGTTGGACTTGACTTATAAGCAAGTATATCAGTATATACGATAGTTGTAATGTATAAATTGATGATGTGTGCAAAGGAAATCTAGTCTTCACCTGTGAGAGGCAAAACACAACGGAAACCTGTCTTAGCAGACACCTATAAAACGGGTAATTTAAAACAAACAATATTCATAAACCCTTATTAATGTCACTTAATACTTGACAAGTGTCTTTTACAAACTGGTTTTATTTATACCTACTAGTCCATTATTTTGTTTTGGAAAAGATTGATACAAAGCAAGTGTGTTGTTTATGCATGCAACTCAAAATTAAAGTTTTGTTGTTTATTTAAAATTTTATGTTTAAACACATGATATTGTTATAGTGAAATTGTAAAGTTATACAAAGTCAGAGGATTTGAAAAATAAGTCTCAAACTTATTAGTTCCCCCTCCATACTTACCATACTGGTTCATCTCCATTTCAGGTCATATTGATAGCTACTGAAGAAGATGATGCACAATACAGACCATCAAGAAATGACAAGCTGGTGGTGGAGTTGACTTTCAACAAAGCTCCTATAATAGACCCTTCAGTCTATGTGTTCAATGTGGATGGGAGGGAGAATCCTTTGAATATTACCATCCCAGTTGTTGATCCAGAAAAGCATGGCATTGGAATGGAAATAATTGGTATAGTATTGTATATACTCGCTTAAGAGTAGAGTCCAACTGCAAATATAGACCCTGATCTGCCATTACATAATACACCAGTAGATCAGGATCTGTTTTGTTTGTTGTACTGATTACTCCTAACAAGCTGCATAGACACAGATCTGCTGGCACATTATGCGATGACAGATCTGGGTATGTGCATTTTACAGTTGGACTCAACTTATAAGCAAGTGTATAAATTGATATAAAGAGGATCTCGTGTGTGTTCATTTGGTATAATATCTATGAAATAAGTAAAATAATTATAAAATTTAATATATTATATTATATTTCATGAGAGGCTCACTTGAGTGCATATTGTTTTATTCAATAAGTTTGAGATTATTTTTATTGCATGAACTATGGACTTGACATCGGTCTGTGACTGTCATGTTGCTATGTTGTGTTTTTATTGCATGTAGCCGTGGACTTGTCATCACTCGGTGACTGTCATGTTGCTATGTTGTGTTTTTATTGCATGATGCTGCGGACTTGACATTGGTCTGTGACTGTCATGCTGCAATGTTGTGTTTTTATTGCATGATGCTATGGACTTGTCATCACTCTGTGATCGTCATGTTCTATGTTGTGTTGTTATTGCATGATGCCATTTACTTATCATCAGTCTGTGATCATCATGTTGTTATGTTGTGTTTTTATTGCATGATGCTGTGGACTTGTCATCACTCTGTGACCATCATGGTGCCATGTTGTGTTTTATTGCATGATGCTCTGGACTTCACATCAGTCTGTGACCATCATGTTGTCATGTTGCATTGCTAAATGTCACATTGTGTCCAAAGATTTTTATGATACCAGGGGTCAAGCTAGACTTGAATATTAGTGTGTGCTCTGGTTCTCATATTTGAACTGTGTCCTCTATTTTTCATTATGCATATTTGCATTTAACATTGGTTTTAAGCAATACTTTATCTTCAAGTAGAAAATGTGTCATGTTGTATGTATATTATAAACACATTTTGTAAGTGTATGAATGTATCGTACTCATATGCAGTATATTCATACTTGAAAGTGTGTATGTTTAGATGGAGAGAAATATGCAATGTATTTTGGCCATATGACTTCAAAAAAGCATAGCAGAAACTATACATTGTAATTAATTTTAACTGACAAGAGTGCCTCGATTACAGTATTATAATTACAAATGGGTAAAAATACTCAAACAACTCAACTGGCACTTAAAGAAAACATTTTGTTTTTTGTTAGTTTCTTCACTAGAGAATGGTAGTCAAAAAGATTTCTAAATTAGTTTGAAACAATGCCTATCTTAGGCTATAACATGCACATGAGAGCACATATACATGTGTCTCCAACATCATGGTGTTCATCCATTCAAACCACAGTGGTCACTGATGAGTAATCTCAACTTTACAACAGCATTTTGCAGGAGCTGATTCTAAATTAAATGTGAATCTTTTGACTGTCATTTTTTTGTGAAGTTTTTAAAAGTAGATGCATCTATTTTTAGAAATGGAGATTTTCTTCATGTGATCATTCACTTTCTAGCTTCATTACAACAATCCCTAGATAGGATTAAAAAATGTATGGTTTTAATATTGGTCTACATACTCGTAATATTGTCGTGTATTGGTTTGATATTTTTTTTCTTTGCTACTTTTTCACAAAAATGAGTGATGTAAGAAAACAACCTTGATCTTAAGTTACAGCACTTATCGATTCCACAAGCATTGTCTCATACGTTTCTGACCAACACATTTTTATTTTTAGGCTAAATCTTTTATCACATAATAGTTACACTTTGCTTTCAACAAATAGTATAATTTCCTTAAATGTATGTGCCCAGTGAATTACGAAAACAGACATTCTAATGAAGACGTATTTCCAAGGCACAGTGATGTCCACCATTATTACACCATAGAAGGTTCACTTATGGTTTCAAACTGATTTTGTGAAGAAAATAATGCAAGCACGGCAGTTAAAATCTTCATAATATACATATAGAATGTGCTATCACCAATTCTATCCTCAAAACACAAATTGTTAGTTACATAAAGATGGTTTAGTTTCGAAACACAAGTTAAGTTTTCATCATCATATGATAACTTGTGGAAATTGGGCAGCAATATCTTGCAGGGGGAAAGAGTTAATTGGTCAATCAGCTATTAAAACACATGCCTGTGAATGTGCAAGAGTTTGTTTTGATGATGCAATTGATATGAACACCTGCCAAGGCAACATGCAATCCATTTCACCTGGGGCTTAACAACTACTTGGCTGGGTTGAGGGAGCATCTCAAAAGCCATAAACTACTGTCACTTGGTGTAGATTTAAAAAAAAAATTGACAGGACAAAGTCGTTTTTGCTTTTCTAATGGAAGAAGGCGAAGTTTACATTTTTTCGGTGACTTAGTCGCCCACTTTGCCTGGTAGAGTGTCTGCTGGATATGAGTCAATATGACAATATAATGAAAAGGTGAAAGGTGATTGATAAAATCTATCCCTGTATACAGGGAGTTCACTTATCATGAGGTATTCATTTACAATCTATTTCTTATTGCTTTGCACATACAGGGATTTTAGGATCTCTTGCAAATGTCAAAAACAATGTTGCCATCATATGTAATTCCTGACTTTGTCCATGTTGGGAGCTCTCCACATTGGAGATGTATTCTCTCTCCAAATATGGTTGTGCAGAATAACATGTAAAAGACTGATTTAACCACAAAGTTAAGTAGTAACGAAACACTTGGCATGGTGCTATGTTTCAAGAAAATAATGATGTTCTAGGTGGATTTAAACAGGCACTTCCCTCCTATGTGGCATGCCATCACATCCCCTTGTGGGATATTTTTATCTGAGTTTACAAAAAAAAAAGGGGTGTACACTTATTAAACATATGCACAAATATTGGGTATGTGATTTATGTATCTTTTATGTATGATGCTGTGAATTAATTTATTTTCATAGTTATAGATTTTTGTGGTTTTGCATAAAATGATATATTTGTAGGCACTTAACTTCGTGGTTTGTAGAATGGGTCTTATTGTTTTCAGAGAAAGATTATTGATCATTGGGTCTTTAAATTTGTGGTTTGAAGCAACCATGAAATCCATTAAAATTGGTACCCTTCAAAAAATGGCAAATTCACAGTACACATTTGAATATGCTTTTGTCTCCTTTTACTATCACAAGAAACAAAATAAAATGTTGGCAGTATTATACTGTATATATCAGCTTATAAGTTGAGTCCAACTGCAAGCTGCACAGATGCAGATCTGCTGTTGCATTATATGCCAGCAGATCTGGGTCTGTGTAGTGTGTTAGGAGTAATCATTAGAACAAACACCATCGACTCTGATCTGTCAGCGCATTATGTGACTGCAAATCAAGGTCAGTGTTGTTTGCAGTTTGACTTGACTTATAAGTGAGTATATACAGTACCAATTGGTAACAAATATGCCCTTTCATTGGATAAAATGCCTCTGTTGTAGCTTGCAAAGAATTTCTAGGTGGAGCAGAGTATTAGAATGTGATGTCATGAATTGTTGATGCAGTTTAATATTGATGGTCATTATGCATGATAACACATAAATGATGTATATTTTGATTAATTGAAAAAAGTACCTGTATATGATAAACACGTTGAATGTTTTACACAGTATTATAGATATAATATCTCATGCATACTTGTTGCTTTTGTGAAGGTGACCTGCACGCATGTCACCCCAGGTAGAACAATAACCATCAGTCTCAGGTTTCAACAAGTACCTTTTATGATAAGCACAGGGGTCAACCTAACACAGATTCTTGCACTGGCCAGCAGTGCCAGCACATATGTTGATCAACTGGTGCTGCAGAAAAATTGGCCCTGCCCCAATCAAATACAACTAATAACTTCAGTAAATGTAACTGATCCTATGGGCCTGTGCATGTCAGGATCAATGGGCCCTTCTCAAGGCCCACATGCCAGGGTCTGCAGGACCAGTTGCTAAATTAACCCCTGTAAGCACAAGGTCAGTGATGAGCTCATCCCCCTATATGGAATATTTTAACAAATTTTAATTTTAAATTTAGGTGACTTAATCCAGTTATAAAATAAGATCTTACTTTTCACAAAATTTATTAAGTAAATCCTTTGGGTTTATCATTAGAGATATGCAGTACTAGACTTTAAGTGCTGTTTTATATAACCAAAAGCACAGAGTACAGTGTGGTAATGCTGTAGTAATTGTATTTTTTTTCAGAAATTGTGATTTCTTGAGACTGTGTCTTATTGCTATATTTGATCCCAAGTGAATCACAAATTTATTAGTGTGACTTAAATGAACATAGTCACTCTTTATACTCCTGCCCAGCACTCGGAGGTGTTGGGTGTGTGTGACACATATTAAGTACTCTAATGTCTGTCTGCACAGTCTTGTTGTTGCATCTAGGCCCACAATATTTAATGGGTTGTCATGAAACTTGGTAATTGTAATGGTCATCACATGAAGATGCACATATAGAGAATTCATTGTGCTTTTGCATTTTTAGTTAGAGTTATTGCCCCTTTGTCATGTAGCTTAATGCAGAGTATAACACAATCTTATTAGGACAACTAATCCTGCAGTTTTAGGTGGATTTCCATGAAACTTTGTAAATATTATGGTTATCATCTGAAGATGCACATATCAGC
Source organism: Margaritifera margaritifera (assembly GCA_029931535.1). Taxonomy (NCBI): domain Eukaryota; kingdom Metazoa; phylum Mollusca; class Bivalvia; order Unionida; family Margaritiferidae; genus Margaritifera; species Margaritifera margaritifera. The sequence goes on along the minus strand of JAQPZY010000917.1, from coordinate 415,947 downwards.
AAATCACTTTGCTACTGCAGTTTTTTAATATCCACTATAAGGCAGAGCATATATTACTATGATGTTCATCAGTCTATCTGTCAATTACCCATTTGGCTTCTGCACAATAACGTGTATAGTCCACCATCTGCATTTACCAAATTTGTTGATGGCTTGCACCTCTGGTAAGGAAGAACCCTGTCAGTTGTGGGGTTAAAGGTAAAAGGTGAAGGTCACTCTGACTGAAAGAAGAAAAGTTTTTTTTCCACAATGACTTTAGTTTTCCACCATTTACAGTTACCAAACTTTGTGGATGACTTGTACTTGGGATTAAAAAAGAACTATGTTGATTTTTGAGTCAAAATGTCAAAGTTCAAGGTCACTGTGACTGAAAGAATACATGGTTTTTGCACAATAACAATTGTTTTCCATCATCTATAGTTACTAAACTTTGAGAATGGTTTCTGTAGTTACCAAACTTTGTGAATGCCTTGCACTTTGGGCAGAGAAGAAGCCTATCAATTTTGGAGTCAGAAGTCAAGATCACTGACTGAATGAATAAAGTGGTTTCTGCACAATAACTTGAATTTTCCACCATCTACCAAAACAAAAATAGGTTTCGCAGAATAACTTTTGTTTTAGAGTAAGTTCTTTGACCAAACTTTGTTGATGGCTTGCATTTAGGGTAATAATGGAACCACTAGATTCTGGGGTCTAAAGGTCAGAGGTTATGGTTATGGTAAGTCAAACAAGAAAATAATGGCTTCTGCACATATAGGTTACTTAAAGACCACATACTTTGATCAAATGTCTAGGTCACTGAGTCTCATTGGTCAATAATGTCCAAAGTCAACAATACCTTACAAGTGCCAACACAGAGGACTATTAAACACAGGATGAGCATATAATATGCTGTTCACAGTACTCATGTTGTTAGAGTTATTGCCCTTTTTGTCTTGCAACTTAATGCAGTGTATGTACACAATCTCGTCGACACAACTAGTCCCCCTATTTCGATGGATTGCCATGAAACTTGGTAAATATTATGGTTATAACTTAAAGATGTGCATATCTTGAAATCACCGTGCTCCCACAAATTTTATAAAAGTTATTGGCCTTTTTGACAGAATTGTTTGAACACAACTAGTCTCACAGATTTCAGAGGATTGCCTTGAAACTTGGGAAATGTTGTGATCATGATCTGAAGATGCTCATATCAATAAATCACTCTGCTCCTGCAATTTTTGTTAGAGTAGGTTCTTTGACTTGGAACCTGTCACTGGTTTCAGTAGATAGCTGTGAAACTTTATACATGTTATGGTCATCATTTGAAGATGCACATATTGACAAATCACTTTATTCTCACAATTTTTTTTATAGAATTGTTGCCCTTTTTGTCCTGCAGCTGAATGCATTGTAAGACAGAATTTCATGAATGCTACTTGTATTGCAGTTTTTTTTATTGATTGTAGTGAAACTTGGTAGCTATAATGTTTATTGTTTAGAGATGCACATATTGACAAATCTTTCTGTTCTCATCATTTTTGTAAGAGTTATGGCTCTTTTTTGAGCTGGATACAATATATGACAGAATTTTGTGAATGTTGCTACTCGTGCAGTTTCTAGTGGATTGCTATGAAACTTGTTAGATATTATGGTCATCATCAGAAGATATGCATGTTGACCAATCATTCTGCTCACACTATTTTCAGAAGAGTTGGACTCTTTTTTTTTTTTTACTATAGACTCATCTCCATCATAGAGTAGGGGTGGGATGCGGGGAAGGCAGGGGTATATTTATGTGAGCAAATAGCTCACCATTCCTCAAGTTTACATTACCTTGGAAACTGTGGTTATACCGGAGTAACTCAACAAAAAATGTTAAATTCTGTAACATATCCATCGGTTTCCAATATGAAAGATAGGATATTTTACTGTGTACAAGGATCATAGGTGCCAAGTTTACTTTTTAAAATCGCAACTTCCAGAAAACATAGTCATTACTTCACTGTGAAAAGGAGTCCTAAAAGTTAATATTGAGGTTTCTTATTATATTTTCTCACTCTTATGTACATGTGATAAAATTGGTCCATGATCCACATTCTTGTTTTAGACTATTGTTTCTACTTAGAAATAAGAGAACAATTATCCTGCTTGTTATGGATTCTATTAATTCTTACAAAGCAAATACATTAATGGAAATGATATGTCCAAACTCCTTCAAAATTTAAAGTCTGTTTAAATTTGTACAAGATGGCACTATAGTGAATTATTTAACTCCTTGCATGTTTAATTTTTCTTATTGATTAGGGGGATCATGTCCCAGGTAAAAGTGAATAATTGCATATAAATTTCTTCATTATTATTATTATTATTATTGTTGTTATTATTATTCGGAATGACCAGACATAAAATGTTTGAAACAAATAGCAGTGTCAAAGTAACATATACAAAAGTTCTTATTCATTTCAGTAGATGATGTTTCATTAATGTAAATCTTGCATTTTTAGGTGTTATCCCTCAAGAATACAAATACATTGTGAAGAATGTTGGAACAAGTGCTCTGTTTCAGATAACAAAACCCAACACCACAATTCCAGACAATGGTGTGGATGTAACTGTAGAAATAAAGGTAAGGGAGAATATGAAAGCCATGTTAGAGTACAACTCATGTGATTACTTATTTCTCCACACATCGTGGTGGGTGTGGAGAGAATGTTGAGAGTATTAGGGTATAGCCCCCCCTCATTGACACCTTACTCGTGGAGTCGCAGCATTTGAACATGGAGAGTTGCCAAATACTCCATGCATTTTTGCAGATCCATATCACTGAGTCACAGAGACATTAGTATATGGTGTGACCCATAGAGGGGTAGCGATTCATTGATATATATCGGCATTGCAATATTTTCTGCAACTATATACTGCATCAAAATCTGTACTACTGCAGGAATATTCCAATACATATTGCATCATGAGTGTGACAATATACTAATATAGTAGCACTTGAAGCTGTTATATCACAATATACATGAATTATAAAGAAAGAAAATTGAAGAGTTTTATGTCTCTTCAATAAAAAAGTATTAAAGATTTTGCTACTGTTCTTTTGAGTATTATTATCCATCTGCTAGACATTGGGGATCAGACTGACTCTTCTTAGATCATCAAGAGTCTGACAACCAGTATCAGTGACAAAATGTCAGAATCACTTTTACTTGGATATGGTTATGTAAATTGATAAACAAATCATATATTGAACATTTCTAATTTTTATTACAAATTCAGGTATCAGAGATAGTTTGTAGATTTAATGTCAATATGAAAAAAATTCCGATCCCATAATGCTTTGCTAAGACCTGAAAGGTAGAAGAAATTTTAAATGTAATGGCTGCAGCTGTATTTAAGAGTCCAATCTAGGAATATTTCAGGTTTCAGAGGTCAGATAATTACAAAGGCATTATACAGTTTGTAACAAAGATATATGTAGAATCTTTATATATTCGTGGTATATTTAGATATTCATATATTCATGCATTGTATTGTGACTCCAGTATTACAATATATATTGTATTGCCTGCTAAATGTACGATACATATCATAGTAGATATTGTATTGCCTGCTAAATGTACGATACATATCATAGTAGATATTGTATCGCCACCCAAGTGTTGTGATATGTACTGTATTGTCACCAAGCAGGCAATGCACAGCTCAAGTGGCCAACTGTTGCAAACCAGTATGGATGCTCTAAAAAGAGGGCAGATATTGCAAAATAAATATGAAGTATAAACATATTGTTTTTATTTCATTACATATTACCATAACATAGAAGTTTTTGTGTTATAAGAGAAGACATTCTGATCCAGTTGCTTATATTTTACCTGATAATTTGTCAGTAGACAATATTTAAGTTGTTTTAAGTATGTGAATTCTATACGCAATTTATAATTAAAAAATGCAATTCTTGATCATTAAAATGCCATTCATTTATCTGTTTGTTGGCCATAGCAAAAACTTGAATGCAGAACAACATAATGGTTGATTGTATAATAAGTATCTTTGAATGTATTAATTGCATGCTAAAAATGTGTAAAATTAAGAGTTTAAGGGTTTGAGGTTAAAGTTGGCAAGTAGCAATTTACCCAACTAAAATTTCAGTTTCCATACTATGCAACACATATTGGAAACTGAAATTGGCTAGGTAATTAGTCAGAAGAGAAAACTAGTCCCTGAGGAATTTTGTTGCTCCATTGCTGTATATTCTAGTCAGTCATGAAAGTTTTATTGTTGGTTCACTGTTATTTATCGCAGTACATGTACCTCAAGTATGTGCTGAAACTGATTAGGATATTTATACTTCGAAATAATCAAGTCCATCAGTCATTTTTTACATTTGCTACATTTTAGATAATTTTGCTACCTTATTACAGCTCTGATAGCATTCACTTTATGTTGTGCATAAAGATCTTTCTTCTGCCCTTAAATTATGCAATTTATATAATGATATTATATAATTTATGTAATGACCAAAGATCAGTGTTTTGCTATAATGATAATGCAAGGAAGTTCATTCCATACCTCGGACTTCAATAATTTTGTTATCATTATTTAAAATGATAAAAAGTCAGCTGAAAGATTTATTTGATTTGTAGACTTGAATGCAAATGACATTACAGCCTTAATGGACAACTTTTGACTCAGCAGACTTAGTAATGAATTGAATATTCAAATAATTGAAAAAGAATACCTTTTGGAAAATATTTGAATTTGATATAGGTATCTAAATATTAGTTGTATTGTGTGTACTGAATATGCATCTACATTTGACCTGAAAACTATTTTTTCTATTTATTTATCTATCTATCCACCCATCCATCTATTCTACAGGTGAATGATACTGGTGTCCCGCCTGCGGTAACAAGAGGGAACTTCACACTGAAATTGGTCAGCCTAGTATGTTTGGTCAACAATAATTCTATTTATATTGATGCCAATGCTGATCTGACCAAACCTGTTGCTACAATTTCCTGTATCAAAAAGGGACCTTTGACCTTAAGCTTCAGCCTCGATGAATCACGTAAATAGTTGCCAAACTTATGTTCATCTCATCTGTAGTGGTTTTAGATATCAGTTTTATGTTGGTTTAAGTCTTTAAATAGGGGCATGTATTTATGAAGCTCTAGTGGTTTTAGATATCAATTTTTAATGTTTATTTTTCTATAGCCATAAGTTTCAGGTTTTTAGTACTATTAGCTTGCCAGATATTCCATTTATTGGAATTTTCAAGGTCTTAAGTCCTAATAGAATGAGCACATTATACCCTCAAGTGTTTACCCACACAATTAGTAAAATGGTGGAAAATTGAGGGTGGTGGAAAAACTGAAGTTTGCCAGTAATGTTTGTAGAACAGTTGGGACTAGAGACTTATTAGTGGTTGGTTTGGTTGTAGAAAACTGAGGGAGCAATGTATATTCATTTGTACTGGGAGTTGATATCAGTAATATTTTCAAGAAATGAAAAACACTTGAAAAATTTGAAGGTTCTTATTGTCACCAAAAAAGAAAAATGTTTCAACATTTATGGGGGTTTGGGGAAATCTTTTTATTTCATCAGCACCCATTTGGCCTAAATACTGTGCCAGTAAAGTTAGAAAACACTTACAGACCTTGAAATGGGTAATTTTATTTTTGAAATGAAAAATGGAATGAAGATTCAATGAAGATTGAATGGAAAACAAATGCGGAGTGAATTTGTTCAAATGCTGGATATTTATTTTCCGGATGAAAAGCTACACATCTGTTTTAATTATATATATTTATTTTCTTTCTGTCAAGGTTCTGGAAATTTCAAGATATCCAGCAATGGTACATCAGCGCAAGTATTTTTGTCATCAAATTTGTTGACCACATATCAAACAACAGTGTATGTAGGTGCCTCCACTGACTCGGTGAATTCAAGCAATATCACTGTCTCTGTTTCCATGAATGTAACTGTGGGTAAGATTTAATGTACTTGTGTATCATATTTCTACACATCAGTTATGGATCCCATCAAATTAGTTTTAAAAAAATATTTGGGTCCTGCTCAATGAAGTCTGCAGAACCCAGTAGTAATCACTTTATCTGTCTGTCTGTCTGTCCATCCATCAAAATTTGGTTTCTGCAAGATAACTTTAATTGGAGTTGTTGGATTTTGAATCAAATTTGGCATTCATCTTTATTTTAATTAGACCTTGATAGAGCTCTATTTCCAGCCTTCTGTGTCATTATTTGGAGGAAATATTGCCCTTGATTGCCTGTCGAACTTTCCTTTCCACACCTTAACTTTACTGGGATTGTTGGATTTCAACCAGATTTGTCTTGCAGCTCTATATTAACGAGACCATGAATAAATTTAATTTCCAGTATTCTCTGACATCATTTACAGGAGTTAATATCCCCTAATTGCCTATCCTCCTAACATTGGTTTTCACAGAATCATTTTAACCAAGGATGTTTGGATTTCATCCAGATTTGGCATGCAGCTTTATATTGATGAGACACTGTTTAATTTCCAGCGTTCCAGGACCTCATTTACAGGATTCGTGCCCCCAGATTGTCTGTTCTCCTTACTTTATTTTCCACAGCATTACTTACCCAACAATTGTTGGATTTCAACCAAATTTGGAATGCAGCTTTATATTCACGAGTCCTTGAATGAATTTACTTTCCTGTGTTCCACCACCTCATTTTCAGTAGTTGTGTCCCCTGAATGCCCATCTCCTAAATTTCTTATAGTTCAGTCAAATTTAGTATGTGCCATATTATTGATAAGACCTTGAATTAGTTTGATTTCTAGCATTCCATGACATAATTTACATGGGTTATGGCTCCTGATTGTCTGTCCTACTGACTTTAGTTTCTGCAGCATTACTTTACAAAGGATTGTTGGATTTCAACCAAATTTGGCAAGCAACTTTAAGTTAATGAGATCTTGAAAAAATTTTATTTCCAGGATTCCACAATATCATTTAGAGAAGTTATGGTCCCAGATTGCTCGTTCTTCTCACTTTGTTTTCCACGGCATAACTTTACTAAGGAATGTTGTATTACGACGAAATTTATTGTGCATTTTATATTAACAAGACCTTGAATAAGTTGGATATCCAGCATTCCACATCATCATTTAGAGGAGTTATTCCCCCTGAATGCCCATTCTCCTGACTTGAGTTTCCCAACACAAGTTCCTCGGTTTACTGCCCTGTCAGGCAAACTGTAGTAAGCGGGGCTCTTTGTGATGCACCCATCGTTAATAGCTCTAGTTAATTCAGTTGATTTTAATTGTGACCTATTGAGAACCAAATATATTTTTAAACCTGTCTAAGCATATGTCTCTGGAAAGTGATCAAAATGACCTCTCAAGGCAGGTGGTTTCTTAATGGAGTCTTGTTTCTACAGTAATTCAGTATAGGGAGCTTAAAAAATGTGGCTGTTAAAGATAGGTGGTTGTTTACTCCAGTGAGCTTTAAAGTAGGTTTGACTAATGAAGTCTGTGTTTTTATACTATTATGACACAAATTATTGAAACATACCTCTGTATAAAGTGGCCTCATAATGCAGGTCACTTTTATGGCTTCCATGAACAGGGTTATATAGAGAGATCACTAGTCTTACATACTGTATATACTGTATCCTTGTTATCAGCTAAAGCACCTCCCTTTATATTATGCCGAAAATATATGATTTTCAAAGACAGAGAAAGTAAAGTATGCTGTTTAACTGGTGACTTGTAGAGTTGTAATGATGCCAGAACTGATATTGATAGGAAAGCATTGATCTTTAATCCATCTAATGAATCTGTCTTTATCAATATGCCATCTTTGTTTCTCTGTACCGATCTGTAGTATATGTCTATCCATCTATTCACCCATCCAGTCACTTAATGACTGTATTTCTAACTATCCATCCATGTACTGATCCACCAATCTATCTAGCTATATTAACTTAATGACTGTCTCCCAATCTATTGATCTAGTTAGACACTGTGGCTAGCTACCTAGCTACCTACCTATCAACCTAGCTCCCTCACATCAATTTTATATTTCAGCTGATCTGAAGCCAAAGTGCAGCTCTCAGAATCTGAGTGCTGTTTACTTCAGTGAAAATGCTTCATTAGGGTTATGTTCAGAGGTAGCATACACTTGCCAGAATTATTTGTCATCCAGAATGACGTGCAGTGTTCTTAACTCCACCACTTTCTTCAATCTGTCCTGTGTTGTTGCTGCTGATGGTGCATTGTCATTGAAAGTTTGCACTGTGCAGCCACTAGCTGGACATGTCAGTAACTTCACGGTAAGTTTCATAACCCTTAAGTAAACTATTATTGTTGCCACTCCAGGATGTATTTCTGGTCATTTTTTAATCAAACTTGGTCTGTATAAGTTTGTACAATCATTCAAGATCTCAGATGATTTTAATGTGTCATGTTTACATATTATTTAGGTGTTCAGGCATCTAATCAGCTGATATTTTTACCACTGTTGAGACTCTGTTTCTGATCATATGTTGATAAAGCTTGATCTGTAAGCTTTAATCACCTAAATATATGATGAGTATGATTATGAGGGACATCTTCACAGATTAGTGAGTTTTCCTGGCATCTTAAAAGGCAGAGCTCCTTACCATCTTTAAAGGAGTATTTCTTAACAGATTTCAAACAAACTTGGAATGTAAGTTTTAATCATCAAAATCTTGGATTAGTTTAATTATCAGACATCCATTCGTATAAATGAGATGACCTGGCATATAATACACTGAATTTGTTTCCGTCTTAGAGTCTCTTTTTCTGATCAGATTTCGATCAGCCTTAGAATGTAAGCTATACATTTAAGATATCAGATTTATTTCATGCGAGCAAAATCCATGGTTTAGTTACCTGGACTATGATAACTGTATCTCTAAGAATGGTCAATATTTCTGCATGAAAAAGGCATCTTATAATTCTGATATTGAGTGTAAAGTGTGCATGTAAACAAGTTTATTGAATGACTTACTGTCAGCTATTGACTGAACTTATTGCTATCTTAATGACTCAGATTCCAATAGATTTATTTTTGTCAAGACTTGGTAGATAAGCTTATATAGAGAAGAAAAAAAAAATTCTTAGCCAATAAAAATAGAGATATATGTTTAGGAAAATAGGAAAAGTTGACTGCAGTCAACATTTGTAAGATGAGCAATATTATGCCCACTTGGCTTCTTGCTTTGGTAAATCTTGTAATTTTGCCAGAACATACTTTATTTGTGGTCAAGAAATGGTAATTATTTTTTCAAATTTTTCAGCCAGATTTATCAAAGCTGTAGCATTTGTATAGTACACATAACTTTATTGATTCTATTGCACCTGCATTGTGTAGTGTGGTGCTGAGTGTTGTTTAGTGACCTATGCCAGTACAATTCCAGCACTTTTTATATTACACTTCAAAGATGAAGGTAAAATGCTCTGTTACACTTAACTTCACAGAACTGAGTAGGCTTTACCTGACCCAATTTGTAGATTACTTTTTGCACTTGGCTGTTTCCTGTGCAGCTGGAATCTGGAAAAGTTATCACTATATCATAATGACAGGGTTTGTTTTTCACTCTTATGATCTGGAGTTTCACAGATTTCCAGATTTCACTCTTGGGTTTTGACAACCAAGGGTATTTCACCCAGTTTTGCAATCCTATGGAAAACCCTGTGATTGTTTTGATTAGCTGGCCTTGCCTCACACTTGTACAGGTGTGACTGACCCATCTTATCTTCAAGTCAATCATAGTCTAAACACTCCACAGCAAAGTGTAGTATGTACCTGAATACTTGATACACCTATAACACCTGTAGTGGCTGTAAATCAGTGGCAAGTACACCAATATGAGTGTGGAAAGACCATTAAAATATTTCTTACAGTGGATTCATACCAGCAATTTGCTTCAAATTTAAAGGGGAGCCCTGGTAGCTCAGTTGGTTGAGCATCAGACTCACAATCTAAGGGTCGCATTCGACACCCACCCAGGTCTGTCTGGGTCGGCTGTCCATGTGTGTCCTTGGGAAAGGCACTTAGCTCCTATTTCCTGGGCATGATATAGCCAAAAATGTGTTAAAAGAACGAATAAACAGCCTCTAATTTAGAAAACATCCTCAACTCTCAGTGATGTTGTTAATTCACTTTTATTCATGGGTACTTACTTGGGCATGGGGGGAGGTTTTTTTTTTTTACTACACAACATAAATTTAAATACATAGGGTAATAATATCTTTTCCATGAATGCAGTTAGGCATATCCCTAACATTAGGTACTGATCAAATGTAATGAAAATTGATGTCCGAAACAATACATGAATTTATGGTAATTACTACAATACTCTCAAATATCAATTCACATGGTAGAAAAATGTGTATTAAAAAAGTTTTAGTTTTGTAAATTTCATAAAAAGAATTTATGACATTGTTCATTAAAAATCCATAACAATGCATTATTACTTAGCTAGCATGATATGTTTTTTTACACACCTGCAATAAGGCATAGCATATCTTATGATGTCTGTATGTTCCCTATTTCATATGTGTTCAATAACTTGAGTTCTCCACCATCTACCATTTCCAAACTTTGTAAATAGCTTGCATTTGGGGTAAGAATAATTGCCTATTGATTTTGGGGTCATAGGGTCAAACATCAAGATAATTGTGGCTGAAAAAAGAAAAATGGTTTCTGCAAAATAACATTAGCTCTACATCACAGACATAAACCAAACATTGTGAATAGCTTGCACAAGGGTAAGGAAAAAGCCTATTGATTTTGGGGTGAAAAGGTAAAAGGACATACTCACTCTGACTGAAAGAAGAAAAGTGGCTTCTGCACAATAACTTTAGTTCTACATCACAAACCTGGACTGAACTTTGTGAGTGGCTTGCTCTTGGAATAACGTAGAAGCTTATTGATTTTGGTGTCAGAAGGTGAAAGGTCAAGGTCACTCATTGAAATATAAAAAATGGTTTCTGCAAAAAAATGTGAGTTCTCAACCATATATATCTTTACCAAAGTTTGTGGATGGTTTATACATTAAATATGAAAATGCCTTTTGATTTTGGGGTACAAGGTCAAAGTCATGGTGTCTAAAGAGAATTTCTTTTGCAGTATAACTTGAGTTCTGGAACACATACTTTGACCAAAGTAGTTTGTGGAGGGCTTGCATGTAAGGTATGGAAAAGGCCTTTTGATTTGGTAGTCAAAAAGTCAAAGATCATTGTTATTGTGACCCAAAGTAAAATGGGTTTTGCACAGTAACTTTTGTTCTAGAGTAAGTTCCTTGATCAGACTTTGTGGATGGCTTGTACTTAGGTAATAGGAAACCTATAGATCTTAGGGTTTAAATTTCAAGGTCATAGTCATAGTAAATCTAATAAGAAACAAAATTAAGGTTTCTGCACAGTAAGTTTAGTTTAAGACTGCATACCTTGACCAAAAGTAAAAGCCATTGAGACCTTTTGGTCAGTAATGTCCAGAGTCAACTGTGCCCTTCTAGTGCCTACTATTAAGCACAGGACAGGCACAAAATGTGCTGTTCACAGTACTCTTGCTCTTTATTGAATATGTTATTTTAATGCGCTATATTTTTATTCCTTGTTTATGTTTGTGCATTTTAATGCCTATTTTAAATCCACTGTTTGAAGGTGAATGCTGTTGTGCAAAATGAGCACGGAAGTTCTGGCATCTTAAGCATACCAGTGATGGTTACAAATATTAATGAAGCTCCACACATTATTGCTGGAACCAATGTACTAACTGTAAATGAGGATGTACCTCTAAACTCTACAATAATGAGTGTGAATGTTACAGATGAGGACTTACCTTTCGGTGACATACTGACGCCTTCTATCAGTAAGTAGTATGAGGATTTATTTTTTCTATCATCGTTTTCTTTGTATGCTACTGCCATATTTATGAAGGGGCATATAATGTTGCCCATATCCTAGCATCACATCACATCTGCCCATCACACCTCACTCTGTCCACCCATCACATCACATCTGTCCATCACACCCTACCATGTCCATCGCTTCCCATCATGTCTGTCCATTTGTTGCAAATGTTTTCTCCACTCTTTAACTTTTTGAAGTATGTCATAGAGTGAAACCGAATTTGGTATGAGGCCTTGTATTATAAAAAGTTTGGTAGAGTTTGATTTATATCATCTGCTGAAAAAAATAAATGAAGGTATGGCCCATGTCTGACTTAGAAGTTTGCCCTTGCTTTATGTCCCAACAGTACAGATGCCCAATGCCAATACGGTGCAACTGAGCATTTTGATCCAAAGCTTATGTCCCAACAGTATAGATGCCCAATGCCAAGTATGGTGCAACTGAGCATTTTGATCCAAAGCTTATGTCCCAACAGTACAGATGCCCAATGCCAATATGGTGAAACTGGGCATTTTGATCCAAGCCTTATGTCCCAACAGTACAGATGCCCAATGCCAATATGGTGAAACTGGGCATTTTGAACCAGTGCTTTATGTCCCAACAGTACAGGTGAGCATGCCAGTATGGTGCACCTCAGAACCATATTGGTATGTGCATCTGTACTGTTGGACATATATTTAGTTGTTGTTTTTTTCTTCACTCTTTTTGCATTGATATTATCACACATTTCATACTTATGTGCAATATATTATGAGTACCATTACTTATAAGTCTGGTCCAACTGCAAACTGCACAGACCCAGATCTGCCATCACATAATGTGCTGGCAGATCTGGGTCTATGCAGTTTGTTAGGACTAATCAGTGGAACAAACAACATAAACCCTGATCTGCTAGCACATTATGTGATAGCAGATCTGGGTCTGTGTTGTTTGCAGTTGGTCCCAACTTATATGTGTATATACGGTATTTTTATTTTCATTACTAGACATTGTTTTGCATACAGTATTCTGATGCCTTGGTCAGAGGTCAAGGTCACAGAAGAATTAAATACAAACATAAGAACCTCATTTATCCCAATTCTTGGGAGCACATCAAAATATTATTTTTTGATAAATGGAAGTTTGAGTGAATAGATTTGAATTATACCTTATCTGCAAGATTGTGTTATATGAATTTGTCTTGGATGAAGTGATCATTTTGATGAACTAGGTTAAGATAGAAAAGGTTAATTAACCATCTTTGTTTCTACTTATACACTTATACAGTGGTCCTTCACTATAAAGCCCCTCTGTCTTCCAATGAACTCCTATAACGGGATTGTGGTCATTGATCCCGTTAAATGTTTTGAATTGGTTTTATCATTTGTACTTGAAATATTTCATTTCGTTTAATTTTAGTTTTTGGCTAATGATAACCAATCATAATGTGATTTCACATCATGCAATACCCTATTTTTGTATTTTTATTTGTTATTATGACAAAACCTTGTTGGAACATCTGTCAGTATAAGGCTTCCATGCTTATAATGTGGGTCACTTTTATTTACTCCCATGAACAGTGTTATAAAGAATGAGCACTGTTTTTAGTTCTAACAGAGTTTTTAGGGTAAACTTAAGTAACTGTTCAGAAGCTGACACTATTTTAAAATTAGATGGTAGCCTGGTGGGCTACTTGGAAAAAAACTTAAAGCCCAGCATAAATTTAGTAGCCCAGAGAGGTCTTTGTAATAAGAAACTGTAAATTTGAAAACTTCTCATTTCTTTGTTATAAGTCAATGATAATTTTTTTTATTAGTGAAATATCCTCAGAGTTAATAAAGTAATATAAAAATATGTAGGACAAATCTTGATATGTAGTAGCCCAATGGGATGTATGAATTCAACATATGGGTAGCCCATATCCATCATTCTGGTATCCCCTAGGCTTCAGGCACAACTAGATTGTGTCATGTATACTACTTTCAGTTATCTGGCCAATAGGTCAGCAGAGTACAATTTTATTTTTGTTTCATTTTTCAGTAAAATTTTGATGTCCAACTTAAAACTTTTGAACTGCGTTTATAAAAAAATGTGTCCTGCAGTTTATTTCATTTGTAAGTTAATACCTTTTCTGAATCTACTGTCTAACAAAACAGAAAGTTCAGGTGTTTGGATGTATATTACAGATTCAGTTGTTTCGGTTACTCTGCCGTTCAGAATAGTGCAGCGTGGAGCAGACATTGGGGGTAGAACTGTAGTCTTTGATATCAAAGTGATTCAGACATTGAATGCTTCTAAGGAACAGGTTTATAATTGTACCATAAAGGTAAGTCATCATCATAATCATCATTATTATTGTCTTTCCTGCTTAGGTATATTGCAAGATGTAAGTATCACTGTTTTGTTGGCAACTACAATGACAACAGTCTCTACATCCAAAATTCAAGTTAAAAAGTTTTTTAAAAGTCAAGGTGCACACTAGAAACCAGTTTTTCTTTTGAACCAATTATTATTATTATTACTGTTCTCCATCTTTTTTTCGATGAAAAGCATGGGACATAGTAACCATGTTTCCACTCTATAACTTGAAAGCCATTACTTACACATCATCATTAGAAGATGTGTCGTGTACCATTTGAGATTAGGGGATGAAACTTGGTGTACTTGTACATCAGCGCTAGATGGTGTGTTGTGTACCACATTGGGAGTCCTATCTACTGGTATATGGTCAAGGTAACAGCTCAGTATTTTATGTTTTCATCATACTGTCTCTTCTGCTTCATAACTTAAAAGCCATGTGAGATTATGGGATGAAACTTAGTATACTTATTCATCATCATCAGAAGTTGTCACATACCATATTGGGTGACACTGTGCTATCTTGAAGGTTATGATCAATATTTTCCATTTTCCATTGCACTTTCCCTTCTGTTTTATAACTTTAAAGCCATTTAGATTAAAGGATGATACTTTGTATACTTTTAGATCATTGCTAGAATGTGTGTCACATACCACATTGGGGGTTCTATCTTCTACATCAAGATCACGGCTTAATATTTTCCATCACACTTCTGCTCTATAACTTAAAAGCAATTTGAGATTAATGAATGAAACATTGTATACTCATACATCATCTTTAGAAGGTGTATCACGTACCACAATGGGGTTCCTATCTTCAATGTCAAGATCATTGATATACTTTGTATACTTTACTATATCAATAGAAGTTATGTCAAATATCACATTGGGTTTCTGTCTTGAAGATCAGTGTTACAACTCAGTTTTGTAAGTTTTCCATCTTTCTTTCCCTTCCACTCTATAATTTAGATCCTTTCAAGATTATGGGACGAAATGTGATATACTTACATATATATCATCTTTAGAAGATGGGTTGTAAACCACCTTGGGGTTCCTATCATCAGGGTCAAGGTCATGGCTCAGTATTTTAACTTTTTCTTTGCACTTTCTTTTTCACTCTAACTTTAGAGCTGTTTGAGGTTAAGAGATGCATATATGTGTCATCATTAGCAGGCGTGTTGTGTACCATATTTTGGGTCTTATTTTTAGAGCTGAAACAGTAAATTCTTTCAATGGTTACCTGTAATACGTTACTCAAACTGTAACCGATTTATCACAGTCAGAAACACCTCATATACATAATCTAAACTGGCAAGAGTTACATATTCAAAGTTTCAAGTTTCTAAAATCTAGTGAAACTTAAGTGTTACACTTGCTGACACAAAGTTATTTCCCACTTGCCTTTTGCATGAGCTCTAGGTATACATTCCACTTTTATTTATTTTGTCATATTCTTCGTCATTGGTAGCAGTAATCAGTACCAATCAGGCTGATTGTCAGGGTGACTCAAACACTATGAGTATCCTTGGGTGAGACACAAGAACAAGGTTCTCAACTCAGGTACAATGTTCTTGTGGTTCTTCTTGCCCTAATGCCAAGAACCTTGCTTGAGAACAGTCAAGAACCTCATTCTTGGGTGAGAACACACACCACCTCCAAGTGGGAGTAGAGATGAACAAAAATGGTGGAATGTACAGGGCATTGATGCACCATGTTTTTTTTTGTTCAGAGATAAACATGAGATGTTAGGGCAAGTACACTCAGGAACATATGAGAATGTGTTGCTGGCATTGGGGCAAGAATCTCAAACAGGTAACCCTAAGATGGCCTTTGTATTGAACTTGTGTGTCGCTAGCGATAAAATGACTTAGATGCAAAACCATAAGATGCCTAAACTGTCAAAGGCAGAAAACAGGATTTGTGTGTGTGTACATGTTTGCATAAAGTATGAGTGAAGATAGTAAAAATATTATTCTGTATCAAATCTTAGAATAGCGGATCAAAACACATGTATAACACTTGGCCACGTCTGTGGCAGCTGTGTCATAATGTTTCAAATCATGCTTAAAGCATGTTTTTGAAGAAAACTTTGGGAATGAGACATTTTTATTCACATTATCAGTTTGGTTATACATTTGTTCAGCTTGCTAAATATGCTTGCTGTTATGATGCAAGGAGGGGATAGGGGTGTTGGTTAACCGGTTACCAAAATTAAGTAACTGGTTACAGCTAATACTCGTACCATCAATGGTTATCCCGGTAATCATTACGGACCTACTTATCTTCAAGGTCAATATCATGTACTTATCTTCAAGGTCAATATCATGTACTTATCTTCAAGGTCAATATCATGTACTTATCTTCAAGGTCAATATCATGGTGTTATATGTTGAAGTTTTCTATTATACTTTCATTTCCACTCTATAATTTTAGGAACATTTGAGATGAAGGGATGAAACTTGGTATAAACTATGTATCATCACTAAAAGGTGTGGTGCATACTAAATTGGGGGTCCTATCTTCAAGGTCAATGTCACAGGTCAATATTCAAAGTTTCATTCACATTTGCCTTCTAGTTTCTAAGTTAAGAGCTGTTTAAAATAAATGGAGGAAGCTTAGTATACTGATATATTGCCATGAGAAGATCCTTTCCATTGCACTTTTGGGGTTTTATCATCAAGGTCACAGTTTAATATGGTGAGGTTTCTTATTTGTCTGCTTCATATCATTATAGCTGTTTGAGGCACAGAAATGTACCACTGTAAACTTCTCAGTTTCATGGCATCTCATGTATCCCAGCTAAGGTTTTATCTTATTTTACCCCTTTTCTGCACTTCTCCTCTGATGCCCTTTGAGATAGGGCAATGAAACTTGGTTACTTTCCATGACTGCCCAGTAACTTTACAGCTGTCATAAAGGTCATAGTTAAATTTCATTATTGTGAGCTTTTCTTTATCTTGCTATGGTAGGTAGAGGACAAAAAAAATCACTAAATTTGCATGTTGTTGTTATTAGTATTATAATTGTCATTATTATCATTATTATTATTATTATTATTCCCTCTCCCCCCCCCCCCCCCCCGTATGTAATATGGGGAGTTGCATCTATATTGCTGTGTCAATTTCTGTCCATAAACATTTTCATTTCCATAGCATGATTGTCAAACTGTTGAAAATATTGAACCAAACTTGCTACACGTGAAGCAAGTTGCATAGAGGTGCCTTTTGATACTTATAATTTTCTGCATTTAGTATCTTTAATGAAACAAGTGTAGCATAAGTAGTATAATTTGAGAGTTTTGGACCTTTGTATGCAACATGTAGCATATTAAGTAGTATAAATTGAGAATTTTAGACCATAGGATACTACATGTAGCATATTAAGTAGTATTAAAATTGAGACTTTTAGACATAGGATACTACATGTAGCATATTAAGTAGTATTAAAATTGAGACTTTTAGACATAGGATACTACATGTAGCATATTAAGTAGTATTAAAATTGAGACTTTTAGACATAGGATACTACATGTAGCATAATATGTAGTATTAAAATTGAGAGTTTTGGACCATAGGATACTACATTTAGCATATTAAGTGGTATCAAAATTGAGAGTTTTGGACCATAGCATACTATATGAAGCATATTAGTAGTATAACAATTGAGAGTTTTGGATCTTAGGATACTACATGTAGCATATTAAGTTGTATAAAAATTGAGAATGATGGAAAATAGGGTACTTTCAGTAGAAGCCTGTGTATAACTGGGGGATAAATTGAGAGTTTTGGACCTTTGAATGCAACATGTAGCACATTAAGTAGTATAAATTGAGAGTTTTGAACCTTAGGATACTACATGTAGCATATTAAGTAGTATAAAAATTGAGAATGCTGGAAGATAGGATACTTTCAGGAGAAGCCTGTATATAACTGGGGAACTAGGGGGATTTGTCATCCCTAGATGGCTTCTGTTATTATTGTGTTATTGTTGTTGTTGTATGTTGATGGTGGTGAGGTTTAGTGATGGTCACTTGCACAATCTTACACCAAGTAAATATTTGACTTAGAAGATGTAAGACTCTAAATGTAATTTAATATGGTCTTTACAAAAAAGAAAAAAAAAGAAAATAAATTATTTAAAATTTTTTATGTAATACATTGTATTTGCAGGTACAAGACAAAGCAGGTCTGTTCGATACAGCACCTTTGTCTGTCAATGTGATTGATGTCAATCAGCCACCCATTTGCCCGTCTTATATCTCTATAAGGGGCAATATTACTACACCAGCAGGGACAATATTGGGAACTGTACAGTGTGATGATGTGGATATCAACCCACAGTTTAAATCTATTACATACACAATATCCGTTGGAGAACCGCAAGCGGTGAAAGGTAAAAAAAAATACAAGGAACTACCTCTGTATATATGGGCATGTGCGTTTGTGTCTCATTTGAAAGAAACACGTTGAGATTATCTTTTTTCCTGGGCATACTTTTTCATGAAAAATTGTTCAGCAATTATTTTTTCATGAAGGAAGTATCAGTTTATTTATCACTCTGTGCATTAAAATTCTTCTGACAATTGATTTTTTTTTCTTCTGATGAATAATCTAATGAATGATCTAAATAATTCAATTTGTGATTTGACTGGTCAACTTTAAATTGATAGGAATATTTAAAAAAAAGGAATGTACAAACAAATGAATGAACAAACAGACACAGGAGCAGAGTGAGAGAGTAAGCATATATTGTATATACTCGTGTATAAGCCAGGTCCAAATGCAAACAACATAGACCCTGATCTGCTGTCACATAATGCACCAGCAGATCAGGGTCTATGTTGTTTGTTCTACTGATTAGTCCTTACAAACTGCATAGACCCAGATCTACCGGCGCATTATGTGAGGGCAGATCTGGGTCTATGCAGTTTGCAGTTGGATTATACGTGAGTATATACGGTAAATGGATAAATGATTGTACAAGAAAAGAGACAAGTAGGAGGATTACAAAATATATGAATGCACAAACAAATAAAAATAAACAAGGATATAGAAATAAACTTTGAACGCTAAGATTATAACACCAAATAGAAAAATTGTTTTTATTAATAACATGACATTTTGTTTTGCACATAGACATTATGACTATAGTGAAACCTGGAAGTGAAATACAGCTGTTAGGCATAAATAACAAGAATGATGGATGCTACTTTTGAATGAGGGTTTAGTGTTTTGATTAGCTGGAGCAATAAATTTATCTTCTTAGCTGGTCTCCCTCTGGTGCACACAATACACTTTTCAACAACTGGCAAGCTGTTAATTTCCCAAAATAAGAGGATGTGAGGCAATAAAATAAGTCTCCATTTTATTTAATCTGCTACATATGGTTTTATATTATCCTTGTGTCTTTTTTTGTACACATTGATATGAGCAGAGCATCATAAGTAAAATATAATCTTTGACAACTCTCAGGTGACATAACAAATAGCTATATTAGTTAAAGATACCTTCTGTGAAGAAAAAAAATGTTAATCATGATAAATTGAGGATCTATTTTTTTAATACATTAAATAATTAAAAAGCATTAGTGTATAAAATGTAAAATATATAAGGCATTGCCGAGTTTGATTATTCTTTACTAACAATGTCTCCATGGAGATACAGATTAATTTATAGGTTTGACCCCTCAAGTCATAATCTTGAACGTTCTTCTTGCAGGATTTATCGTTATTTGAAGTATTCTGGGCATGTGCACAGACAGTGTGAAAAAGGTCTATTAAGGATTTTGTAGAATTATATATTTTAAGTGAAATAAGTATTCCAAATTAAGTTGACAAAATTCTGCAAATTATTGTTTTATGGAAAACATTATAAATTATCAGTTTTTATGTTAATTAAAGTAGATGAAAAACTACTGCAGCTCTGAAACTTACAACTGAAATACATTTGCCCATTTTCATCAGATTATATATACATGTATATGTAGCGCTGTATGTTCTTGCTTATAGGGTGAGTCCAATTGCAAATAACATAGAGCCTAATCTGCTATCACATAATGTGTCAGCAGATCAGTGTCTGTGTTATTTGTTCTACTGATTACTTCTAACAACGTGCATATACCCAGATCTGCGAGCGCATTATGTAACAGCAGATCTGGATCTCGGCAGTTTGCAGTTGGACTCGACTCTTAAGTGAGTATATATGGTAAGTTCAGACTAATATTCTCTAGGCCTGGAAATCATTCAACTCTTGAACTTAAGCTTGAGCTTGAGATTTAGCTTTGACTAGTCACTAATGAAGTTACTTTTGAAAGCGTGTTTCTGATTGGTTGATAGTGGAGATCAAAATATCAGACTTAAGCTCCAGTTTTATGATTCCAGGCCTGGTGTTCTGATCATTTAAATGGTACAGGTACAGGCCTGGTGTTCTGATCATTTAAATGGTACAGGTACAGGCCTGGTGTTCTGATCATTTAAATGGTACAGGTACAGGCCTGGTGTTCTGATCATTTAAATGGTACAGGTACAGACCTGGTGTTCTGATCATTTAAATGGTACAGGTACAGGCCTGGTGTTCTGATCATTTAAATGGTACAGGTACAGGCCTGGTGTTCTGATCATTTAAATGGTACAGGTACAGGCCTGGTGTTCTGATCATTTAAATGGTACAGGTACAGGCCTGGTGTTCTGATCATTTAAATGGTACAGGTACAGGCCTGGTGTTCTGATCATTTAAATGGTACAGGTACAGGCCTGGTGTTCTGATCATTTAAATGGTACAGGTACAGGCCTGGTGTTCTGATCATTTAAATGGTACAGGTACACAGAATAAATTTAATTAGCATAAAGGACAGGATGCTGTAGACTAGAATCCAGCTGTTGAGAATGCCATCAAGATAGTAAAGGATGCAGATGATTTGTGAGGAAAGCTAATGTTTATGGGTATTGCTGGGGGGCTTGTGATGATAAAACTAGTTATGCTTTGGAGGCGGGGGGGGGGGGGGGAGGGGAGATAAATACATCACCAGGGAAGATGCAATAATTATTATGGCAGTTCATTTCTTTTAAAGAAAATTTCAATTTTGAATGGGTTACTATGGGCTACATTTTTGAATGGGCTACTTAGCTTCTGGGAAGCTAGCATACTGAGAATTCCTAATAAGTATGCTCCTGGGATGGTATCTCTGTGTGGTACCTTATATACTAGCTTATAAGTCGAGTCCAGCTGCAAACTGCACAGATCCAGATCTGCTGTCGCTTAATATGCCAGCAGATCTGGGTCTATGCAGTTTGTTAGGAGTAATCAATAAAACAACATAGACCCTGATCTGCTGGTGCATTATGCAATGGCAGATCAGGGTTTATGTTTGCAACTAGACTTGACTATTAAGCGAGTATAAATGTATGTTTTGTGAGAAATATTAATACAAGTCCAGGGATCTCTCTGGGATAGGCTGTATTCATTTTGCAAGGAAAGTATAACAGATTCAGTTAAACTGAGTTCATTTTTGAATGGGTCCCCTTTATGACCAATTGAAATAAAACACTGGTTTTGCTCCAAGAGCAATATAAAGAGGTGCTCAGTCCATCAGATTTTCTTGTTTGCCCCTTAAATCTTGAAATGGCCCATTGTGTTGTTTTTTTTTGCATTGCTTTATATAGGAAAGTGAGTAATGGACCCAAAAACAGCAGCCTATTCGTCTTCTGAATTTGGGAGATCCTTGCAAGTCAGATCCAAATATGCCTTGCTTGTTTTCTCCATTTTTTTTTCAAAGTAAAAGGTACTGATTTCATAATTTTGGTGATATTTTCTTACATTGAATATGCATCTCTTTGTAATGTATTCTCTCTTCCTTTCCTTTGTTAGCAATACAAACTTTTGGAAAATGGTGGGTCAGTTTGGTTGAAGAAGTACGCATGGGTTATTTTGTGATTTACTCCTAGTGTTCATGAATTTAGTTGCCTCACCAAATTTAAAAAATTTCATGCTTTTAAAAAAATGTATGGTGTACAGTATTAGGGTCTTGATCTATTCTTTAGGTGTAGGACCAAGGAATATGGTTAGTGGGATAGGGGCCATATATAAAATTTTCAGGGCCATTTTATTTTCTCAGTTTTGGCAGTTATAGTTTTAGCATGAATGTAACTGTTAAACAAATTTCCAAGTATCGAGCTTGATTAACTTGCACAAGTAGAACTCAAAATACTGTAGTATAATTTATTTTTGTAGGGCTCAATTTTCATGGTTTTGTAAAAAAAGACATTTTCATGGGTACTTAAATCATGGTTTTGCCTGTCAAAGTTTGCATATTAGTAAGTGTTTTTCATGGATTAACCTCTACAAATACCCAAAATAAAGAATAAAAAAGAATAAAACTATGCCAATGCAAATGGAGGTCACTTGAATGTTTATAACAATTCTACCACATGTATGAGCACAAATCAAAGAGCTGACAAGTTCAATAATTGCACCGTGTTTTTGTCCAAGTAAATACCATCAATGGAAGCCTACGCAGCCAACAACACTAAAACAATACTACCACCTCTATGAACACAAATAAAACACCTGTCAAGATCAATCACTTACACAGGGCTTTTGTCTGAGTGCTCAGCATCAAAGGAAGCCAACGCAGCCAACAACACTAAGCCAATCGGTTATTAAAGTACATCTGTATGATCTCTTATGAAAAGCACTGGGGGCCCTGGGTGGCCGAGTGGTCTAAGGCACTTGCCTTTACAGATCACTGACATCTCACCTCTGTCCACGTGGGTTAGAGTCTGGGGCTCGGCCATTTAAGTGGGTATGTGAGAAAGCTTGCCAGTAGCTTCCCATGGGTTGATGGTTCTTCACAGGGTTTTTTCGGGTTCTTCCTCCACCAACGATACTGTATAGCCTATCATGTGCTGAAAAATAGCGTTAAAACCATAACAACAACAACAACAACTTAAAGCATTGTCCATAAAGTGAACAAAACATGTAACCAGCTGCCCCTTGCTCAATACAATCAGCAGACAGTGGCAATGTTTGATGTGTTTAGAGCCCAACAATATGAGAAGATGCTAACAAAATTGAAAGACAGTGGAATCACACATTTGTTTGTGCTTGCCTCATGTACAGACTAACTTCAACCACTAGAGTTAATAAATAAAGAGTACAAAGAAGAATTAAAATCAGACTTCCACAACTGGTATGCTAAACAGGTCATGGAGGCAATCACATAAAAGGAAAATGTTACTGGTTATGATCACTGATTGCAACCTCATTAATCAAGCCAATTGGGGCTGAATGGATAATTGCAGTTCACACAACAATGAGTGAAAGATCGGACCTAATTATCAGTGGTTTTGAGAAAGCTGGACTTGTTTAATTATGTAATTTGGAGATTATATTTACTTGACAAGCATTTGTGTGTACCTTGAGACTTGATTGACATGATGTTGATACAGTGGCTTTTTCCAAAAATCAGTGATAAAATGAAATGTGGATAAAATGAAATGTGGTTTCAGGAGGATTTAAATTTTTCAACAACAATTGTACTCAAGTGAAGGATCGATTTGAATAAGTATTAAATTTAATTTTCATATACTAGTATATTTTATTATTTCTTTCATTTTCAGCATTACTAGTGAATACCTTATGCTTTTTCTCATTTCTCTCTATCCTTTCTTATCTCACATATCGATTTAAGGCAGTGAGTGGAAATTACAGCTACCTTATCGATACGATATGTGTGCATTGAAACAATATAAAATGCTTTATAATTCTTTTTTGAAAGGGTTAAAATAAAACAAACGTGTAAAAGCTAATATTTTCTTACCAAATTACAGTATTGACGCTGATTTATCAAATACTAGTATCTTCATTAATCTCTAGGAATGACGCACAGTAAGAAAATGAGTGGGGGGGGGGGAATCATCATACATGGCTAATTTGTCATTGGGTATTTAAATTTGTGGTTTGGGGCAACAATGAAAACCACGAAAATTGGTCCCCCACAACATTTTGTGATACTACAGTAACTTTTTTTAACTCGGGCCACTTTGTACATTTGATTACCTACCTTATTATAGGCAGTACTTCCTATTTCAATACTCAGAATTGGTAAAACTTACAGTTCCAATATTTTTTCTTATGATTGTAAGATACATTCATAATGTCACAGTTGGATTATTTGTTTTTTTGTAGAAACCCTTAAGGGCTGATGAAAGGACACTGTCCCAATGAGAATTGTTTTAAAAAGTATGCTGAGATACATTTAAATTTCTGTGATTTATTATTGAAAATTTGGGCCATATTCCAAATCACCATAAAAAAATCCCATAACCCATTACCTCATAGTGTCTGTTGCTACACGGCTGGTGCTATTATGTGCCAAAAGTACTGAATGCAGTGTGCTATAAATACAACACCATATCTAAATGATTCCATGTGAATAGGCCTGCCTGGAAATTTTAATAATGTTACCCTTTTTAGCTCAACTCTATGAAGTAGAGGTAAGCTATTTTACTTGGCATTGGCGTTGGGGTCCACACAGATAAAAGCATATACATATGTACACTGTCATTGAATGTCAACCATTCTGTCCTCCAAGGTCCTAGGAAACAGTTTTGAGTTGGTTTTGTAGCATCTACCCCCAGGGGAGGTGGGCTGTGGGGGCTAAATTGGTACCAACGTATGCATTAGTTGTACATTCTTAGTTAAGTTTTTGCATTTACCTCTGGTTTTGTGCACACTGTATAAATACTGTTATATACCTGGAATCATGAAACATCATGTGGTGATGTACCTTTATAAGTACTACACCCTGATCACAAATGTAGATCACTGTGACCTATATTTTTATGCTGCACTGACTTTGATTAAATTTTGTAGTATACGTTTATTTCTCAAGCTCTGTTCATAATATATTCCTCAAACTATATGATTGTATGTATCTCTGTTTGTATCACACTCTTACCACAAAAGATTGCCACTGTGACCTACATTTCACATTGCACTGACTTTGGTTAAGTTTTTGCATTTAGCTCCAGACAAAATATTATTTTGCACTGTATACATATATAACATTATTCTTTTATGTGTTTTATGTCCAGTCACAGTAAGTCGGTAGGTAGGTAGTTGGATGGATGGGTTGGTAGGTAGGTGTTATCATAATATGTCAGCACAATACTGGCCATATTGTGCCAATTAAAAGTTCAAATTTCAAATTTTAAAATGATTAAAAGTTCAAATGTAAAGATAAGAGATAGTAAAAAAAATGTTTAGTTGCAAAAGGGGCTAAGATCACTTTAGTGTGAATTTATTTTAGGCATTGTAATATTTACTGGAGACTAGTGAAAATAGACGTGAGCTATGTAATTGTTGATTACACTCTGGTTTTACATATTTGTTATCTATAGAAATGTTTTAGAGTAAAATCTGATCTTTATGGCTGTATAATTATTTTTCACTGACAAATTATTTTCTATGTTTTAAAATCCTGAGAGAATTCATTCACCATCCCGTTGTGTGACCAACTGTAACCTTTGTCAACCGCAAATTCTAATGGCGCATTGTCTATGCCTGTATCACTAAATCATTAGAATCTGATAAATTATCAACATCAGTGTTGTCAACATCGATATCAGAACCTATATCTGACTTACTGAAACCTTCATAGTCATAGTTCTCATCATCCAAACTCAAGAAAGTGCTAAATGAAGTCTGTGGACATCATTTTGGATAACAGAAAATCTGACCAGTTTCTATTTTTAAATTACAGATTATAACTTTATCTTAAATAACAACCATGTGATGTGACATCATGATCATTTTCCGCCATGCCATTAGTAGTTTCTAATAGGGGATATTCTCTGAAGGTGGCACTATGAAAACCAGTTCAAAATGGTTGATGTTTACTTCAGTGCCAATGGTGTGCAGGCATCCAAATTCACTTGTATGCAAATCAAATCAAGGTATTGAAATGGGCTTCCATTCAAATGTGGTAGAGGCTTCCAAAAGTGCTTGTGTGAGGTAAAGGATTAACATAGGTCATCACAGACACAAGGTAAATTAATTGTGTATTAATTGGGTGTAATACTTACGATTCATTTGTTTCCATGGATGTCAGTTTTTATGTGGGTGTCTTTTTTAATATGGAGGTGGGACAAGGAAAATAGATGACTTCATCTTCTTGATTCTTGTCTCCGTCTCAGTTGTCTTCCCAGTGAAAGGTGAAACATTGGCATCACTTGTCTGGCAGTGATGTTGACACTGGCAGTTGTGTTGTCATCATTAGAAATGATATTTGTGTTGAAGTTCTTGAAATTAACATAATATTCTTGATCAGTTGATGTATTCAGCTGAAGCTTTGGAAATATATGTCTAAAGTTTGTATGCAGATTTCCTAGGAGTTCCTGTCTCATCTGCTTAAGTAGAATGCCGAGTCATCATAACACTGTTCACAGAGAGGACTCTGTTTCCACAGAACCATTGTGTCTTCATAAGACCTTGGTATAAGCATCATGAATGTATCAGTGCATGTGTTTATAGTAATTAAACAGAATATTGATATCAACTTTAATTTTTATTTTACAGATACACTAAGAGTTTTTTCAAATGGAAGCATTATTCTAAATGGCAGCATGAGAAACATTGAGAACATTTCTTCTTTCAAAATTGAAGCAAAGGATAGTGGAGGGTTGAAGACAGATGTTACTGTGAATATTATCATAAATAGTGAGTATATTATAACTTTTAGGTCTGATACGTGGCTTTTAAAAAATTCTTATCCTATCCTTGCATCAAATTTAATTCCCATGTACAACTCTCCCTCGATAACTCACACACAGTGGGGTCCAAAAACCACAGTTTAAGTGAGAGCATGAGTTCCCAAGGGACCTTTGAAAATTTAAGAAGGGGATGGCATCCCAGTTTGACATTGACAATGATAAGATGACTAGGGGTGGGGGGGGGGGGGGCTGTTAAATGGTTTAATACTCATTTTATATTCCCAAACTTTTTCAATAAAATGTTTTTTTAATGAAGTTGTTTGCTTTTCTTTATAAATACCTTTATTTTCAAGATAACCAACCTTTGAAAGATCATTAAAAACATTACTCCAAAAGGTTTTGAGTCACATCACATGTACCTCAAAAAAAATTGTGTATTTCTTAGTTATGGGAAATTCAGTCATTTATTAGGTTATAAAGCTCTATTAACATTATCAAATTATAATACCATAGAATTGTCTGGGGAAGACACCTATGCGAACTAAAAAATGTCATCTCAGAAGAAAGTTAATCATTAGAATAGTTGGAAACAGATTGTACAAAAAGTCAGTAATTGAATTATTTCTAAAAACAGGTGGTCTTTTAGAAGGGAGGCCTTTAGTACATGTTTAACTCTGCACAATCTAAGATGAAACCTGCCTCAAAGGACATCTTGATATAAAAACACCTGTCTAGCATTGACAGAAGACATTTGTTTTTGTGTTTTTACTAAACATAAAGAACATCATACCATGCATCTAATTGAAAACTGTGAACTTACTCATGGAAAATATTTTCTAAGCACCTGTTCAATTGCTTGCATTATCTACCATATATACTCGTGTATAAACCGGGTCCAAATGCAAACAACATAGACCCTGATCTGCCATCACATAGTGCACTGGCAGATCAGGGTCTATGTTGTTTGTTCTATTGCTTAGTCCTTACAAACTGCATAGACCCAGATCTGCCGGCGCATTATGTGATGGCAGATCTGGGTCTATGCAGTTTGCAGTTGGTATTGGATTATACGCGAGTATAGACGGTATGTTTTTGGACTGAAATTGAATAGTTTTGCTAGTTGTCTTTTTACTAGTAAATCTTGATTGGAAAGACTCCTGCATATTTTTAATGATGTGTTTCATGTGCACATGTACTCATAAAACATTAGATCACATTCTCAAGACCCCTCCATATAAAGGGCAAATGCCTGTAGAGGATAAAATTGTACTGACCCATGACTGTCCCTTGTAGACAGGTTTCACTCTCATTTATTTCATATCTTTTCAGGCAATTTTCCACCCAGGTGCTCCCCTAGTGTTTTTCCAGTTAACATTTCTGAGAATACTGCTGCCAATGTTTGCTTTCCTGTTTCCAATCCTTGTGTAAACCCTGTAGAAAATGACCAGCTAGTATTCACCAATTTGACAGGAAATGGCACAAATTTGTTTCAGAAGAACTCCAATGCAAGCCAACTTGCACCATGTACAAGAATTGCTTTGAAAGGACAAATAAATACTTATGTGGTAAATAAGATATTTACGGAACTCCTTAATTAGAGTTAAGACTCAAAAATCATGGTTTATATTTGATAATGAACATATAATTTTTTTCAAGCCCATCTTTGCAGAAGTGTGACATAGCCATCACATTGGTGTCCATGTACGTATCTGTCCATCCACACATTAGTTCAAGGTCAGTGTTATAGTTTAATAGATTAAACTCAGTGTTAATGTTTGTTACTTTATACCCAAATAAAAGTTTCACTCAACATAAAAGAAGTCTTTTGTACTAATGGAAAACATGCATATGACTGGAAACAGCGTAGGCCTAGATCTTCTTACACATTATGTACTATCAAATCAAGTTCTATGCTCTTCACTTTAAAAAATCATTATAACAAATAGCATGGACCCTGATCTACTGGAATATTGTGTGACAGTAGGTCTGGATCGACTTGGTTCATATTTGGGAACACATTATATAAAAACAAACACTGTGAATTTTTTTGCTTTGATGCATACTAGCTTTTTTGGTTTTGCCAGCAAATCACATTTTCATCACTACCTAAAAAGAGTGAATTGGGAAAAACAGTTAATTCACAGTATAGTGCTATGTTATTTGCAAAAGATTTGTAATTTAAATTGTACTTATTTGAATAATGCAGTTAAATATGAAAGATTATTTTATTAAATATTGATAAAAAATTATATAATTCAATTTATCAATTTTTTAATTTGAGTGTGCTTTCAAAGAGATTGTGAATATGATGTTTAATAGTTTACTGCATCTGTATCACAGATAAATATCTGTCCTTCTGTCTGTCTGTCTTGCTATCTAGCTAATTTTGGTAATAGTGTTTAAATTTTGGGAATAGAGCTTAACCTATCATAAGATACAAATGATAGGAATCTAATACAGTTATCTCTGAAATAAGGTGGTCTTCAGTGCAGTTAGAGACTGATAGTATAGATGTCAGTTATGCTGTGTTGGAGCTAGCAATTGCTAAAATTGCAGAAGGTAATCAAAATTGGTTCAGATTCACTTCAATTAAAACTTCATATCAGGGAATTGACAATTTTGAGGTTCTTTTTGTTGTTCACCAATTTTTCCTTTGTAAGCTGGAATTGCTGACTGCTAGCATAATGTATTTTCATGGTTGTATTAATGACTGAGACACTCCATTTATTTGGGAAACAACTTGCAGAAATTTCAATAATTTGTTTTAGGGCAAAATTGTGGACTACTTGGGAAGTTGTAGCTCCAGCAATGAGTTATAGAATCAGATTTGTGCTGTTTAATTAGTCTGAGACTATTGGTCTCATAGAAGTACTTTTTAGATTTGACTGCTTGTTTAAGTTTCAGTGGCTTATCTGTAAGTCCTTGACAAAGTGTCTGAATTCTGTATACCAACAAATCAGTGTGAGGCATTGTATGTTAGAATGTATGTGTAACAGATAAATTTGACTTATTATTTACCAAAGTCCATAGTCATGACAAGGATGAGTTTTGGAACAAAAATTAGTTGAATTCAGTATCATTGCATTTTCTTGTACCCCTATCAATGGAAAACAAGTGTTTTATATAATTTTAAAACTCTGTATCACATGACTACCATGCTATATAGTTTAATATAACACCTCATGACATCAGTTGTAAATTAAACATATAATGACCGAGGATTTGGAATGAATATCAGTCATGTCACCCCACTGTTCTGCAGTTTTGTGGAATAAAGTCAGAGTTTTTTTGTCATGCGATAAATAGAATCTTACATTTGTGCCAATTTCAAATGAAATTTGTGAAACTTCTCAAATAATGTTAATATTTGCTCATCAAAAATCACAAAAGATAGAATTATTTGACATGTTTCATAAATTTCACTTGAAATGAGTGTCTATTCATTAAATACATTGTTGGACACTGTCTGATAATCTGATAAGGAAAGAGAAATCACAACTATTTACTTTGTAAGAAATATTTTTTAATCAGTATTGAATAATTAAAGAGACAGAACTGTAGTATTGTCTTCAAAAGAAAATGACTGATTTCTTGAATCGTATTCCTTTAAAAAGGATAAACATTTCTGAAAACATAAATACACTGATGCTTAAATGTAATGTTTAATTGGGTATCATATGTGAACAATTAAAGAATGATGTTAAAGCTTTAAAGCTGATATTTGAAAACCTTTGACTGCCAGAAATAAGTTTCACTTTGTTTATATGGAATATTTTGTCTACTTTATTGTGCATATAAAGATAAAATAATCAAAATAATATTAATATCACAGTTCTCATATTTGAACAAATGCTGCTTGTGTTTTAACAACTTGTGGATTATATATAGACAGATATGTAATCCTATATATCCATTCATTAATCCAGTATTATTGTCAATTAATTATATTCAGCAGTATATTAATTTATTGACAAATGAACGGACCTGTTGATTGATAATTATTTTTATCAGGTAAACTTTGAAGTGCAAAACTCGTATGGGACAACTACAGTTTCCATCTATGTGAGGGTGCTGGATGAGAATGACCCCCCTGTATTTAATACAACTAAGTACATGGCCAGTATTGAGGAGGGAAAGCCATTGGGGACCACTGTTCTTTCTGTCACAGCTTCAGATCCTGACACTGGTGCTTTTGGAATCATCATTTATAAGTCTGATGGTGTGTATAGATTGCACATTATCTTAGGAATAGAGCATGGTTTGCAATTTTAGTTAAAAGTTTGCAGGACATGCAGGAGGACTTTGAACTTCAAGGCAAACATTGTATACATGTTGTTCCTTCATATTTCTGAGAGCCATGGTGATGCAATAGTTAGTGTGGTGAGCATATGACCAGAAGGGTGTGTGTGTTCAAATACTGTCCAGACCAGGTTTGGTCAGCTGGATTAGACATTGAATTCCAATTGCCTTGGCATTATATAACCTTTTATGTTTTGGCATGCCTTTAAACACCAAATAAATAAATTTTTATATAATTTAATCATTGATAAATTTAAAAATAAAATGTTTGGAAACCTTTTTGTTTGCAAACTGATACCTGGAGTATCTCTAAAAGGTTGAACAAGTACCATATGTGTAGATTTTTCACGTGGTTGCATCACATGAAAAAGTTTCAAAAACCTTTCTATAAGATATTCTTTGAGAAAATATAAAGATATACCTTTTAAAATCCAGAACAAATGGAATTTTGCACTAAATCAGAATTACCATATAGTAACTGGAAATTTATAAATTTACCACCATTCAGAATTAAGATGGGCTGCTGAGTTTTTTGTTCAGAATCATTCATCAAATAGTCCATGCAAATAGTAGATTGTTTAAATTGAAAATTTCAGCAAAGTGCCTTATTACATTCTGTAATAAGCATTTAGTAACATAGATATATTTATTTCTTGATTGTCCTATTGTAAAAACAATATTTAAGTTAATTTTATGTCACTATTAAGAGATTAATGTGGTATGCAGGTAGACATAACAGCTAAATACATTACTCTCTCATTATAATGCTGTCCATTGGAGCCATAGAGTTTACCACTTTAACATGAGGCCACCTTATAATGAAGTATGTTATACAGTCATATAATTTCACTACCACTTAATGAAGTGGGATCTGTAATTATACTTGCCTTATAAAAGAAACCCTATTATAATGAAGGGCCTTACAGTGGATTGAGTGCTGTACTGTGCTTTTTTGTTTAAGAATACCTGCCAAATATTATGTTATAAATTTGCATTTGTTATTGATTAAGAGGTATATATACCTGATCATTCTTGTTGTTTTTTTTGCAAAGTCTATGATGTTTCTCAGCTGCATAATCTATAAGGGCTCACTGTCCTGGCTTTCTTGCCACATCATTTGTTTCAAGGGACCTTATTAGGGGCCACATTATGCAAATGAGAATTTATCAGTGATCATTGCTTTCTCTGTGGAGATTGGATAATACACTCTGGTCTGCATTGGAGCACTTCAGTCTCTACTTTTGCATGACAGATACAAAAGACGAGCTTATTGTAGGCCATTACTTATTGACACTTGGATAGCAACAGATTACAGAAAGGATTAGCTGTGGCATATCTTACATATACAGTCAAACCTGTCTATAGCAGCTACCCATGGGAAAAGGCCAAAGTAACCTTTGTAGACAGGTGACCTCTAAAGGTAGGTTCAGCTCTCAAACTTGGTTCATGACAAATACATGTACTATGCACCGAATAGCATTACAATTATTATTAGTAGTAGTAGTACACTGTATGCTGTCAAGATACTGGTATTTAGTTTAGCTATTTAGCAAAAAGAAAAAATAACAAAATAATAAAATAAAAAGTTCCACACAGGATTACTGTATCCTCACTTTAATCCATCATGTACATCAAATCATCACCAACTCTTAAAAGAATCATCACCAACTCTTAAAAGAATCACTGATCTTTGCTTTTTTGTGTGCATATCTCCATCCCCATTTCAGTTGCAATGTCTGAAACTTCCATCACTGATTTCAGCATGCTTGAATATCCATGATGAATTGCAAACCTTTTCAGTTTCTGTATGCATTCCTGTACATCTGTGTACATGCACTCATTTATACTACTCTCTCTCTCTCACACACACACATGCAAACACTTTAATCTCATTATCAGTAGAGACTGCATCTAAATAAAATTACTAATTGACAGCTTACCTGTGATTGTCAGACACAGGACACAGGACTGACTTTTTTTTTAGACCAGCTGGTATAATTAGGTATGAAAACAAGTGTTCACACTTCAAACAATTGATGGATTAAGCAGTTGCTCAAACTCACTGAGATCAAATGACAGTCTGCTTTTGTGAGAGGCCTTTGATGATTAGGGAATGAAAAGAAGCTTCCTACAGCTTTTGTTAGTAGCATATAAACCGTAAGGGATATCACAAGTGCAGTGTACATGCGAGTTGTAGCATCCTGGAACCATTTCCAGCATCGTTCATTAATCTCATCATTTGGTGTGATTGTTCGTAATTTCTTACACGCCGAATTAACATTCTCAAAATTGGCCATAATATCTCGCTTATGCTTAATAATCCCTTGGATCTGAATTTGGCCAATGCGCATTTCTGCTGCAATTTCATGTCTTCTTTTTCTACCATCCAGCAAACGAATTGTTTCGATCTCTAATGTAAGGACAAAAACTGCCTTGCCTTCGAAGCTGAAATGTTGACATCTTTGACTTTGACTGACAGTGTGATTGGAGTATGGTAAGTACAATAGAGATATAAAATGCTTAAACATCAATTCACATGATATATCTTTATCTAAATAATGCCTTGCTCATGAAACAAAAGAAGTGTTTAATTTGCATATTTGGGGCAGTCACTGCTGATACGTTCCAGTGACTGCTTAAGGCACAATGAAACCATTGTTTGGTTAGGAAATACCTGACCACTGACTACTGAAAGCAGGTGACTGTTAAATACAGGGCATTTATATAGGAAATATACTGGGGGGAAATTAGAATGACTGTTGTGACCAGGTGACCGCTGAACACAGGTGACCATTAGGACAGGTTTGGCTGTACTTGCATTATTAGTGAGGTATGTTTACAGATAATCAGCTGGAGTGGCTTTTAGTGCTAAAGGCAAGTGCAGCTGTCCTGTGTACTGTTAATAAATACAGTAGTTCACACGGACAGATTACACTAGTGTCTCATTAGGGACATGGATAATATTGGGTGTTAAGAATATAATATCTGACATTGGCTAATTAGAGTAAAAGGCTGATTGTCAAAACAAGTTTTGTCCAAATAAAATACAATGGTTTTGATGTAAAGATTTCAGGTAATGATGTTCGAAATTCTGAAGAAAAAATTAAAATTATTAACATTTTTGTCACAGGGTCCATAGGGTTTCTGTGTTATGCCCAGAATTGCATTATAGTGAAGCGTGTTATAACAGGATAGAGCAGTAATAATATTTGTAAACTTGTAGTTTTATACATATTTTTTCCATATTGTAATTTATTCATATTCATATTGTAGTTTATTCAAATTCATATTGTACTTTTATACATATTTTTTCCATATGATGTGTTTTATTTTGTACTATGCACATGAAATGCATATGAAAAATAAAGAATTTGAATCTGATTCTCTATTCAGATAGCTAGCTTAAACTTTGAAAAGTAATTAGAAAGTTTCTAGAAGTTATTTTATGTATTTGTTTGCATCAGTTATAATTATATTAAGTACTGTCTATACTCGAGTATAAGTCGGGTCAAAATGTAAACAACATAGACCCAGATCTGCCGTCGCATAATGCGCCAGCATATCAGGGTCTTTGTTGTTTGTTCTACTGATTGGTCCTTACAAACTGCATAGATCAAGATCTGCTGGCGCATTATGCGATGGCAGATCTTGGTCTATGCAGTTTGCAGTTGGTATTGGCTTATATGCAAGAACATATGGTAGAATTTTAGGAATTCGTCATGTTTATTGCATTGATGTTATATTTTTCAGGTAAACCTGGATTCTTTAACCTAAGTGGAACTACTGGTGTAATTTCCGTAGCTGGTACAATAGATGCAGAGAATCTTACAAGCTTGAATGTGACTTTCATTGTCCAGGTATTGTCAGAACTTGTCTCATTTTCATAGTTGACTACAACCAGACATTGCTGCTTTTTAATGCCTGCATCAGCAGATATGTACAGTTTTCTCCAAGATCGTATGAAGTTTTTACCCCTGTCTACATCTGAGTAAAAAAGGCACATTATTGCTAAAATCTGCATGAAATTTATCATTTTTGTCAAATATTTTGAATTTTTAAAACCAACCTTCAATATGTCCATGCAAACAGTATCATATACATTTTCATATTGTATTGAAATTGTAAGAGTCATGGCGGCTTAGTGATTGGTGTGCTGATCTTGTAACCAGAAGGATGCAGGTTCAGTCCTACCATTGGATTAGCCTGGATCAGCTACCATGGTGTGTCCCGGGGCCAATGCACTTTTATTCAATTGTCTCATCATGATACGGCCTTCCAGTGTTGCTGTGCTCTAAAACACCAAACCAAACCAAGCCTGTAATCCTATGGTTGTTTCTATGAGTTTCTTGAAAAGTAATGAAGAATTAGTGCAAGTTATTTTTACGCTTGTCAGAAGTAAAGTGCACGAGTAAATATAATATTTAAGCTCCTTCATCTCTACATTTATGTAATAAATTTATGATTTTCATTGTCAGGACTGTTGAAAGAAAATTTAAACCATCTCATGCTTGGTCATTCTTTTTAAGATCAGAAATTTCAAAGTTTTTAAGTTTAAAAGAAATATTCCCTAGATCTTTTGAATGTAATTTCATTTCATTTTGCTGTTCAGTTTTTTCAACTGGTCTTTAGCAGGCACTGAATAAATGAGGTTATGCTAATGGAATATAAAATTTGTGCAATCACCAATCAGAGAGGCAATCCCAGAATAGTGCCTGATGGAGATGGAGGTCTAGTTCTGAGGGGGATGGGCCAAGTTATGATATTACAAAATAAAAGTTTGACTAAAAGGGGATGGAATCTGCATTCTTCAGCTCCTAATCCCCAAACCCTATTAATCTACTGGTACTAAGAAATCATTTGAGCATCATTTACATGTACCTCTCATAAGTACATGTATGTGTGTCAGATATGTTTAAAACAGTGTTTGCCACCACTAAGTAGGAAAGACTAAATATGTTTATCCAGTGAAGCTTTCCAAATCAAGCCCTGACAAAACTGGTCTTTGTGTTTACATTGCACTTTTGCTAGGTCTCAAATGTACCATTCTTCATTAGGTTTAGAGGGGCAGGAGTGATGGAAGCCACTTAATTTCATTAAATATAGTATGGGTGGTGCGGTCATATAGACTTTTTAAAAGTTTTTTATGTTGACCAGTCAAATTAAAATTAAATGGGTGGTGGAGTTTTGAAATAGTGCCTTCAAAGTACATACCCACCCCAGTTTATTTCTGGAACATCATTTATATGGTTTATTTTTTTGGTCATTTTTCTCAAGTTGAACCATGTATGATCCTAGTTTACTACATCAATAAGCAAGGAAGGGCGGAGGTGTGTTTTACATTGGTAGAATATGGTATACACATTTTTCATAATTCTATGCATTTGTTAAATAATGCAATTTTTGTTTCATAGGCCATTAGTGGAGAGTTTACAACAAATGTGACCGTGACTGTTATTATCATTGACATAAATGATAATGATCCTGTTTGCTTCAATCCAAATCCAGCAGAAGCGAGCATTGATGTGTTCGATTTACCAGGAAAACTTGTTTACAGTTTCTCATGCTCGGACAAAGACATATCTCCACAGTACAATGCACTAGTCTTTTCTCTGGTTTCATCAACACCACAAGCAGGTAAAAAAGCATATCTGTTAAGCGAAACTGTAACTAAAAAAATGACTCTAACTAGCATCTGATTGTGCTTTTGGAACCACTTTTTTTAAAACTTCATTTGAACTTTTCTGAAGTAGACAAATATGGGAGGGTACTTTGCAACAGATGTTGGTGTCACACTGACTTGATTTCAAGAGTATCACTAAGCTTCAACTCACACCAGCTACTCAGCGTCTTTAAAGTACATTTTCCCATAATTTTTATTTCGCCTGTGATGAATCTGGTAAAAAGAGATAGCATTCAAAATGTTCATCCATCCTGTGTTATTTTTTTGATAAACATTTTTTAAAGGACAAACTTTCCTCGTTTTCATTAGTGGGTCATCATCAGATTTTGCCCACAAATGCATAAAGGGGAAGGAACATCCCCAGAGATTGTAGGCAAAAAAGGTCAAGGTCAGGGAGCAGTTGCCTAAATGGGTGGTCAGCTGTTACAGTTTTTGGATATGGCAGTACTATCTACTGATGTAATGGACAAATTGTAGTCAGACATAGCAAGGATGTTTACCATGAGATATAAATTATTGCTATTGATGTTGAGGTTAACAGTTCAAGGTCAGGGTCATAGTAGTCACTTTGTTTGGGGAAGAAAAAAAAACTTAAATCATATGTCTGTGGATGGGTATTTGACTTTGAATCGGATTCAACAGCATTCTTGGAACATCCTTGTGAGATGATGGGTCTTGGGGTTTAAAGTCAAGGTCACGAGGTGAATTGTTGCTTAGCCTTTGGGGTTAAAGCATTGAAATCTGTTTTAAAAGGCAATATCTTCTGTTCTGTTTCCAAGCATGAATTATTATCAGATTTTGCACAGTTAAGTTTAGAAGAGAAATTGGGGTATTAATAAAGTCATATGTCAAGGTCACATGTAGCTTAGTTATCTGCTACTGAAGTCACATTGACATTATCACAGGCGAGATGATAAATGTACACAATATTTGTTTTTTTACCATTTTGGAAATGGGTATCATTTCGTATGCATTAAACCCAAAAGTTTGACCAGCCACAAGTTTTCATAAAAGTCATACAAACATGTATCAGAAGTTAATTTCAAATGTTAATGTGATTTGGAGTAGTTATTCTCAGAGAAACATAGTTTCATATTCATCCTAAACAATGGAAAAGATTTAATGTTTCCACATAAACAATTACCTTTAAGGGATGGAAAAAATAAGAATCAGTTTTGGAATTTTAAAAAAAATGTGGCAATATTTTATGCAAATGTAATTAAATCTTTAGTTTTCCATGTATTTTACATGTCTTACTACAGAGTTTAACATCAGTCGTGATGGAGATGTGAGGATTGCCAGTAAACTTCCCCTAGCAAATGGAAATTACAGTCTTAAAGTGAAAGTACAGGACAATGATACATATGTCAGGCAAAGTCAACGAGGACTCAACACTTCACTTACAGTCATTGTGAATAGTATGTATAATTATGTTTTAATGGCTTAGTATGTTTTAGTAATGGCTGGAAAATGCCTTGTCCTGCAATCCAGCACAATTTAAAGATTTTTGCTGGGCAAGTAAAAAGTTTTTTTTTTTTAATTTGCTCAAAATAAAAAAAAGATATGATAAAAAATCTGGATTTTTGTACGATTTCATGAAAATCCTGATTCTGGGCAAGAATATACTTGATTCAATGTGTCAGTTGAAATTGTTAGATGACATTGAGCATTAAATATACAGATTTAATTGTAAGCAAGATATGAGATATGGTGTAGACTTGGAAATGTGTTTAAAACACACAGATATACTTTTATTTATAAAGTTGTACAGAAAAAAGGAGTCAAGTGTGAAATCATGGATGCTGTGTCTTAGAAAAAAGTAAGAGTAGCATTGCACCAGTTGAAATTTCAAAACTCAGAATTCAAATTCATACTGATTAAGCTTGTGACAAATTAACTTTCCAAACAAACTCTGTAATGAGTACCGTATATACTCGTGTATAATCTGATACCAACTGCAAACTGCATAGACCCAGATCTGCCATCACATAATGCGCAGGCAGATCTGGGTCTATGCTGTTTGTAAGGACTAATCAGTAGAACAAACAACATAGACCTTGATCTGCTGGCGCATTATGCGATGGCAGATCAGGGTCTATGTTGTTTGCATTTGGACCGGGATTATACGTGAGTATACATGGTAACATGATTTTTGTTCCTAGATTTCATGAGGCAAACATCCCTCTTCTCTCAGTTTATGTTTTAACAACCATATATATTTGCCTATAAGTCGAGTTCAACTGCAAACTGCACATACCCAGATCTGCCATTGCATAATGTGCAAGCGGATCTGGGTCTATGCAGTTTGTAAAGTGTAATCAGTGAAATAAACAACATAGACCATGATCTGCTGTCGTATTATGTGATGTCAGATCAGGGTCTATGTTTGCAGTTGAACTCAATTTATAAGCAAGTATAGAGAGTACATGATTAAACAGCCCATAAAAGATAACATCTTGCTGTATAACGTTTTCCTTCTTGAATGAATTCCGTCATTTTTTAATCACACTCATATGGCTTTACTTTGTTAAGTGCCAGTCTAAAACAAAATCTATGCACATATATCAAGGTACAATGGCATCAAGTTACATGGTCACAGACTTGTTCAAACTTTTGTTAAAACTTGTAAAACATTTTGAATAATGTGCAGAGCAACTATTTGATTTAGAAACAATCAGAAAACAGATACATAGTGCATGCATTTCTCACCATATAAAATGCTGCATCTGAAAAATGTCAGACTGGAACAGTGCACAAAACACATTTTTAGCTCTAGTGGATATAGACTAGAGGAGCTTATGCAATAGCCTGATCTCCATTCATTTTTTTTACTACATTGAACTTATGAACAGTTACTTGTACATATATAAGGAATTGAACCACCAATTAATGACCCATAGAACTTAATGTTAATATATTAAAAAATAAAAATAATTTCTGCATTAGATTGGCATAAAAAAAAACACACATGTTTCCATTCTTTAGAGATAGAGAAATCTTTTTTCAACCTTGAAAAACAGGTGTTCCAGGCATTTTTTTGAGCCTTATACTGTTAAACAGGAGGACCTGAATGGATCAGTAAGAAAAAAGCGGGGGGAGATAGATTTTCTGCATTGTATGTTCCTCATTTTTCATTTGGTCTTTAAATTTGTGGTTTGGAACATTCATGAAATCCACGAAAATTGGTGCCCTATGAAAAAAGTCAAACCACCATTTTAGTTTTCAACCAAATTTGCCTTGAAGCTTCATCATAACAAGCCATTCAAGTTTGATGGTGACCACATTCTGCATATATTTCTTAGAGTTATAACCCCTGATTGTAAACATAGGCATGGCTGATACACAGTCTTGTGAACACTCTAGCTTCAACATTTACTTTAAGATTTTAAACAAATTGGTTGTGACACTGCATCTCAATAAGAGCTTGGATGAGTTTGATGATGACCACACTTAGCAGTTTTTTTTTTGAGTTACAGACTCATGTTAGCATTGGAATTGCTAATGTGCAACATTGATCTTCACTGCTAAGGTAAGGGGACATAAAAATGGTCAGCATCCATTCCTCTGTTTGTGCATAAGCTTGTGAAAGCATAAACATCCATTTTTCTTTTTTGATTTCTCCAACAGTTATTATTAGTTTTCATCAAAATTTGCCTTGAAGCTTCATTATCATCTTAACAAAAGCATGAGCAAGTTCAGTGTTGAGCACATTCTGCATGTATTTTTTAGAGTTATGGCCCTTGATGGTCTTATCTTAGGGATTGCCATTGCTTAACCATGTATTATAAGATTTTAACCGAATTTGCTATGAAGACTCCTCTCAACAAGAATTCAGAGGAGTTTGATGATTAGCATGCTCTGCACATATTTCACAGAGTTATGGTCCTTTATTTTCATAGCATAGCCATTACTGCTGTACAACCATTTATTGAGTTAGAATTTCTTTCCTAATGGCTCGTGAGACTCTAGCATTTGTTTATTTTAATTTTATTAGGCATGAAGCTCTACAGTAAATCCTGATATGAGCAACCTCAGCTATGAGTGACCACCTGTCATTTATGACCAAAATCTATGTGCACGGATTGATTTTATTAAACAAATGCACTGTCATGAACCTGCTAAAGGTGACCAGTGGGCACAATTTTATGGCAAAATATGTGTTCCAATATTGCTATAAATGACTGCAATTCAAAACTAGACACATTGAAACCTGTCAAAACTGAACCCTCAATATACAGGAACCCCCTCAAGACAAACTTTTTTGGAGTCCTGAATTTTTCATTCTTTAATATCATTATTTGTTTTACCATTAAACTGAAACCCCTCAACTCCAAATGCTGAAACAAATGTTAATCACAAATTTCAATTTTACGCTAATAAAATCCCCATAAAATCAAAACTCACTTGAAACATGGAAATGCATTTTAGCTGCTAAATTCTGGACACATGCTGGAACAGAATAATTATGATTAGCAAGTACTGTAGTAGGCTTATTGGTGAGACAAAGACCTGGAAAATGTCCCAAGGGCATGCAAGGTTAAAGCAATATTTGACATGCATGCCAACACTGATTAGGGCTGACAATAGGCTAATCTGAAGTCTTTGCACCATAAAAAAAGAGCTAGCTTTTAAGACAAATTATTCATAACTAAATGCTTGTAGGTAGGCCATTTAAGAAAGATTATGTTTATCTGCTTATTATCTAATTGCGATTGATGCTATTCATTTATATACATGATCAATAGAACATTTTTTGTTTGTTTTTTTAATTAAATATCAGGGCTTTATTAACCAGGCATGTGACCTTGCTTTTTGCACTTTGCTAACAGAAACTGACAAACAGTACTCTGAAAGTCAGATTCCTTCAATTGATTTTCAATGGAGAAAAATCATTAGATCTTATACAGACATTAAAAAACTTTGCAATTGCTAAGGATGAGTGTTATTTGGCTATGGTACCAAAAAATGGCGTCATTAAGACAAGCCAAATTAGTTAAAGAAAGATGTAAGAAAAAACCGACAATGTTCCATGCCTTCCTCAAGCCAGGCTTTACAACTGTGAACATTATGAATTTATATGGAGTATTTAAACATTATGGATTATCATTCATAATGCTAATGGACTGGACTTATAGTAAAGTTATAAAAGTATCTCATTCCTCAAATGCTTCTTGTGATAAGGACTGTATTTCTATGTGGAGCAACTGTATTTATTCATGTGACAAGATGTGCTTTTCAGAAGGAACATATGTTGTTCAGCTAATTTTCCATTTAGTATTTTTAAAAAAAAATTAATAGCTTTCTTAATTTTGGGCACTCATCACATAGGCACTCAGAAAAAGACATTTTTTTTTTCACATCTGTAAAACCCTCAGTAAACCGTAAACCTCTTGAAACCAAAATTCATTTTTGTTCCCAAGGGTTTTGGGTTTTGAGAGGTTTCACTGTATATACACTAGGACATACTGGCCTTAATTCAATCCTTTGTAACCATGCTCACTGAGGAAAGTCTGCTGGGCAGAGTGCAGATTGATCTGAACCCAGATGGATCATATGCTTACAATAATCTGTGCCAAATGGTCTGCTGGTAGTAGAGCACCAAAATGCTGATGCTCTATCAAACATGCCAACCCTTACGATTTGACCTTTAAGTCTTATTGTAATGTCACCCTTAAATTAATGACCTGCATATAAAAATATAAATAAACAATTAAAATACAATCATTGTCGTAAAATCTGGATATTGCTCCAGATCCGGATTTTCATATTAAAATTAGTGGAGTTGGTCAGGGAGCCAGACTAACTTTATTGGAGTACCTCAGATGCTATAATCTGCCCATGTTCTGCATGCAAAATGCCTGCAAAATCATGCTATTCCTCGTATGCTATAGCATCATCTAGAAATGTCATCAGATGTTGAAGGCACAAGGGACAATCATCCTCTTAAAAACAGTCAGCACAGAGGTATAAAAAGGAATACTGTGAAACACTTTAAATTCACAGGGTTCCAATTTTCCTGGTTTTTGTGGGTGAGCCAGACCACCAATTTAAAGTCGCAATGAAATATCAACCAAGCTGACATTCACCCTCCCACCACCTCTGTCATATGCAATGGAAAAGCATTACCTATTTCTTTCTTTGTTTTAATACCACAGCTGTCTATAGTGCTGAGTACATGTATGTGAAATATACATTAGGATAAGTACATGAATGATGAGGAACACTGAAACTGATTGATTACTATTTAATTTGAATGCAAAATTTCATGAAGTTCAATATGAAAACTCATGTAAGATTGTAATGACTCAACCTGATGTACAGTATAGTATTAAAAGAAGATTTATTCACTGTCTGTGTCTTTCTTTATTTCCCAAAGCACACAATATTCCCATTTATGAATACATGTTTGCACAACTAACTGCTAAAATAAATAATCAGCAGATTAGTCCTGCTTTCTCAAAGCCCATTTCAATCAGGTCTCTCCTAAGTGCTACTTTGTAATGTGTGCAAATATGCCACTTTGCATGAATTGGCTTAAGGGTATATGTTTTCAGGTCAACCGAGACCTGAATTGAATGTATATCTCCACTGTCCTTCAGTTCATTTAAATGATCAATCACCTGTGTAGAATACCACTCATGAAATCGGGATTTTAGTTCCTCCTTGTAAAAGTTGTTAACAGTTAAATCTAGGGGTTGCAACTTATCTGTGCATGCAGCTGGCACAAACATTGGTATAATACCATTCTCTTTTAAGTGAGACATGATCCTTTCTCCACGATGAGCTTTGAAAACATCAAAGATTGCTATCACCTTCTGATTATACTGAGTAAGTGGAAGCAAGTCATGTAGAGTATCAGAATTTGGTCAACAAACTGAATCATGGAATCCTCATTGTTCCAGTGAGTTTCTGTACATGTCATGTCCTATTCACTTGGGAATTTCACTCCTTGTGGCAAGCACCTATCTGTCTATATGCTTTGATAGCGGTCTTTAGAACACCTGCAGAGAACCTAATTACTTAAGATTACAATAGTGGTATCAAATATGCTAGCTCAGATGTGTGGAAAAAGAAGTCAGCATTTTCTTTAAGCTCTCAGCATTTATGCCAGATGTTAGCAATGAATAACTTAATTACTCAACTTAATTACTGCAGTACGGATTAAACCTATTTGCTCACACATGTGTGGAAATGAATATTGGTATACTAGTAAACTTATACAGAGACATATGGAT
The DNA here is from genome assembly GCA_029931535.1 of Margaritifera margaritifera. Lineage (NCBI taxonomy): Eukaryota > Metazoa > Mollusca > Bivalvia > Unionida > Margaritiferidae > Margaritifera > Margaritifera margaritifera. The sequence continues at coordinate 371,765 of JAQPZY010000917.1, read as the reverse complement.
TGTTCTTTTTCTTTTTTTTTTGTAAATGATAGATCCAGGAAATTAGGTACCCATGAATATGTATTTTTTATCCAAACCACAAAATTTGAAACCCATGAAAATAAAGTGTTTTACAGAATTAAGATATTTAGCCATACTTGGTGAAAAAAGCAGGAAATGCAACAATTACATTTATTGGACATCATGTGTCGATTTGTGTATTTGTTCATGGCAGGATAGATGATTACTGCTGACACATGAAATTACAAAAACATAAAGATTATGCCGAGTTGAGAGATCCAGCAAGAAGCTGTTGATCTCCATGCAATTTAGAGCTGCAGTTTCTAAAACTGAACTGGAGGTCATTTTGGTCTAAGTGTACTTTACAAACTTTTTGGTTGAACACAACGATGCCTTCGCTGCATCAGATCACTCTTCTGAATTTTTCAAATGCATGTTTTCCAAGTTGACAATAACAGTATATAATATTTCATTACACCTTACTGAAAATTGGTCTAACTCATGAAAAATTACTGACTGCCTTACTAAGAAGGTCTTTTGAGGGTTGGCAGGTTTGTAATATGAATAGTTTTTTGGTAATCTGGGTCTGTATCAGTTTTTTGGTAATCTGGGTCAATATGAGTTTTTTGGTAATCTGGGTCTATATTCTTGAAAAGCTTTTGAGCATGAAACTTAGACTCAAACTCAGAATCCCCAAAATTTAGAGTTCACTTACATCAAGAAAATCTGGCAGTCTAGTAGAGGGAATTAAGTAAAGTCAGAAAGTTCTGTGATTCTAGATTTATTCAAATTAATGGTATACACTGTCAAAGTTTTGGGACTTAAAGCTTGAGCATCAAGAATATGGGGCTTGGTGTCCTCATTCATACAGTCTAGCTGTATAACCTTTGAAATATAAGACATTGTTCTTTTTGTAGGTGGTATTTGTTTAAATGCCTTTTCAGTTTAAATATTTATTTATTCATAATTTTTTTAAACTTGACTTTTATTGCAGGTAATTATCCTCCAAGATGTAGTCCGCCTGTTATAAATGAGACTGTTGAAGAAACGCGCCAAAAGAGTTGCATTAGTCAAGAAGTGATATGTACTGATCCCGCAAACGATCCCTCTAAAAACTCAACAATGCAAGTTGGGAAAGCCATTGGAAATGCTACTGGTTTCCTGGAGATTAAAGAGAAAACTACATCAGTAATTGGGCAAATTGGTCTTAGCGCATGCCTGAATTCTTCCATAAAGGGCATGATAAATACCTATCAGGTAAGGAACCTTGTCATTTCATTTTGTAGTAATGTGAATATATTAGTTCTTTACTTCTGTTATTATTATTATTATTATTATTATTATTATTATTATTATTATTATTATTATTATTATGCCCCTCCCCAGTCTGTCTCATCAGCATTTTGTGAGTTTTCCCCATTTCTGTTACAAATTGACTTTTCTCTGGTTAATATCTCCTGAACCATGTGCTTTTCATTTGTATCATGACAAGACTTTGTTTTGCATATAAGATCTAGCTTTGTCAGATTTGTACTTTTACCTCCCTGTGTTTTAATATTTTATTTATGCTTTATATCTCCCATAACCATTTAACATGTCCTCATGACACTTGGTATGCTTTTGTATCATGACTAGGCAATGCCTTGTGTGTGCTCTGTCTGCTCAGCATTTTAAGAGTTATCCCTATTTTCAAACAAAACTTGTCTCATTTTGTCTTTCCATCACACACTTCAGTTAATATCTTCAGAACCATTTGAGATGTCTTCATGAAACTTGGTATGCATTTTTATCATGACAAGAGTTTATGTTACATATAAAGAATGGGCTTTGTCAGATTATTACATTTAGAGTGGGGAGTATTCTGTAGGCAATTGCTTACTGAATGATCTTGTTATTATTGTCACCCACTTTTCATAGAAAAGGAGGCACAATAAATTGGGCCTGTCTGTCCATCCTTCCTTTCATTGGTTCATCACAATTTCATTTCTGCACAATAGCTCCTTTCTGTGTTATTGGATTCAACCAAATTTGATATGCTGCTAGATATTGGTGAGATCTTGGCTGAGTTCGATTGTCAGCATTCTACATCATCATTTGGCAGAGTTATAGCCCCAGATTGTTGGCTCCAGCCTACTTTTGTCTCTGCACAATATCTGCCCATAATTGTTAGATTTTAACCAAATTTGGTATGCGGCTTGATAGTGATGAGACCTTTGCCGAGTTCAGTTGTTAGAATTATGCATCATTTGGCAGAGTTATAGCCCCTGATTGTCAGTCCCACTCGCTTTTGTTTCCACACAGTAATCCCCTTAATTATTATTTGATTTAATCCAAATATGGTTTGCTGCTTGATATTTGCGAGATCTTGGATGAATTCTATTGTCAGCATTCTCCATTTTTGTTTAATGGAGTTATAGCCTCCAATTGTCAGACCCACCCAGTTATTTCTACACAGTATCTCCCTTAATTGTTTCTGGATTTCATCCAAATTTGGTATGCTGCTTGATTTTCATAGGACCTTAGCAGAGGTTGATTGTCAGCTTTCTACATCATCAAATTTAGCGTTTTTATAATGAATTTGACATTTAAAGTATTCCAACTCATTGCCCAATTTGGTTTACAGTCTTGCAACCAAGCATGGTTGGACAACACATTCAGGGTCATCTGTATTTGTAGAAGGAGAATCCTAAAAACAAAAAAAAATATTTTTATGAATACTCTTCATGACTGCATCTGGCATACATGTAACTGTGTCAGCTATACAATGAAATATTAATATTATGAAACTTTTTTCTTACTTGAAACTACAAGTTTAATCAAGAAACTCATGTTCTGATAGCAACATTTTTATTTTGATATGATGCTGAGTTGCAATAATTACTTTGTGATTATAGAAAATTGGATATCTAGATGTGTACCCTCCTGTTTGTTAAGGAGTGTTATGCCATTTCTAACATACATATATTCAAATTCTTGGTCTCTCATGTTCTGGCATGTCACTCTTACGTCATTTCACACACTGTGTTTTCACTATTTTGTGTGAAGCACTAATTTTTGTAAATGAATGAACAGTATCATGAATCTTCATTAATGTCTTCAGGTAATGTTTGTATACACAAAAGTTTTTTATATGAACTCAATTAAGTACCACCCAAGAAAATCTTGGACTTTTTGAGGGAATGTGGTTTATGTAAAAAAATGTAACAGTATATTTTTTTTTTTCTCGATTTGTTTTAACCATTATGTTTTATTTTATATACATGTTTTTAAATTTTAACATGTTTATATTTTATCTTTAATCTTGTAGGACTTCATGTTTACATCTGTTTGGAAGGGTTTATCTTCCTAACATTTTTTGTGCAGTTCTTCATTTTTACTTTTTAGAACTTTACTTTAAATTGGCACCATATAGCCATTATTATGCTTAAGTGCCATTAAATACTAATACATGCATACATACATACATACTCTTTGCAACAGTCAGGTTAATTGGACAAGTTTTACTTTAATAAATAATTGACTAAGATAAATTAAATTAGACTGTATAAGGATGATGAATATCTTTTACAGTTGAAAACCAGTGTATCGAATATACTTGGTCAGACAGAGGTTATGTGGATGGTGAGGATTGAAGATGTGAATGAGGCTCCCTACTTCTCATCACGGGAGTACAATGTCTCAACCATGGAGGGATTCGGAAATACTACGAGGGAACCACTGATAACACTTGAAGTGTTTGACCCAGATATTAATACACCAGCTTTTCAGCTTTCAAACGATAGCATAACTGCAACATGTGAGCAAGTTTTTCATTCAATACTTTTACATTCTACACTTGTAATAAAATGTGTACACTATGAACAGGTGGTTTTATATGTGCGATAATGTATTTTTATGAATAAATGGTACCTATATTATTTAATATTTTACACAGTGGTCATTATATGCAGGTGGTTGCAATAGCAGGTTTGACTTCAGCAAAAATCAAAGATGAATGGCATTGATATAGTTACAACACTCAGCAGATCTCTGACAATTTTTTCAATGAACATTTGCACATATTAATATGATAATCTTGTATCTGATTGGCTGAGCATGTTACCATGATATAGTGATGATTTTTGACAGATTATTATATCCAAAAATATATACATGTATGTTTGATAACTCAATGTGTACTTGAATCATATATTGTGACCTATCAATTGAACATGAAGTCCAGTTCTATATCCACATGTTTGCAGATATATTGTGGTCAGTCATGTCCAGCCTTTGCTTTATCTGTGCATGTATCTGTCAGAGCATCCCCCATCTGTCAGTTTTCTGTTTACACCATTTGAGTCATCATATTTGGCATTATGTTGTTTAAGGATATGTAGTTAATAATGAGGGTTTAGGATCCAGGATCCAGGATGGTGGGGGAGGAAGGTGAGGAAGCCTGTAATCAGAAATCCACCTACATCAATTGAGGGGAGGTAATCCTATTTGGTATATGGTTTCACAAAAATAAGTGCATGACTTTGAAGGTTTCAGATCCTGGATACAGCACCATGGAAGTGGTGAGAGTTGGTTGTGTGGGTTAAAAGGCACATTTTCAGGGATTAATAAAACCAAGAATGTTCATGATGGCTTCTATTTCTTGTTCTAGTTAGAAGAGTATTGGGTAAAAGGTGTTCGCTGGAAACTTTTCAACAGAATCATTATTCCCCATGACAACATTGTGGGAGCATAGTGTTATTCTTTTTCCTCTGTTCATTTGTCTGTCACACCTTTTTTATACCCCCACTGCAGTAGCAGTATGGGGCATAATACTTTGCTGCTGTCTGTCCATCCATGCTGAATACATTTTAGTGCAATAGCACAAAAACTATATGAGTCAGGGCCATGACATTTGTCACACATTATTATGGTTATTAAGTACATGATCTGATTAGATTTTAAGGCCATTGCAGCAGTTTTTCACGTTTTTGGACTTTTTTTTTTTTTAAAATAAAAATCTTGTTAGCAGGATTAAGCAAAACCCTAAAAAAACTAAAAAATGAAATATGGTTGGCATATTTTTATTCCTATGCAAATAACCTGATTAGGTTTTCAGTCCATTAGAGCATTTTTTAAAAGTTTGTACACATTTTTAAATTGTTTCGCAGACTTTTTTTTTATGATCATCAAGAGATTATAATCACTATTTACACATTGGATTATACTTTGAAAAGCAAGAACATTTGTATTAAGACCATATTTAGCTTCAGAACTGTCAAAATTAATAATGGTTCCCTAATATGTAGATATATCACCAAAACATGTATAAATAATATCATGTTCAAACCATTTCTTTTAGAAAACTGGTACCTTGTTAACCCTTCATCCATAAATTTGCTTTCATAAGATCTCCTGTCTGGGGTATATGTTTTCACATCAACAATTTCCAAGCCAATAAAAAATTGTGCCAAATAGTATATTTTTTTATAATTTTTGATAAAGGCATCTTTATTTCATTTCCTAATAGGAATAGGTATTTAATCTCACCTATTTCATATTGAAACAAATGAAAACAAATTTCTCTTAGATTGAAGAACTCTACAAATTGATGTTTTTTTCAAAGATAATATAAATGTATCAATACCTATTATCACCAAACCACCTTTAGAGACATTTTGAAACAAAACTTACCTTTCAACTCTGTTCACTTTTGATTGACATATAAAGATGAAAAATAAATCATTTAAATCCTGGATAAATCTTTGCATAGGGTTTGGTAACGAGACAAATGATTAAATTGGAATAATTAAAGCTTTCAAACTGTTTATTTACCAGTTGGTGTTAAGGGTAGCTTTGCCCAATGTTTAAAAGAATTTTAATCACTTCTATTTTATTAAAAAAAATTTATCCTTACCATTTTATCCAAATCCACTGAAAACTTTGCCCAGTGATGTATATTCAGTCTCCAACTGTAATTTTAACCAGTGTTGAAATGTTTCAGCACGATACTTCTTACTTCCTATCTAGGCTTCTCTTATTGTGATATTGTTAAGTTTCAGTCCTGAAATCCTTGCAAAGAAATGTAATATTTCAGTAGAGATTTTCAGAGATTTAAAAGAACCATCAATAATTTTAACATCATCATCTGCAAACTTAAAGGGCTTTTTTTGACAAAAACCTTGTAGCACAATTAAGCGAAAAAGCAGCTTCGGTAGACAAATGAAATTTGGTAATGATGTTTATATGTATATGACCTGCTTGTATTTTCATACCATTATAGCAATTTAAATTTTTTTTCTTATTGTTTGAATTTTTGTGACAATATCTGAGACAGACTCATCGACAATATAAGGTCCATTGTCAAAGGCAATGAGAAAGATTTTTGTACTGTACTCTTCTTGTGAATATGTCAATTCCGATGTATAAGAAAATATTTTTGTTACCAAATTTAGTATGTTTGAGTTTCTGGAGAATATATTCGATGATTTCAATACTCTGCAATTAAAAGGCCTGAAAGGAGGGAAGAAATGGACTTCTCATTGATTTCTATGGATTCTTTTGGGCCCTTTGAGGAACTTTTGTTATGTATATCACAAACTTCTGGGGTGCTTGTTTTTGTTTAGAGTGAAATATCACATAGATGTCAAAAACTGGTAACAGTGACATATGCTCTAGTGAATTTGTCATCATTTGTTCCATTTCAGTGCTTTACCCACAAGATCCACAAGCTATTGTGTTGAGAGGCAAAATAATATACAGAGAGCAGACACTGAATGCATCCAGATATAATGAGTACAGGTTTGCTCTCACAGTAAGTTAAGTTTTAAAAATCTCATACACTGTACTTATAAAATTTATTGGTTTTGGACCATAGGTCACATTAGCTCAGTGGTTAACCTGTAGAACTTGTGACTGAAAGGGTGCAGTTTCAAATCCTACTGTTCGACCAGCTGGGGATGGCTACCATTGTGTGTCCCTGGGGAAGGCAGTTTACCCCATTTGCCTAGGCACTAAAAACCTTAATGTGTTACTTTATTGTAAAATTCCAAACCAGTCCAAGTCTTTACTCAGAATTCTAACTAGTTGAGGTTGTCAGGTGCTTAATGCCAGTCTTTTACTTCTTAATTTGGCTATTTGGCATTAACCCTAATGTTCATGATGCAATACAATTTTAGTCTTTCCCTCCACATTAAAGATCTCTAATAATTTGTGTGCTTATTCATTGATTGTGTATAAAAGTGGTGTTGCAAACTACAATGACATTTTATAAAATGTGGAAGACTTTGGATTTGGATTTGTTATCCTCCAATTAGTTGTAACTTTTCCTAACCCACAGAGAGTGTGTATGCCAGTATGTAGATTCCATCACACATTCTGTGTTACATGTAAGATATACTGCAATAGAATGTCCTGATTTAATAAATGTTGCAGTAACTTTAAACCTTCACCTCATATCCCCCAAATTGATACTATATTAAACTCTCTCACCAATGAAAACCTGCATACAAAGAGATAAATTACAGTACAGTGACTCCACTCTTGAATGCCCCCCCCCCTCCCCCGACCAGTGTCCACCCACTTTATACTGCCAGAATCCCTTGGCACCGATGAATTTGTGTCAGCGGCCAGCATATTAGTGCAAAAACTGTCAAATTTACCACTCATGAATGGCCTCATAATGGGGTTTGTAGATAGAAATTCATGAATATTTGTAACAGTTGATTTCTAAATTCAGTACATTGACATTTGTTCCAATATACTGATTAATCCACACAAAGAGGTAAGTAATCCGAGTATCTGTGCTGCTGTGTGTTCCTTAGATGTTAGGTTTGTCACTTTGATAATTACTGGCTATTGTTACCACTGATAATTATCAAAATGACAAAAGTAGAATATTTTTCAGTTCAAGTCAGTGTGATGTCCAGTCACCATAAAGTAAATATGATATGTTAGCCATTGTGGCTTCTCTCTCATAGATTATGAAATGTATTTGAAAGGGTACCAGACTAAAACCAGTCAATCATGTGACAAAATCACTTCCTTTGTAAACACTGAGCAATTATTGTAATAAATACAAATTGCCAATGAAGGAATAAGTTGTTTCAAAAAGTGCAAAGTGTCATGAGACATTCTTAGTTTAGAAGGAAAAGTGAAAGCAATTTGACTAAATAAAAAGAGGGGGAGTCCTGTGATCACTGCTGAAAAATTTGATGTCAGATAGATTCAAAATGAAAATCATCAGTTATACATTCTACAGCAATGGGAAAATGGAATTTGCAAACAATGATAGTGACAGCCAGATGTCTGTTCCCTGATTGTATTGACCAGGTGGTTTTACACTGCCATTGATGATTATTCATATTTATTTTAAATAACATTGATATAAGTTTTATTACATTAATTCCATAACATGCCTGTAATTTTTAAATGAAAATATGACTCCTTTCTTAGTTTATATGTAATTATTACTCACATCTGCCTGATTCTTATCTAGAAAGGCCAGCCCTCTTATAAGGCCACTTTCCTGCTGCAAAAGGGGAAGGACCACTGTAACTACAGTATGAATAATATATCCTCATTTCTGTGATCTTCTAATTTAATGACTCTTAACTTCAGTAAATAAATTGCAATCTTACAAGGCTTTTTGATGCAGAATATCAGTCCATGCTTCACTTTGAATGAGTGGTGCAGTAATCATGACTAAAACATTTAACCAGCACAGGGTTCAAACTAGGGTAAAAAAATGGGAGAAGTGACTTCTCCTCCAGATAGTAAAGGGAAAAGTGTGAGAGTTCCTGGGAGAAATGAGGGAGTAAAGAAGTATTAATGTAATTTTTATTTGCAAATCAATATTTATTGATTTAAGATATCAATAAATATAGTCTTGACCAAGGGGAAAAAACCCCAATATTTTTGCATAAATAATCATTTTTTAAGATTAAAGATAACAGCAGTCTGCACATTCTTTTATAATGTATTGTAAAACAAAATAACAGCTTTTTAAAAAAGTCTCTTCCTGATACTGGTGGAAAAAAAATTAAACATTATCTCAACATTCTGTGTAAAACTAGAATTTCTTTAAAACTGCAAAACTCTTTGGCAAAAATATGAAGATTGATTGATTAATTGATTGATTAATTGATTTATGTGTTTGTTTATTTATTTAGTTTGCTTGTTAGCTTATCGCTTAGTAGTATCTTTTAAATACATAATTCCAGAACCTGTTTAGTGACACTGTTCATTCAAATCAAGGACTAAAGTTGCCCTATTTGGTATACCATCTTTACTCACTTATAAGTGGAGTCCAACTGCAATCAACATAGACCCTGATCTGTTGTTGCATAATACAGTAGCAGATCAGGCTCTGTGTTGTTTGTTCTACTGATAACTCCTAACAAACTGCATAGACCCAGTTATGCCAGTGCATTATGTGATGGCAGATCTTGGTCTGTGCAGTTTGCACTTGGACTCCAATTATAAGCGAGTACATACAGTACCTTAGATGTTACCCTATAGACACCTGGACAGAATGTTCACAGGTGCATTAAAACCTAGATAAGGTACTTTATAAACCTAGGACCTCAGATCAGTAAGAAAACTGATAGGGAGTAGGTTTGTATTGCTAAAAGCCATGTTCCACCTGGGGTCTTCTCCAAATCAGTGGGCGAAGTGGAAATGGTCATAGGTATAAAAAACTTCAATGTCTCAGGCAAAACTGCAATTTTAGCTCCCCTGACTTCTGCTTGGATTTTCCTTTAGACCTGAAAATAAAAATCTATTTAATTCTTAGCCTTAGAGTTCCTGCATATACGGTAGGATTTAAGATTATAATCCATTTATTCTGTATGGAGTTGTGCTACTGATATTATAAAATTAATTCAGATGAAATCAGAATACAAATTATATATTGGATTACATCCAATAACTTGGTTAGGAATATGTTATTTATCGAAGATCATCACAGGATATTTTGTAATTTTCAGGTCACAGATAAACAAGGCCTAACTGGAAATGCAACTGCCACAGTGTTTGTTCTTGACAAAAATGAAGCTCCAATATGTCCTCAGACACAGATGACAGTTCAGACATCACTTGTTGCTCAAACTGGAGTTGCTTTACTTCAACTCTTTTGTTATGACACTGACAGAGAAGATGCATTCAGACGCATAACGTACACTATTACACCTGCTGATCAGAGTAAGTTGTCACCTAACTTAAAACTTTCTGAATTTGCATTAATGGTGTGCTATATGTGCAGCCTTTCTTTTGAGATACAATCAGACCATTTGATCTAGTTGAAAATCTTAAAGGGTCTTATCAAACTCAACAGTTTCATTGAAATTTTGATTATTTTGTTAGGTAGAAGTGCATTGATGTTGATTAAAATTTGCTATTTTTATATCTTTTATAGAGTCTAATAATAATATTTTTTTACTTGTTTTCTGATTGTTATCGCACAAATATAACATCAGTTTATCACTAAAACCAAATAACATCAGTTTATCACTAAAGCCAAATAACATCAGTTTATCACTAAAACCAAATAACATCAGTTTATCACTAAAACCAAATAACATCAGTTTATCACTAAAACCAAATAACATCAGTTTATCACTAAAGCCAAATAACATCAGTTTATCACTAAAACCAAATAACATCAGTTTATCACTAAAGTCAAATAACATCAGTTTATCACTAAAACCAAATAACATCAGTTTTTCACTAAAACCAAATAACATCAGTTTATCACTAAAACCAAATAACATCAGTTTATCACTAAAGCCAAATAACATCAGTTTATCACTAAAACCAAATAACATAAGTTTATCACTAAAATCAAATCAGTGGAAATAATTGTCTTAGTCATCTTACTTCCATATTATCCAGATTGCTTGTATGTTATATTTGGTAGACAAGCAATAAAAGGACATTATTACATAAAGCAATACCCCTGCCCCTTTTTTTGCTGAACCTGTCTTTTATTTATCTAAGTACAAAAATTTAACATTGAGGTTAATCTGGGATATCGGCAGATGTATGGATGTAAAGGCAGACAAATACAGACACCAAAGTGATCACTATCACACTTGACAGTTAAATGGATACTGAAGTGTATCTTTGTAAATAATATCTACTTTAGGTATCACATTATAATTTATAAGACGAAATATTCTGTGCATATGATGCATGTTTATGGTCAGATATAACTGAAACCCCAAATATAAATTAACTGAAACAAAGGTCTTGTTATGATGAACAAATTGAAATATTGCATTTCTAGTCGTGTTTGGATTTGGTGCATGAAACTTGAAGACTTGTCTTTCCCTCAAAATATTAAGGCTATTCATATCATCTGTTTATTGTAATGTTCACTCATTACAAACTTATTGTTACAATTGTTTGCACTGTTATGTTAATCAGCAAAAACAACCAGGTCATTTTGCTATATTACTTTTCTACTTGCAGATTTCATTGGACTTTTCAATGTGACTAACACAGGTGATCTAGTTCTGCTCAACAAGTTCCCAAGAACACTGGCAACTGGGAAAACCATATTACAAGTGCAAGTTTCCGATGGAGGAACACCTCCTTTATCAACAAATGTAACAATTAATGTCACAATAAACAGTAAGTGTCAATATGCTTTCTATCTCTCTGCCCCTTCTCTCTATCTCTATCTCATTTCTCCCTCCCCCATCTATCTCTCATGGTTTTTGTGAGTTTTTCACTGTTCCAAATGTCCAGTTGGGCTGGGTGGTGCTGGTATTTCCTCAGGACTGTTTTCAAAATTAAAAATTTAGCCACAGCATTTTGCTATGGGAATATTCAATCTATAGAATAGTGTACCATATATACTCGCTTATAAGTTGAGTCCAGCTGCAAACAAAATAGACCCTTATCTGCCATGTTGAATGGGTTTCATAGTAAGTCATGTTATGATGAAATTGGAGGACTGTGTACAAAATCAAATTGATATTTTACAATTGTGCAGAATGTGCAAGAGTCAAGACATGATGATCAGTCACCTAATTATTGAGTGCAGCAAGCTAGCCCAAAGTGAATCGAAAAATTGCCATGACCAGCTAGCACTTGTGGTACACTGGCAACTACAGTCAGACCTGTTAATAGCAGCCACCCATGGGAAAAGGCAAAACTGGCCTTTGTACACAGTTGACCTCTGTATTCAGGTTCACTTTTTAAAATTGAGTTTTGAACAAATACCATACAGTGATTATCATATTCATTATTATTATTATTGTTATTATTATTATTATTATTATTATTATTATTATTATTATTATTATTATTATTATTATTATTATTATCATTACATTATCAAATTTGACATATTGACACCTTTGAGTTACACTGACAATGTGATTAAGTATGGTGAGTACAAATGAGATAAGAAATATTTGCACATCGATTCACATGATATTCCTTTATCTAACCAATATGTCTTCCTCATGAAGCTAAAGTTTAGTTTGAATACACTGAGCGGTCACTGTCAGTATGCTCCACTTACCACTTAAAGCAGTGAGAAACCATTATTTGATTAGGAAAAACCTGGCTGCTAACTGTTATTTACATGACATTTATATATGAAATTACAATGGCTATTGAGATCAGGTGGCTGCTGTATAAAGGTGACTGTTCAGACTGGTTTGAATGTATACTGGAAATATGGGATAAAGTGCACAGACAAGTAATATGTTTATAAGGCAGAGAAAGCAGTTGAAAACAGTAAGATAATAATCCTATGGAACATTTAGCTGACATGCCGTTAAACCCTAATACATGCATACATTCATACATACATACACACATTCATACATACATACCAAACATATATAATCGCTTAAAAGTCGACGTTTTTTACTTAGAATTTGACTCGTGCAGAGTAGGGGTCATCTTATAAGCGTGACATTAAAAAAATAAAAAAATCTTGGGGTAATGTTGGAAACTCTAGATGTTTGCAGTACATAAAAATACTGTCAATTCATATATTTTTACGTGTTCATGCCACTATTCCTATGCAGTAATGCATATATGGTATGCACTGTGTTTATCCATTTCATGACGGTATTCATTACACAACACATGTATCTACAGTTATTTGGATTTTATTAATTTGAAAATATTACCGGTAAATTAAATACTACCTACCGCAAAATGAAGTGTCCGTCAATGTTTACCGTGGATGTTTACTAGTAAGTATATTGCCTCCATTTTCGTGCAAGTCCGAACAACTTGTATTTGTATTAATATTTGTGTTTTGCTGTATAAAGACTGTGCTTGATGCAATAAAAGTTTTGATTTAATTTGCATTTTCCTTTTCCACAAGTCAGATTTAATTCCCAATTGATATTTCCAAAGTTATCTGCCAGTGCATGTGGGCCGATAAGCCTTTGGCCTGTAAAGGGACTCATGTTGTTTTCAAGTTGACAATCCTTTTGATTGAGCTGCCAATCTATACTTGTTCAGTGCCAAGTAGAGTTCTACAACTTCCTGTGCATATACTTTGACCTTAATCCTTTTGCTTGTAAAGGCACCACACTCTTTGTTTTCCCACATGACAACCCTTTGATCTGCGAGTTTGATACATGCTCAGTGCCAAGTAACAGAGGGTGGCTATTTGAACTCCCTGTGATCTTGCCGCACAATTGACATGTGTTCAGTTGCAGCCTTTAATAGATTTCTGACTTTATGATCAAAGTGTTACTCACAGAGCCCAAGCTCAGTCTTTGCATAAGCACCCACATATGACAGTAAAGCCGAGAATCGGAGTCGGACGAGATTTACGATGACTGGACGACGATTTACAAAGAATGTAGGATTTCAGAACTTTATCAGACAGTGAGGATTAATTCTTGGACTTTGTACCAGATGACAATAGATAGTGACATTTATAGGATACCGTGAATCACAAAAAAGTGGACTTAACTTTCATTGTTTATTTGTACGACATGTGGAATGAACATATTACGGGTTATTGTGAATCGGATCATTCTGAACTTCTATTATTATACCGGTATGTGACCTATAATTGAATTCGTGGATTTATCATATAAATGGATTTAAAATGTCAAGCATTATGGATTTCAATGGACTTTATTACACAAAGATGGACAAATTGTAAGTTGTCAATTTATTTGTGACATATTTCACTCAATAATATAATTGTATTTTACACTGGTTTTGTCTTTATTTTTCTTATCTATATATCCAGTTTGGCTTGCTTATATTTCCAAAGTGCGTTTCTGACTCACTAAGAAGTCACCCCTTCAGACGGATCTGACTTCCAAAATACACCCCGACTTATAGGAGGGTCAAAGAGAAAATCACTTTTTGCAGCCCAAAAAAGGGGTGCTCGACTTATAGTCGAGTCGACTTATAATCTAGTATATACGGTACATACATACATGTACACCTACCTACCTACCTACCCACCTACATATATAGATACATACACATCAATCCATCCATCCATACATGCATACATACATCCCTACCTACCTACCTACCTACATACACACCTACCTACCCCAATACGTAGATACATACACATTGACTACAGGATACAACATCAGGCTGGACATAGTACTGATCTACAAGGAGAGTAACCTTATTTATATCATGGACATAGCAGTTCCACAGGGCATTAACTATTAACACAAGAAACAAGACACATAACTTAAACTACAAAGATCTGATGAAAGAACTTGGACAGGTCTAGAAAACAGACACAGAAATAGAACTGATTATAGTGGCCAGTAGTACATTGAGTAATATCCCACAAATCCTGTGACAGCCTGAGACAGCTGCAAACAACACTAAAGTGAGAATTACAGTGCTGCAGAAAGTGTCACTCCTCAGGCAAGAATACTATGCTGTCCCTGAGATCTAAGGACACAGAAAGCAGCCTGACCACAAGAGCAGTAGATACCACCCCAAAAATATACTATTGTAAGGTCTTTGAAACAGGAAAGTAATAATAATAATAATAATAATAATAATAATAATAAATCTCATTGTTATGGTAATTCTCAGTTGCTGCTGTTGCAGAATATTTATACAATTATTTTGGATTTGTTAGATAGCAGTTTTGTTTGACAACTTTGCAATTCATGTTCAATTCAGCCAATTATTTGTTATTTTGTTATTCATTGATTTGATTTGCAGTGCGATTCAAAACAATCAGTATATATATATATATATATATATATATATATATATATATATATATATATATATATATATATATATATATATTATACAATTTATATTACTGTACTAATTATAATATTAAGTCACAGACATAAGCCTATATCTATCCTATTTAACTCAACTAGTGAATGGGCTTCTGTTTTCACTTCTGTCTGTGTGTCCTCAAATAAACACTTCGATGGAGTTCAATAAAAGTTGGTAAGATGATTGAATGAGAAACAAAAAAGATGTGATTAAATTTTGGTGCTTGTTCATCAGCATTATACTTGTAATATTGTCATGCGGAAACTACAGAATCATGCTTATTTTGTGTATGCTGTTTGCCTCGGACACCCAACACACTGTAATGAATACCCGCAAATGTAGCCTCAGTAAGACAAAATTGCCTCCACCCATAGAAAATCAAAACCTTACTACTGTAATGTATATAGTAATGCTTATCTGTATTGTCAATAAGTGATTCATATGACAGTTGAGCTTTTCATGAGAGGTTTAGCTTTTTATCCTTAGATGCTCCCCTTCTTGTTGCAGTTATATTTTGATGTTTCTATGAAGTCTAATGGTTTGATATGTCTTTGATCCTGACACTTTAGTGGGGAATATTGTGATACCCTCCATCTGTCCATCCCTCCATCCAGCTATCCGTCTGTAACCACTTCTTTTCCTAAACTGATGGGTGGAAATTCACCAAACTTGGTACATATCTTGTCCATGTAATAAACATATGCAAGAGGGGTATGGTTTTGGGGCCTGTCCTTTGGGGTCCCTTAGATTGGATTAAAGGTAAATAGAAAAAAATAGTGGTTAGTGACATTTTATATATATTTTTTAATTACACTTTAGGCATACAGTCATAGCTTCAGGAGGAAGGGAATATGTAGGGATTGGACCACTAATTCATTTCCCATAGAACTTAATGTAGGGATTGGACCACTAATTCATTTCCCATAGAACTTAATGTAGGTATTGGACCACTAATTCACCACTAATTCATTTCCCATAGAACTTAATGTTAATATATTAAAAAATTCATATAATTTCTTCATTCGATTGGCATACAAACCACACATGCTTTCATTTGTTAGAGCTAGAGAATTTTTTGTCAGCCTTTTAAAACAGGTGTTTTGTAGCATTTTCTTGAGCATTGTGCTACCTGGTCTGCACCTAATAACATAACCTCTTACCTAGAGTTGATATGCTATTTTGTCAGTAGAAAATTAAATACAGGATATCAAAATAAAAGTAAATATTTTGTTGTAAACTATAGTACATAGATTGAAGTTTATGAAATGTATAATAGAAGAAAATTAAATCCATTTACTACCCAATGGATGCATCTCAAAATATGTAGTACTCTATTTTGTATTCCCCCACCACTAGTCTGGCTGTAAAATAATTAGTGGTGCAATACCTGTAATATGTTAAGCCTAGGTTCAGTTGTTGGTCCTGACACATGTCAGGATGGATAGTGGTCCATTAAACATACAGGTAGAATTTGTAGGGTCTCTGATTTGTTTTTTAACCTCCAAAACTATTGATCAACATCTGAACCTTCAATGAGCTTAATATAAGTTGTGAAGTAAGTTAAATTTACATTATTTATGGAGCACAGTTTGGGAAAGTGAGTGACATTTCCATTTCAGGAGAAATCCCTGCCATATGTAATCCAACCACGATTCCGCCATTATCCTGGGTTATCAATTCCTGTATGACACTAATGATGAACTGCAGTGATCCAACACTTTTGCTGACATCTCATCTGCTGTACACATTCACAGGAAATTACAGCGTTGGGTTCAACTTGACTAACAAAACATCTGATGGTGTCTTCATATTTTGCTATACATTGGTTGGATCTTTATATGACAATACATATTTGGTAAGCCAACTGTTAATTGTATATAATCATTTCCTGACTTTGTAATTATGATATAAGTATGTCTTTTCAGAGTTGAAATTATTTTTCACACAAGCTTTTGGCATTTTTCTTGGACTCTTCTTCCTTGTCGGTGTTGATTGGGTCATGCAGAGCTGTTTATTGCTACTATTTTAACACAGCTTTTATGGAGACTTTCACAAAAATATGCACTGTGGATCAAGATATCAATTTTATGGGCTGTCTTTTTTCAGCAAAGTTGCAGCAGGCCAGAGTTCTATCCATGTATTAGTATCTCCAAATCAATCACAGAAGTGCTTGATTTTACTGTATTTGCAGTATGTTCTAGCAGCAGTGTGATTATAATTGAAATCATCCAATGTCAGACCAACAAATTTTGAGTGTGATGCACTGTTGACAAGAAAAACAAAGCAAAGGATTCAGTGATCACTGCTTAACAGATGATATGATCTTAAGAGAAGGCAAAGATATACACTATAAATTGTGATCTTGCATCATCCAATGCATGCAAATTATGATTGGTATAGAAGGGGTCTGTCAGTTTAATAGAGGCTCAGCAACACTAACAGCTTCCACTGATATTTCCATGGATACTTCATGAAGTACTTCAAAACAATTTATGATAGAGTAGCTAGTTATCAGTGTTATGATCACAAACTACACACAGGTGGCTAAAATTACATACAGGCAACCTACTAATTATAGACATCTGTCTGGGCTACAAAACGGCTTTGATCATGTGACCAGAGGTTGTATAGAGTTGGGATCGATTAATAATGTTACTAAATGATTACTGATTGAAGAACTATCAATGATAACCAATTTATCAATTAAAGTTTTCTGCAGAACATTTTCATTGAGGGATGAAGATGGTATACCATACACTATGTTGTTGGTAAACTTGAAATCAAGGTTTGTTTATCAAAATGAGAAACAGAACTGACATCTTCTTGCATTTTAATGTACCAAAAGTGTATCAAAACATGAGGGGTGCCATGAAAACTCCTTGAATTTGTAAGAAGTTGGTTTTATCCTTGACAAGTCCCTCATTTTTCCCGAAACTCCCCCGAATTTTTCTCAGAATTCATTGAGGGAATACAAAAAGTTAAACCTGAGATCAAATATTTATGCTTTCAAGTGCTACCTGAAATACTGAAAGCAATTCATCAGGGGCTGGCAGAGACTTTTCCTTGTGGTGAAAGAGGAAGGCAAGACATCACTTCCCAAGCTTTGACCTCTTGGCTGAAGAGGGTGATTCAGTCAATATATTTGGAGGTCTTTCAGGATCTGATATGCCTTATGAAAATATTAGCTCATGAGATTAGACCCATCGCTGTGAGCCTCACATTTGAACAAAACTGTTCAATTTGGGACATTATTGAACCTGTCAGCTGGCTTAGTCAACTATTTCTGATTTTTTCTTTATGATTTAGCTTTGTAGAGAAGAGAACTGAATCAGGTGAGTTCAGTGATGATTGCCCGCATGTCCACCTGACCTTGTTAAGGCCAGCACAACTTTGTCACAGACATTGGTTTAAAGCTTTCGCTGGATTCACCCTGAATTTTCCTTCGCAAAGAAATAGCACATATTTCTTTTTTATCTTTTCTAAAGTTTCATATGTTAATCATGTATTGCTAGTAAATTATCTGTTGGTTGTGCTGCATCTCATTAAGAGATTGACCCCCATAACATCCTCCAAATGGTGTTCAAGTTAGAGGTTGGATGCTCATGCATTTTCTCCTCCTCTTTCCTATTTTCCAAACATTAATGTGAGCAGGTAATATTTTTGATGGAGAAAGGAAATTTTGATCATAAATTATATTTCTCCAAGAATACTTATCTGATATGAGACAATACAATTAAGCCCTCCCCCACCTCTCTGCAAATGCAAGCATCCACATTGATGTCTCACTCAAACTTAAGCTGAGAAACATTTCGTATACAGGTAGCCTCCTATCAGTGACAAGGCGAGGTAATTATAATAGTATCTTTGAAGAGTAACTTCCCTTAGATAAAATTATATTTTTAATAAAAGTTTTATGATGAGAGATAAAAAAAAAAAATTCTAACTGGGAGAGATGGACTCGGGAAGTAATGGGTGTAATTCCTAATATTAATGTGATTGGGTAAGCATTCTGAGGGAAACATAATTTACGATAATAATTTCCTATTTTCAGACTTTAAAAAAAATCAGTTATATTGATTTATCAGTAGGTCTCTCAAAGAATCTTTAGACGGTGTTTATGTTTACATGTCAGACCAGGCCCCATATTCTCAAAACTTCTTCAGCAAGAAACTTAAGCCCAAGGTCCAAGTCTCCAAACTTTGACAGTCTCTATCTTTGATAAGAAAAATTAGAATCACAGAACTTTTAGATTTTCTTAACTCTGCTAGACTGACAAATTTTAATGATGTAGGTGTGCTCAAAGTATTGTATCTGATTTCTGGGATTTCGAGTTTGAGTTGAGTTTCTTGCTCAAAAATTTTAATTATATGGGGACAAGACCCATGTTTTAATTATATGGGGACAAGACCCATATTTTAATTGTATGGGGACAAAATCCATATGTTAATTATATGGGGACAAGACACATATTCCCAGAACTCCTCAACTTGAGGGTCCAGTCAAACTCAAAATGATGCATCTGTGGTTAACATAGAATTTGTGAAATTTTCATGAAAAGAAATTGTCTTAACCAACAGTCTAAATAAATAACATTTGAAGCTTTAACCCTTTACCTCATGTAAGCACTTTTGGATGCCTCTACCCCATTCTCATGGAAGTGCTAGTGGATGCCTCCACCTCATTCGCATACAAGTGTGTTTTGACGCCTCTGCACCATCCGCATGGAAGTGTGTTTGTATCTACAGTAAACATCAGCCATTTTTAGTTGGTTTTTGTAGCGCCACCTTCGGGGAAAATCCCCTATTAGAAACTACTGGCATTGAGGTAAATGACCATTACATCACATCACGTGCTTGCTATTTAAGATCTAGTCGTAATCTGCTATTTAAAGTAATTGGGTCGGATTCTCCACTCTCCAAAATGGAGGCTATGTATTTCATTCAGCACTTTCTTGAGTTTGGATGATTAGAATTATGACTATGAAGGCTTCAGTAAGTTAGATATAGGCTCTGATGTCAGTGTAGGCAACACTGATTTTTGAAAATTTAACAAATTCGGGTGATTTAGCAATATAGACGTAGACAATGAACCAATAGATTTAGAGGTTGAGAAAGGTCAGCTACGGTTAGTCACATTGTTTCACTGACTTGATGGTGAATGAGTTCTCTCAAGATTTTAAAGCATATAAAAAAATTCTTCCGTGAAAAATAATTATACAACTATAAAGGTCATATTTTACTCATAAACATATCTATAGATAATAGATGTGTACAAAAAAGGTAAAATGGTTAAAATGTATGTTGAACTTAACATATACTACACTATAAATTTTACAGGCAGGTCTATTTGCATCGAGTCATATAGGTAATGTGTTCTATTTATAGCACACTGTACTGTGTGGCTTGGGCACATGTATATCGACAGCCTACACAACAACAGACTCTATGAGGTAAAGGGTTAATAAGCAAATTAATTTATTTGCTCATTATCTACCATTAAAAATTGAGTTGGAGTGTATGTTTAGGTTGATTATTTTTGTACCTTATATACTTGCATATAATCCTGGTCCAAATGCAAACAATATAGACCCTAATCTGTTGTTGCATAATGTGCCAGCGGATCAGGGTCTATGTTGTTTGTTCTACTGATTAGTCCTTATAAACTGCATAGATCCAGATCTGCTGGCACATTATGCAACATTAGATCTGGGTCTATGCAGTTTGCAGTTGGTATGGGATTTAATACGAGTATAGACAGTAACTATGGGGCCAGCAACAACACCACATAGGGATGGCAGGTAAATGCTAATGTAAACCAAAACTGACAGATATTTGCTTTTATTTTTGGTACTTGTATAGGTCTCCATACCAATGTAAAATGGATAATGGTCTGCACATAGATTAATGGACACTTGCTTCTCTTGCACAAGATTATTACACCTGAGTTTCTAATAATAACACATTTGCCAGTCTTACAAGTTACAAGTGGTGCAGTCCTATAGCCATGTCTAACAATTGTTGTATTGTGAAAAAGAAAAAAACTTCTCCAGTATTATGAGGCAGTCAACATAACCTGATAAAGGCTCTTGAAGGATGCCAAAATCTCATAAAAAAGAACAGTTTGACTTTGAAAAATTATAAATTCTAGCTAATTATAAATATTAAATGTTCTTTATATTAATTTTCAGAATGCAAGCAATTATAAGAATTTGCCTGTATTAGTAAGCAGTCTGTTGGAATTTTATTTCCTAGAGCATACAATAGTCAAAATTCAGTCCATAGTAGTTTTTTTGGTCTCAATGGTATCCTGTTTAGGGAAGCTTTATTGCATGGAGGTTATATAAAATATTTTTTATCTCAGCTCTTTGCACAGCATTTTGTTCTTTTCTTTTCCCCCATCTTTCCTTCTTTCTTTGTTTGTCTATGTTCCTACCATCATTGACCTAAATATCTTGACACTAAAAAATAAGTACTTTTCTCTCTGTCCAGTTAATTTGTGTACTAAAGAAAATTATCAATTTTCTTAGATACTTTGCCTAGAAAATTAATATCTGTGTTGTCACAATTGTGCATCAATGCACCTGTCAAGTACATTATGCTTCTAGGAAGTCATCTAATTTGAGGAAACAAGTAATGCATTATAATCCTTGCTTACCAATAAAGAACACTTGCCTGAAGATGTTCAGTGATATTTTTACAAATAAAGAAATCTGGTTGCAGTTCTGTTTTTTATTTGTTGTTGTTGTTGTTGTAAAACAATGACAATCTGTTCATCATGTACATGTACTGCCATTGGTGATAAGTCTCACTAAAAACTTGTATACGAATGTGACCTAGTTCTAATATCAATATTGTTTCATATATGCAAAGATTGTTTTTGACAACAGAATGTATCACCAAAATAATATGTATCTATTCGTATCATCTTACCTCTGAAAATCTGAAAGATAATCCATATTTTCCCAAAAAAATGTATGAAGCAATCTTAATGCTGAAACTCCAAATATGTTCATTGCCCTAAATATGTAATGGATCCAAATCGCTTTGACTGGTTTAGGAATTTAATTGTGGATACCATTATTTGTATTTCAAATATAATATTTATGACCGAACTATGTTGGAAATGAGTTTGTCAAGGGGAAATATGCGATTGAATAAAACTGAGACTACAAGAACTTTTGAAACTGACTGCTTGATCAGAAATAAATGTAAACCCAGTTAGTTTACTGGAAAAGGGAAAACAAAGATAACAACTTGCATGCACATTGAACCACATTGTATCACACAAGGTAATCTGCTTTTGTGAGAATAGAAATTGATGCACATGACTGCTTTGTATGCTCTCTACAGGGAAGATTTAAAAGAAGCCAGCAATCATATTGGCTCAGTTTTGTGCTGATGACCATGGATTTGACAGTGATCAAAGTAATTCATTAATTAATACCACCAACTGTCTCAAGATGGAGAGGGAATGTGGTTTATTATATAACAAATTTTGACCATATACTTTTAAGGATTTTACATGTGTTACCTTTATCTTTTATTTTATATACATTTTACAGAATTATAACATTATTAGGTTTTATATTTTATCTTCTTGTACTTCACGTTTACATTTATTTGGAAGGGGTTATCTTCCTTGAGTTTTTGTGCAGTTCATTTTGACATTTTTTTGAATATTTACCTTTAGTTGGCACCATATAGCCACTATTGTGCTGAGGTGCCATAAAGTACTACTACTACTACTCAACATGGAAGGTTGTTTTTAATTTATCATTACCTTAACAAGCTTGTGGCTAGTTTTGTTTAGGAACTGCATGATCACAAGTTGTGGAGAGTGTCAGCTGTTATTATTGCTGCCTAGTGACAACACCTTCAGTAAATTCACATGATAATTAGGGTAATTAAAGCAGTTTCACAACCAGATGGTTGAATACACAATCACCAGTTTTTGAGTCTTTAGTGTATGTTCCAAATTGAATTTTTTATTTTTCATTGGTTTAAGAAAACTTGCTTGGTATCTGGACTTTTTTCATACTATTTAAAATTATTACAAATTTAGAGAATATGGTGTTCAGACAATTGAAGGTTATTGGTTATTTTGATTAATTACAGTATATTTTTTTATACATTGGTATATTGTTTTATACATTGGTATATTTTTTTATACATTGGTATATTTCTTTTTTCAGATTAATGTCAGTGTTAACAATAATCTGACATTTGCGACCTATCCAGTCACAGTAGTTGTGGTATATCAAGCCTCAACACCTCGTTTCAGTTCACAGATCTATAACATAGCTGTTGGAGAGAATACAACAGCACAGCAAACTATCGTGAATGTTTCAGCTTCAGTACAAAGAGGGACAGTTTCCTACAGTGTTATTGGTGTGTATAGTTTTCTCATACTCTGTCCTCTGTTTAGCTGTGTATAATATACACTGAACTGTAAATCAGTGTAGATCTGGATCTACCATCACATAATGTGCTTACCCAGCAGATCTGGGTTTACACTGTTTGATTGAAATCATGAGGAGAATGAGCAACTTAGACCCTGATCTGCTTATGCATTAGGTAGAACTAAACAGCTAGACCCTGATCTGCTGATGCATTTGGTAGCACACAACAATATTGACCCTGATCTGCTGATGCATTTGGTAGCACTAAACAATATTGACCCTGATGTGTAAATGCATTAGGTAGCACACAACAATATTGACCCTGATGTGTAAATGCATTAGGTAGTGTTACGACTCTAGGGGTAATGTTACAAGATAAAAGACACAAACAAGCTTTCAAGATTAAAATGCAAATCTTTAATTTCCTAAAGTATTAAAAGTATTAAAATAGTTCAACAAACAATCAAAGTGAAAGAATTAAAAATATAACTTACAGTATAGAATATCCTAAAAAGTCCTTAAATATTTTAAAGTTCACTTCCGGAAGTTAATCCAAATAATCCAGATGTAGTATTCCGAATGAAATAGCCTGAACTGGGCTGACGTTGATAAGTTCTGAGTAAATCCAAATAATCCTTGTAAGTCTGGAATCTCACAAGTATTAAAAATGTTCCCGATAATTCAACAGAACTGTATAATAATTCAGATGAAGACAGTACTAAATTCCTAAATGAGCTGTATAGATAATAGATGAATCTCCAAATAAATATAGATATATTCCACACTGAACTGCAAATTCAATTATGACCTCTCTCTTTAAAGTAGCTGTAAAGAATAATAATCAGAGGATTATTCTTTATATATAGATAATAAGTGCGCAGTATCGAATTGAAAAACCCTTACTCCGTCTCCAATAACAGAGTATTACAAAATAATTCAACCCTCTATGAACCAATCAGGAACTAGGTTATGCGTCATAATGTTTACGTTCTCACGCTCTTAAATTCTTAACCAGTAAACATCATGTTGATTCAGAATGGGAATGTGACCTTGCAATGTTAATTTCTAAAGGTACAGGAACTAGGTCGACATCTTTTTCGCGCGCAATTAGTCATGTGACCATTTATCGATTGAAAGGTTGTCATATGTATACTCATATGGTAACCGCAGTTTAGACTAAGAACAGAGATCATAAACTAATAAATTAAATCATTATAAAAAGGAAAAAGAGGTATGATTCCGTAACAGTAGCACTAAACAGTTAAACCCTGATCTGCTGATGCACTAAACAGTGTGCGGGTGCATTAGCTAGCACTAAAACAGTATAGACACTGATCTGTAGATGCTTTAGGTAGCACTGAATAGGTAGAACCTAATCTGTTGATGCATTAGGTAGCAATCAACAGTAGAGACCCTGCTCTGTAGATGCATTAGGTAGCACTAAACAGTTAGACCCTGATCTGCTGATGCACTAAACAATGTGCGGGTGCATTAGCTAGCACTAAAACAGTATAGACACAGATCTGTAGATGCATAGGTAGCACCAAATAGTTAAATCCTAATCTGTTGATGCGTTAGGTAGCAATCAACAGTAGAGACCCTGATCTGTTGATGCATTAGTTAGCAATCAACAGTAGAGACCCTGATCTGTAAATGCATTAGGTATCACTAAATAGTTCGACCCTGATAAGTTGATGCATTAGGTAGCACTGAATAGGTAGACCCTGATCTGCTGAATGCATTAGGTAGCACTAAACAGGTAGAGCCTGGTCTGCTGAATGGATTAGGTAGCACTACACAGTTAGAACCTGATCTGCTGATGCATTAGGTAGCACTAAACAGTGTAGACCCTCATCTGGTGATCCATTACAGGACTGATCCCATAGCCTGATGTACTGAATTATTCATTTTCAAAGTTGGACAAGTAAACTTTTTCAAAGTCCTATTTCAAAACAAGTCAGGCAAGCGCTAATTTGTATGCTTTAATCACTGTATCTACCTTTATCTGGCCATTTATGCTCTCTGGGCATTCTGAATGCTTGAATCTAACCTCTCTTCATTTATTTATTCACATCCTGTGATACTACAATAAGTGGTAATTGATAACTTTTCCATGTGCATGAGTTCTATTACTGCTTAACTGCATATTTGGCTAAGTGACCAAATTATTGGCCAATCAAACCACTTCAAACAAAACAAATTCGGTATGAATAATTAGCAATGTTTTAAATGACCTTGTGTTTACTCAACCCATATACTCGGGAGTGGATCAGCCCGTGATTTCAATCCACAGAGTCAATGCAATGAAATTATTGAAAGGTACTTTACCGACATAAGTGTCCATTTCCTTTATGAACTGATTAAATGACAGTAATGAGTCTTTAATTTTTGTAATTGATTATACTGAGGATCAACTTCAATGTGCGATATTGTGTTTGAAGTGAATTGATTATGTTAATTAACTGGCGGTCGGTGTTTGCATTTAAACAACAAAATGTATATTATGATCACTTTATTAGATGTAGTTGTCAAATGAAGTGATCTTTTCTATTTTGGATAAAATGAGTTTACTAAATTATTTTCACAAGGATGGTCATAAGGAATATTCAGAGAAGGAAAATTCATGTAAAAGTAGAGGGATAAAATTAAGGCTGCCACTCGGTCTGAGGTAACCATTTCTCTGAACATAAGCCAGACTCTGTGGCAGAAAAAAATAAATATCAAATATGACACAATGAAGAGACCAAGAAATTTCAGCCACATTGGGTTGATAATTATCCATGGCTTGAATTCACTGACTCTGAAGGAAAGATGTTTTGCAGCTATTGGAAACAATATCCCAAACTGGCATGGGTTGGATATTCAACCAGTGTATTTGTCAATGGAACTGACAGATTCAGGATTTAATCAATCACATCTTGTGACACTTTTGGACCTCATAAAGCTTGTGCTGCACAGTGTATGCATGACACTAGCCAGCATGTGCAGAAAATCCCTGAAGTTGGAGTTGCTAATGCTCCACTAGGAAAGGCCATTTTAAAATTAAATGAGAATGAAATAAAAAATAAAATAAAACAAGAGCTCACTTTAACACAGCCTACACCTTAGCCCAAGATGGACAACCATTTTCTGATATGGAAATGCTGTGTGCGCTCCAGGAGAAGAACAGTGTTCAACTTGGTGCTGCAAGAGACTTTGCCCTGCAATTGATAAAGTCTTGAGGGAAGAAGTTAGGGAAAGTCTGATTTCCAGTAAATTCATTTCTGTTCGTGCTGATGGGAGTACGGATGCTGCCGTATTAGAGCAAGAAATAGTGTATATAAGATACCCTGACAATAAAAAGTTAAGCCCTTTAAAGAAATAAATCTGATGTAGATCATTTCTTTTATTTTTTTCTATGGATTAAAATTCATACGTCTCATCAAATCTAGGCAAGAGAGTGAAATTTTGGGACAAGTGAAAATGTAGGTTGGAGAAGTGAAGTTTCTGAAACCACTTGTCCTGGACAAGTGGGTGAGAAAAAGCATTTGATCAGTCTTGCATTAGGTAGCACTACACAGTTAGATCCTGGTCTGCTGATATACTAAGTGGCCCTAAACAGTTTTATTTCATTAGCCATGAGCTAAATTTGTATTATAAGTATTGTCCATACTTTAATGCCATGTTTCTTCCTTGTGATATATAGTGGTGATTTCTATGTACAAAGGGACAATTCTAGTGCAGAATCACATTTATGTTAGCTGGGTTCAAGATTATGTTTTGGTGTACAGTGTGTGAGAGTGGTTGTCCATTTTCTCCATGGTGTCAACTTCATTGTCAAAGGTCATGAGAAAGATTTCTTTACTGAACTTCTCTTATGAACATGTTAATAACTGAAACATATAAGAAAATATTTTTGTTATGAAATTTGTTATGTTGAAGTTCCTCAAGAATATCTGAGTTGATTTAATGATTCAACAATTAATCAAGATACAAGGAGGGAAGAAATGGGCTTGTGACTTCCAACAAATTCTTTTCAGGCAGCAGAATGTCAGTCTCTTCATGGGACTTTTGTGAAAACATGTACTTTTTCACCTGTTTTCACCAAACTTTGCAAGATAGGTGTATATTAAGATGAACATGAGTTGCAAATGAAATGACTTTTTAGCTTATCACGATAAAGTAGAGGAAAGATATTGTACTACCCCTGGTAATGGTGTCAACATCTGCACATATAAAAGCATATACATATGTACAGCCTCACTGCATCTAAAGCATTCTTTTTTCATAAGTCATAGGCAACAGTTTGGAGTGGATTTCATAGCACACCCCTTGGGAGGGTGATCAGATTGCTAACTTTGTAGGTCACTGTTACCCATACTGCATGCTACACTGGTTTTGGTTAAATTTTGTTTTAAGTTTATTTCTCAACCTCTGTTTATGCTGGAATCATCAAACTAGATGATTGTATGCCTCTCTATTAGTACCACATTCTTGCAACAAAAGAAGGTCACTGTGATCAACATTTCACACTTTACTGGCTTAGGTTAAGTTTTTGCATTGAGTTCATGATCAAATACTAGACCATATTATCCAGACTGACAGCATTTGCGGATTTTGTATCCTCCTAGTATGTAATAAAGGGGGGATATAGCTATTGCTGTCTGTCTGTAAACATTTGTGGAGCATAACTCTCACACCACTAAAGGTAATTCAGTAAAACTTGGTACATGTCAAGCATGTTGTGTATAGGTTCCTTCTCATACTTGGAATTTTCTGTGTTCAATATTTTTAAAGTTACAGTGGAAACAAAGTCTACCATAAGTAGTAAATAAATTTAGAGTGCTAGACAATAGGGTACTAGCATAAGTAGTGTAAAAAATTGAAAGTGCTAGACAATAGGGTACTAGCATAAGTAGTGTACAAAATTGAAAGTGCTCGACAATAGGATACTAGCATAAGTAGTGTAAAAAAATTGAAAGTGCTAGACAATAGGGTACTAGCATAAGTAGTGTAGAAGTTGAAAGTGCTAGACAATAGGGTACTAGCATAAGTAGTGTAGAAGTTGAAAGTGCTAGACAATAGGGTACTAGCATAAGTAGTGTAGAAGTTGAAAGTGCTAGACAATAGGGTACTAGCATAAGTAGTGTAATAGTTGAAAGTGCTGGATGATAGGGTTCTTTTAGTAGGAGTCTTTACATAAGCATGGGACCGAGATGGGGGGATATATTATCTCTAGATGACTCTGGTTTCCATATACAGTGAAATCTCATTCATCTGGTCCATGGATTCTTTTTATCCAAATGTTTCAGTGTCTGAGAACAGATTTCCTATATAGTTTTATGAGACAAGTTGTTTGTTTGTCCAGATTCCATGATAGCCTGTATGAAAGGGATGTGGCAAAAGTATCCAGATTAAGGAGATTTCATTGTATTGCAGAATTTCATTCACTTTTATGGATTGTGGGCAGAAGTGTTATTTCATACTTGATCATTATACAAGTCATTCCTGTTTCAGAGTGGTTATCATGGACCTTTCCACATTTTTCTCTTTACACAAGAAAATCTCTTAATGTATAAAAAATTACAAAATCTCATAAACTTGTGACTTGAAGTAAATGAAAGGTAACTTTTAACTTGTAAAATCAAAAGCAGTAGTTTTTTTTATAGATATTTTGGCTTAAAGTTACTGTATGTCTTATATTTTATTCCTGGTTATGGGAACATTCACCACATGTTGACACATTTTGTGCACTTCCTCTTATTGGTTTCTGCTGCATTTTAAGATTTTTACATTTTTCACAGATGCTGAATCTACACTTGGCAGTTACTTCAGAATCAATGAAACAACTGGTACAGTGATGTCAACTAAAGACCTAATGCCAATTTCGAACCAAAATGCAACGTTGAAAGTCCAGGTATGAAAGCACTGAATGAAGAGTGTCAAATGAAATTTATTGTTACATGCTGCATTTTCCGACATTTTTTTTATTTTGGTCCCTCTGGTCAAAAAGTTTAGGACTATATATTTTTTTGACTATAAATGTTGGATAATTGCCAGTGGTTGGATGTAGCTTTACACTGATGCCAAGTAATATAGATATTCTACAAACAATAAAAAAATATATCTAAAAAATCCAAATATTTTAGACCAGATTTTCTTTATGCAAAAATCACTGGGTTCAAGGACCTGAGTTTTTGTTTGAATTTTCGACTTCCTCTCATTAGATGTAATGCTGACCTAACCATGCAAATATTTGGGTAACTTTGGGATTTGGGGAAAAAGGGGACAACCCAACCGAAATCGCATGCTCATCATGCAAGCTTGCGACAACCTTGCACAAAGTGTCACTGTGCAAGCTATTATTTGAAACCTTCTGGCAAGTTCATGCAAGCATGCGCTGAATAAACTAGCATGCTTGCATTTTTCTTTATTGCAAGCTTGCATAAACCACATAAAAGAAATATTGCAAGCTTGTGCAAGCTCGCAAAAAACTGCTGCAAGCTTATGCAATCCTAAATATTGTAATATACAAGCTTATGCAAGCTTGTGCAAGCCTAAATTATGTAATGAACAAGCTTATGCAAGCTTGCATGGAGAGACAACAAGCTTGCACAAGCCATAGTCAAGTGGGAAACACAAGCTTGCACAAGCTATCAAATTCAGTGCAAGCTTATGCAAACTTCATGGCTGTAAAAATATTGCATGCAAAAATGATGGACAATTCAAGAATACCCTTTGACAATAAAATTGTTGCATTTGCATTAGAAAAGAGGTTACACATAATATCAATCTGAAGTAAATTAAACAAAAATTAACTATTTCTGAACTGGATTTATTTACAAAAACACATATTTTGAAACTAACAGCCTTTCTTCAAGTAAATAAGTTTTAAAACCATGCTAAAAAAAGTACAAATTACATTTAAAAAAAACCAAGCAATTAAAAATAATAGCCAAACTATAAAAATCAAACAAATATATTCATATACTCAAGAAAGGGATGAAAAGGAATTCACATATGAAGATTAAGATGATAGCGATCATAATGACAAGCCAATATACAAATTGGTGTCTCCATAACTTTGGCTCAAAGTGCAATTATTATATTGTCATTTGCATTAAGGCACAATAGCTCTGATGAATGTTTAGCTGATCTACTTACAATAATTTCTGTGCACTGTATGGAAACAAATATTATTCACAGATCCCGCTACCAGTTCAAAGCCTATTTGAGTAATCTTAAGGCACCATTGATATATCATAAATATTGTAAAAATTGTGAATTTATCTTTAAATGAAAGTTGTCATGGTTCGAGTAAGAAGAATATTGTATCATATTTTGTTGAGATTCTGTTAGCTTACCAAATAGAATAATTATTTAAAAACACTGGGATTTCATCAGATGCTGTTGCATACATTCAGTATGACAAAGAAACACCCTAATAAAATAGAGGATATCTATGATGGTGAGCTTTATCACACACATTCTAAAGCTGGTGACTTTATAAACAGCAAAAACAATATCTCTTTTATGTGGTACACTGATGGAGTGCCATACATTAAAAGTTAGCATTTGGCCCATATTTCTTGCAATGAATGAGTTGTCTAGTCAAGACAGAATGAAGCAAGAAAATATATATTTTTTGGGGGGGTCTGTGGTTCGGAAAATCAAAGCTGTTACATTCTGTCTTTTTAAATGAAGCATACTGCTTTCATTACAAAATTGTTGCACATAGAGCAAATAAAGGAGACTCAGTGGGTGTATGATCTGTATCATATCCAATGAATTGCTATTGAATGACTCCAGAATTTCAGGCTGATCCACAGAAAGGCAAGCTCTTCAGTATAAGAAGTCTCTCACAGCCATTTTCTCCAATATGATTGAAAATCTTCACATGTTTTTCCTTATGGCTTTAGACACATTTTTCTTCACGTCAGTACAGAAATCCAGATCGGGTGGGGTGGATGTTGTTGGATGGTTAGGTCCCCCCACATCTGTGAAAATAGTACGAAAAAGAAGAATGTTAGCCATCTTAAGTACAGTACAACCATCTGAAGTACCACCTCTTCTAAACAAGTCCTCTCAGAACAAAATTCTGCATCCTGCGCTGCTTCTTCTATGGTTCATGTACCGTCCACTGAAATAGATTACAGCAACATGTACTATGTAACATGGAAACAAATTTGACTATTTACCTGTTTGGCAAAACAACATAAGCGTATAATTTAGTTCAAAATCCTAAAATCACTTCACAAGTCTTAGAAACATATTTAAGTGTTTTTCTGGACCATCCTTTAAAGAGATCCTAAATTGTAGTTTTACCATACATTTTGGAAGGGCTGCAACATCATATCTGTCAAACACACTGTACTTTACATCTTTAAAAATAAAATCAATGAAATTACTCCCTTGATTCCTTAAAACTATTGAAATGGAATCTGCCAATTTTTGTGAAAAATGAATACACAAACATAAAAATTAGAATACCTACATGTACACGACCTCTGAACTTGCCTCAGTTTAATTTCACTGCATGAGAGCAATTGTAGCATTTGATTTGTAAGAAGAAAAAAGTCTTAAGAAAAATGGGAATGTGATTGACAAGCTTGCATGTAATTTGTTAATCTCATCATCCTATTGTTGATAACTGACAACATTGCATCGAGAACTGCAAAAAAAAATGATCTGCAAAATGATCATCTCAATGAGTATGTGGAACAAGATTATAAGGTCATCTCATTTGACGTATTAAAGTGTGGGGGCAAAACTGCGCAGCAACATTACAGTATAAAGTGCCCGCCATACTGCAGTCCCATAAGCTGGCAAAATGCAATACAGTCTTGATTTTACTCACCAACATGATAACTCCATGATTAGCATTTGCATCAGTTATCTCCAGGGTAGTATGACCAGTTGCTGCACATGTATTGGTATTACTTGCAATGAAATTTCACAAATTAACGAGCAAAATTATGATCGTTCAAACTTGAAAATGGAGCCTCTTTTAAAATGAGGCTGCTGTGGTAGTTGTGTGTTTGGTGTACCTCAAATAAGTTATCTGCATATTTTGTTGTCAGTAAACCAGTCTCCAGGGTGTAAGCAAGGGAAATAACTGCTGTTACTGTGTCGATACCAAATTAGGTCTCTGTCACAGAAAACCACATTTAATCTTATGTGTTTTTTTATTATTTGATTTTTCAAAAAAGGCCAAATTTGGGTGGTTTAATTCTTTGTAGAATGTTTTCTGAATGGGATGGGTCTCTCTCTCTCTCTCTCTCTCTCTCTCTCTCTCTCTCTCTCTCTCTCTCTCTTTCTCAAAGAAAACAATTATTTCAAGATATATACATTTTAAAGTTTTTATTCAGTATAAAAAAAACAACTGCCAATTATTGTCTTCTACTGGCAGCAGATAATAATAATAACAATAATAATAATAATAATAATATTTCACACTGGTCATGACAACAACAACAAGCACAACAACAACACTTACAGTAACAACAACAGGGACATGTATAACATGTCTAATGATAAGAATCAAAAGAAAAGATTCAGAAGAATGAAATTTTAAAAAGAGTGATTGATTTGTTTTTCTTCCCTTTTTTGGTAAAAAATACTCCTTATTTAAGCATTGATATTGTATGGATTTAAAATACAGGAAATAAAATCACATGCATTACTTTTCTTTAATCTATGGATAATGGTCTTTATTAATATTATTATTATTATTATTATTATTATTATTATTATTATTATTATTATTATTATTATTAAACATTTTGATATTTACCACATTAAAAATTTGTATAAATCTGGAAATAATATTAAGAATAACAAAATGGAGTTACTGGAAATTAAACAGTAATCTACATGTTTCATTTAAGGTATTCAGAATATGAGTAAAAAAAATTACTTTACAAAAATTTAGTGATATATAATTACCAAAGTCAGTTTCTTGTGTGCTCAGGTTAGCCTACTCTCTAATAAATTGGGTCTGGAAATATGTGCAAGCTTGTGTCTTTCATAAGCTTGCGAATTGCACAAGCTTGCAAAGATGGTAAGAAAATTATCCAAAATAGTGCCATGCATGTGCAAGCTAACAAAGATTCATTGACAAGCTTATTTTGATGATAGAAGCTTGCCGCAACCTAGTGGCAACCCGCAACCTAGTGGCAAGCTTGCGGCCAGCGTATGACATGGATGTGTTTTGGTTTGAGTTAAGCAGACAAAAATCA
The DNA here is from genome assembly GCA_029931535.1 of Margaritifera margaritifera. Classification (NCBI taxonomy): domain Eukaryota; kingdom Metazoa; phylum Mollusca; class Bivalvia; order Unionida; family Margaritiferidae; genus Margaritifera; species Margaritifera margaritifera. The sequence continues at coordinate 337,919 of JAQPZY010000917.1, read as the reverse complement.
GGGGTCCAATAAGCAAAACATAAATAAAAAAAAAGAATTCAAAATTTCACCCAGTTGCTTATGCATGGGCCTAACAGTCCATCTAAAAAAACTTCTGCATATCTAAGCAACTGTTGATATGAAAGTCTCTTTTAATCAGACAAGTTTGGATTCAATTCGAAATAACAAGAAAACTTTCTGTTTTACTCTAAGTGAAAATGAAATAAGCTCCCTTGATGAGTTAATGTAGCTGGGATGAATTTCACTGATATAACCAAATTTGAATATTTCTGACTTATATCATTGCTTCTGCATTAAAACTGTACAAAAGTGTCAAAAATATTCATTCTTAGACAATTTTTTAGAAATTGTGAAAAATCCTTTAACCCATTAAGGCTGAAAGACATAATTTTGGGTCATGAGGTGGTACCCTTCTTCCAGCATCTGTGACATCATCACAGTTCATGATAGACCCAAGTGGGTGGTATTAGAGAAAAGAACAAGGATGTACAGTTATGCCAAGTAATGTAGACATTCTGTGCACATTAAGAAATACATCTGAAAAAAATGCAATTTGGACTGGAGATTTTATTTACATTTTAGACTTCTTCTCATTAGATCTAAGGCAGATCTGACCAGACTTCACATGGACAGATGAACCTTCATAAATCTTAGTTTAATTTTTGGATTTGGGGAAAAGGTTGAAAGAATGGGCCAAATAGCCAGCCCAAAACAGCTTCTATCTAAGCAACTCTTTATATGAAAGTCTAAAAATCAGATTTGCTTTGATTCAATTGGAAATAACAAGAAAACTGTCTCTTCTACCCCCATCTTGAGTGAAAATAAAAATAAGCTTGTGGCCTTTGATGAGTCAACCCTGCTGGGGTGTACAATAAAATAAGATGACACTATCATGAAGTGTACAGCCAATGTTCCTGGCAAAATGAATAAAGATTGCATAGGTCCTTGTGCACTTGGCAATTTTAATGACCTTAAACTAATCATTCAGAATATATAATTTTTGTTTGTAATAGTCAACAAAATTATTTTTTTAGATACAATTCTTTATTCATATCAGTATGGACAAATGGAAAAATGAACATCCTTATAACAGGCATCTGCATCTGCAAATGAATATGAAATGAAAGCAAGCCAAATAATCCTTTATACAAAAAGGTGTACTTTAAAAACAATGCATACAATAATTAAATAACTAAATAAATAGACTTCAAGGTTATACATAGAATTGGAACAGTGCAAGATTTGAAGTTTTATACATAGAATTGGAACAGTGTGAGATTTGAAGTTTTATACATAGAATTGGAACAGTGTGAGATTTGAAGTTTTATATATAGAATTGGAACAGTGCAAGATTTTAAGTTTTATATTTAGAATTGGAATAGTTTGAGATTTTAAGTTTTATACGTAGAATTGAAACAGTGCAAGATCTTTACACATAGAATTGAAGCAGTGTGATGATTTGGCTCAGGGCTTCCATTTACGCACATTTGTGCATCCATGATGCAATAAAATTAAAAACGACACATTAATGCCCCATCCCTAAAAGTCCTGTGGGATGCATTAAATATTGCTGATGTGATTAACAGTGTTAAACTAAATCATGATTGGATGTAACTGAGCTACCTGTTTAGCTATCAACTGGAGTAATTTCCTCTGGATTTGATCACAATTCTATGTGACTTCTATGACGAAAGAAACAGAGTGCTTGGACACCCTACCTCTTGTAACTACTCAACAGTGTCCATTAAAGCTGAAGTTGATTTTCAACTTACGGAAAAGGCCAAGGTTTCTCGAATGAGCAGTAAATCGTGTCTTCAAAATGTAGTCTGGTCCCCTGTTTCATATGCTCCCTGCTTTACACTCCACTATACATATAGTAGAGTTCAAAGCAGGGAACATACCAGGCAGGGAACCAGACTATTCAAAATGTTGCTTGATGCATGGTTCAGAGGTGCATCTAGAAAGAGAGTCATTAGTGACAACCAATCTAATGTCCAGCCATCAGTGGAGCCATCCATAAAATACCAGACTTACAATGCGTAGTGGGAAAAGGAATTCCAATGGTTGTACTTTCACACTGAAACAACATCTATGAAGTGCTGCACTAGCATTGCAGTGGACATGAAATCAAGCTGTAATGCAAGAGATCGCAATGCTTGTGTGGAAGGCTCAACAAATTTTCAAAAATCAGCTCTTGTCTGTCATGATCAATGTGATGATCATTGACTCGCAGCAAAACAGATCAGAGGAAGAGAGAGCTGAAAACTGCAGTAAAAAGTGTACAGGATACGAGTACTTCTGCTTTTATATTCATAAATGGAAGCTGCACTTATTTTGGCCCAAGATGACCTGCCAGACTACAAATTCTCAAGTCTACTTCATGCTCTGGTAAGAATTTATGAGCTTCTAGTAAACATGACAGGGATTGACGATTTGCATGTCACTTAAGAAGAATTACACTTACAGTGATATTTTTTGACAATATGTATCATTAGGGATTGACCTTTTTTTTTTCTTTAAAACCACCCAGGGCAATTTTTTTCTTTAACCTCAAGAATTTAAAAAAAAATAAACTATTATAATGAGTATAATAACATATACTCATGTATAAGCTGAATAATTTAGGAAAAAATAACAACCTGGAAGAAGGGAGATTGGCTTATCCGCGTACCAAGGTCTATTATAGCAGTACTAACACCATATAAGCCATTAACCAGGTCACCTTGCAGTGCAACCCAGAAGTCACACTGCAAGACTTTCTCCAGCAGATCTAAGCCTCTGGAGAGTTTCAAGGGACATAAATGTCGGGGGACCATGCACAAGTGACAACAGTTGCAAGAGCAATTGTGAGGAGCATCAAAACACAAGTCCAAAGGAGATTTCCTGACAATGACATGCAGGTCTTAAAAAATCTTGCCAGCATACTTGACCCCAGCTATTTGACAGCAGCACAAGATGCAACCAGGCAGCATGGCTGTGATGCCCTGGAAAGACTTCTTTCTGGATATAACCAAATTGATGCTCCAGCTGCTGGGCAATCCTTTCATCAGTTCAAGGCCATGCTATCAAATCACAGGGACAAGTCTTTGCAAGACATGAATCAGCACATCATCAACAGATACATCAGTTCAAGGCCATGCTATCAAATCACAGGGACAAGTCTTTGCAAGACATGAATCAGCACATCATCAACAGATACATCAGTTCAAGGCCATGCTATCAAATCACAGGGACAAGTCTTTGCAAGACATGAATCAGCACATCATCAACAGATACATCAGTTCAAGGCCATGCTATCAAATCACAGGGACAAGTCTTTGCAAGACATGAATCAGCACATCATCAACAGATACATCAGTTCAAGGCCATGCTATCAAATCACAGGGACAAGTCTTTGCAAGACATGAATCAGCACATCATCAACAGATACATCAGTTCAAGGCCATGCTATCAAATCACAGGGACAAGTCTTTGCAAGACATGAATCAGCACATCATCAACAGATACATCAGTTCAAGGCCATGCTATCAAATCACAGGGACAAGTCTTTGCAAGACATGAATCAGCACATCATCAACAGATACATCAGTTCAAGGCCATGCTATCAAATCACAGGGACAAGTCTTTGCAAGACATGAATCAGCACATCATCAACAGATACATCAGTTCAAGGCCATGCTATCAAATCACAGGGACAAGTCTTTGCAAGACATGAATCAGCACATCATCAACAGATACATCAGTTCAAGGCCATGCTATCAAATCACAGGGACAAGTCTTTGCAAGACATGAATCAGCACATCATCAACAGATACATCAGTTCAAGGCCATGCTATCAAATCACAGGGACAAGTCTTTGCAAGACATGAATCAGCACATCATCAACAGATACAGAGAGCTATTTCCAGAGTTGTGCACTCTTGCTGAAACCTTGACAACAATTCCACTCTCTGCTGTGCCCTGTGAAAGGGGGTTTTCCACCCAGAATGCAGTTCACACTCCACTCAGGAGCTCCATCAAAGTACACTCTGTTGAAAACAAAATGTTCATCAAGGCTGAAAGCAGGTGCCTTGACTTTGACCAGGATAAACTTATCACAGATGCTTGCATGCTTTTTAACTTGTGCAAGCAAAGGAGACAGTGAACTAAGTTGCAATGTTGAAAGAGCTCATGAGTGCCTATTACTTCGCTGCCTGGTTTGCATTTATTTGATTTGAATTAAATCAGTGTACTTTAACGTGTGTTGTAAGTGTGTTTGATTAAATCTTTATCTCTCTCACTCTCTCTGCCACACACATGTACACACTCAACTTGTTGTAGGAACTTGGAAGTGGCACCCATTAACATCTTGTAAGGACCCTATAAAATTAAAATGTGGGGGTCCTCAGGACTCCATAAAATATCACACTATTGGAAGCCCTGTTGGCTGCTAAAATACTATAAGGAAGAAGCTCAAAGGCGTAGTAAAATTGTCACACTTCTTTTGACCAGATATGTGGAATGGTATTACCTTCCTATAGTCCATATTGTTTTCCTTCAGAATTACAGAATTAATGAGGGTCATACCATCCTGTACACTCTGCCAAATTACTGTGTAATTAATAGTATGACTTTATATGCTTTTATGTTTATTTTAATAAATGAATGGATGAATGGGTACTGTATGTATGCATGTAGGATATATGTATTTGTATATATGTGTGTGCATATTATATATATATATATATATATATATATATATATATATATATATATATATAATATGCCCACACATATATACAATGTATGCATGTAGGATATATGTGTGTGCATATTATATATATATATATATATATATGGGTGGGTGGGTGGGTGGGTATCAGTCAGGAAACTAGTTACCGGTACTATATCTTGAATTTTCAGGCACTCAATCCGGAATCTCAGCTGAAATCAGCAGCAACTGTGTTCATCCAGGTGGTTGATATAAATGTTGCTCCAGTCTGTAACATAACACAAGCAGAATATAATGTCAGTGTGGATGTGGCTATAGACACTCTTATCTTTAATTTTGGCTGCTCTGACACAGACACAAGCCCTGACAACAGTCGTGTCAGTTACAGCATTTCTGGTTCAAATGGTAAGAGATTAATATTTTCTTTGTTAGTCAAAGACTTGTCGTTGATTGTTAGAGAGCAAGCTTGGTTATAACATTTTTAAAGTATTTATATCTACAATTAATAAAGATAATTTCTCAGCATATAATTATGTTGCAATAGTCTCTGTAGCAAGGCTTTTTCCTACTTATGAACTGCATTGTTAAGTTCAGGCAAATTACCATGAATTCAGTATTTTGCCTGGGGTTCCAATTTTTGTGGATTTCATGGTTAATAACCCAATGAACAGTTATCTTCCTATAGAAACAGCAGACCCCTTTTTCCAGTCTATGAAATTAAGTACCAACTGAAAAGGGCATTTTTTTCACAAAAACTATGAAAATTGATATCCACAAAAATTAATTAATGTCATCGTATTTGATTCTTTACAGTTTAATCAGTTTATTTCATCAAAAAGTATTTTAAATTTCCCATTAATTTCTTTCTGTTTTACTCTTTCCTACCAAAATAAATTTTCTCACTGTACATTTGACAAAATTTTGTATTTGACTGTACAAGCTAGTTGACTACACATTTATACAAGCTAGTTCACTATATTTGACTGTACAAACTTATATTGAAAAGCCATGTATTTCAGTTTTAGTTTTTTAGAAAAACATATAAATCCATTTTTAGTTTGCACAGTGATTTTAATTGAATTATTCATATGCTGAGAATAATATTGACCTTTAATGAAAACCATCCATGACAGTTATTTGAGTTTTCATCTTAATTTTCTTGTATACCATATATACTTGCTTGTAAGTTGAGTTCAACTGCAAACTGCACAGAGCCAGATCTGCTGTCGCATAATGTGCCGGCAGATCTGGGTCTGTGCAGTTTGATAGGAGTAATCAGTAGAACAAACAACATAGACCCTGATCTGCTGGCACATTATGTGATGGCAGATCAGGGTCTATGTTTGCAGTTGGACTCGCCTAATATGTGACTATAGATGGTACATGTTTCATTCTCATCCTTAAATGTGTAAGACTGTTATACTGAAATAAAGATGCCATGTATGTACATGTGCCAGGGTTTGAGAAATTTCAAAAGCAGAGAGTTTTTGATCTCATCCTAACAGAAAGGAAAAGGTCTGCAGCTTGTACACTGTCTACATCTGACTAAAAAAAAGCATCATATTTCTAAAATTTGCATGAAAATGATGAATCAGTTTGTTTTAGATATTTTCAATATTTGCTTGGCTTTGAAACCCAAAATACCTCTAGGTGATCATGACTAGACATCCAAATGCATGCTGGGATGCAGGATGAATCTATTTTTTAGAAGCAGTGAACTCCATAGAAATAACCAAACTCGCTAAACAGTCCTTTTTGGGTGTATCCGAAGCTGGCAGAACAGACTAAAATGCTTGCTTCTTCAAGCAGAAACTGACTTATTCGCCTAAAAATAGACACATTTGAGGGATTACTGTAATTAACAAATGTCCAAGTCGCCTCGAATAAGATATCATGGATTAGTATTAGCCAAGCTGTTCACTTGGACTGGAAATGGATACGATAGTATTTTGCATTGAGATACAAAAGGTTGGTTTAAAATTCAAAATATTTGAAAGAATGAAATCATTTTCATGCAGATTTTAGCAATATCATGCATTTATTTTGTTAATGTCAGATGTAGATATGGGTACAAGCTGTTGAAGATCCCAGAGAAAATTATAATCTCCTTTGTGAAGTATTCAACTAGTCCCATTTTGTAAAATTGCGGAGCAAATCATTATAACACTGGACTAACTAAAATTCAACATTTGGTTGCCCAAGCTCAGCATTCTCTTTCTGGTAGCCCCTGCACTTCAGACAAGATTGTCAGACCCTGTATAGAGTAAACCTATAGCTGCTTAATATTATTCACTGGTAGATCAGGGCCCATTCTGTGTATTGTACTAACTTTATTGCTATAATATTATTCACTGGCAGATCAGAGCCCAATCTGTGTATTGTACTAACTTTATGGTTTCAATTGAACAGCATAGACCTTGATCTACTGGTGGTATTTTGTGGTAGCAGATCTGGGCTATTCTGTATACAGCTTAATACTTGTTGTACACAGATAAATACAGTGTTGTGGTGTGTTTCATGATGGATATGGTCTGATCTCACTAATCCAACTTCCAATTATCCAGCAAGATTAACATTGTGAAATATTTCCTTTAAAATCAAATTCATTAATATGTTAGATGAAGAGGAATAAAGTACAGTGGTCCCTCACAATAAAGCCCCTAAGTATGCTGATGCCCTTATAACATGGATATGGTCATGGATCCCATTCAATTTTTAGTTCTACTGGTCAAAGACCACAAGAGCTTAAGCAGTGGTCCTTCATCTGTTGTCTGTGTCCATCATCCATCATCCATTATCAATTGTTTGTTATCTCTACTCTTCCTAAGCTAGTGGGAGAAAAGTCATGAACCTTGGCAAACAGATTTATCTTGATGTCTAGTTGGTCTTAAATGAAAATGGTGTCCCATGGACATCCAGTATGGCCACCATAGCAACATCTTGAAAATATTTGTATCACTGCTTTTCATGAGCAGATGGTCATATTGACAGGGGGTTTTCACTTAACTTTTTCTTTCTAAATGAAAATAGTGTCTCCCAGAGATCCAATATGGCCACTATCTTCAAAATCTTTTTATCACTACTTCTGAACATATGTTTGTATTGACATGAGGTTTCTACTAAAAGCACTTTTTGTGATATGTAGTTTGTCCAAAATGAAAATCGTTCTGATTTGACCTCCAATACAACATGGCTGGTGTAGTAGCAGTCTTAAGTCATACAAATCTTGTTATTGCTACTTCTGCAGAATGGATGGTTGTATCAACATGGAACTTTCACTACAAGACTTCTTATGATCTATTGTTAGTCTTAAGTGAAAATGATGCCAATCTGATCTTCAACATAGCCACGTTTGTGCAAGGGATGATAATTTCTGAGCACGCCTAAACCAGACAACTAAAACTGATTGTTTGGGTAGTGAACTAAAAATCATTATAGGGCTAGTGAAATTTGATGTAATCAGCTATTTTCATATAGAAAAACAAACAAGAATTATAATTTTAATACCAATTTTTCCCAACATCATCCTTGTTTGGGCTAGTAGGTCAAAATTTTGGCTTAATCTACATTATCCATTTTGCACCATTTTCTTCATTCTAGAAATTCTTAATGTGCCAGTGTGGTAAGTATATTTAGAGACACCTAACTACATTTGCTATGTGTATCTCTTGTAAAATAAATTAAATCACCAAATTACATACACACATATATGTTTATTTCTCACCCCAAAAAAATAAAAAAAATAAAGAAAAACAATAATTTATTATCCAGTCTGTCTTCTCTGCATGCTGCCCCCACCCCCAACTTGCACATAACACAGAAGACATTCACTTTGAATAAATACATGAATTTGAAGCACATAGCTTGTTTCATTTTATGAAGTTGAAATAATTTCAATGCTCAAAATTAGAAATTTAAACAATCTTCTGTTAGTTTTATTAGGGACCGGAGAAATAGCTGATGATATGATCAAGAATACATGAAGATATTGTAGTTAAAACAAACTGTAAACAAATGCACAACAGTAAACGAGGAGATAATAAACGATAAACAGTGAGATTCTAGCTTCAAAACGAATGCTAAAGAAATGCAAGAATGGTAAATGATATAATAAATGATGAGCTTCTAGCTTTTTAAACACAAGCAAAAAAGAGTAAACATTGACTGGGTAGTTCGATGAGATTTTGCTTAAAATGCAAATGCATAGAAATTCATTTAAAATAAATTTCAAATGCATTTTTGGGGTACATAAATGTTTCAGGGTGAATAGTTGACATGCATCCACCACACTACCACCAGCTACAGAATGTGCCTGGAAGAGATACAAACTTTGTAGTTAGCAGTCCATCTCCAGTGATTTGTATTTCAGTTAGGCATGGATATCATTTGACTTAAAGATCCTGACCAGCTAGGCTGGTTAGCAAGTGGCCTCGTATACCTTCAACCATTACGTTTGCCACAGTCCGGTCTTTACGACATTATTAAAGAAATGATTACTGTTGGATTAATGAGACTAGACTGTAACCCTGAATATTTGAAAAGAATTTCCAGTAATATTTAATGTTCTTTTTTTTCAGTTGACACCTATTTTTACAACAGTAAACACTGAGATAATAATGATAAACAATGAGATTTGAGCTTCAAAACAAAGGCCAAAAAAATGCATCAATGGTAGATGATGATATAATAAATAATGAGCGTCTTTTAGCTTTTAAAATGCAAACACTAGAGAAATGAATTTCTGAGTAAACATTGAGATGATAAATCTACGAGATTTTAGCTTAACATGCAAATGCAAAGAAATTAATTTCCAATGAATTTCAAATGCTTCATGGTCAGTAGTTGAAATGCATCCCCAACACCACTATCAGCTACAGAGCTGGATGAACCCCAGAGAATTTGACTGGTAGAGATATAAAGTTTATAGTTCAAATTCCAACTCCGATCATCTGTATTTCAGTTAGGCATGCATACCACCTGACTTAAAAGTTCCTGACCTGCTAGGCTGGTTAGCAACTGGCCTCATATACCTTCAACCACAACATTTGCAAATCTGGTCTATATGACATTTTTATTAGAACTGATTACTGTTGGATTAATGAGACTGGACTGTGATCTAGAATATTACAACCCAGTTTCCAGTAATATGTAATGTTCTTTGTTTTCTTTTTTCCAGTTGACACCTATTTTCAACTTAAAGAAAATATTTCATTGACTCTGAGGACAAAAACCCTACTATCTGTAACAGTGAGTAAATACATCATTAATTTCACAGCGCAGGACTCTGGAACACCTCCACTTAACTTCCAGAAAACATTCATCATCAATGTGAATTGTAAGTGAAATGATTGACCTCTTCACTGTTATTGAAATCTTTTTTACTACCATACAAATGCAGTTACTATAGAAGAACTTTGAAAACTTAAGGCATCACTGAACCAAAATTTATTTTCTTGTTTTTATTATGTTTTGAGTTTTCTAAGGTTACAGACAAGAGAATAGTCTGCTAAGGGACTGAAAATAAGCCATTTCAGTAATGCCTAGTTATTTGAATGACTGAGATATAAGAGTTCAACTGTATATTCTGTTTTAGCTTCCATCTTTATATATAGGAGGCATGGATGGTCTCATCAGAGCTCATGACTGAGCTTTTTCATTCAGTATTTCTTACTCCATATTGAGGGGGGAGCCAGCATTGGAATCATAATTAAAGGGTTGCAGATTTGATACCTGCCTAAGCCTTGTTTTTGTCTCCTGTTTGTGAGTTTGTTTCAAAATTCAGTCACAATACTAATTAATAAAATTATTTGCAAATTTGAGGAGAAGTACAAAATTCATTTAGGTATACTAAATAGATGCCTCTGTTTAATGTCGTTCCAAACCTTGACAAAGATGTGCCAGGGCCCTAAAATTTTGCCTAAAATATGTCAATAAATAAACATTTGTACAGAAATATTTATTGCATGGATTTATTTACCTTGTCCCTTTTTAATGTAATTTCCAGTACTTACATTGTCAGTAAAAGACAGTTGCAGATTATAAGAAACTCTTCTTCATATTTGGATAGAACTATTTTTCCATTGAATTAGAAATATTTGTATCCTCTGTATTATTTTTTTCCTCTACATTATAAGAGTCATGCTGTCCTCTGCTGATTTCTAGCCATGCAATTCTTTTAGGTGTTTGTCTCACTGCAAAGCATACAGTACAGCTCACGCAATTTTTTTATTCTCCACGCTTTGCGGTGGGTGACTTAATCTCCTCCATGCTCACTCCGCGATAACGCTCTGCAGTGGAGGGATAAATTCGTACAAATCACTACCTTGCCTCGGCAGGCACACTATTGGCAACTGCACATTGGAGGGGCTGGTTGACATAACTGATTGACATTTGAACAGCAAATGAATGAAGACCACTTGTGGAAAGACTGAGGCGTCAAGAGTGATTTACAATCAGATACCATTTGAAGAGTCAGTCATCTTTATTTCTATTATATATTTGGACAATAAAAAAATAATTTCAGAAGTCTTGTATATTCAGTACATGTATATTTAGAAAAGGTTGATCGACTTATATTGCAATAATTTTACGCTTTTATTTTATTCAAAGTAATCTGAACAGACTTATGCACTGACTTGATGAGAGGCACACTTGTTGAGCTTATCTTGAACAGCATTAATGTATCCTATTGTTACAAAGGAAAGTAATTCTCTGAGATATGGATAGTTAAATTCCAAATGACTACTACTTCTGTTTAAAAGAACAACAACAGAAAACACTGAATTTACACTGAAATGCGAACCACATGCTTAGTCCATAAGCAGTAATGGTACTGTCACAAGGCTGAATATACTCAACTTTGAACTAGATCAATTCTGACTGCATGTGCACCATTTAATTTATGGGGTTATGATGTTCTTTCCAACCAGGATATATATATTTTTTTTTATATCACAAAATTATTTTTTTTCAAGTATAATAAGGAATGGAATAAGGTCTTTTATAATACTACAAATAAGAGCAAGACAATTGTTTTCAATCATTTAACCCTCCCCCTCCCCCTTGGACACTTAAATGATCGCTCCCTAATAAAAACTTGACTTTAGCGAATGTTCTACAGAAATCAACGCAGTGATCATTGTCAACACTGTGATAAAATATTTACAAGGGTTAGCATCAAAAGATGTCAATTTCAGCTGGGGAAAGATGTGATTCTATTACACGAAGCTGTCTGACTTGGTGCATTGCATTTAACAGCTCCAATTATGGTCTTGCAGTTAACAATGGAATTTTGATAATTGTCAGTATCTGAACTCAGCTTCTGAAATGAATAATAAAGTGGAAAATTGTAATATCTCAGATGTTCAGAGATTTTAATTTCAACAAATTTAGGGCCTTCTGCATGGCTGTATTGTCTCCAAATGTATCCTATTATTTGCTCATTTTTAAAGGGGAAAATATACAAACTAAATTAAATAGATATTAAAGTATGCAGTTTCCTGTTTGTGATTGTTGGAGTGTTTGGTTATTCAAACAAAAAAATTGTAAACTAATTTCTTTGAATAGTATTTGGCATGTTTCTGTACATGGCCTTATTGCTTTACAGCTACAGTTACTGTTTTCAGTGGATAAAGTGTTTGACTTAGATACACTCAGACATGCACAGAGACACATACACACACACACACACACACCACACATATTTGACTTTGGAGCATGTGGTCTTGAGTTCATGCCCATTGGAGGAAAAAAAAAATTCTTTCTTTATCCTCCATGATGCTCTAATGTCTAGTACGGTGTTACTTTTCTTGCCACTTATGAACTTTTCCAGATTTCACTTTGTGTAAATGTAGATTTATAATCGGTCGATTTTTAATATTTTAATTCTGAAGATTGCCAAAAAATGTCGACATGTCAAGCATTGATAAAGTAAAATTTGGTTAACGCTAATAAACATTTTAGCATTTTTTATAAAACTCACATTAGTGAAAAATTCATCAAAACATAAGCAGAATCACGAAAACAAATTTAATGGAAGGAACATCTTTTTGACTTGGTGTGAATGATGAGGCTGCTAATTGATGAAAGCTAGGCAATCAGGGAATACTTAAACTGTTACTGAAGCATGTACAATAAATGTTTCTAATGTTATGTGCAACAGATTACGATAACTTACACAATAGTTATTTGGATTCCATATTTTTTGAGAGAGAGAGAGCGGAGAGGGTGACTTTACTAATAAAAATTTCCAAGAAAATATCAATATTTGACTAATGGCATAAAGTGGATTGATCATAACCAAATATAAATATATACATGATTAATTACAATATATGTAATTATTGCAGAGATGATATAACAGAGAAAAGATAGAATAGACAGGTGTAGTTGTGATCCGTGTATTAATTTGAAAAATGTTTTCGGGACTTTGGTAAGGTTTGTGCTGCCATAAATTTATGCATATTAATTTCATCAGAGTGCATGGAATTGACCAATAAGAAGTCAAGTCAAAATGGTAAAGTGAAAAGAACATGATGTCTTAGAGCTGTATATTGTTGACATTCAAATAGAAAGGGTTCAGCTGTTTTGATATGTCTGCATGTACAGCACCTATTGTTGGGAATGATTTAAGAATAAATCCTTATTTAAACTACTACATTTGGTTCCCAGGGGAGTATGCTGGATTTGGCCCACCCGATATTCAGTGTTAGAATATACAGTAGTAAAATGTTTATCCTGGTTCAGGTAAGTTTTGAAATTTTCTGTTGATGGGTTACTTACTTATAATTTCTGTTGGTAATGTGTTCCATGGTTGAATTGTAAAAGGCAGGAATTAATTTTGATACAAGGTAGTTTTAAAGACAGGTAGCCGAATGATTGAGTGCTGTAGGTCTCATTGTTAATAACGAAAGGTTGAATTACATCTTTGTAAGTAGTTTGGAGCAAGACCATTGTCCATTTTGAACGACTAATTTTATTTTGAGCTCTCTCTCATTAACAAATAATCTTTCTGTAGGTGATCTGACTGACACAAGGAATTAAGGACAATAAACAGATAAATGCAGAAATTTGATACTAGCTGTATTGATTAGTTCACAAGTTCTTCATTCTGTAACTATGATGTTTCTTTTATGAGAATCAAACAATGGAATAGCCTGTGGTTATACAGTATGATTCAACAAAATGTTCATTCAGTAAAATAAACACTGTTCACTTATCATTTTTTATTGTCAACATAATGGCAAAGAAAACAAACATGCAGAAGAGTTGTTGTGCTTTTAGGTTATCAGTTCACACATGAAATTAACATGTCAGTGGCAAAGAAAACAAACCGTGTTGATGGCTTCTGCTGTGCTAGGTTATTAGTTGTACATGAGCATATATCTATTTTCAAAAAGTGTATGTGTGAACCTACATGTATCTAGGATGGCTTTTTGCGACCATTTGTGATAAAAAAAAAACAAAAAACGCTGCTTTGATAATTAATTCAAAATTGTACAGTTTAAATTAAAGTAAAGATACAAAATCTTAATAATGCTTTCTCTCTCTCTGAACCTCTTTAGGGCATGCTTGCAGGGGTCATACACCGTAAACCACCCCCATTTTATCAAGACCACATCCACACCATGGTGGTCATTGGATGTGACTCGGCGAGAAAGATTGGTGTGCAGAGTTATTCTGCACGAGAAACCGCGGCAACTCCATCAGGATGCACGGAGAGATAGTGGAGGTTTTTTTCTGAATCCTCTCCACTCTCTCTCCACCCTCACCACAAAGCATGGGGAAATAAAAAAATCGCATGAGCTGTACTGTAGTATCATGCAGAAATTGGTATCACTTTACAGATGGTGTTGTTATTGTTGTTGTTGTTGTTGTTGTTGTTTGTGTTGGTATGAACATAAAGTTTTTGCATTTAGCTCTCGTTTCTCTGACATTGCTAAATGTATGGTCTTGAAACTTGATGGGCACATCATCCGGGGGGGGGGGGGGGGGGGGGGGGGTACTACACTATGGATAAATGTTGACCTACTTTGCTGGATAAATGTTGACCTACTTTGCTTGCTTAAATGACTTCACTAGATTGTTTGACTATCCCATGGTGGAGTGGATGAGACATAGCTTTCTTCTTCCAATACATTATCCAATCACAGTATGTTAGAAGCACATTCATTATATCACAAATCCAGCCCTCCCAAGCCAAAAAAGATATTCGCCACAAATTTTGGCTTGTTTTAGCAACAAAAGTGCTACATGGTTGTCTGCATGCCAAGGTGGAAGTCATATTAGAGTGGTCTCCCCTTGGATGGATTGGTTGGTGCCAAATTCCATCAATTGCCAGTTGCTACTTCCACTTATGCTTGGAAACATACTCTTTCTCAAGGCCCCTCAAATACTGAATTCATTTGTGCTTTTCATCAGTTGAATGATTCTTTGAAGTGTTCTCACTTCAGGGAACACATTCTTATTTAGTGATGTAGCGCCCTTATCAGTGCAGACAGAAGAGAAGATCTCAGTGCTATCTACTGGACCAGTACAGACATGGTATGGTGGCCCATCTGGATTAGTTGTAGATACACCATCAACACAGGCAAATCCCAGTACTGGCTACAGTGATCTTCCAAGGATAGCCAGTACTGGACTTTGGTATCAGACACCAATTGTCTGAAGACCAAGTCCTATGTTTTCAACTTCCAGGACTGTGTATGGTGATCTATTTTCTCAGTATACCCAGTCCTGGCTACAAGATGCATACATTGCCTGGCACCTGACCAGTTCCAGTATAGTACAGTGGCCCAATGAAACCATTTATAGGTGATCCATCATGTCATGTAAACCCTGGTATTGACTATGGTGATGATTCCCTCTATAACCAGTACTTGACTAGGGCACCAGAAGTCGGCTGGATCCAGACCATGTCTCCAGCTCTGGCACAGCCTCAACCTATGCCATCTGCCAACATGACTGTATAGTAATCTATTTTCCCAGTATACCCTGTCCACAGTGCCACAACCAGAGCATTACTGACATGGTACAGCAAGACTCAGATTTTGCCTGGCACATGGTCAGTACCTACATGATACAGTAGCCCACTTAAACCAATCCTGGACATTGCATCACTTTATCTAGACAGTGGTACTGACTATGGTGGTGATTCCCTTGATAGCTGGTACTGGACATAAGTACCAAAAATCAGCTGATCCAGACCATGTCTTCAGCTCTGGCACAGTCTTATTTAATGCCATCTGCCACCAGGACTGGATATAGTAATCTGTTTTCCCAGTATACCTTGTCCAGAGTGCCACAACCAGAGCATTCTGTCATGGCACAGACTACCAGGCCAGTACAGACATGGTACAGCAAGACACGGATATTGCCTGGCACCTGATCAGTACTGACATGGTATAGTGGCCCACCTAAACCATTCTGGAACATTTCATAACTTGATACAGTCCCCAGGCCTGACTGTGGTGATCATTTCCTTGGTAGCCAGTGCCAGACTTCGACACCTGAAGTCAGATGGTCTCAGACCATGTCTCCAGCTCTGGTACAGTCTCAGCCTACTTCGTGTAGCGATCTGTCTTCTCAATATACTCAGTCCCTTTCTCAAAACACATGCCTTGTCCAACCTTGGCTTTGTCACAGACACCCAGCATAACCAGCACTGGATTTGATGAACCTTTCTCTCACACTATCCAGTACCAAACCCATGGAAGCATCACAGACCAACACTGATCCTGGCTCCTTAGCAACCCAATACTAGCAACTCCCTATTCCTGGACATCAGGTTCCAGCCTCAGACCTTTTGGCAACACTCAAGTGAACACCTGGTGATAGCCATGTCCAGAATGGCTGGAATCGCAGCTTCATTCACCAACCAACACCTCCTATTCCAGTTTAGTTATTATTACCTTTGTGGAAAGTTTCCTTGCCACTCCACACATATGAGTTGGAGAACACATGCTCACAAGCACCATATTTCTCCCTCTAGCCAAAGCTGTCAAGATAAGACTTAGCCTTGCCCATGTTTCCCTTCTTTTGATACCCTGGTGGGTGGGTGGGTGGAAGTCTTCACTCTTTACCATGCAATGGGAGACACCCTGGCCCAAGACCCATGGCTGTCAGTAAAATATACACTATCTTCACAAAAAGAGTGATAGAGTATCTTTACAACAAAAACCCATAAAGCCACATTCAGGGCATGCTCAAGTTCCAGCAGACTTCATGTCCCGATGCAGTCAACCAATCCACACTGCATCGAATTTCACCTGTCTATGCATGCTTCATCACATTGCTCCTATAACCTTAAAAGCAGACCTTTGTAACATCTTGATATGATAGCCAGGGTTTGTAGCTTTGAACAATTTATAATTCTTTTGTCTTGCCTGCTACATGCATGTGAATCTCCTGCCCGGGAGGATTTTTCTTCTGAGATGAGGGGTGTCTCCAGTTCCTCATGTCACTCATTGAAATCTCTTGTGTACTCAAAATTATTATTTACAAAAGTTTAGGAACAGAAGTTTTTCATTTTTTTCCCCACACCTGACTTCCAGTGTAGTATGTTTACAGTAAAGACTTCCTGTGATCATTTGACTATGAACTGGCTTACCGTGGCAAGCATGACACTTTAATTGCTAATTAGACAGACAATAACCTAAAAGTAATTATTGGATTTTACTATGTGTGATGAGTAGTAATTTGGAAAGGATTATAGTCATTACTGGATTACGGTTGGATTACTAAAGAGCTCATGCAGCATAAAACAATCAACATTACTTGGATTCTTACTTGATCCTTACAGCAGGGTCGGTTTGGTTTCAGTGTATACAGTTTGTCAGGATGGATAATACTGTGTATGATCATTAGTAATTTGGAAAGAATTAAAGATGTTTTAACTTAATGGATTATGGTTAGATTAGCCATCACAAAAGAGCTAAAGTGGCATAAAACAAGTTGGTTTGGCTTAGGTATTTAAAGTTTATCAAGATATCTATGCATGCATTATCTCCCAATGCTAAATGCCAAATCTAAACCAAAATATGACATGAAATTCAATAATGGACAGAAACAGGAATTTTAGTGGTTGGAATCAAGTTCAAAGGAACATGGATATGCATTCTGCCATTTTTGGAAAGTCAATTTTAAGAAAAACTTCTCAAATTTGAACCGGAGCAGTAATCTTGAACAGTTCTGGCAGGTAGTCAGCAATTTCAATCTACCCACAGGCAGAAAACAATCTAAACTTCTTGGTGAACTCAGTAGAGTTGTATTAACATTGCCACAATCCAATGCAGACACAGAAAGGACATTTTCTATTATGAGGAAAATTTAGGCTGACTCCATAGGAAATATGGATTCAGTAACGATACATAATCTCGTAAGTGTTGAGATCAACAATGATGAAGACTGGTATAAATATAACCCAGGCAATGTGCTACATATAAGGATAGTATGAAAAGCAACACGTTACAGTGAAAGGACTAATTTGATGAGACAATATGTATATTTTAATATAGAAAAAGGAAATTTGTTCAGTAGTTGTAATTTTTTGTCCATTTGCATGCTAAAAATTGGGTCAGTGAAAATCCTCCTGATTTGAAGTCAAAACACCTGATCCAAATTTTATAAATCTCCTGATCTGTGCAAAGCAGTGACCTCTCTTTTCTGTCACATACGCAAGATATAGGTATCTCTTTTTTAACGGCATTGTTGTTGTTAGTATAGGCATCCACCATGTTATGTTTTTTTTGCATTTAGCTCAGTTTCTCTGATACTGTTGTATTTACAGTCATGAAACTTGATGGGTGTATTAATTGTGGATGGTATCACTCATCACAGGCAAAAAGAGGTCACAGTTACTTACTTTTCATGCACTAGTGACTTTGCTGGGTATTTTGAATATGCTTCAGTAGAGCAGGTGAGGCATATTATTCTCCAGAATTCCTGTTTGTAATTTTAATGTATAATTCTGCAGAATTCTAGTTTATAATTTTGATGTATAAGTTTGCAGAATTCTAGTTTATAAATTTTATGTATAATTCTGCGGAATTCTAGTTTATAATTTTGATGTATAATTTTGATTTACTTCCAAGGGACAGGGCTAAGGAGTTGTTGACTGGAGAGAGGGATTACAAGTTACTGAGAAAAGAGCATGGGTGCAGTGTTCCCCATGCAGAATTCTAATTTGATATTGTCTGTTGGTTGTTCAGTGATATAATTATGTCTAAAAATGCATTTGTGCAATCATTCATTGTGTAATCATAATTTCTGTTCCAGTGACTCCACCTGTACCAATCCTGAGAGCAGTTTCAAATACCCCCTCAACAATTTCTATCAGCTGGGAATATGCCAGGGCTGAATTTGTAAAGATAACCGATAGTTTTGTCCTCATTGTTAAAGGTGGTACAACAGATGTGTCAATAACTAGTGTCAATAACAGCCAAGAAGTTACAAGCCTAAGTGCAGATACTTTGTATAACGTCAGTGTCACTGCAGTAACCAAGTATGGAAATGTTACAGCGAGTAAAACTGTGCGGACTAAAGGTACATATATATTTGATGAATCAGGTAAAGAAAATAAAAATGTATAAAAAATAGGTATATTTGTAAATATTTTGAGTTGCTTTTTCAGCACAATAATGCCAAAACAATTTTTGTTTTTACTTTTGAATTAGACGTATATTTGCTCTAATCTCTCTACAAGGTATTACAGACTTTCAGATATAATGTTGGTCTGCCACCAAATATGGCCACATTACTAAATTTAAAACAAACAAAAAACAACAACCCAATAAATAACCTCTCATAAATCATTCACAAACATTTGACCAGATTTATTTCAGAGGATTCTGGCATCAGAGCTTTTAAACCTGTAAAAATGGTGTCCAAGCACCATCTAATATTGCTGCTGGTAGCAAAATCAAATAAAAAGTATTATTCTATAACATGAAAGCTTGACGGAATTCATCAAATTTGTGTCATTCTAGTACCAAGGCCTTTCAAATTTGTTACAATAGATTCCAATCTGCCTTTAAATATGGCCACTGTTACAAAAAATAGAAAACCTTTTATGGTGCTTTTTTTAAAAATCCACTTGGCAGAATGCAACCAACTTGTACAGAAACATCATATTAACCCATATTATCTGCCAACTGATTTTCATTTTGCTATTAGGCCTGTCTCAGACTAATTTGGGCTTCTTGCTTCTTTTTTATGCTTCTACTGTATGTAAATTATATTGCACTTGTTTGAGGAATTTGCAAGGGATTGTAATTCAGAGGTTGATAATTGTGTATAAAAAGACTATTTGAACTTAATTACCATATATACTCACTTATAAGTTGTCCAACTGCAAACAACATAGACCCTGATCTGCCGTCACATAATGCACTAGCAGATCAGGGTCTATGTTGTTTGTTTTGCTGATTACTCCAAACAAACTGCATAGACCCAGAATTTGCCCTGTTGAATGGGTTTCATAGTAAGTCATTTTATGATGAAATTTGAGGACTGTGTACAAAATCAAATTGCTGTTTTACAATAGTGCAGAATGTGCAAGAGTCAAGACATGATGGTCAGTCACCTAATTATTGAGTGCAGCAAGCTAGCCCAAAGTGAATAGAAAAATTGCCAAGACTAACTAGCCCTTGTGGTAAACTGGCAACTGCAGTCAGACCTGTCAATAGTAGCCACCCATGGGAAAAGGCAAAACTGGCCTTTGTACACAGTTGACCTCCGTATTCAGGTTCACTTTTCAAAACTGGTTTTTGAATAATGACCTGTGACCCTGACATAATGTGCCAGCAGATCAGGGTCTGTGTTGTTTGTTCTACTGATTTCTCCTAACAAACTGCTTAGACCCAGATCAACTAGCACATTATGTGATGGCAGATCTGAGTCTGTGCAGTTTGCAGTTGGACTCAACTTATAAGTTAGTATATACAGTACTCAATTTTTCTCTCTGTCATTATAATGAACTTTTTTAAAAATGTTCGCTGTTTTGATTTAATTGCACGATTTATGTTTTGGAAGTCAAGCATTGCTAGAATTGAATAGCACTTACCTTCAGTTTATAGACAGAAATTTGATGTAACTCTGAAAAATTAAAAAAATTCTTAATTTTGATAATTAATTGATCTTTTTATGCAAATATTCAGATGGTTAAAATAAAAGTTTGTGCATAATTCTAAAATAATTATCATCTAAGTTTAGACTTTTACATGTTCTTTGTGTGTTTCTCTAACATTGACTGTATGCATTGCTAATCCATATCCACCACCTTAGCCATATTGGCAGCAGTTAGTCATTAACCCTGTACACTTCGTCATGTAGATGCAGTCAAAACAATATACCATCTATACTCTCTTATAAGTCAGGTCCAACTGCAAACTGCACAGATCCAGATCTGCCTTCACATAATGCACTAGCATACCTGTGTCTGCAGTTTGTTAGGAGTAATCAGTAGAACAAATAATATAGGCCTTGATCTGCTGGCACATTACACAATGGCAGATCAGGGTCTTTTTTGCTGTTTGCAGTTGGATCTGACTTATAACCAAGTATAGATGGTAGTGAAGGAGTTTTGACTTAATTTACAAGCCCATAATTAATGACTACCTCCTCCATCATTGGCATTTTGACACAGATATGGTGACATTTTGACACAGATATTGTGACATTTTGACAGATATGGTGACATGACACAATGTGTTGAGCAGCATAAATGCACCTTGGATTAAGCCCTAATCACATTTAGTTCTGCTTTAAGTTAAATGTACAAAATATTAGTGCATTTTAATTACCCTGGCAATAAAAATTCACAATGGGAAATGAAAGGACATAAACATGATTATCAAGTTAACAAAAACAGGACCTTGCACATGAAGGTGCATTATTGTACTTACACAGCCAATATGGCTTCCCAAACAACTTTATGTATTTATGTCAAAATGGATGGAATTTCTATTCAAAGGAAGGGGGAGGAGTAGAAAAACACATTCAAATGGAGTCAACTGATTTAATTGTCAAATAACGCAGTTTCAGATTGGCTGCTTTATAAGCATTATATAGAGTCCCAAGTGTATGTGTTAGGAATGCACAAAATAGTTTGAATTTTATATTTGGTAATTATTTTTAGTATAATCTTTATATTTTTTTAGCCATTCCTGTGTTAACAAACTTGACTTTTTCCATACGTATGACGGGAATGGAGTTTACGGATGATCTGAAAAATTCAAGCACAGTAAAATACAACACAACAAGGGATAGACTTGTACAAACTGTATGTATACTTTGCTAACTTTTAGTGGAAAAATATGAGTATATTTACATGCTAGAAGATATTTAAGATGTATTAGGAACACAAATCTAAATCTGTAGGAACATGGAAATTGTGGTCAGTGATGGTGATATCCTTCACTTGTTGTAGAAAGTCTCGAAATACTGTAGTATCAAAATTTTCATGGGGTACCAATTTTTGTGGATTTCATTGTTGGCCTGAACTACAAATTTAAAGACCCAATGAAAAATTAGCCACATATGATAAAGAAGCCCCCCCATTTTTTTTCATTTACTGTGTTTCATTCCTAGAGATGAACAAAGCTATTTGATCAATCAACATTATTTCTGTTATCTGGTTAAAAATATTAGCTTTAACATGTGTCTGTTTTATTTTCACCCTCTTAAAAAAAAGGATTTTAAAGCATTTTATATTGTTTCAGTGCACATGTATCTATACGGTATCCAGTAGCTGTAATTTCCACTCACTGCCTTAAATCAATATCTTGTGAGATCAGTAAGGATAGAGAGAAATGAGAAAAAGCATAAGGTATTCAAACACTGTGTTTACTGAAAATGATAGAAAGAATAGGAAATGATACTATAAATGAAAATTAGATTTAATACTTATTCAGATTGATTCTTCATTCAAGTGAAACTGTTGTCAACAAATTTAAATCCACATGAAAGCCCATCTCATTTTACCCATGCATGGTTAATCCCAATGAACAACATGACTGTAAAATACTACAACTATTGTTTGAAGCACAATTACTAATGAAACACTGTGTATATACACTAATTACAGCAGAGTATTGAAGCTCACACTTCACTGATTTTCAGACAAAACCACTGAATCAACATCATGTCACTCAAATTGGCTGGTACACACAAATGTTTGTTGGGTAAAGAATCCTGAAATTGTTGATTTAAACAAGTCCAGCATTCTCAAAGCCACTGATAATTAGGTCTGATCTTTCACACATTTTCGTGTGAGCTGCAATTATCCATTCAGCATTAATTGGCCTCATTGACAATGTTTAAGTAAAGTCTAGTGGTTGAAATTGGTTCGTATATGAAGCAGGCTCAAACAAAGTTGAGTTTCAATTTAGTTAGCATCTTTGCACTTTGATTGGCTCTGAACACATCAAATGTTGACACTGCTTGCTAATTGCATTGAGCAAGGGGCAGCTGGTCATGTGTTTGGTTCACATGTGGAATGATGACATTATCCAAGCCAATGGGGATCTAAGTTGATTTTTACCACTCTTAAACCCTCATGTTAATACCATGGTTGTTAGAAAGTAATTGATAATGCAACTTTATGGATCGTGTTTTAAGAAAGAGATCATACAAATGTACTTTAATAACCGATTAAAAGCCTAGTGTTGTTGGCTGTATTGGCTCCCTTTGATGTTGAGTGTAAGTGATTTATCTTGACAGGTGTTTGATTTGTGCTCATACATATGGTAGTACTGTTTTACCCATTGAAGTGACTGTTGTTTGTTTTCCTAATTATTTTGTTCTTTTGTATTCTTTTTTTTAGGTATTTGTTGATGTTAATCCATGAAATTAAATACCTACAAATATGCAAAAAGCACGAATTTAGGTACGCACGAAAATGTCTTTTTTTTTCAAACCATGAAAATTGAGACCACGAAAATAAATTATACTACAGTGTATGGAGTATTATTGTTTAGTATGAAATTCTTTCAAAGAATGTCAAAGATTCTTATAAAGTATTTTTATGTTCATGTTACAGTATTCTACTTTATATACAGCAATTTTTTCCTGAATAATCATCCCCATGCCTATATAGGAGTCCATTTATCCATCTTTCCTTCCATCCATTACACCATCATCTGTGCACAATTTCTGTATATACTCTCTTATAAGCCAGGACCAACTGCATAGGCCCAGATCTGCTGTTGCATTATGTGCTAGCAGATCTGGGTCTATGCAGTTTGTTTGTAGAACTAACAATATAGGAGTCCATCCATCTATCTTTTCTTGCATCCTTTACACAAGCTTCTGAACATAACTACTGTATTATACTCACTTCTGAGTCAGGTTCAACTGCAAATTGCATAGGCTCAGATCTGCCATCACATTATGCACTGACAGATCTGGATCTATGCAGTTTATTAGTAGTAATCCATAGAACTAGCAACATAGACACTAATCTGCTGATGCATTATGCAACGGCACATCCGGGTCTATGTTGTTTGCAGTTGTGTCCAACTTATAAGCAAGTATATACAGTAGTCAGTAGTCATGCAGTTTTTGATAGATTGCTGTTGAAACTTGTTACATATTATGGTCATTATCTTAAGATGCACAGATTGACAAATGACTCTTATCATTTTTATTAGTGGCATAGGCCTTTTGACTTGCAGCAAGGTGCAGAGTATGGCTGGATATTTTGACTGCAACTAATTTTGTGATCGAATGCTTTGAAATTTGGTACATTTTCTGAAGATGCACATATTCAGAGTTATTGCTGTGATTTTTTGATTTTCACCTTGATGCAACATATAACACAATATTGTGACTGCAAATAGTTGGAGAGTTTTTAACAGATTTCAGTAAAATTTGGTACTTATTATGGTCATCGTCAGAAGTGGTGCATATTGACTAGTCTTGGTATTTGGTTGGTTCTGTTTAGAGTTGTTACCTTTTTGACTTAGAGCTAGATACAATATATAACTCATTTATGGGACAACAACTAGTCATGCAGGTATTGATGGATATTTCATACCGGTACTTGGTATATATTATTGTTATCATCTATAATATTCACCATCTCCCCTGGCAGTTTGAGATCCTGAGACCATATATACGTAGAAGGTAAACACTGTGTTGTCCTCATCCAACATTTGGAATGTCTAGTTTTAACATTTCTAAAAAAATAAAAAATGAACAAAATAAGAGTAAGCAGCATCACGCTTATGTACATGGGTTCAAAGGGATGTAACTCTCAAAGTAACAGAAATTGACAGAATTATTCAGTGCTTACCACACAATGAACTACATCAACCCTGTTGTCTGAAAAAATAGACGCACCAATGCAAATATGGGCACCATGTTAGTTTGAAACACAAATAGGAAGACAGCGATAGGGACCCCTGGTGACAATCAGGTTTAAGAAATGATAAATTAATGAATGAAATTAATGAATGAAATGAATAAATTTTGTGCATTTTTTTATCCTTTAGGCTTTTCATTTTTAAAATCAGAATGGGGGTATAAATTGACACGGGGGTTGGGTTTGGCAAATACTATAAAGATGTCATATTTGACCAATCTTTGTAATCCAAAATTTGTGTTATACTTATTACCATTTTGCTGTGTGCAGTATATTACATCTTGTAACTAGATTTTGTATAATTGATGGATTGCTATGTGCAGTATATTACATCTTGTGACTAGATTTTTTATACTTGATGGATTGCTGTGTGCAGTATATTACATCTTGTGACCCAGAACTTGTATTGGTAAATTTTTATACTTGATGGATTGCTGTGTGCAGTATATTACATCTTGTAACCCAAACCTTGTATTGGTAGATTTCTTATACTTGATGGATTGCTGTGTGCAGTATATTACATCTTGTAACCCAAACCTTGTATTGGTAGATTTCTTATACTTGATGGATTGCTGTGTGCAGTATATTACATCTTGTAACCCAAAACTTGTATTGGTAGATTTTTTTATACTTGATGGATTGCTGTGTACATATTATGGTTATTTGAAGATGTGCATATTAAAAATGCTATGTGATTCTTCATAAGAGATATAGCCCTTGTCAATTGAAAGCAACGAGTGCCACAATTTTTTAAAAAATGAAGACTGTACTAAAATGTTATTTCCATCATCAACCTGGGAGTGGGATGTGGGATAGCTGGGAATTTACTTACAAAAGCACTTAGTTCACCATTTCTTGTAGGTATAATATATTAAAGTAATTAATACTGATATTTTCGGACTTTTGGGTTGATGGCATACAAATAATTGAAGAGTATTTAAATCTTGGTTGCAACAGACATCTTTCTAGGTGTCTCTACTTTTTCTTAGATTTGAATTTTTTAAATTTCATTTTGTTCCCCCTGCAGATGATACTGTAATACAGTATATATAAATTTTTTGTGTAAGCAATTTATTTTATTTCTGAAAGAAAGAATATTTAAAGTAAATTTTTCCCTTCTTTATCAGCTTGGTGTGCTTCTTGGAAGTTTTCCAGGTTACTCAGGAGCCAGTCTGTGGAGTTTCAGGTAGTATGAATATGTTCAACAAAATGGAGTTGTGTGTACATTTTTTTGTTATCATGTGTAATATTCATGAACGTTATCACTATGTTTTTATTTCTTCACTTTGAAAGCAGTGAGAATTGGTTTGTTCATCTTCCCAGTTCCAGCTGCAACTTGATGTTTTAAATAAACCCATTTGAGACAAATGTATGATATATTGTTGTTGTATCACCTGCATGATCATGATGATTGACTGAGTAAGCATGATGAGACATAGGTATCACCTGCATAATCATGATGATTGACTCACCTGAGTAAGCATGATGCGACATAGGTATCACTGCATAATGATGGTGATTGTCTCATCCATGTTGAGACTTTGGTAACATTCAAGTGTTGTGTTCAAGCTTGTCTTAAAAGTTTTTGTAACTTACATATAATAGGGATGCATTAATACAAAGACACAGGTGAGACACTGGCTGCCATTGAGCACTTCTCTCCCATTTTACAGTAAAATAAAAAAGAAGAGCTCTGACTTTTTAAGGTAGTTTGCTTTTGTAAAATAAAAGCTTACTGTGATCATTTTATTATGTTGTCATAGATATGACATCACTTTTTGCCAAGGTGTATCATAGTGCTTTGAAATCTGGGAGAGATTGGATATAAAATGATGTGGTTGTGACTTTTGTGTCTTATAAAATAATGAAAAAGAACAATTCTTATTCAATTTTAATAATTGCATTATCAGTGCTGTGAAAGAAAATAAAAAACTCAGTGAAAAGTATGCAAGACTTTTGGAAATCATTAGCGATATACGACCTGCCATAATCATCAGTGCAGGCTTTTGTTGCAGAAAACTGATGAGATCTCAGTAATTGTGTTGTACTGAAAAATCCCCTTTTCTTTGTATATTTGATAAGAGAAGTCTCTGATCTTCAACCTGTGCAAATTTTACTAATTTTTTAAAGACTCATTCAGCTTATATTTTATGCCCACACATTGATAAAGTACTTTTTCTTCTACTTTTGTTATTGTTTATATGAATCCCTTTAAAAATGTGTGCCTGACTCTGTCAATTTTGCTGCAGTGTTCATATTAAGGTAATGCTCTTTGAAGTTACGAAAATGGGAGTGTCCTATAGTAATGAGATTCTCCGTCAGTCATGTTTTGTCTGTCCATCAGTCATTCCATCCAGTTGTCCATTTATTTGTCAACAGTTTGGTTTCCACAAGATAACTCCACTTGAAATTATTAGATTTTAACCAAATTCGGTATGAAGCTATATATTGATGAGACTACAAAAGAATTAAATTTTCAGCCTTCTTTGTCATCGTTTTGAGGATCTGTAGTCCCTGATTGCTTAACTATCATTGCTACAGCTTAACTTTACTGGGGATTGTTGGATTTCAACCAGATTTGCATGCAGCTTTATATTGATGTGACTATGCATGAGTTTAATTTCAGTAGTTCCACAACATTATTTAAAGGAGTTATGTCCCCTAATTGCCCATCCACCAAACTTTGGTTTCTACAGCACAATTAACAAGGAACTTTTAATATCAGCTATATCTTATCATGCACTATTATACTGACCTTGAATGGGTAGGATTTCAACCATATTTGGCATGCAGCTTTAAATTTCATGAGACCTTGATGCCTTTGATTTCTATTGTTCCACAAAGTCATTTACAGGAGTTATTCTCTCATTTTGCCTGCCATCCTGACTTTGGTTTCCGCAACTTTACTTAACCAGAAATAGTTGGATTTCAACCAGATTTGCTATGCAGCTTTATACTGATGAGACCTTGAATGAGTTTTATTTCCAGCATTCCACAACCTCATGTACAGGAGTTATGGCCCCTGATTGCCCATCCTCCAAACTTAGGCTTCCACAGCATTACTTTACTAACTTAGGAACTTTGGATTTCAGCCATATTTATCATGCACATTTATATTGATGAGACCCTGAATGAGTTGGATTACCAGTATTCCGCTTCATCATTTAGAGGAGTTATAGCCCCAGAATTTCTATTCTCCCAAGTTCCTCTGTTCAAAGCCCAATTAAGCAAATTGTAGCAAGCAGGACCCTTTATACCTGGCTGTACATGTTCCAAGGTTTACTAGAAAACCTTGGACAAATGTTCCTAGGAAAAACCTCAGAGGATTGGTTACTTACTTTCCAAGGTTTGTCCAAGGACAATTTTTTTTTTATACCAATGTCCAAGTTTTTTTTTTCTAGGGTGTCTGAGCTTGACCTCGGATGTCCAAGGTTTTTCTGTAACCAATACTCCGAGGTTTCCTTGGAATCCTCGGACATCCGATATTATCCTTGGACATGTCCATGGTTTCCAAGCATTCTGAGGATTCCTCTGACATATTGTCCAAGGATTCCTCGTACATTTTGTCCAAGGATTCCTCTGACATATCGTCCGAGGATTCCTCGGTCATTTCGTCCAAGGATTCCTCGGACATATTGTCCAAGGTTTCCTAGGACACCCCCTGGCATTATAAATTAAACACGAGATCAAAGATTCAAATATTATTACATAATATAAGAATACATTTTATTTTTAATGTTGTTCAACACATACAAATGAAATTTTAAAAAAAGGTCCAAATATCCAGAATGCCCATAATGTTCCTTTAATGACAAATTGTCTATTTTAGTACAAAAAATTCATCCATTAATCGGACATGATATAGTACTCGCCAAAAAAAAACTGAAAATGTGAAGGGGGGGTTGGGGGTCCTCCCCCAATGCAGTATCAAGGGGTGGTGCCCCTGATCAGGGGATCCAGGGGGCCAAAGGTCCCTGGCCAAAAATGCATTTTAGACTCATACAAAACATTCAAAACTGCTCCTGGTCTACCATATTATCATAATATATTGCAAAGTTTTTACTTCATTCCAATAAGATAATCATCTGAAAAAAATAACAAACTTACCAAAACTTTACACAATACTTAAAGAATTTCACAATGTTCATTGTCACATCAACTTGTTCTCCAATAATATTAGTGCTGAAGTTATTACATGTGCATGTCAGTGTTCACACAGTAATTCAGTCACAGTAATTTGTCAATTTTTGCAGCGCATATTATATTACACTTTTCTCTTTTCATAACAAATTTGTAAAAAAAATAACAAAAAAAACCCCCCATCAACTATATACACATATTCACATAAATTCAATAGTCTTTTCCCTCACTGGACACAACCTATTGATATTGATATGCTAGTCTTGCTCTTTTTGCAGCCTTGGCAAAGATTTATTTTGCTTTTCTTTTTGTCACCACTGACTTTTTTGGCTCAATGTTCAATTTTTTCTTTTCATTCTCAACAATGTTTTTTTCCTTTCAAGCTCCTCCTTGTATTGTCGATATGCAGTGCGCATATTCTGACTAAGGGTTACATCTGCCCTCTCATGTAAGAAATCTTCCTTCTTAAAATAGTTTATTGCACTTTTTCCAGATGCCTTCAGGCCATATTTGATGTTCTGTACTGAGTTGTAGTTTGAATGTTTTATGCTCCAAACTCTTCCAGCCGCAATTGGTGTAGTTCAAATCTTTCTTGCAAAGATCACAAAATGCCAGTCCTCTTAGTGTTCAGTTTTTTTATGAACTGACCAACTACATTTCATCGACTTTCCGCTCAAGCCATTCCAAATTCCACACATTTTTCAAACCTTTATCCAAACTTTTTGTGACCTGGTCTCTGTCAATAACTCTAGATGCCATGTTTTGCAAGCATTCTTCTTTTTTTCCATTTCCATCAGTTTCTGTTATGCGAAGATTCATTGGATGAGTAGAAACTTTTGACCAATCAGAATGCTCTTTACAACGATCATCTGTTAAATAATACACGGAACGAATACTTTACATGGATCGTTGTGGAATGGGACCGCACAGACCTTTTTTTTTAAAAAAACGGAACGGAGATGATATAAAAAATGGACTATATCGAAAAAAATCGGATTCAAGTCAGGAGAAAAGCGGAATTTCGCTTTAAAATGGGGGAAAATCATGTCTGATGAATCCCGATTTCTTGAAGGCTTTAACACTTCACTGATTTTATTGTTAATCATCGCCTCTTTGATGTACAGACATTTCTTCTGGATCAATTCTGTAAAAAAAAAAAAATATGTATATATATAGATATACATATATATATATATTGGTTGAAAATATAAAATGTAATGAATAAAACAAATAGTACACATACAACATTACTGTTATTGGCAGCCTTAAATTTACAAATCATGTTTGGAATCCTTTAGTTCTGAATAAAAAAAACACATTTATTTCTGAAACAAGGTATTAACCCTTAAAACGCTATATTTCTGTAACGGACTGTTCTTCAAATTTGGGACCACCATTCTAAATTGCTAATACAAATATACTCAAGATTAATATTCTGTTCTGGGCTCAATGCCTTACAAGTTCATTCAAAAATTACATATACTTACCATAAATAACCCGTAGTTTTGTTTGGTCCTTTATGGCTGGCCTAGCAGGTGTTTTTTTGTTTGCCGCTGATCCAGTCAAACTTCTTCCTCGCATTTCCTCAACAGTATATAATGTTCGGAAAAAAAGTCTGACTACTTTGCCAAAGTCATCTGCACCTTCAACATATCTCCAGAGTTGATCCTAAAATAGTAACTTAACTACATAAATGGAAACTTTACAAAAAAAATGACTTTATCAATTATATATGTAAAAATTTAACTCTTAGGACTATTCATATTTAATGAAATTTTAGTCTACCCATTTGTGACTGTGGTTATGCAGGATGTTACAAGTGTGATGTCTTAACCTACATTTATTATTTTTTTTTGGAATGAAAATGCATCCATATGTGGCACCATTATATATACATACTTAATATAGCCGACCACTACAAGTAGGTTGCTGATACACTGATCTACTATAGCTGATCACCCAAAGCAGGTGGCTTACTAAAATTCTAATCAAAGAAAACACAATGAAAACGTCCATCTAATGCCATTATCTGCCACAACTTTGAGTGTTAGCTGTTCAAATCAGGGCCACTGTTCACATGTTGGTTTTCTTGACCGTTTTGTTAGTGGGAAAACCACAACAGATTTTTGAGATGGCAAAGGCAATGTAAAAACTTGGTTAATGTAACATGAACTTATCTCATGTTAGCAAAAATTATTCTACAGGAATTTGAGGAAAACTATGCATTCTGAAATTTGAAGCAAATATTTTAATATAAGGAAGAAAAAAGCTGTTATGAAAAAAATCTTTAAAAAAATTCACAACATCTTTAAATATGACAATTTTTATAAAAAAGCAATATGAAAAAACAAAATTAACAAGTGCATCAGATTTTTTTCTTTTATATTGTTGTCATCATTATTTGTAAGTGTTGTATTGCAGTCAATATGCATTTGAAAGTGAAATATATATCAGATGCAAATATTAATAATATAGGGACAGCATAAACGATCTATGTCTATACCTTGGCCTTTAATGATTGTCACATTCCAATCTTATGTCATGTGGCTTTTATTCAGTGGCACGAACCATGAAAGTTTTTCCGGAATTTGGAGTTTATACTACACATTTTTCAACGATGAATAAATTAAGTAGATATAGTTGAACAATATCTATGGCGATTTTAATAGTTTGTTGCATTAATATAACATAAGCGGTAAACTTCACGTTGAAGGCACGAACCATGGCATAATCACGATATCGTACACGAGCATAAACCGCATTTTTCTCTTCAGAGGTATGGGGAAATGACCATCTTTGGTTAAACGTGCAAAAATTTGCAAATTTCTGCTGTCTATTAGAAGAAAAAAAAGTCCCAACAGAAAATGGAATGTGATAACAAGTTTGAATTTAATTTGGTAATAATGTCACCCTATTGTCGATAACTGACAATAAGATTGCACCGATAACTGCAGTGTGGCAGGCAGTATCAGTAAATGATACTGATATGCCAAATGATCGTCTCAATGATTATGTAGCGCAAGATTATACACTTGTATCATTTGACGTATTAAATCCTAAGGGCAAAACTGTGTACAGATATTAAGTGACCGCCAATCATCTTCAGTCTGTAAACCAGCAAAATACAACACAACATGGATTGTACTTACCAACATGATAACTCCATGACCTTGGTTCACTATAGTTATCTCCAGGGCTGTATGATCAGTTGCTGCACAGGTATTGGTATTACTTGCAATGAAATTTCCCAAATCAACAAGCAAAAAAACGTGTCTTCAAATTCAATAATGGAGCCCGTTTGAAAGTGAGGCTGTCGCGTAAACAAGGGAAATAACCGCCGTTACTATCTCGATACTGATGGTATCAGTCGCAGAAAACTACATTTCATCGTGTGTAATTTTCTTTTCATTTTTTTAAAACCCAGATTTGTGCTAATAATCCTTTTATAGAATGCAGGTAGGATGAAATGGGTGTCCCTTGCTCTCTCACTCAAAGAAAACAATAATTAAATCCAGGATATATACATTAAAGTTTATATTTAATATAACAAGAACTGCCAGTTGTGTTACTTTTTCTGACAGCAGTAACAACAGGGCCAGGTATAACACGTATCATAATAAGAAGGAAAATAAAGATTCAAAAGAATGAAATTTTATAAATAATGATGATTTTTTTTCTTTGGGATTAAAAGAAAATCATTATTTAATCATTGATATTGTACGGAGATTTACTATACAGGAAATAAAATCAAACACATTTACTTTTCTGTAATTTATGAATAATGATTGAGTTTATTATTTTATTATTATTATTATTATTATTATTAAAAGTTTTTAAATTTATCACAATCAAAAAATGTAGCATAGATCTGGTAATAATATCAAGTATTTAACAAAATTGAACTACTGGAAATTAAAAGATAATCTTCATATTTCATTTAAGGTATTTAGAATATGAGTACAAATTTATACTTTGCAAAAATTATGTGATATATATTTACCAAACTCGGTTTCTTCTGTGCTCTGGTTAGCTTATTCATGTTGCATTTATTACTTAGCAACACTTCTGCTGTTTAAATGTATTTTTTTAACAACTTTTTTTACAAACCTAAATGCCTTGTTGACAGATAGGGGTTGACAGAGTTTGAAACACTCTAGAAGAGAATAGTAAGAAAAAAGTCCTGCATGCAAGAAATTCCAGTTTGTATTTTTATAGTGCACTTTGCAAATTTAAAATGATCACCACTGTCACAAAATTCTATAATTACTGCAGATATTAAATTTTGCTTAACAAATTCAAAGTATATATTCATGGTTAGGTCTCTGCAAATGGAAAACCATATAATAAAGCCCTTATTTTTAGTTATCTCTGGTAAAAGTTCTTTATTATGAACTTGCACAGAAATCCTCCTCCTGTGAATTCTAAGTCCAAAATAACGGCCTTCTGCAAATTTCAAAGTCCAGTTCACCTTAATTCTAAACCCAAATTTCCGCCTTGAACAAATTTCAAAAGAAAAAAATGACGTGTGAGAACATGACTCTCAGTGTTTTCCTCCATACCCAGGTGGAAAAATGTAGAATTACATCTCAGATGAGAGGCATAAGTCAGACTGAAATCTTACTGAAATCATGTCTCCTTCTCAATTCAGCCTGGAATATTTCCATTCCAGGTGGGGTCACAATGATGGGTGGTTTCCGCCTCTCCATTTCATATGGGCAT
Organism: Margaritifera margaritifera; assembly: GCA_029931535.1. Classification (NCBI taxonomy): domain Eukaryota; kingdom Metazoa; phylum Mollusca; class Bivalvia; order Unionida; family Margaritiferidae; genus Margaritifera; species Margaritifera margaritifera. The sequence goes on along the minus strand of JAQPZY010000917.1, from coordinate 303,990 downwards.
GCCAATCATCCATGCTATTTTTTCAGACTCAGTTGTATATTTATAATTATTATTCTTGTAACTAATGTGAAAAATAAACAGTGCCATGCAATTTTTCAGAAAAATGTGTACACTAATAGCATGATAATTTATTATCCTTCTATACCAGTACTTTTAATTATCATTCCTGTAACTTACACACAAAGGCAAATTTCAAGAAAAATTACATATGTCCCTTTAAGCATTGAAGACTTTACTTTAGATTCAGTTGTTAGAAAATATAGTTTTACAATCGTCCCATGTGGTTACAGGGTGTTAGAACTGGGACCACTGTGTTACACTAACATGATTGTATGAAGTGATTAAAAGTATTAAAAGTGTATGAATGCTTAGAATTTCTCTAACTTTGGGATTCCAGCATGTGTGAGGTTTTGGTTCTATATCTCATATTTTTATCTCCATGTAAATGATATGTGAAACCAAAATCTGTGTTCCTGTTTGGCACCATATTGCCTGAACTGAGATGGTGCACTGTAAAACCCATGCCAATCAATCAACAATAATTCATAGTCATTTTTTAATTCAAATTGTAGATTGTTAGTTGTTTTGGAAATGACAAACATTATTTATTTTAATAAACTGTAAAAAAAAGTTCTGATTAAATATACAGAAATCTCTAAGTGCACAGTTAAAATAATATACAAAAAACGAAGTCCATGTCCTAGCTAATAATTTTCTAAGTCTACATTTCTGAGCTATGTCCGAGCTAAAAAATTACCAAGTTCGAATTTCCTAGGTTTTTCCGAGCCAAAAATAAACTAAGTTCTTATGTCCAAGGCTTTGTCCAAGGTATTTCCTAGTTTTTTTTTAAATGTACGAGATAATGTCCAAGAGTTGCTTATAAAACCTTGGACAAAATATCAGTATTGTCCGAGGTTTCCCAGGTTTTCCTAGGAAAACCTTGGAAAACCCTCGGACGTCCAAGGTTTTTTGGTCAAAATTCCAAGTTACCCTCGGAAAATGTACAGCCGGGTGATGCCCCTGTTGCTAATAACTCTGGTTGATAATAGACTGCATCAGTATCTTTTGTTTCATTCAGGAGAGGTAGTGTTATAGCAGATGCCAAAGTCTCAGTGAACCAGTCTGGGAATATAAGTACCATTCAAGCTGCACTTCAGCAGTCAGTGTCTTCAGGATATATTGGACTCGGTGGAACCACAATAGCAGTTGATTCCATGTATTTCATAGTTAACATAGGAGGTATGTGGGTGACAGATAATTTCTATTACAAGATGATACCATTTAAGAAACCGAGTTAAAAATCGATGATATGGTGTTAATGCCAGATTAAATGTCCTAGCTGATCTGTCATTCAGACTTCAGAGCTCCTTTGCAGTTTAAGCAAGAAATATAAACAGGCAGATACAAATTTTAATAATATGCCATAACTTTGTAAATAAAATTGTAGCTACATTTGCAAAAGGTATTCAAAAGTGAAATGTTTTAATTGCTTTCAATAAAGTTTGTATACAGCAGGAGCATTCCATCATTATGCCCAATTGCCCATCACAGGATCTTGTTAGCACAATTATGCAAAAACTAGTTTTGGTATATGCATTTTGCAAACACAAATCTATTTTTTTTCATCATATGTACATTTCAGATGGATACTCCATAGTGGATGATATTATTAACATCACCGATGCAGGTGGTATTTATAATGGAAGTAGAGTAAATATTACATGTATGATGACAGTAGTTGGAACTGTGCAGCCAACCTTCACCTGGAAATACAACGGGAGTGTCATGAGTCCTGTAAATGGCTCTCGGATAAGCATCTCAATTATAGTTGACTCTGACACACCACAGAGAATACTTAACACTGTATCATTTCGTCCAATACAATCTTCGGATTCAGGTATGAAAACCAAGAATTGTATTTACCTGTATATAATGCACACCCAACTATTAACATTATATACCTGGACCTGCTGCCACATAATTATCCACAAGATGCAGTGGGACATCTTGATTTGGTTATTTCTGTTCATCCTGATAAGATTTAGTAAGATTATGCAAAAAAACTCAACAGAGAGAAATGAAATTTACTAGCATATTTGTATAAATATATGTAGATGGCCTGATTTGGTTTTCAAGTAGTTTAAAAAAAATTTTAACACATTTTTTTACTTTTGGGACTTGTACTTTTTTTTTAAACCTTGTTGGCATAATTACCGTATATACTCGCATATAACCCAATACCAACTGCAAACTGCATAGACCCAGATTTACTGTCGCATAATGCATCAGCAGATCTGGGTCTATGCAGTTTGTACGCACTAATCAGTAGAACAAAGAATATAGACCCTGATCTGCCGGTGCGCAATGGCAGATCAGGGTCTATGTTGTTTGCATTTGGACCTGGTTTATATGCAAGTATATATGGTAGCAAATATGCTTTGATGTAGACAAATGAAAATTTTGTAGGCATGTTTGTATGGATGAGTAGACAACCTGATTAGATCATCATGCTACTATAGCAATTTTTCAACTTTTCCTACACTTTTGAACTTTTTGGACTTAAACTTTTTGCACAGCAGTGGGGGACATACTTGGTTACCAACACAAATCTAGTTCTTTTTGTGATCTCCAATTAACAGTGTAGAATCCAATCTTTAAGCACATTATGCAGTCGTACAACTGAGTCTTAACTGTTGTTATTCAGTGTATGTTATACCAGGGCAAAATAGGGAAGAACATTTTTGAATTTCAACATATTAATCTAATTTTGGATTATCCCTTCTTCCTTGATACATAAAAAACTTTGTCATTACAGAGCAATTTTATCAATACAGATTGTCACTGCTGTATGCTCTTTTCTTACTTATCTGTTAAAGGGTACATTTTGTAATTTTCAGCAAACTCGCTGAAAAGTTTTAACAAAGTTTTCTATGTATAAAGGTAAATTTATTTGTATTTTTTCAATGTAAATCTTTAACAAAATGTCACTACTTTTTGTACAGAAGCAGAAAAAAAGTGTGAAATATGAAATCTTGTATGCTGTCATTGAGAAATATAAAAGTACTTTTCTGTTCTTATGAATCCTTTTAAAAATAATGCTCAAGTCTCAGTAAATCAAGAAACTCACTTAGCATGGAGTGTCATGTGTTGACTTTTACGATATATGAAAGTTATTGTTCTACCCCCACCTCTATAGAGGTAGGGATATATAGTAATTATCATGTTCATCTGACTGTTCTTCCATATGGCAGACAATCTTGACAGCACTAGTCCTGCAGTTACAGTGTATGACACAATCTCATTAGTGCAGCTAGTCCTGCAGTTTTAGCATCACCATGAAGCTTTGTAAATGTTATGGTCATCACTTGAAGATACGCATATCAAAAAATCACTTTGCTCATGCAATATTTGTTAGAGTTATTGCCCTTTTTGTTATGTAGTAGTGTATGACACAATTTTTGTTAGCCAAACTGGTTCTGCATTAGTTGATGGATTGCCATGAAACTTGGTAAATATTATGTTGATCACCTGAAGATGAGTATTTTAACAAATCAATCTACTCCGACAAATGTTGTTAGGTATTGGCCATTTTTGTTGTTTAGAATAACACACAGTGTATGGCACATCCTTGTTACTACAACTAATCCCACAGTTGTTATGGATTGCCATGAAACTTGGTGAATATTATGGTTATCACCTGAAGGTGCACATATCAACAGATCACTTTGTTCATGCAGTTATTGTAGGAGTTATTGCTCTTTTTGACTTGCAGTTAAATGCAGTGTATTCCAGATCTTTTGAATGCAGCTAGTCTCACAGAAATAAGTGGATTGCCATGAAACTTGGCAGATATTATGGTCATCACCTGCAGATGCACATGTTATCAAATCACTTTGTTCCTCCAGTTTTTGTAAGAGTTATTGCCCTTTTTGACTTGCATTTGAATAAACTGTATGGCAGAATCTTTTGAATGCAGCTAGTTTCACATATGTCTCAGTGGATCACCATGAAACTTTGTGAATTACATGGTCATCATCTCAAGATGTGCATAGCAACAAAACACTGTGCTCCAGCAATTTTTGTTGGAGTTCTTTTGACTTGTAGCCTGATGTAGTGTAGGACAAAATCTTGTGAACTCAGCTTTTCTGACAGTTTTCAGTGAATTGCTGTGAAACTTTGTACTTGTTTTGGTCATCATTTGAAGATATGCATTTTTTTAAAAATCACTTTGATTTCACAATTTCTTTTAGAGTTACTGCCCATTATATCCTGTAGCTGTATTTAGTGTAAAACAGAATCTTGTGGGTTTTTTAATGGATTGCTGTGAAACTTGGTACATATTATAGTCATCAGCAGATATGCATGTTGACTAATCATTTTACACATTTTTCAGAAGATTTATGAGCTTTTTGTTACTTTAGACTCATCTCCATCATGGAGTAGAAATAGTATGCAGGGGAGGTGGAAGTATATTTACATGTGCTAATTGCTCACCATTTCTTTAGTTTAATAATGCTTTATTTCCATCCTATAAAAGGTATTTATGAATGTGTTGTTATGGATCAGTTCTTGCGACCATCAGTGATGAATAAAACTGTCTATGCATTGAGTCAACCTGTGGTATCGATACAGCCAGTGACACAGACAGTAGATCGTGGGTCCACAGTCAACATTACTTGTCAGGTCCAAAACAGTTTGCCAATAACTCAGATGGTTTGGTACAGAAATGGAATCAAAATCAATTCAACAAGCCAGCTTTCAGGTTAATAATACAATTTGCATGTTATATGATCTTTACCTTTTTTGTCTGCATTCTGCTGACTTACCTTACTAACTACCCATCTATCTATTTGACTGTCTTTCTGTCTGTTTATTGTTTGCTACTGAATGGCAAAACTTAAATATCACTTTTTGAAGAGTGTCATCAATGTATTTTACTGGTGCTGTATTGAAGTTTTTGAAAGTCATATATTTTTTCATCAGTTCTATATTTATCAGAACATTTTGGATAATAATATTATTGTACTGTATGTCTGAATTTTATATCTGATATGTTAGGAGTTCTGACTTGCCTGCATAAGCAGAAGGCTGATCTCATTATTGTTAACAATGTAAAGGTGCTGTGTTGCTGTTTTTTGAAGTCACATATCTCCTACATCATCTGCTGTAATCAACCAACACTTTCGGATAGTATATATTAACTGAACTACATATTTTAAAGGATTCATGAAGTCATGAAGCTTGAAAACTGATTACTTACTGCATGAATTGTCATAGTGTACTGAAGACTTCATGCATAGTATGTAACTGATTTTCATTCTTCATGACTTCTTGAATTCTGTACATATGAGGTTCAATGTTTATAATTACAAATATTTATAAAAACAATAAAATATTTCCAGAAATAAATAACAGAACTACACAAGAAGGGTGCATGTATACATAAGTAGTAAGCAGAAGCTCAGAAGATACCCCACCTCTGTGATAAGGGTCAATGCTGAATCACCCTTTGAAAGCAAGTCATAATTACCTAATTTTAGTTCTCCATACATATTGATCTCAAGATCAACCCACATTGCAATTTTGGTGCCAACAAGTAGGTTACAGTCAGTCACTTTTGGTGTGTGACACATCAGCATTTCAAGATGCACTCACACTGCAAGTTTGGTCCCCATGGATATATAAGACTAAGAGTTATAGCCCTGACAGTGAGGACAGATGAACGGATGTACCGTATATACTCGTCTATAAGTTGATACCAACTGCCAACCATATAGACCCAGATCTGCCATTGCATGATGTGCCAGCAGATCTGAGTCTATGCAGTTTGTAAGGACTAATCAGCAGAACAAACAACATAGACCCTGATCGGCCAGTGCATTATGCGATGGCAGATCAGTGTCTATGTTGTTTGCATTTTGGACCCGGGTTATATGCGAGTATATATGGTAAGCTATGGAAAAAGTTATTTCTATATATATCATCCACTTCGCAAAGTGAGCATAAATATCGTACTTATTAAGTGTTAGCATGCATCTATTGCATTAAATAGTTGTGAGCTAGCTAGCTAGATGGACAAATGTTCTGGCAACTGTGGTGCCTGGTTTGTGAATGGCATTATGACGCTGTGGCCTTCTGCTTAACCAGGTAAGACAGGAACTCCTAGAATATCAGAGTACACACTTGAAAAAATAGTTACAAATTGTTACCAAGCCTTTGTAACAAGCATATGGATTGGGTCAAATCACATCATATGTTGCAGAAAACTAGAAGTTTTGATAGAATAGAAGGAAACTATCAATCCTAGTCACATTTTTACTATGAATGCAGAGTATATATCCCATATGCTGCTGTGTGTCCGCAGTTCTGATTTGCATCAACTGTATGATTGGTCAACACTCTCACCCTGATTTTTCATTCTATCACCGGGCTGAGGGTATAATGTGGTTGTTTGTCTGTATCTGTCAATCCAGTCCATCTGTCTGTTTGTCATTTATGATTTGGTCTGCCTTGTATTTTGGTCTATAATGCATTTGACATATATTTCATATATCGTAATTCACAGGTGTTTGCTTTCACAGAGTGGAAAAACATATACAGTGCTCACTCTGTACAAGTTACCCATAAGTGAGGGAACCTTATACTGAGGGATGTTCTAACAAGGTTGTCTTGATATTACATTAAAGCACAAGCATATCATTTAATGATGTGAAATCAAATTAGAATTGGTTTTCACGAGCCAAGAATTATACAGGGGGGATATATACTGATGGGCTTTATAATGAGGGACCACTGTACATGTAAATTACTTAACAGAAAAGGCCAAAGACTAGATCATTTGGGACTATTAAAAAATACAAAGATCTTGACACGGTGTTTTTTATGTAGGAAAAAAAAAACTGAATAGGAATCTTGCTTTTGTTATATAGATTTAAAAAATTGACTTGAAGACAGTATATGGGAAAATTAACCTGTTACCATAGAATATATAGCCATGCCAACTCATTACCATAGCATGTTATATATATTTTATTTGACAGTTTCCTCACTTAAAAAATTGCATATAGTGAGAGTACCGGTAATCATGGTGTAGGTGAAGGGACCTGATTTGTTCCAAGAAGCTGTCAGTTGATTTTAATTGCATAATGTCTCAACTCCTTCCCAGCAGTACCATAATGATGATAAGTCTTGGGACAGGACAAAATAATAATTATTTTTCGTGTCCAAAAGACTTATATGCATGTAAAAAATATAACATCTTCAGTGTCCCAACACTTATAGACACAAAAATGTCAAGACAAAAATTGGCAAGATCGCCATATGTCACACAGCAGTGACCAGCTCTTGTTCAATTACCATGTCAATAAACTGTTATAAACTACTATGATTGTTTTTATGTTATTTATTTTGCATGTGCATATTTTCTGATTTCTCCAACATGAAATAAAATAAAGGTAAATAAAGACTTTATTATTTTCATGTTTTGCATCACTTTTATCTTTGTTTATTCCCTAAAAATATTAGATGCAGATTTTGCTTTATTCATTCTTTTTCACCAGATCTTATTCTTCCATGTCATATTTTAGCTATATGTCCATTGCTGTTTTATTTACATTGATTCACGCGTGCAACATTTACCGTTTTTCAGTGATATAAGCGACTCTACAAAGTGATGTAATCTATATGAAAAGAAAAGGCACATAACCAGCATATATTCACATAACTGTCATATATTCATTAAAGAATTATTATTATAGGCTAGAATTCTGAATATAGACTGATTAGATCATCATCGATCCATATTAGTTTTGTGTTTTCACTCCACTTTTTGGCAGCTCCTTTTGATTATAATTTTGGAGACACAAATTTGAGGTCTTAAAGACCAAAAAGAATTGAAATTCTTTACATGATAAACTCCATAGTATGATTCTTATCTTCACTTACTGTTGTACATTCGAATAACCCATTTATGTGGAGCTGAAAGGGCAAATGATATCCCTTTAACATTAACACAAAGCATTGGTGAACTCAGTATCTCTACCCTATTTTTATAAACCATATATTGCAGGCACATAATATATCATTGGTAAAGTTTGTAATGTCTCTAATACACCATTCAGAATAGAAACTTAAAATCTTGGGTTTTGGGGGTGGTCTGTAGAGGGTCTGTAGGTGGTCTGTAGAGGGTCTGTAGGTGGTCTGTAGAGGGTCTGTAGGTGGTCTGTAGAGGGTCTGTAGGTGGTCTGTTTAGGGTCTGTAGGTGGTCTGTAGAGGGTCTGTAGGTGGTCTGTAGAGGGTCTGTAGGTGGTCTGTAGAGGGTCTGTAGGTGGTCTGTAGAGGGTCTGTAGGTGGTCTGTAGAGGGTCTGTAGGTGGTCTGTAGAGGGTCTGTAGGTGGTCTGTAGAGGGTCTGTAGGTGGTCTGTAGAGGGTCTGTAGGTGGTCTGTAGAGGGTCTGTAGGTGGTCTGTAGAGGGTCTGTAGGTGGTCTGTAGAGGTGCACTATGGCTTTAGAATTTTGATTCATCCCCTGGGTTTGGGGCTGTAAGGGTTAGGGATGTATTTCCATAATTTAAAATAACTCCCAAATTATCAAAATAATATCTCTGAACTGGTGTGTGATTTAACTGCTGTAGTTTTAAAAGCACAGATAGGGAGGTCAGATGAAACCCTTGGGTCATATCCTCTGGTCATTCAGTTGTAGCCCTGGATCATAATGTGGAAACTACACCTCTCGATAACTTGTGCACAATGGTGGTCCAAAAACATAGACCACAGTATAAGCGAGGGCACAAGTTGCCTCTGAAAAATTAAGGGGATGCCATCCTGGTTGGACATCGACAGTGAACAGACATGGGGAGGGGAAGTGGGGAGGGCCAGGCTGTTTCGTGGTTAAATACTAGTTTTATAATTGTGTGGAAATAATTGCCAGTAAATAGCTTTTTCTAATGAAGCTGTTTGCTTTCTGTATAAATTATCTTTATTTTCAAGATAACCAACGTCTGTAAGATCTTTATAAACATTACTCCTAGAGTGTCAACACACATGCATACCTGCGCAAACATCGTGTATTACATCACTGCTTTTTGTGTATGAATTTGATATATTTAAGTGTTATTGTTCATTCACAGCAAAACAAGATTACTTTTTTCAAAAACTAGGTAAATTTATTTTGTGAAACAACAACTTTCAATGTCGAAACTTGAATTTTTTTATTATTCTAAATGAACAATAAAATATTGATGCCATGATTTCATTGCAAGTAATAGTGAAATTTCTGCTTATCTGTGAGCAAACCTCTGAGTGCCAATTTGGGAAGTTTAAGTTCACTGCAAACTTTGGAACTCACTTCTCCATAATGAACCGTATCTGTGAAATGGAGCTTTTCATGTACAGAGTACTCCTTTCGCCTGGTTCCCTTGCTATCTTTGATCACATGTGTGAATTAGTGGGATAACCCACAGAATAAGGTTGGATACTTGAATTTTGTTGCTTAAATAATATTTATAATGGGGTTTAATTGGTTAGTTGAAATGAGTTGACTTGACACATGACCAGGCCACTAGGTTTTAACATGGGTAGGATTTGCATGCCTTTTAACTTTTTTTTTTTTTTCTGCCTTCTTTATTTGATTTGATACAAAAGGTATAAGTAACATGATAATACAAGGCAGGTCTACTTTTAACTGATTGAAACAATACAATAAATACTTCCGCAAGTCGGAGATCAAAAGACAGTCAGCACTTAATTAGGTTCTCACAGAAATGCTTGAGGACATGGCTGTGATGGTTGATTGACACTTTTCAGATTTTCACTTTTCCTATTTGAATACAAGAGGGCATATTGCATTTATGATGATTACACTGAAACCAAATTAAAAGATAGAATTAAACAGAAATTTCACTTGACAAAACTTATTTAACTGGTATTTATCTCTTAAAGTGTTGCCACCAGTAGGCATTACTGACGTTTTCATGTATTGAAATTTCATAGAATATTGATATTTACTATGTACTGAGATTTGTATTTTTTTTTGTAAAGAAAATGTAACAAAATATATGACTTCTTATTAAAAGTTGAAAATTTCATGATGTTGATTAAAATTTCTGGGCACTAACCACTGTTTTCGATGATACATATCAGAGTTGCATTTACCATTATAGACCTACCAACCCTTACGATTTGATCATAAATCTTACAGAAATGACCCTTAAAATATGGACTTACAGAATGTTAGCAACAATTTCGGAAATACGATTGTTGCAGTAAAATCCCGCTATTGGCTTATATGTGTTTGATTCGTATCCAATTTTCATATTAGATTCAATGGGGTTGGTCAGGGAACCAGACTAACTTTGCATAAGTACCTCAGATGCTTTAAACTGCACATATTTTTTCATGAAAAACATCTGCCTGATCTAGCTGTTGCATATAGAATTTTCTAAAAATGGCATCCAACAAACGATACATGTTAAAGACAAATGGGACAATAAACCTCTTAAAAAGTTTAAATAGTCAGGACAAAAGAATAAAAATGAATGTTCAGATTCTTGGGGAAAAAAGCAGGAAGGGCAACAATTACGTTTATTGGACATCATGTGTTGATTTGAGTATGTCTCGTGGCAGGAGAGATGATTGCTATTGCCAAGTGAAATTAGAAAAAAACAAAGCCAAAAGTATTACATCAAGTTGAGAGATAGCAAGAAGCCATTGAGCTCCATCAGGTTTGGAACTGCAGTTTGTGAAACTGCACTGGAGGTAATTAAGGTCTAAGTGTACTTTACAAACTTTTTAGTTGAACATAATGTTTACCATCGCTGCATCAGTCTCCAATCACACATCTGGACTTTTTTAATTCCAACTTGACAATAGCAGTACATGGTATTTTGTTACATCTTATTGAAAGTTGGTCTAACTTAAGGAAAAATATTGACAGCCTTACTGAGAAGGTCTTTTTAGGGTTTGCAGGTCTGCAATTTTGATTGTGATTTTCTTCACGTTCATCAAAGTTCATCAAATAGGGACCAACTCTTTTGGTATTTTCTGAATGAAAATTGGATCCATGCCTGACCTCGTGCAGAGCTAAGCAAATTTTTTTTTCATCCACTTGTCCAGGACAAGTGGTTTCAGAAAATTAACTTGTCCCACCTACCTTTTCACTTGTCCCAGATTTAAATCACTTGTCAAGATTTGATGAGATGTTTGGACTTTAATCCACAGAAAGAACAAATGAAATAATGTACCACATATTTATTTCTCAAAAGAATTTAGTTTTTCAAAAAGATGAGTTGATACTATACATTTTGTTACATGAGAGGTTTCCAGTGTTTCCGTTGCCCAGATATCTTATATGCACTATTTCTTGCTCCAATACAGTAGCATCAGTACATGTACTTCCATCAGCAAGAATGGAAAGGAATTTACTGGAATTCAGACTTTCCCTAACTGCACGGGCCTTGTGAGGTCCAAAACTGTCATGAGACTTGATTTGTTTAATACTGAATTTGTCAGTTCCATTGACAAATACACTGGTTGAATTTCCAACCCCTGTCAGTTTGGGATATTGTTTGCAATAAATATAACTGCAAAACATTTTTGCTTCTGAGTCAATGAATTCAAGCTATGAATACCTATGAACCCAATGTTGCTGAAAATTTCTCAGTCTCATAGTAGTATCATATTTGACATTTTTGTTACCACAGAGTCTGGCTTATATCTCTTTGGAGAAATAGTTACCTTACACTCAATAGCAGTCTTACATTTTACCCCACCACTTTCAAATTAATTTTCCTTCTCCAACTCATCCTTATTAACTTCTTTGAAAAATTAAATTTAGTACACTCATTTTATCCACATTATAAATATCACCTTGCTTGACAACTACTTCTAAAGTGATCATAACATACATTTTGTCCTTTAAATATGAACAGACAGCTCCTTAATTAGCGTAATTGTTTCGCTTCAAACGCGGTATCGGACATGGAAGTTAGTCCTCTGTATAATCAATTAAAAGTAAAAGAATCATCACTGCCATTTAATCAGTTCATAAAGGGAATTGACACTAATGTTGGTAAAGTGCCTTTCATTAATTTCATTGGATTGATTCACTGGATTAAAATCATAGGGTGAGTCGTTCGTGAGGATCTGGTTTAAGTAAACACAATACAAGGAAGCCATTTAAAACACTGCTAATTAATCATACTGGCTTTGTTTTGTCTCACATGTTTTGATTGGAAAAAATTTAGTTGCTTGGCCCAATATGCAGTCAAGCGGTAATATAACATGCACACAAGCAAGAGTTATCAATGACCACTGGTAGGTGTGATACTGGAAGTAAATAAATACATGGAGAGGGGTAGAAGCAAGCAATTCAATATGCCCAGAGGGCATGAATGGCCAGATAAAGGTAGATAAAGTGATTATGGCATGAAAATAGGTACTTGTCTGGCTTTTTTAAAAAATAGGCAGAAAGCACTTGTCCTGGGCTAGTGACTTGCAAAATTTTACTTGCCTGACTTCAAAAATGAATAGTCCGGGACATCGGGCTATGGGATTTGTTCAGCTCTGCCAAGTTATATGCAGGTTCGTGAGTTATCAAGGGAGAGGTGTATTGAGATCGCCCACCCTATGTTTTTAAACACTAATGAAGGCAAATTCAGATAATCAACTAAGATTGGTTCCTGGGTCTGTTTTTATAACCATGAACTTGACCTTAGGGTGCATACATTTAGGGGTGTGTGAGATAAAGCACAGGAGCATATGGGGATATGTGTTTTCCAAACACTCTATTTACTTAGTACGCTGAAGTCATAAATTTAATAATTTTATTACCAACATGTATTTCAATAAAGTGAAATAAACTTGCCTTTTATTTTTCAGAGGAAACATTGTCCATAGCTGGTAATACAACATACATACTAACACGCAGAAATATAAATGATTCAACTGTATATGAATGTAGAGGGGAAAATGCTGCAGGACCAGGAGAAATGAGGCAAGCCAATATATCTGTAATAATACCTGGGTCAGGTGTGACTTGTGACAAAGAAACCGACAAGAGGGGAACAGTATGGTTAATAACACTGGTAGAAGCTTATGATATCAAGCCATGCCCATCAGGACTGTCAGGTACTGTAAAATTATAATGCCATGTTAATCTTTATTTAATACATCATATTATAATTTCTTGAGTTTTGATTGGCTAACTACAGGGATTTATTTTCGGACAATACACATTTCCTCTTGATCATGGGATACAATATATACTCTCTTATAAGTCAAGTCCAACTGCTAACAACAGATACCCTGATCTGCTGTCACATAATGTGATGACAGATCAGGTCTGTGTTGTTTTTGTTCTATTGATTATTCCTATAGTAAAGGTAATATAGGTCATGTATGCGATTAGTACCAACTATTTCAGTAATGGGTGTCGCTTTTTAGAATTTGATTACACATACCTTTTAAAGGTGATTATTCACTTCATTTGGATCCTCATACATCCATATTCCTTTGGAAGTTCATTATTTACATGCCTTAAGAAATACATTTGGCAAAATTTATTGTTTAAATATGTGGACATTTTTTGATGGATTGAATGTTGTGCGTTGTGATGTCACAATGAAAGCTATGCAAGTTGAGAAAAAAAATGTGTACTACCCTATATTGTGACAATTACACCCAAGTGCTCTTTTCTTGACCCAGTTTAGTACCTGGCCACCATTGTAAAAGTCCATAGCGATCAATAATTATCATCTGAAAGTTTCTTGACAGTTAAGGTGCAGAGCATTCAATAATTGGGATTGAATAGACTTTGGTTAAACTTTATTAGTTTAAATTTTAGAACAACAATTAATATTTAATTTAAGATGAGTAAATGCGCCTACATGACCACATTAACATACACTTTAACAAACTGCATAGACCCAGATCTGCACATTATGTGGTGGCAGATTTGGGTCTGTGCAGTTTGCAGTTGGACTCAACTTACAAGCGAGTATGCATGGTACTATACCTTGCATTGGTCATTACATTTGTTCCTGTGGGTACAATTGCCCTGCGCTGATGTTATATGATGTCATGTGATGTACTAAATGTAATGCATGTATTCGCCGTTGGAAACTGTTTTCCTACAGTGTTTTCTGGTGGGAAATGGCAATGATAAAATAATTGCATGCACTCAGCTAGGAACATCATAGACCCAGATCTGCAGTTGCATGATGTGGTAACAGATTAAGGTCTATACTACTGTTTATTCTACTTGTAATTTAATGCAAACCGTGCAGACCATAATCTGCTGGAACATTATGTGATGACAGATCAAGGTATACACTACTTTTTTTTCTGTTTGTAATTTAATGCAAACATTGCAGACCATGATCTGTTTGAACATTATTTGATGACAGATCAAGTTCTACACTACTGTTTTTTGTTCTATTGGCCATAAACCAGGAGAATGTATGGGATGGTTTATTGTCTGTCCATCCAGCAGCACAAGTTTGTTAATTGCTACTCCTAAGCTGCTTGGAGGATTGCCATGAAACTTTACACACATCCGATGGTCAAGTTTGGTTCTTAATGAAAATGATGGATGGTTTGGGTCTAATCTAACCTCTTCAAAAAATCATGCAATTGACACAGACTATTCTGTCTGCAACACATCAGTGTACATTTTAGACAATTACCGATATTCTTGCTGTGCCTGAATTAAAGTCAGTTGAAGGGACCTTTTGGTAAGATGTACATAATATTTTTGGATCAAATCCTATGTTTGACAACTTGTAAATCCATGTAGAATAACACAACCCTGCCCCCTGTCACCATTTAGAATTTATCTGGTAGTTCCGTCAGATCCAGCAACCAATCAGGTGCGACTTTCACTCATTCACTCATTTGAAAGTTTTGGTTACTTTGGTCATGTGACTCAACTTGACATATATTATCTGCCATTTTTTGTTTGTTTTGTCTGATCATGCTTTAAATGAACTGAATGAGAAATCCACTAAAGTGGGTAATTTAAAATATTTTTACCTGTTAGATATACCGGTAGATACTTGCTTCCAAAGTGCATGTGATAGTCACATAACAAAACCACAATTGCTCAAGTTGAGTCACATGACCAGAGCAACTGAAACTTTAAATAACGACTATGAGAATTAAAAAATCGCTATGGGGACAGATTTATTGGTTTGTATGTAGATGTGCCTTTTAAAGGTTTCATTTTTTCAGGTCCAATTTTGACCAACTTACTGCCCTTTTAACATCAATTGTACACTACAGCAGATCATTGTACCTAGCATAGATGAGGAACCATTCAATATATTCGGATACAATTTTGTGTGTAAATTGTCTCATAGAACTGGATGTTTATTTTATTGGCTTGGTGTCATTTAGAAGAGTTGTAGCTCCTAATTACCTGTCCTTCTGACTTTGCTTTCTGCAGCATTACTTTACCAAGTATTATCATATTCTAAAGCTAGTGGACTTCAGGTTTCAAGGTCATCATTTTGAGGATTTATGGTCCCTGAATGATCATTCTCCTTTGTTTCTAAGACAAGTTCCTCTGTTTAAGGCCCTGTCAAGCAAATTGTAGTTAGTGATGCATCGATCACTAAAAGCTCTAGTTACTGCTATTTTCTTCTAAGATGACAAAATAAGTAAACTTTTATATCAAATAATTTATTTATTCCTATTCAATATAACTTTATTTTATTAATATGCTGGTATTAAAATTTCACATAAGTCTATTGATACTAAAATATTGTGATTTATAATTTTCATGTTTCTCTTCTGATGCTTCTCTTAAGTATGTGTGAAGATGAGAAATAAATTTTGAAGCATGATTTCCATGTGTTTTAGGTGAAGCTGTACGATACTGTTCACAAGGTGGAGTATGGAGAGATGCCTCCTATGGCAACTGCATTAATAACACATTGCTAGATCTGCAGACACAGGTATGAATAAGAAAACTGGTCATAGGTAACAATATCCATATTGTGTTGATAACACATTGCTAGATCTTCAGACACAGGTATGAATAAGAAAACTGGTCATAGGTAACAATATCCATATTGTGTTGATAACACATTGCTAGATATTTAGACACAGGTATCAAAAAGGAATATAGACCAGGGGTAACAATATCCATATTGTGTTAATAACACATTGCTAGATATTTAGACACAGGTATCAAAAAGGAATATAGACCAGGGGTAACAATATCCATATTGTGTTAATAACACATTGCTAGATCTGCAGACACAGTTATGAATAGGAAGATCATAGGCCAGGGGTAACAATATTGATATTGTATTAAGAACACATTGCTTGAACTGCAGGCACAGGTATAAAATAAAATGGACCAGGGGTAACAATATCCATATTGTATTAATAACACATTGTTAGAACTGCAGACACAGGTATTAAAAAGGAATATAGGTCAGGGGTAACAATATCCACATTGTATTAATAACACGTTGCTGGAACTGCAGAGTCTGACACAGGTATCAAATAGGAAATATGGACCAGGGGTAACAGTATCCATATTGTATTAATAACACATTGCTGGAACTGCAGAGTCTGACACAGGTATCAAATAGGAATATGGACCAAGGGTAACAGTATCCATATTGTATTAATAACACATTGCTAGATCTGCAGACACAGGTATGAATAGAAAGATACACCAGTGGTAACAATATCCATATTGCATTTAGTAACACATTGCTAGATCTGTTGACACCGGTAAGAATAGGAAGATGGGCCAGGGGTAGCAATATCCATGACTAACCTAGAGAGCAAATTGAAAACATTGCTGGATAAGTAAACTTGTATATAATTAGCTCAGTATTTATTCAGAGAAGAGAACAATAAAAGTAAAGCTGATCTTCAAAGATACGTGGATTTTTGGATGACCGAATGTACGGATAGGTAGATAGGTAGGTAGGTAGATAGATGGATACATACAGGCCTTTATAAACTGTGAATTCCTGCTTGTCCTGTGGCTTATGAAACTGAAATGTTACTATAATTTTGTGTCATAAAATCCAATTGTCCTTATCCACCATTTGTCAGCATCAGTGCAAGTGCATTTTTCAGGCTGTTTTTGTAGATAGATATATACATCAGGGTCTGCATCGGACCTCAAAAAGCTCAAAAATCCTAAAAGTTTATTTTGACCTTAGAAATCTAAAAAAAGCCTAAAAATACTGAAGGAAACCTAAATGAAAAAAAACCTAAAAATTTGAAAAAATGATGAACAGCTCTACCCTGACCCCACAAAAAATGCTTTTTTTACACAGAGTTTTTCGTTAGGCTAGCCTAGTGATCGAGAAAGCATGCAAATTATGCAAATTAATGACATCTGGTCATTTTATTCTATCATTCATTTCATAGTCCCATAATGGCATATCGTTGTCGGATCATCAACAGCATTAGCATTGCATTTGCTTCAATCTTTGCACAGTTCGAAGTCTGTTTGCTTCAACCTTTGTTTGGATTAAGATTCTTTTAACAGAAGTGTTTTAGGGTGCGTTGACAGAGTAAGGGGCCATTGTGTCATGGTCCCCTACAACACGTCCATTGTAGTGCATCTCCAATGTCAAGAAGCCTCACGTGCCCCTTCTCTTTATGTGGAGGTAGAATCTCCTTTGCTGGATGCCTTGGAAATGATAACCCTCTGTGCCAGTCACATTCCTTGTAAAGCGCCACATTCCAGGGAAGAAGAACGTATTAGTGGACAGTCTGTCCAGGTTGGGCAAAACAGTCATCACGGAACAGTCTCTTCACTGCTCCATAAAAGAGCCCCATGTTCACCATTGAGATAATCTTGTAACTGCTTTGTGTCTTGAACCTCAATTTTGTTTTTAAAACCTTGAAAAAAACTATAAAAAAAACCTCACATTTTAAAAGTTAATTTCACTTCTAACACTGATATATACACTGTAAGTAGGTCATAATGAAAGCAGATTTAATGACACCATCATAAAAAACAGTTCTTCGCTGATTTAGCAATAGCACATGCTTAAAACAAAGTAACTTTAACAGAGTTTCAGATCTTTCTAATGATTTCTTGCTCATAACATGAATTAAGTTGTCTTGGTTGGGATATTGATACAAATTGTAGACTCCTAATATTTTTAGATTAATTGTATTACAAATGTACTGCACCTTGTAATAATAAATAAATGAGAAACATTCTGATTATTTCAGACTGATAACATCAAAAATGGACTGGCTCCAAACACAGTACCAGACTCCCTGGAAAAACTAACAAGTGTGACAAACCCAAACACTGTGGAACTACAGAAATCGGAGGTTAAAGTTGTCAGCAATGTACTGGATAATGTTGTACAGATTTCTGCCAGCACCAGTAACATCACAAATAATGAATTAGAGGTATTCTAACCTTGACATACAATCTTACATTAACTTATGATTAATTTGCAGATTTTTTAATTTTTCGAAAATCTTTCCTATGAATTAATTTTTTTTGACTGAAATCTTAGGCAAGACCATGGCTGCAATTGATGTGGTTTCCATAGGTGTTTGCATAAAATTCCATTGCTACAATATGCACAGTGATGAAGATTAATGATAGCATTTATCTGGTAAAGAAGAACTCTGGTGCAATACATTTGAGCATATCAACATTATGATTGAGTGCTGTGCAATCTTACAGTTGAGTGCCAGGTTTTAGAACAATTTAGCACTGACCTCTGTAAAATTTAGACCCTTTTGAGTATTGATACTTATACACTGGGTAAAATGAGTGAGAAAAATACCATTGTGTGCAGTTTATTTTTATTCTGTTTAAGATAATTAATGTACAAAAGCAAAACCAACTTTCTCAACACAACTTCAGTGTCTGCATGGATATATAATTAATCACTATGATAGGTTTAAAGAAAGATCCTAGTTTACATTTGTCACTGTTTTCTATAACTGCTTGATGAATGTTGTGCAGGCTGAATCCATTCTTCAGTTCTTTCCAAGCACTGTTCTATTTCATCTTTGTGATAACTCATTTTCTTTAAAAGCTTTATCTGTAACTTTTCCATATGTACTCACTTATAAGTTGAATTCAATATAATGGTATTTTAATACATTGTTCAACTCTTTTTTTTATCATGCCACCAAAATATTTTAAAGAATATCAAGATGTTGAAATTGTGCTAAATGTAATAATTATATGCAAAATTGCTAATCACCCTAAAATGCCTGCATTAATATGAAATATCACTTGTATCAGTATTTTGTCACGAAATTGTAAGTGTATGGTTTGATGACTGGTGCTCAATTGTACTGCATCCATATGGTTCTTAAATGTTAGCAAAAGTGTGTCACAGTAACCTACTTTTTAGGCTCTGGTGACCAGTCATAAAACTTCATATACTTTAAGTACATTGATTCAGAAGTTAATTTTCCCAAATACTCACACCTTTAAAAAATGGGCCACCATTATCACCTTTCTTAATTCCATGACTGTTATAGGTCTTCAAATTGTGTAGCATTAGAATGGGCAAACATAGAATTTTGCAGAATTCTTATTACTATAAATGTATCAGAGCAAACCAATTGTAATTTAAAAAATTATTATATAGATGATGTTTTAGATTCTGACCAATTTTATTAATACCTTTAAGAAGCAGATCATGTGTATCACACTTGATGGGGGCTTATAATTTTAGCAGTAATATTAAGAAATATTAACTTTCATTATATTTTTTTTTTTTTTGTGGCAAGAATTTTCTCCAGATTGCTAGTAATGTAATTGATGAGAAAAATAGCCTCTCTTGGCAAGCATTAATTGATGACGACAAGGAAGGGGCATCCATAATACTTCGGAGTGTGGAGGAGTATAGCAGACTCAAATCAAAATTAATCAACTCAACTGGTGAATATGTGGCAAGATTTCCCAAGAAAAACCTAGGTAAGAATTTTCTGATATTTTATTGAATGAGTTTAATTGTATCAGAAATAAAGTAAACTGGGTTTTCTTTGCACAGTAACTGAGATGCCAACAGTTTTGCCAAATGCATACGATTGTGGCTAATCTTTCTGTTGTTATTTTGAGAATTTGAATTAAACCACAATATTGCTTAGAAAATTCATTGTTGGCATAAATACCCGAGGTAAATTGTCATTCGTTTTGCACCACCTGCTGCCTCTTGAGATACAGTAATAACCATACATATCTTTTGAGATATGCTGATAACCATACTAAATGTATTGATCAACAAAGTTTTATAGAGAACTAATTTGTTTTAGTTTCTAAAATTTGACCTATTTAACAGCTATTATTAGTGTCTACTGCATAATAATAGTTTGGGGATCAAGATCATGGTAAGCTCTTTCTACGCATTGTTCATAAGCAAAAAAAATCAAATTCAGCTTTCAAACATTTCTCATTTCTTTCCTACATATTGTTTATAATACCAAAATCAAATTCAATTTTCTAACACTGCTCATTTCTGTCAGATAGGTGCATTGTTATTATTGTAAGTAATAAAAAAAACTAAAAAGTTATAATGGTGTCAAAAAGTCTGCATAAATCCATATGCACAAATGCATTGAGGTCCAAGAAAAATAGATAGTGATAATGTACATACCAGATCTTCATTAAATATCTGCCCACATTTCAGATAGAAATGTTAACAAATATTTATTTAGTAGGTTACTCTTTAATTCAAAAATACATAATGGACCAACATTACAGACACTATTTCATCAAAGATACTGAGGATCAAAACTTGTACACATTTGATAGTAAATATATGATGCGACAAGTGTTTCAACTTACTGTATATACTCGCGTATAACCTGATACCAACTGCAAACTGCATAGACCCAGATCTGCCATCACATAATGCGCCGGCAGATCTGGGTCTATGCAGTTTGTAAGGACTAATCAATAGAACAAACAACATAGACCCTGATCTGCTGGCGCATTATGTGACAGCAGATCAGGGTCTATGTTCTTTGCATTTGGACTCGGATTATATTCGAGTACATACAGCAAAAGGCGTCAGCCATTGGGTTGATTTTTTTTCTGTAACTAATGAGACAGCCAACTCTAGCTGCAATATACAAGCAGCTGAGCTAACTGACTCCTTACCATATATATTAGCAGAAACGTTCTACATGAAAAATAGACCATTGTTTGGATGCTTTTTAATGGCACTTCAACACATTATTGACTATTTCATGCTGAAGAAGTGGGAGCTAAGTGCATTTCCTAAGGACACACTGAGGCAGCCGACCAGGTTCCTTTGGGTACGTATGGAACCCATGAGCCTTGGATTTCAAATCCAAAGCTCTGTCAACTAAGATACTGTGGCCCATGAAAAATAGACAGAGGGAAAGCTTGAAGAACTTTATGAATGAAACTCCTTTCCACCGTAATTTCTAAATTGCATACCTGCCAACTTTCCAGACAGTGTCAACTTACATCT
This sequence comes from Margaritifera margaritifera, assembly GCA_029931535.1. Classification (NCBI taxonomy): domain Eukaryota; kingdom Metazoa; phylum Mollusca; class Bivalvia; order Unionida; family Margaritiferidae; genus Margaritifera; species Margaritifera margaritifera. The sequence goes on along the minus strand of JAQPZY010000917.1, from coordinate 282,542 downwards.
TAAATTTCAATTTCAGATTCTTGATGTAATTTTTGTGATTGAAATATAAAATTCTCTTTTCAATTTCAGTTGTGGAAATAGGATACAAGCCAGTGAGTGATATTCAATTCCCAAACACAAGCGTAAACGGATCAGCTTTTAATGGTGATTCGAACAGTGGATACTTCCTTTCTCGAGATGCTTTAAGGAATGGTAAGCTTTCACTAGGGGAAATAATAGTTATTAGAAATGAGAAATTATTTAAGTTTGCTTCCCTGTGAAAATAATTGGATCACATGACATAATTATAATGAAATTGTCGGAACCAGTGTTTTCCTTTAACATTTTCACCAGTGGAAAAATAGGACATTTTAGTTTAAATGAAGTGTATTTGTATTGTCATGGCAGAGGACATAGTATCCGTGCTTCCATCCATCCATCACACTTTCCCTTCCACTCTATAACTTTAAAGCAATCTGAGATTAAGGGATGAAACTTGGTATATTTATATAACAGTCAACATCATTTGAAGGTGTGTTGTATACCATGTTGAGGTCCTATCTTCAAGGTCATGGGTCACAACTTTACATTTTCCATCACACTTTCCCTTCTGCTCTATAACTATAACTTTTAAACTGTTTGAGATCAAGGGATGAAATTATACATGATTACCATAAAGTGTGTCACATACCAATTTGGGGCCCTATCTTCAAGGACATGATCACAGCTCATTATTTTATGTAACCATCACACTTTCCCTTCTGCTTTATAACTTTGAAGTCATTTGAGATTAAGGGATGAAACTTGGTACAATTGTACATCATCATTGGAAGGTGTGTCACGTGCCACACTGGGGGACCTGTCTTCAAGATCAAGGTCATAGTTCAGTATCTTATGGCTTCCATCACACTTTCCCTTCTGCTCAGTAATTTTAAAACTATTTAAGATTAATGGATGATGCTTGGTATAATTATACAGCATCACCAGAAGGTGTGTCATGCAACACATTAAGGTTCTATCTTCAAGACTAAGGTCACCAATCAATATTTTGTTTTCCGACACACTTTTCTATTCCGTGCTATAGCTTTAAAACTGTTTGAAATTAAATGATGAATCTTGGCATACTTGTACATCATTACTAGAAGGTGTTACATACCACATTGGGGATCCTATCGTTAAGGTCAAGGGTCAGTATTTTACATTTTCATCACACTGTCCCTTCTGCTTTTTAACCTTAAAGTGATTTGAGATTACAAGATGAAACTTGGTATCCTTACATATCATCACTTGAAGGTGTGTTGCATACCACATTGGGGGTCCTCTCTTCAAGGTCAAAGTCATGGCTTAGTATTCTACATTTTCCATCACACTTTCTTGTCTGTCTATAACTTTAAAACCTCTTGAGATTAAGGGATGAAACTTGGTATGCTTGTACATCATCACTAGAAAGTTTTGTATACCAAATTGTGGGGAGGGGGTCTTATCTTCAAGGTCAAGGTCATGGCTCAGTATTTAATGTTTCCATTGCACTTCCCTTCTGCACTATAACTTTAAAGTCTTTTGAGATTAAGGGATGAAACTTGGTATACTTAACACATCATCGCTAGAAGGTGTGTTGCATACAACAATACTGGGTGTTATCTTTCAGTTCAAGGTAATGGCTCAGTATTTTCCATTTTCCATCACACATTACATTCTGCTCTATAACTTTAAAGTCTTTTGAGACTAAGGGATGAAAGTTCTTATATTTCTACATCTTCACTAGAAGGCAAGTTCTGCACCATATTGGAGGTTCTATCTTCAAGGTCAAGGTCATGGCTGAATGTATTACATTTTCATCATACTTTCCTTGCTGCTCTTTAACTTTAAAGCCATCTGAGATTAAGGGATAAAACTTGGTAAACTTACACACTAACAGGTGTGTGACATGTACTTTAGGGGTCCTATCTTTCAAAGTCAAGGTCACAACTCAGTATTTTATATTTGTCATCACACTTTCCTTTCTACTCTCTAACTTGAAATATGTTTCAGATTAAGGCATGAAACTTGGTATACTTGTTCATCATCACCAGAAGGTGTATTGTGTACCATATTGGGCATTCTTTCTTCAGATTCAAGGTCATGGCTCATTCTTTTATGTTTTTACACTTTCTTTTCCACTCTATAACTTCAGAGCTGTTTGAGATTACCATATATACTCGTGTATAAGCTGGGTCCAAATGCAAACAACATAGACTCTGATCTGCCATCGCATAATGCACCAGCAGATCATGGTCTATGTTGTTTGTTCTGCTGATTAGTCCTTACAAACTGCATAGACCCAGATCTGCTGGCACATTATGCAACGGCAGATCTGGGTCTATGCAGTTTGCAGTTGGTATTGGATTATATTCAAGTATATATGGTAAGCAGTGTTATTTGGTATACATATATGTCACTATTGGCAAGTTTGTTGTGTACTATACTGGGGTCTTTTCTTCAAGGTCAATATCATGGTGTTATGTATATCAATTCCAGAAGGTGTGTTGCATATTACATTTGGGAACCTTTTTTCCAAGTCAAGATAACAGGTCAGTGGTTTAGGTTTCAGCTACATTTGCCCTTCTGCTTTCTAACTTAAGAGCTGTTTTTAAGATAAATGGATGAAGCTTTGTGTACTTGTATATTGTGACTAGAAGATGTGTCACATTGCACACTTGAGGTCTTATCCCTAAGGTTAAGGTAATACAGACTGGACAATCCTTATGATTTTACTTTAAATCTTACTAAAACTACCCTCAAACTTAGGACTGAACAGAAAAATACAAAAATACAGTTGTTTGGTATTGACTTGTATGGTTTTGATCCAGATGCAGGTTTTAAACTCAGTGGGGTTGGTCAGGGAACCCATGTTGATGTAAACTGCCTGCATGATCAAGCTTTTGCATAGCCTGGAAATGTCATCCAGCAAACAAAAACATGAAGTGAAGGGGATAATCAGCCTCTTATAAAGTTTGAAAAGTAGGCACAGAAAAAGCAAGAAAGGCAGCAATTACGTTATTTAACATAATGTTGTGTCAGTTTTTTTAATTTTTGCTTACGACAAGAGAGATGATTGTCACCACTATGTGAATTTAAAAAACAAACATAGAGATTTTGTCAGTTTGAGAGATCTAGCAAGAAGTCATTGATCTCGGTGGAGTATGGAACTGTAGTTTTTTAAACTGAGCTGGAGAACAATAATGGAGAAGTGTACTTTATGAACTTTTTTTGTTGAACATAATGTTTCCTCTGCTGTATCATACCTCACTTCTAAACTTTTAAAATGCATGTTTTCCAAGTTGACAGTAGTAGTACATGGTGTTTCATTACATGTTACTGAAAATTAGTCTAACTCATGAAAGAAATATTGACTGCCTTACTGAGATCTTTTTAGGATTGACAGGTCAAGGCCGCAGCTCAATATTGTAAGGTTTCTTTTGTTTCTGCTTTATGTCATAAAATACGCTTGAGATACGGAGATGAACCATGGTACAGCGATAACCATGGTACAGGGATAACCATGGGACAGGGATAACCATGGTACAGGGATAGCCATGGGACAGGGATAACCATGCTACAGGTATAACCATGGTATACTTGTGCTTCACAGTTTGATGGCATCTCATGTATCACAGTTAAGGTTTTATCTCCAAGGTCAAGGTAATTGATCAGTTTATTTTACCTTTTGGGGCACTTTTCTTCTAATGCTCTTTAAGATAGAATAATTAAACTTGGTTACTTTCAATGTCTGCCCAGTAACTTAACAACTGTTTCTTAAAGGTTATAGTTCATGATTGTGAACTTGTATGACCTTATCATGGTAAGCACTGAATTTGCTTAGTTTTTTTTTATATAATTTTTTTATTGAACTGCTGTTTTACAGACTTTCACTTGCCCTAGTGCAAAATGTATGGTAGACTACTATATTTTTAAAAATTGTACTTTGCAACTATCTCAGGAAGTCAACTGGTGTCATAAAAACAATCTTACAATGCTGTTATCACTGATTTTATCATCTCATCTGTGAATGGCTAGGCAGTTTATAACTTCTTCAGTTGGGATAGCAGTATCAACAATTTAAAAATGTTATGTACAAGTTATTGAAACTCTTGTATCTTCTACATCAGTTGATATATTCAACTGAAACTTGGGGAAACTATTACATTATGTCTAAAATATGTGCCCAGATAACCTTACCAATTCAAGCAAAAAGCTGCTTCATGATAACATTCACATATGAGACACCATATTCTGCGTAACATGTTTTAAAAACGTCATCCTCTTTAACTTCTTTATTGTTTCTTTAATCAGGGAATTATACCACCTATTCCAGTGCTTACTTCAAAAATGTTTCGGAAATAATACAGAAGAAAGTGCTTCATAATGGGTAAGTAATAATACAAACATCAGGCATCAAAAATTATTAAAATTGCAAAGCGAATAAAAAGCACACCAGGGTATATGACACATACTGTATATACTCGCTTAAAAGTCAACTCCAACTGCAAAAAACATAGACCCTGATCTGCTGTAGCATAATGTGCTGGTAGATTAGGGTCTGTGTTGTTTATTCTACTGATTATGCCAAACAAACTGCATAGACCCAGATCTGCTGGTGCATGATGCAAGGGCAGATCTGGGTCTCTGCAGTTTGCAGCTGGGCTCGACTCACAAGCGAGTATATATTGTATCAGATTTATTTTGATATGGGTATTATATCTCTTGCATAGATTTACAGGATGATTTTTTGACATGTAATATGTTTAAAGATATTAAACCCAAGAGATTATCAAGACTTAAAAATACTTGCTGTTATTTATATCCATAATGTCATATTATACTTAAAATTTTATGAAATGTAATAAGACATTTACAGTCTATGTGTAATTTTGTTTATCAAACTTCATTAATCCAATAATTATCACATTTAATACCATGCCATTAATTGGACAATTTATTAATGGACAATTTATTAATTGGACAATTTATTAATGGACAATTTATTAATTATAGCTAGTCATTAAACCAACAGTTAGTTGAAATTCTGTTTTTAATGAACTTTGTAAGTTTAAAAAGAATATATATGTCTTTCAAAACAAGAATGGTCATTGTGATTAAAGCTGCATTTTTCTCATTAGGTCCATCACAGATACTGGAGGTAACCTGGATATAAATTCAGCGGTGCTATCCCTGCAACTTGATCCATCACCTGATTCACTGTCACCTACCCTTAAACTGACATTTAAACATTTTTCAGTAAGTAAATTACTATTTTACATTGTCTAAATATTTGCTTTTAATTTTATACCCCACCAACAAATGTTGGGGTAGGGTGGTATTATTATTTTTCTGCTGTTTGTCCAGGTGGGTAGCCTTGCATCTGTCAGTTTTGATTTCCTCACAGTAATCTAGGTTCTAGTGTACATACTTCACTGAAATTTTGCCACTTTGTTTCTTTAGACGACAACAATTCATATGGATTTTCAGGTCATTAGCTTGAAGTTTAAGGTTTCTGTTACTAAAATATAAAGATTTGGCTATTTCCTTTCCATATGGTAAAGTAAATACTAGGGGACAGATTTCATTTAAATTGGTCATTTTCATTTAACTTAATAAAATAAAGAATTCTATGGTTTTTGGTTTCAGTGGCTCAAAGGTCAGGGACACTGTTAATAAATATAGATTTGGCCATTTCCTTTCCTTTCCTTACATTAACTTAGGTTCTAGAGAACAGATTTCATTGAAATTCACTTTTCATGCTTTCACCTAAAAAAAGCTTTTATTATTTGGGAGTTCAGTAGCTCAAAGGTGAGGGTCATTGTTAATAAAAATAGATGTGATAATTTCATGTATTTGGAAAATAAATGAAGCTCTAGTCCACAGATTTCAGTGAAAATTTGATCTGAGTATTTCTCTTTAAAGAAGGAAATAGATCTTTGATTTTTGAGTCAGTATCTTGAAAGTCAAGGTCACTGCTACTAAAAATTGATTTTACACCATAACATTTCATTTCTGCTTTGTAACCTAAGATCGAGTGAGCAGATTTCAGTTAACATTATCAGTAATGCGAGAATAAGAAAGAAACATTTGAATTACTGGATCAGTAGCTTGAAGGGAGCCACAGTAGCTCAGTTGTTAGAGCATTGGACTGGTAATCCAAGAGTTGTTGGTTCAATACCCACCCACCCACCCACCTAAGCCAGCATAGGTCAGTTGCCTTGGTTTGTCCTTGGGAAAGGCACTTAGTTCCCATTTCTTCAGCATTATATAGCCAAATCAAGTGCTGAAAGTCAAGCAGTGGGGGGCTTACATGTTTTAGGAAGAAATCTTATTTGGTAAATTGTGGGAATTTATATTTATGATAATAAAATTCCACAACTAAAAGTCAAAACAAAACTGATCTAGACTAACAGGAAAGAGAAAGAAATATAGATTCATGAAATTTTGCCTCAAATAAAACCAGTTTGTGCAAAAAACAGGAAAAGTTTAACCCCATGAAACTCTATCAATCTGTAGAGTATAATTTTACAATAAAATAGCAGCTAAGTCATCATGCTTTTTTATTTTCCAGACAAATTATTCAAATCCAGTATGCAGCTTTTGGAAGTTTAATGCAGAGTAAGTATTTAAATGTTTATATTTATTAAGCCAAACGGTAGATAAGTGCTTCAGATTTGTTTGAAAATTCATTGTTTGACATAAAACACATGTCTGATATAAGTCAGTAAGAGAAATATGGCAATAAAAAAGTAATTATTTTTGCCAAACCATAGCAACTTTTAAACAATATTATATTGTTAATCAGGGTTCAAACTAGCGGGCCAAATTGCGATTAGAATTGCTTTTTGTGCCAAGAAGTCGTCTTCTTTATGCATATAAGCAATGTCCATTTTGCATTTTGTTTGGAGATGACCCTCAATTGAAACCCAGCTTTTCAGTTGTGCCCTATTAAAATATACGATCTAACATGTTTTTTTAAATTAAATGTTCATGAAGCACATTATCTAAGTATTAATGCACGAGTGAACATCCCCCAGGGTTGTAATTTAGTAGCATATTCATAGCTAGGAACTTTATGACATACATTCTTTTCAGTTGCCCAAAATTGGTCCCATTCATAAGCTGTGCTGATGGACAAACTTAATTGGCTCGACCCATTACATAAGCATCCACTGCTTGGCATGTGTTGCATGTGGCAAGATGACTTGGAAGACAAAATGAATTGCCACTGACCTTATTTGTTTTAATCTTAAAGACAAGGTGATGAAATCCATGGGAATACTTAGACATTGTAATGTGATATTGGAGGGTAATAGCCAAGGTTTTTCCAATTTTTAATATATTTAATGGAATCAAAATTCAGAACAGGTTCTGGAACAACCATGCACATGAAAAATATTGGGTGACAAGGAAGATGAAGAAGAAGTGAAATAAGAATTGAAATGCATTTTAAAAATAATGAACAAATTCTGTATTGTTTTTGCAAAGTTCTTAATTGCTTTCTTCAAACACTGGTGTTTATTTCTTGACAAGAAACATACTGCTTGAATATTTTTTTATTGTTATAATGAACAGATTTATATTTAAAAGAAAAAACATTCTTTTTAAAAGGTTTGTTATTCTATTGATTCAGTACATGGAAGAAAACATGTGCAGCGTTGTCATTATGAATGACAATTTATTCTGTTGTGAACCATGCAGTAAATTTCACTTTGTTGACCACAGTGCCAAAATGTACATATTTATTGTTCTACATTTTGGCTTTTTTGTGTGTGTTTGTCTCTGTGTATGTATTTCATTGTCCCCTGAGGAAGACCTTGCTTTAGATCGAAACATTGGAAAACTTTTTTTTTCCCTGCACAATTTTCCAACTTTTGTGTTTGGTCAAGGCCCAACAAATGCAGTTAATACTGTAGCAGTGCTTCCTCTGTAGAACACTTTTCATGTGAGCCATTGAAGTGACCTTTAATATAAGTGAGGGAGTCTTGTACATGGGGAATGTTCCAATTAGATTATGTTCTAATAGTGTGTACAAAAAGACAAAAACGGATTATTTGTGAAATGACATAATAATAATGCTAATCTTGAGCCAAAAACTAAAATTAAGGGAAATTAAGTTGCACAATAAATAAATTGGCCCAATTTAATGTGATATTTGACCGTACCTGTATTGTAAATTAAGGGAAATTAAGTTGCATAATAAAATAAATTGCCCCTATTTAATGTGATATATGACCATACATGTATTGTAAATTAAGGGAAATAAAGTTGCATAATAAAATAAATTGCCCCTATTTAATGTGATATATGACCGTACCTGTATTGTAAATTAAGGGAAATTAAGTTTGCCCCTATTTAATGTGATGTATGACCGTACCTGTATTGTAAATTAAGGGAAATTAAGTTTGCCCCTATTTAACGTGATATATGACCATACATGTATTGTAAATTAAGGGAAATAAAGTTGCATAATAGAATAAATTGCCCCAATTTAATGTGATATATGACCGTACATGTATTGTAAATTAAGGGAAATTAAGTTGCATAATAAAATAAATTGCCCCAATTTAATGTGATATATGACCGTACATGTATTGTAAATTAAGGGAAATTAAGTTGCATAATAAAATAAATTGCCCCAATTTAATGTGATATATGACCGTACATGTATTGTAAATTAAGGGAAAATAAGTTGCATAATAAAATAAATTGCCCCAATTTAATGTGACATATGACTGTACCTGTATTGTAAATTAAGGGAAATTAAGTTGCATAATAAAATAAATTGCCCCAATTTAATGTGATATTTGACCGTACCTGTATTGTAAATTAAGGGAAATTAAGTTGCATAATAAAATAAATTGCCCCTATTTAATGTGATATATAACCGTACCTGTATTGTAAATTAAGGGAAATTAAGTTGCATAATAGAATAAATTGCCCCTATTTAATGTGATATTTGACCGTACCTGTATTGTAAATTAAGGGAAATTGAGTTGCATAATAAAATAAATTGCCCCTATTTAATGTGATATATGACCGTACATGTATTGTAAATTAAGGGAAATTAAGTTGCATAATAGAATAAATTGCCCCTATTTAATGTGATATATGACCGTACCTGTATTGTAAATTAAGGGAAATTAAGTTGCATAATAAAATAAATTGCCCCTGTTTAATGTGATATATGGCTGTACATGTATTGTAAATTAAGGGAAATTAAGTTGCATAATAAAATAAATTGCCCCTATTTAATGTGATATATGACCGTACATGTATTGTAATATGGGCGACAGTATACTGAGGGACATTATAGAGAGGGGCCAATTTATTAGTGAAGTATGAATACATTTAAGATATTCAACAAATGCATTTAAAAAAAAAATGCAAAAATTGGATCTGTCAATTCTAAGCACTTGCTTTGTCAAAGTTTACAAAGATTTCCAGTAACCAATCCATTTCTTTGTAACTTACGACAGTTGATATATCCAGTTTACTCCATCTCAAAGATCATTTTATGTCACTGCTTTTACTAAAATATGACTTTATAAACATGAGATATAAGTTGCTTATGCAGTTATATGCAAAGTCAGAGATATACAACTATTCAATTGTAAGGCTATACTTAAAATATTTTTGGTTTACTGTTTCTGAATCCAGAAATCTTTGTAGTAGATAGTTTTAGGTGAATTGGTTTTTCTTTTTCTCCCAGACTGCTGCATGAATTTAAAATTTTTTTGAAATGTCAACATTTGTCATTTAATTTCATTGGCATGATAGAAAACAGTGAATCACTATATTCTGCTGGCTTGGTTGGAGGACAGCAAATGGGCAAATATTCAGTGGTCATTTTTTTCTTTTCGTATCATATAGTACTACATCTGTCATCTGTAATGCTGTTTCGATTAATTGATTCTGTTGAGCATTGACCACATTCAGTAAATTGACCATTTAATTGATTTGGTTGAGCACTGGCCACCTTCAGTGAAATGATGAATTCATTGATTTGGTTGAGCACTGGGCTCCTTCAGTGAAGTAATCATTGAATTGATGTGGTTGAACATTGGCTACCTTCACTGGCATGACCAACTACTTAATTAGGTTGAGCATTCTCCACTTTCACTGAAATGACCAATTATTTTATTTGGTTGAACATTGGCCACCTTCACTGAAATGACCAACTGATTAATTTAGTTGAATATTGGCCACCATCATTGAAATAACCAACAAACAGATTTGGTTGAGCATTGGCCACCTTCATTGACATGACCAACTAATTCATTTGGTTGGGCACTAGCCACCTTTAGTGAAATGATCAGTTAATTGATTGGTTGAGCATTGGCCACCTTCAGTGAAATGACCAGTTAATTAATTTAGTTGAGTCTTGGCCACCTCCATCGAAATGGCCAATTGGTTGAGCATTGGCCATCTTCACTGAAACCCTAACCCTGATTGACTGATTGATTTGGTTGAAGGTTGACCACCTTCAGTGTTGAAGATTGACCACCTTCAGTGAAATGATTAGTTAATTGGTTTGTTTGAGCACTGACCACCTTAAGTGAAATGACCAATTAATTGATTTGGTTGAGCATTGGCTACCTTCAACGAAATGACCAATTAATTATAATTTCTGTGGTTGATTTTGGTTGAAATTCAGTTCTTTGCCATTACTTCTTTTTTTTACTTAAGGTTTTTTGAAAGATAGTTCCAATTTAGGCAAAATATAATGTGGGCAAATAATTTTGATTATATGAGGGCACAGGAAACTATTTCACTTTCCACATGTTAATGTTTGGCCAAAATACTGTACTTTCATGGTAAGGCTACCAAAACATGCTTATATCCTATGCATGAATTATCTGGAGGAAACTTTTTAAACAGTTAAAATGATATGCTTCATTGCTAATTTTTGGGAGGACCTCATGTGGCTGAGTGGTCTAAGGTGCTCACCTTTACAGATCACCCACACATCTCACTTCTGTCCGTGTGAGTTCGAGTCTCAGCTTGACAAAACGTGGGTTTGTGAGAAAGCTTGCCAGTAGCTTCCGGTGGGTTGGTAGTTCTTCCTGGGGTCTTCCTGGGTTCTTCCTCAACCAAATAGACTCGTTGCCATGTATAGCCTATCATGTGCTGAAAAATGGCATTAAACCTCACAAAACCACAAATCATTTTTGGGAAAAATTCCCTTGTAAGTGCCAACTATAAAAATCCATCCCCATGAAATCTCCACATTTACATCTAGTAGTACCTGTGCAGTGCCAATGATAAAATTAAAATGGTGTAGGTTCAAAGTCTACTATTTTATACAATTTACCCATATGTTGGCTTCTTCTGAACAAATTACATTAATTCTTTCTGGTAATTATTTCCAGCCAGTGAGTGGCTTTCCTTCTTTTAAATATGGCATTTAATATATGACTTTACATAGGCTGGTTACATAGCTCATAAAATATAGCTCCCTCATTATAATGTGTTTTATTATAATGTGATTCTGGATATAATGTGCTACTGCTATGGACCCCATGACCAAAATTAAACTATTTTATTTGTATTGGTCTATTGAATGCATGACACCATGGGTTGAAAGAAAACAACATGAAGCTTAGTCTTTAGTGTTTATTTCCTTTTTAAAACATTATTATTTGACAGATAATGATCATTCCTGCTATTCTGCAGTTTAGTACATAAACAATTCTCACTTTTGTAAATAAGGTGGTTCTAATAATACAGAGGCCAGTTATGGACCCCAGCTACCATCTTGTGTGTGACCATCATTGATTGGTTAGCAGAAACTAATATTTTATCCAATTTCCAATGCCAGTGACCTTTTTACAGTGGAACTTGTCACATTTGAACCCTGGCTTCTCCAATCTTTTGTCAAATCTAAATTCATACAGACATATATATATATCAAATTAAATGGTGAGTACCTTATAGTAGGAGAAGTTTCTATGTGTTGTAATCTAAAAACTGTAACTAAAGTGGGATGATTAAGCTTACACTATAGCTGACACCCTGTAAAAGATATTGTGCTGACATTAGAGAGCTTGTTAATACAAATAAGAAGTGTTGACTCTGAAGCCTACAATTTACTAGCTACTCTATTGATATAATTGGCAGGGAAACTTTGAGTGGGATGCCAACACCTGGGGAAGATATTTATCAGAGAGGGCCAGTAAACATAAAAACACACTGACTCAACAAATGAGAAAATATTTAGTGGACTTGGAAATTAGATAAACTTCAAACAGAAAATAACTGCTTTCCTGAAAATCTTAGGATGATTCTCAGTCTTACAAAGAAATACATATACTTAACACAATAACATACACTAGTAAATAACTAAAAAATTAATTTTTTTTAAAAATCCGGAATTTTTTATAAAAGTTGGATTTGACCCAAATATCTTTCACAACATCTCACTTTTGTAAAAGAAATAATAATAATTTTTTTTAAAAATTTTGTCATGAAAAATGAAAACATGCTGTCAATATCATTAAATTTGTAACAAGATTACTTGTGAATTTCTGTACATTCCTTACTGACAGAAACTACCGAAGTACCGGTACACTGAAAAAGTACCGTGGCACATATCGCCAGAAAAAATACAGCAATAAACTGGTATACTGGTAATACCATATACCTCTAACATACAACTATATATATACACACACACACAAATATAAATGGTATCACCTGAATTTGAATATGTTAGTACAGAAAATTGCTGTTTCCACTTTGACTCCTTATCTGTTACAACCATTTTTAGGGTCCCTGGGGCATTAATAAGAAACAAATTTACTGTGTTTCAATTTGAATAAATTAAATAATTGTAATTTGCATTTCAGTGGAGCTGGGAATGGGGCATGGTCAAGTAAAGGCTGTAAGCTTGTGTCAACTAGTGATTACACTACTCTGTGTGAATGTGATCATCTTACAAATTTTGCTATTCTAATGAGTCCTGGAAGAACAGTAAGTTGATGAAATTCAGTTTTAAGATTATTCAACATATTAATTTTACTATTGCTTTGATTTAGCATGCTGTCTTTGAATAATTGATCAAAAGTAATTAAACTTTAAATTTGATTGTCCAGTTTGTGTTTTACAATATGTACCCTTGGAGGATGTGCACCAGCTGTAAAAAGACTCAGATCCAGATCTGTCATTCCATAATGCAATGGCAGATCAGGGTGAATGGATTACATGTGAAATAATAACATTCTTTGGAATTTATGTCTTCAGTAATATTATATTACAATCAGATTTATTGTAGTTTGACTTGTGATGTTACCATATATCATCATAATGCATTCAGCTGAAAATATGGATCAACAATATTATATAGCATTGACATCGACTACACCATACCATGTAAAGTTTGTTTCCAATTCACTGCAATACAGGGCATTAATACCACGTTGCATAATGTGCCGGCAGATCAGGGTCTATGTTGTTTGGTCTTCTGATTAGTCCTTACAAACTGCATAGACCCGGATCTGCCGGTGCATTATGCGACAGCAGATCTGGGTCTATGCAGTTTGCATTTGGTATTGGTTTATACGTGAGTTTATACGGTAGCATGTTTATAATAATCAGTTGTGTCCTCAGTATTAGTATATTTTAATCGATACATGTTTGTTAGGTACAAATACCAACAGTCTATCGGCAGTGGTCAATTGAGAAAAATTGGAATTTTCTGCAATCTGTAATCTTGGCCTTGTATTGATTGTCAAATTTTATTGATCTGAAATAGTATAAACTTGATGATATTATGTGATGATATCTTAAAAAAGTGCACACATTTAGGCTCATGATGACAAGTTTGCTTTCTTTCATTATCCCTTCAGTATCTCAGACCCTATTTCAGTTATGATAATTGGTAATGAGCATGCATCTCAGGAATAGTAACTCATCTGTTTCAAAACTAGGTCAATAGACCTAATTTGAGTGACTTTTGTATTCTCAGCTGTTTACTCATTATCTTAAACCCTATTTCACTGATGCTTATGAAAATTGGTGTGTGATTGTATCTCAAAGAAAGTGACTTAACCATATCGAAATCTAAGTCAGTGTGACCAACTTTTCAAGCTTGAGTGACTTTTGAATTTTCAGCAATTCGTTGATTACACCCTCAATATCTTTTACCTTATTTCCCATGGACTGATGAAAATTGGTATGTGGATACCTCTTAACATGTTCAGTTGGTGATGGAGACTAGGACTCATAATCCATGAGTTGCCAGTTAAATATCCGCCCAGGCCAGCCTAGGTCAGCTGCCTTAGCAAAATGAAATGCATTGAAATGCCATTGTACTTCCATTTAAATTCTTGCCATTGAAAATCCATTGATTCACCATTTTTTGGCTCAGATTTGTGTGTGTAACAAGAATGCAGAAAACCATTGAAATTCCATTAAAAAAAAACATTGAAACTCCATTAGAAAAGCATTGAAAAACCATTGATTTGAGGCAAAATATGCTAATGAGATGGACCATTTATTGGATGTCACAAAAATGGTAAACAATGGGAAAATCAATGGATAATAAGAAACACTCAAAGAATATTGAAATGATGTCATAACAATGGAACAAAACATGGAATATAAATGGTTGGAGTGGCCAATGTGTAAATAATGATTTACATATTTAATGATGTCAAAAAAATGGTTAAAAAATGGCAATCAATGGGCTGCAATGGCAATGTAAAAATTATAATTAACTGCAGCGATCTGATTCAATGAATACATTTTAACAGCAGATAAATTCAACAGACAATACATTTTTGAAACAAATTGCATTCAACAACATACGTATGAAATCCTTGAAATTCAAAACAAATCAAGTGTTTGTTTTTTAATATATTGTAACCCATGGATAGATAACAACAAAATGTATACCATGTACAGCATAATCAGCTTTAATACAATCTTGCAAATTAATTTTATCACAAGGGCTTCAGTGTAAAATGAAGTCATTTTAACTGAATTATGATTTGCCAAATTTATATCTATAATTAGTGCATTAATAAAATGATCATATTGTTTCTAATCTGATGAGTACATCAAGAATCTATTTGTAATTAGACTATCAGCACGGAGTCAAAAGGGCATTAATGGCAAACCTTGTACAAGAAAAGAAATATTGCTTGATTGTGTATCACAATTTGGAGAAAACAGTGTAAATTTTGAGCAGATTTGTGACATGTATAACATTCTATTTATAGAACTCCCAGACTTCTAATTTTCAAAGCATAATTTTCCTTTTAGCAGTATATATGATTCTTAGTTTTTATTTTGTCCTCTAAATCAGGGAAATACAAATTATGTGCTGTAAATTTTCTGTAGTATGAGCTCTCTATGGGATTTTGAATCTAAAGTTGGGATCCAAGCTACATTTCTAAAATGAACACATAAATGAAGAAAACATTTGATTAAATTTGGGAAAATGATCAAGTGTCCATAATCACAAAGAGGAGACCCTCGAAGCAGGCCAGAGCATCCGGACTCACTACAGACAGCTCTGACGATGTATAGCTTCTCAATTTAAACTTATGAAAGTTTAGGCTTTTGAGTATGTCTTGCATTTCCAATTTTGTATTTGGTATTTAGGGACCGACCATTTATGGGGGTGCGTGGGATGGGGAATGGATTTTTGGATGAAACAAATTCCAGCTATCAAATACTTTGAATAAAATTCTCTTGCTCCGATTCATAGCAAGAAGAAAGAAAAATCCTATTATATCCATTATATTAGTTGAAAATATTAAATTCTCTTGAGATACAAGAAAATCTCTAGACTCGAAAGAGAATTCCAAGCACACACTCCCACCCCCAACCCCTTGAAAAATTGTTGGACCTTTATCTGTACAGGTTTACTATATTTGTATGGGAAATTATGAACGACTGAGAGGTTTTTTCTTTCTGGGGGGTGGGGAAAATATGGAATGCAGAACAAGAATGTTTAAAACTATAAATTAATAATAAAAATAGTACTACTACTAAGAATAATAATAATAAATTAAGTACTTACTACCTGAAAAAAAGACCCACCCAACCTAGGCCCTAGCCTAGGGTTGATCAATTATCTGTTCCAATCCCTCTTCGTCTAGCAGAGAAGTTATAAATATAACATACCCGTGTGCTATCACGTTCACTTGGCCAAATCATGTAGGAAATTTGGTAAACTGTTATCATACTGGAAGAAAACTAAAACTAAAAAGTGGGAACTATCCATGGAACACACTTTCGAAACCAGTTGTGATTTGACCGACTTTGGTAAACATTGTAAACTGTTATCATACTGGAAGAAAACTACAAAGTGGGAACTATCCATGGAACACACTTTCGAAGCCAGTTGTGATTCGACCACCATCATCGAAGTTTGAGTTTCCCTCTAATCCTGTAAATCAGCCAATCAAAGAAGCGCCAGCATCCCTACTCTCGCATGTACATATTAATCACGCGATATAAAACTTTTTACGTCCTTGCGCACTAGTGAATTAGGTCAAGTCAGCTGCTGGGCAAATTCACATTAGACAACCATGCGTCAATTGAAAACTTTTTCTTTAGAAAAACAAATCAATAAACAACTCAAATGGAACCAAGGAACAAAAAACAATGCGGACCATATTTAAAAACAAAAGCACATGGCATCAGTATATATTAGTTTTTATGACTTATGTAGACCTAATTTAAGTGTATAAGGTCCATATATGCATGGGCCCATTTGACAATGCCAATTTGTTTAAAACTTGTTTAAACACACACACACAACAGTAGTTTACCCATTGTCCAAAAATAATTATATAGCTGACGTTATACTAAACCTGCAGTGTTATACATATGGAATCTGAGATACTGATTATTTGCCTAGGAATAAGCATGATTACTGACCCGTAATGGTCTGATCAAAGGTATTCTGTAGTCCAAACCTTCATAATTAATTGTCAATCAATGATCAATGGTGACCTAACGAGTGATACAAGTTATCATCTACTGGCACAGGTGTGAATAGAATCCATGTTAAGCCAAGTTTAACTTTATTGAATCCCTTTGACACTTGTGTACACTTTGATAATGCATTTTAGTATTTAATTAAAGTACAATAATATTTGTGTTGTTTCAACATATATATACTGCTCTTAAACATGTCAAATGTCTACAATTGGTAGAATGTATAAGCAAATTATATGTATATCAGCTATATATATGTATTTATAGTCATCAGAATAACTTAATGTGTTCCAATCTCCATGGAAAGACAGTGGAAACATGGAGTTTTCAATGGTAAATAAAAATGGTCTGCTAAAAATGATTCAACAATTCTCATTCACTTCAACTGAATTTTTCTTAAGGGATATCCAACTCATCAATGGTCTTAGAAAAGAAATGGAAGTTCAATGGGATTTAAATGGAACTTCTTGTAAAGCAAGACCATTGAAACATCATGGCTAAAATTGAATGGAATTCCAATGGTAGCTAAATGCCATTTTTTTGAAAAAATGGAGTTTCAGTGTTGCTCAGAAAAATGGTAATCAGAAATTTGTAGTCAGAAAAATGGGATATCAATGGATTTTTACATTTGAATGGTCTTTCAATGCACTTTAAATGGTAAAACAATGGAAAATGACCATTTCTCTTTGCTAAGGGCTGCCTTGGTGTGACCTTGGGAAAGGCACTGAGCTCCCATTTCCTCGGCTTGATATAGCCAATAATGAGTTAAAAGTACTGTTAAACCAACAATAACAACAGCATCTAACAAGAGAAACTCTAACATACCAACACTAAGTCATTTTGACCATATATTCATGCTTGAGTGACTTGTTTATATTTAGCTACCTGTTTGTAATATCCTCAATGTCTTTGACCTTATTTTGCCAACACTTACGAACATTTGAATGTGGATGCATATTAGTGTGAGTAATCTCACCATATAAAAACTAGATCAGTATGAGCTAATTTTCATGCTTGAGTGACCTTTTTGTTTTCAGCAATCCGTTTGTTATATCTCTCATCCTTTTTTACCTACACTCAGGAAACTTGGCATGTGGAGGCATCTCAAAGAGGGTAATTCAACCATACTGAAATTAGGTAACCTAATGTTCATGCTTAAGTGACTTATATTTTCAGCTCTACACCAGCAATATCTTGGATCCTATTTAACCTACACTCATGAAAATTGGTGTGTGGATGCATCACAAGAAGAGTAATTTGATCTTTGATTATGACCTAATTTTCAGGCTTCAGTGACTCTTGTATTTTACCTCTATACCAGTCTATATTGTCAGCTACTCTAAATATGCTTCTGCTGGCAATGGAATTCATGTTTACGAGTAAACACCTTGTTTTTTTTATATATAGATTCTTTCATTATTCACTGTATTGCCAAGATTGGCCACAATGTTTATGGTGAGCATTACTTTTGTTTTTACAGCCCGCTAAGGACCTGGTGCCACTTAGCATCATATCAATCGTTGGATGTGCAATTTCTATATTCTGTCTTTCTGTGACAATGATCGCACATTTCATAGTTTGGAGGTATGTATTTTATGTCATCATGATCTAGACATATGTAATAATAGCTATAGTTTGTATTATTTTGATACATTGGTAGTTAGGTGGGTGAATGGATGAATGAATTGTACCACATAGAGTAGCTGGTATAGATAACTTTGTAATGTAAGTGTCTGATAATTCTGACTTTTATGAGCAGGAAAAAAAAAAACATGAACATTTTTGATAGATATTTTCAAATACAAGAACCATTAATAACATGCATGTATAGCATAATCTTCCATAAGTATTCACCAGGGGGATGAAAAACAGGTTTGACTGTATGTAATAAAAAGGTTATCAGTATACAGTAGTGTGTTGATCGACACAGCTTTATGATCTTGAGTGGGTATGTGACACAGATCACCCTCAAGATGATACAGGTTTTCAGATCATTATACTATACTAATAATACATGTATATCAAAATTAATATTTTCATGTTTCTTTGCAGATATGTGAAGTCTGATAGAACCAGTCTACTGATGAATTTATGTTTAGCCCTAATAATCTCGTATGTCATATTCCTGGCTGGTGTAAATCGAACAGAAAACAAGGTAAGCCCTGCTGATTCTTAAACCTACAGGTAGCATTGCATGCTATGAACCATAAACTACCATATATACTTGCATATAAACTGGATCCAAATGCAGACAACATAGACCCTGATCTGCCATTGCATAATGTACTGGCAGATCAGGGTCTTTGTTGTTTGTTCTACTGATTAGTCTTTACAAACTGCATAGACCCAGATCTGCCGGTGCATTATGCAATGGCAGATCTGGGTCTATGCAGTTTGCAGTTGGTATTGGCTTACAGTAGATTAAATTACATGTCATGTCAACTAACTGCCATTGTAGTACCATGGTTATGTAAATCCCCATTATGTTACAAATAACCATATTTACCCAAGGTCTGGTCAGAACTACAGTACTACAGTTATTATTAAAGCTATCAAGGATATGTTAACATCTTCATGAATATTAATGGGAATGTTTTATGATAGCTCTATATATTATTGCTATATAAATTATTCTGAGATGAGTGAGTGTAATAATAATAACTAAGAAAAATAATAGAATATATGTATTGTAATAAGGGGTATTTTTCCATCTTAAATACAGTTGAATTGTGGCCAGCCTGTTATGAGAGATCATCTGCCATTTTGTTGGCAGAAGGGGTGGTCTCTCAAGACAGGTTTTACTGTATCATCAAGATCTCAGATAAGTTTGATTATGAGCAACATCTACAGATATTAATGAGGTGATCTTGCATCTGATTGGTTGGGCCTGTGAACACTATAGGGGTCATATTTCTGAACAGATTTTGATTAGTCTTGGTATGTAAGCTTGTATCATAAAGATCTCAGATGAGTTTAATTATGAGCGACATCCACAGATATTAATGAGGTGATCTTGTATCTGATTTCTTGAGCTTGTTAAAACTGTAGAGGCCATATTTCTGAACAGATTTTGGTCTGATTTTGCTGTGTAATATCATGAAGATCTTGGATTGTGAACAACATTCATACATATTATTGAGGTGATCTTGCATCTGATTGGCTGAGCTTGTTATCAATCTAAATGCATTATTTTTTATCAGATTTTTATCTGAGATTTGATATGTAATTTTACATCATCCAGATCTTTAATGATATAGATTATTGTTTATAGCACTTGTGCATGCCAAAAGATTCAATTCTAGTAATTTCATATTGAAAACATGTATACGCATGGTACCTTCCATGCAATTACTTTCCAATTTTTGTTAAAGGAAAGCAAAGGGAATAACATGTTGAAGACCATTTAGAACCACAGGGTTGGGGGTTATGCAGAGTTCTTCCCCTTGCAGAAAACATTAAAAACAAAAAAAATTAATTTTAGAATATGAGGAGCATAAATGTTTTAAAAGAACAAGTTAAAAAAGATAACAGAATAATACATATTAGGGATTATTAGGATGATTTGTAATTTAAACTGAAGAAAAATATAAAATGTCAATATAACAATGGAATCTATATTAAAAGTTAATAATTTGATAATATAATTGTATCAGACTAATTTCTAAAATACCAGTAAATTATTTCAATATTTGACTGAAGTGGTATTTATTTAGCAATAAAGCTGTGTTGGAATTCACTAATAAGGCAGTATAGACTCCAGGCTGAAAGCATCTCTGATGTACTCAAATAAATGTATAAAGTATTGGAATTTCTTTACATATTTAATTATGTGCAAGAGGAAGATTTTGCTTTAAGAAGAGCATTATTCTTCTAGAAAGAAAAATGTTCAAGTTTATACATTTTTTGCAGATAATTATTGCAAAAAACTTGACTGTGTTTGAAATTCTTGAATATTTTGATGCAAGTTTGATATGTTTGGTTAAAAAGAGAATGAAAATTGCTAGTATTGCCATATTAAAGTGCCTGAAACAGTTATTGTTTATATGTTATCACATATATTGTGCATTCTTTAAGGCATTTCATATATTCAGTGCCATTACTGAAAAATTATTTTAAATGTATATTTTGTATTGTTAGCTTTTAATTAAATAAAACATGAGAATAACTAGTATACTTTCCTCCTGAAACACTTGCATTTTAACTACTAAGACCAAAGAAACCTCTAATCTTAAAAATATCCTGAGAAATTTGGTAGTCGATCCAGGTTGAGCAGATGGTACAAACTGAGTGAGGTGAGTGATCTTGGGCCTCGTATTACTTGATCCCTTAGCCCATAAATACATATAGAAACATGTTAAAAATAATAAATCATTCATTTTTTTCCATACAAAATTACAGAAAAATAAATAACCTTTTAATTGGTATAGTCCTGGAGTATGTTTAGTGAAACCTCTCAAATTTAAACTGTAATCCAAATTTGTGTAGACTGTGAAAAAGCATTGCAGTTCATAATATTCAGTTGGAAGGAAAATTACACATTTTACTGCAAGTTACTTTTCCAGAGATATTTACTTGTCCCTAGGACATTCAGAATAGATAGTTTGATAATGTCAGAGTTTTACCATACACATCTGCCATTTTTACATTTTTCAGGATGCTTGCACTGCTGTGGCTGCCCTACTTCACTATTTTTACCTGGCTGTTTTCTTCCTGATGTTAGCCTATGGAATAGAGATTGCTGTGTCTGTGATCTATGTATTTGTCACAAGGTCACGAGTACGATGGTTGCTGCCTATTGCATGGAGTAAGTTTCTTTTTTTCAATCAAGATTATTTATAATAATAATTTTACATGATGGGGCAGATTCAGCTGGTTTGATATAATTAATTGCAACTTCGATGTCGGTGTACTGAAACATCAGAATTTTGTGTCATTCTTGAGTACAGTATTTCTTCATGTTTAAAACTCCATTTTTTTAGGTACTTGATATATATCTTATGTGCCTAGCAATTGGTCATATAAGAATAATGATAATAAACAGTTTGCTATATAGACATGTTTGCAGAAGTATTCAGGCAAAATTTTGAACCCTTGGGCTCAAACTCTTACCGCATATGCCAGAAAACGGTTATACATTGCAGACTGTTTATTATCCCAGTATTAAATCATATCAGATTTAAATCTAGCATTGATAAATAAAATCATGAATATTACTCTTGCAATCAAAGCAGCATGGTCAAGTGGAAGGGTTTTGTGGAAGCTGGATTAATAGATTATAGTGTTAGTATTGTAGAATATTGTGGGCAGGACCAAAGTATAATGCAGGGCAGTAAAAAAAAAAAAGTTCCTGCCACTTGTTCAGGACAAGTGACTTTACAAAAGTTATTTTTCCTGACCAAATTTGTACTTGTCCCATTTTTCAACTTAATAAATAATGTCTATAATGTGAAGGGCAGCATTTGTATTTGATGTGGGTATAACTGTATGGAATTCTTTATTATTAGGTGCTAGATTATGTACTGCAGCATAATGTAGCCATGTACTTTATCACATTTGTAAGTCCTACCTTTATTTTCTAATTAAATCCCTCCTATATTTTGAAAATTGCCTCCTTTTCTCAAATGAAGTGGTGAATTTTCTGCCTAAATATTTTAATAGACCCTGATTAATTCTACTGTTTTTTATTGTTTTAGTTGCCTGTTTGTCAGAATAGTAGTTAATTTTTATTGTTCAAATTTTTATTCAAAGTAAAACAAAGTTTCTTATCTTAATGTGGTCCTGCTTCCAAAACCCTAAGAATATGGCACAGAGTACCAGAACTTCTATAGGGCACTTAACTTTGCCTCATTATGAAGGACAGAATACATACACAACCATAATTTTATTATATATAATCAAGCTGATTTTAATGTACTCAGTCTCCAAATGCAACTGTCTAAATTGTTTGAAAACCAGTTTCCACAGGATTGTAACCTCCTCTGGATTCTTTGCAGTATTTTGTTAATTGCAATGACAAAATGTACCTTACATTGTGTGTTGATTGTTTCTTCTGTCAGTTCAAAATGTACTGCACAAAGGTCAAGATAATGTGATGATCGTGTGGTGACTGGTTCCGTGTGGCAAAGGGTACTGACCCTCCACTCCAGCCTGTTTTATATATACATGATGTCATGATTGAGCAACAGTTCATGCCACCATTGAGCTTTGAATTCTTTGGAAAAGTAAAAATTGAATGCTCTTGAATATGTTGCAAAATTGGAAAATAATTATGGAATAGCGATGAATATACTAAGAGATTTTTTGGGGATTGATTCTCCCACAACTTGGGCCAAACCAACTGATTATTGATCTGGTGTATTATGACTGCTTGCATTGTAGAATAAAACTGACCCCAAACAAACTAATTGGATGACTTACCTGTACTTTAATGATACATTTTATTTATTCCAATTATGATAAATAAAGCAATTCTTTTTGTGTTAACATGTCTTTTGCTGATGTTAGAAAGGTCACATTTCAGTGCACCATATTGGCACATACTAAGAGTGAATTCTGGACTTCATTCTAACAATAGCGTGGTTTAGAAGGAAAGTTCTGATTCAGAAGAAGATGGTACCAGGCCAAAAGGCAGTGCGTAAATCTGGTGGATGAAATCTGGACCTTTGTTTTTTTTTAAAATTGCATTTGCCTGTGACTAAACTCTTGTTGTCCAGCACATGTCCGACAGAAAAATAGACTAGTCCAGTCATTGGTCATACTGCTATCCAGTTTTAACAGCCCTCCAATGGGTTGAGCTTGCAAAAATTAAAAAGAATAAAAAGTTCTCTGGAAAAAAATTTGTTTTCACTACTTGTTATGTCTGAACTGTGAATAAATAAGATGGTTAAGAAGTGATGTGTGCTGCTAATGAACTCGTGTCATGCTAGATGCACTTCGATGTTAGATGCACTTCGATGTTAGATGCACTTTGATGTTAGATGCACTTCAATGCTAGATGCACTTTGATGTTAGATGCACTTTGATGTTAGATGCACTTCAATGTTAGATGCACTTTGATGCTAGATGCACTTCGATGTTAGATGCACTTCAATGTTAGATGCACTTCGATGTTTGATGCACGGCGATGTTAGATGCACTTCAATGCTAGATGCACTTCGATGTTAGATACACTTCAATGTTAGATGCACTTTGATGGTAGATGCACTTCAATGCTAGATGCACTTTGATGTTAGATGCACTTTGATGTTAGATGTACTTTGACTTTCAATTAAGTTGCAAGAAACAAATTGGGTCCTTTGTGTACATTACAGGACATCCAATAAGTACTTGGTAGTGTCCAATATAAGTAAAATATTCAGTCATGTTACACAATGCAGCTGCATTGGAAGTCGTGTGAAGGGTGTGTAACAATGGGGGTGGGTGGTGGTGGAATAATTTGGTTGGAGTCCTACTGGTCATTGTTGTTGTGTCCTTAAGTAAGCAGTTAATATCTTGTTCCAGTCAAGTGAGGTGTTCGATCGAAACAAGTATCTGCTTAAAACTTTCACTCTTTATTACATAATGCATAGTAACTTACCAATATAGAAAATGTAAATGAAGTTCGGAAAAACTCGTGGAAATAATTTAGTTCAGACTTTTGAAAATCAACTGTATCTACCATGTGTTGTGCACTGCAATATTCCAGAGGTAAATGTATAAATGATATGAAAGCATCAAAGGATTTCCAAATGGTTTGTTGTGTCTTGAAGGCGATTATGTTTACTGCTGCCCTATATACACTATAGCTAAGAATGTTGTTTGAGATAAATATTTTCATAAAATAGAAAATGTAACCACACTAAACCTTGAGTTATGCTTGTTTTTAGCTCTACTAGTCATAGACGAGAAGAGCTTATGAGATGGTCTGTTGTCCCATGGCCATCTTTCTGTTAGCACAAGTTCGTTATTGCTACTCCTAAACTACTTGGAGGATTGCCATGAAACTCTACACACACATTTATACCATGGTCTTGTTGGTCCTAAATGAAAATGGTGCCTATCTGACATCCAATATGGCCACCATAGCAGCCATCGTAAAACAATTATCGCTACTTCTCCTGAATGGAAAGTCATATTGACATGGGGTTTTCACCAGAAGATTTCTTATGATGTCTAGTTGGTCCTAAATGAAAATGGTGCTGATCTGATATCTAATGTGGCTGCCATAATAACTGTCTTGAAGATCTTGCTATCGCTACTCCTCCTGAATGGATGCTCATATCAACATGGGATTTTCACTAAAAGACTTTTGATGTCTAGTTATACCTAAATAAAAATGTTCCCAATCTAACATTCAGTATGGTTTCCATGGCAGACATCTTGAAAATCTTGTTATTGCTCCTCCACCTGATTGGAAAGTCATATTGACGTGGGGTTTTCACCAGAAGACTTCTTATGATGTCTAGTTGGTCCAAGATGAAAAAGACGCCAATCAGAGGTCCAATATGGCTGCCACAGCAGCCATCTTGAAAATCTTGTTATCGCTACTCCTGAACAAAAAGTCATATTGATGTGGGGTTTTCATCAGAAGACATCTTATGATGTCTAGTTGATCCTAAATGAAAATGGTGCCAATGTGACCTCCAATGTGGCTGCCACAATGGCCCTCTTGAACATCTTCCTAGATGACTGATCATATCAACATTGTGCTTTTGCCAAAGACTTCTTTTGATGTCTAGTTGGTCCAAAATGGAAATTGTATGAATCTGATATCCAGTATGGCCATCATGGCAGCCATCTTGAAAATCTTGTTATTGTTGCTTCTCCAAAATGAAAAGTTATATCAACATGGGGTTTTCACCAGAATGTTTTGTTGGTCCTAAATTAAAATGGTGCTGATCTGATGCCCAGTATGGCTGGCCATCTTGAAAATCTTGTCATTTTAACATGGGGTTTTCATCAGAAGAGTTTTTATGGTGTCTAGTTGGTCCTAAATGAAAATGATGCAAAGAGACCCTCTATATGGCTACCATAGTGGCCATCATGAAAATATTATCTCTACTTATCCAATTGGATGACTATATCAACATAGGGTATTCACCAGTAGACTTCTTATGATACCTAGTTTGACCTAAATGAAAATGGTACCAGTTGTACATCACATATGGCTGCCACAATGACTATCTTGAAAATCTTGCTGTGACTGCTCTCCTTGATAGGATGGTCATTTTGACATGATGTTTTCACCCAAACAGTTCAAATGATTACTACTTGGTCCTAAATGAAAATATTGCCAATCTGACATCCAATATGTCCACCACACCAGCAAATTTGAAAATCTTGTTATCACTGAAGAATATCAGACATGGTTTCAACACTCAGCAGTTAAAAGAAAGAAATAGTCTTATCTTGAATTTCTGGAAATTCTGTTCTGCCAGGAGAGATTCAGTCCCTTTGAGGAATTCTTGTTAATTCAGCTGCACCTGTTTTTGCCCAGAAGGGCTTGTTAGTTTGTGACAATTTCCAACTTGAGCAATATTAAAAGACAGTGCTGTGATCTCTGGAAGTTTAACTTGAAAATAGATAAATAATACTTTATCAAGGCTGAAAATTAAAAGCATCAGTTCCTATTGTAGCTTCAGCATTAGGAATGTCTGACTAGTCAGTAAAGAATTTATGTTAAGCATGGAAGTGTTGTAATCACAAGTTTCAGCTGTGTAGTAGCCATTGTAAACAAACTGACCATGTGATGTTATTGGCAGTCTTTAATGGCAGCCAACAGTGATGGTGATAATACAGTACTTTCAAGTCATTTATTTTGTACAAATAGAAAATAAATTTCATTCTGGTGTGGAGATTATATAAACATGTCTCCTACATCCAATATTTAATAAACAAATTGCAACATGGACTTTCCATTTAAAACTTTTGCCTAATATCATGACTGTAACCCTTAACTCTTATGAGAAGAAGTACATCCAGTATGTAACCATGAACATGGAACAAATACTGTATATATTCACTTATAAGTCTGGTTCAACTGCATACTGCATAAACCCAGATCTGCCATCACATAATGCACAGGCAGATATGGGTATATGCAGTTTGTTCGGACTAATCAATAGAACAAACAACATATACCCTGATCTGCCAGCACATTATGTGATGGCAGATAAGGGTCTATGTAGTGCAGTGGACCCAACTTATAAGAGAGTATAGATGGTAAGCAATATTAAGAGGTCAGTGAATATTATCAATATTTCTAAAATTGTATAAATGCTTTAACCCGTGCAATACAGATGGATACAGAACTATATGTATGAATGCTTTAACCCATGGAATATGGATAGAAAGATATACAATTACATCCACACTCAGACAAACAAAGCTTTTTTAATGTTCTTATTTTTTTTCCACTTTGGGGGAAAAAATGTATATAACAACACTCCATCATTATAAGGCCCTTCATTATAACACATCTGTTATAAGGCAGGTATAGTCATGGATCTTATTTCATTAAATGGCTGTAAGATTATATGTATCATGTACTTCATTATAAGGTAGTAAGATTATATGTATCATGTACTTCATTATAAGGCAGTAAGATTATATGTATCATGTACTTCATTATAAGGCAGTAAGATTATATGTATTATGTACTTCATTATAAGGTAGTAATATTATATGTAGTATGTACTTCATTATAAGGTAGTAAGATTATATGTATTATGTACTTCATTATAAGGCAGTAAGATTATATGTATCATGTACTTCATTATAACATAGTAAGATTATATGTATTATGTACTTCATTATAAGGCAGTAAGATTATATGTATTATGTACTTCATTATAAGGTAGTAAGATTATATGTATCATGTACTTCATTATAAGACAGTAAGATTATATGTATTATGTACTTCATTATAAGGTAGTAAGATTATATGTATTATGTACTTCATTATAAGGTAGTAAGATTATATGTATTATGTACTTCATTATAAGGCAGTAAGATTATATGTATCATGTACTTCATTATAAGGTAGTAAGATTATATGTATCATGTACTTCATTATAAGGCAGTAAGATTATATGTATCATGTACTTCATTATAAGGTAGTAAGATTATATGTATCATGTACTTCATTATAAGGCAGTAAGATTATATGTATTATGTACTTCATTATAAGGTAGTAAGATTATATGTATCATATACTTCATTATAAGGCAGCCTTACTATAAGGCATTAACATCTATGGCTCCCATAGACACAGCATTATAATGAGAAAATACTCTATAACAATTTTGACAGTGAATTGTGAGATAATTTTCTATGAGCATAAATATCTGCCAGGTCAGAAAATGTGAAGTGAAATGTAATAAACAGAAGTTTTCCATGCATATCATTAATATTCATTCATTGCAGCTTTAATGAGGAAAACTACTATAGCAAATATGAATCATATATTGTAAATTATGAAAATACATTGTTTGCTACTTTCAGTTTTGCCAGCTGCAGTAGTTGCCATATCTCTGGGTGTGACACAGCTGAAGGGATATGGAAATGATAAATTGTAAGTAAAATTTTCTGATTAGTCATGCAGCATCACTATATTGTAGCTCACGTGGTCAAAGTCTAAGAGAACTTATGTTGTGACCCCGTGTCCACCATCATTCATGTGTAACTCTGTTTTGTACTTTGTCAACAGTTGCTTGTTTTAACTTTACAGTCTTTATTTATGAACAGATTTTAATCTGACTTGGAATATAGGTTTTTGTCAAGCCAGCCTTGTCAGAAGCTCATCATAGTGATCGCTTTGATGTTCACATGAAAGTCAGAACATAACATCCATCCATTCATATGTCTGTATATACCCTAGATTAACCTCAATGTTAAAGTTCTTTGCTTTCTTTCTATTTCGATACCATTTTATTCCACCCTCTTAGGATTTAGAATATAATGTTAGTATACAGCTATCTTATACAATTCTGGTTCATAGGTCATCCCATAGGCTGAGGAATTTTCACTGGTTTTGACAGTGAAAGCACATTAAGCTTGAAATTAACCTTGATATTAAAGTTTTTTTACATTGCTTATACATAAGTAATGTGGTCAGTTTCTCAAGTACAGTTGGCCACAGAGACGTGTTTGCTGTTATGTGCATACATCTTGATGTACACAACCCCATTTTGCCAAAAGTAGATCAGTGTGACCAACATTTAATGCTTGTCTGACTTAGGTTAAGTTGTTCATTTACTTCAGTTTCATATGTACTATTGGTTAGAGAGTCATGCAACTTAGTAGATACATCTTGTTGGGTAAATACCAAATTACCCAGAGTAGGTCAGTTTGACCTAGATTTAATGCTCCTGTGACTCGTTTAAGTTTTGCATTTTGATTAGTTTCTTGGGTACTTTTAGCCACATAAACATGGAAATTGATGTATATATGTATTTTAGTTGGTACAGCACCTTTCAACCAAAAGTAATTCACTGACTTATATTTCATTTTGAGGTTTAGGAATGAACTCGACATGGAGGCAGTGGCCAGCTTCTTATCATTGTCAAGATCTCAAATGAGTTAAATTTGAGCAAAATCCACATGTAATAATGATGTGTTCTGGCATCTGATTGGCTGAGCTTGATTTTGAGGCTATTTAATAACCTATTGACTGTTATTGACTTGGATCTTTTCCTTTTAATTCCTCTAACCCAGAATAGAGTTTTCATTCAGAATCAGTACGTAAGCTTATATTGACAAGACTCCTGGGTTGATAAACACAGAGAAAAACACTTTAGGTATAAATGTTTGTGAAATGTTGGAGTATTTCACTCTATTAAGAATCGATATTTTTACATAGTTAAGGGTCCAAGCAATCCACAATAACTTACAAATGTATGGATTGTTGTGCCAAATAACTTACAAATGTATGGATTGGTGTGCCAAATAACTTACAAATGTATGTATTGGTGTGCATTTTCTTGTGCTACTCTTATCTGTGTCTATCCCCAAGCAAGTGTCTTTACATAGAAATATATGGGACAAAGTACCATGTCAATAGTATCTATCCCCAAGCAAGTGTTTTTACATAGAAATATATGGGACAAAGTACCATCTCAATATTACCCATACAAATTATAACTGAATGAGTATTGAAAACTTCATCAAATTTGCACAGGCTGAAGATTATCGATTTTTCTTATCAAATACTCAAAGACAAGGTGATTGTAGTGAGCTAATATTTTCAGAATGATTGAGATCACATATGTTTTCTGCAATAGAAAGACTGTGTGGCAGGTTTATAGCAGGTTATAAATTGCTAAATATTTCCAAAGGTCTTGTGTATATTTCATTGACTATATTATTTTCTTTCACAGGACTGTTATTGCAATCATTTAAATTGTATGAGAATGTTTCTTTTTCATTACTTCATTATTTTCTTTCACAGGACTGTTATTGCAAACATTTAAATTGTATGAAAATGTTTCTTTTTCATTACTTCATTATTTTGCATTTCTATATTTGTTAACAGACAGAAGTTGCAACCATGTCATTTTACATCCAGTATCTCCCAGAGTTCATAGCACTATGATACACCGAGGTCAAAGAGAAATCATATTGATTACATCATTCTGTAATGATCACATAGCTACACTGTAACTGTTGATTTTAAAAAAATGGACTTCTTTAAAAAAATGAAAGAATCACTTTAAGTCAACTGCAGTAACATCAACTGGGTGAACAATATCTGGCTCAGAGGGTTGTTTAAGTTGATCTGTGAATGATGTAAGTTTATATTCAATTGAAAAATAAAATTAGATCACATTGAAGCTTTTTGCAATCGTTGATTTAATTTGTTTATGCTTAAAATGAATCACACAGGCTTAAATAGAAGTCTAGAATTCAAAGATCTGATTGGCTAAAATTTAAGTCTGATTTCAGATTGACCAATAATTTATCTTAAGTCGAGATTGACTATGCATTGATGAAATTGTGGCTAGATTGTGGACTTGTCATAGAGGCAAGAAAACATGTATTTGGAAGTGATGCAATATGGAAGGCAGCATGAACAGTTTGCTAAAGTTTTGGTTAAAGTTTTCATTTGTATATATTTCCTAAACCCCTTGATAGATTCTTATCATAATTTACATGAGCCATTATGAAGCTAAGACAATTTATTCTGTTACATGCTCAGTTGCCTCATTTACATTGGGGTCAAGGTCACAGTTATAGAAATGTATGTTATGGTTTTGGTTACATAAGATTTAATTTGCTTATATTTTCTAAACTCCACGATAGGTTCTCATCATACTTTGCATAAATAATTATGAAGCTATAGACAATTCATTCTATAACTTGCTTGCTTGTACCTATGACCTTATATTGATGGTTTCAGTCATAGTAAATTTGCATTAAGATTTTGGTTAAAGTTTACTCATTTACTTGTATTTCCTAAATTCATTGATGGATTTTCTTGGAATGTCTCATAATGAAATCAAGAAAATTCATCCTGTGGCATGCACACTTACCCCTTTGATTTTAGGGTCAAGGTCACACTTAGAAAAAGTGCATCAAGGTTTTGGTTAATGTTTTTACATTTTGCTTATATTTCCAAAACCAATTGGCAGATTTGTTCATACTTGGGATGAATCATTATGAAGCCAAGACATCTCATTCTGCAACATGTTTGTCCCTTTGACTTTGGAATCAAGGTCACAGTCTGCAAAATTTGGGTTAAGGTTTTTGTTAAAGTTGATTCAGACCTGTCTACCCTTATGATTTGACCATGAGTCTTACTGAAATGATCCTTAAATTATGGAATTATGGAATAATAGCAAAAATTATGAAAATACGATCATTGGGGTCGAATTCGGAAAATGGCTTGTGCGTGTTTTAAACCAGATTCAGGTTTCATATTAGATTCAGTGGAATTGGTCAGGGAACCAGTCTAACTTTTAAAGCAGTATAGTACTACCTCAGATGCTTTAAACTGCCCTGCATGATCAAGCTGATGCATATAGCATTTTCTAGAAATGGAATCCAAGAAACAAAAAAACTTTGAAGATGAAAGGAACAGTAAGTCTTTTAAAATGTTTAAACAGTCAGCATAGAAGTAAAAAAGGAATATTCAAATTCTTTGGAAAACAGGAAAGGCAACAATTACGTTTATTGGACATCATGTCGTGTTGATTTGAGTATGTCTTATGGCGAGAGAGATGATTGCTCTCACCTCTTGAAATTGAAGAAACAAGGAAACAAAACAAAACAAACCCAAAGACTTTGCCAAGTTGAGAGATCTAGTGGAAGTCTTTGAGCTCCATGGATTTTGAAACTGCAGTTTCTGATCCTGAACTGGGTGTAATTAAGGTCTAAGTGTGCTTTACAAACCTTTTTAGTTGAACATAATGCTTGCCTTTGCTGCATTAGTCTCAGCTCACACTTCTGAACTTTATAAATACATGTCTTCATGGTGACAATAGCAGTACATGATATTTTGATACAAGTCATTGAAAACTGGTCTAACTTACAGAAACATTTTGACTGTCTTACTGAGAAGGTCTTGCTAGGGTTGGCAGGTTTGTTGGTTCATTTGCTTGTATTTCCTAAACACCATGATGGATTATTTTAATACTTTGGATGAATCGTTATGAAGTAAAGACAATTCATTCTCTGACATGCTCACTTAATCTTTTGACCTTGGGGTCAAGGTCACATTTTAAAGCAATGCTTTGATCATGGGGCTGACCTGCTGGTCCTACCTTTCTCATTTATTTACAGTTTTAGACTGTACAGCATCAGAGACTTTCCATTTACTTCCAAGACAATATTTTGGCACAAATTGTGAGAGATTTTGTTTTTTTTAGGACATGTAAAAATCCAGGCTTCCAAAGTGTAATGAAAGATTACCTTAAGAAAATGTAAAATAAGGGAGCTACAGTACTTCAGATGGTAGAGCATCTGACTAGTAATCCAAGCATCGCAGGTTTGATAACCACTCAGGTCAGCATGGGCCGGTTACCTTAGTGTGTCCTTAGGAAAGGCACCTAGCTTCCATATCCTATCCATGATACAGTCAAATAGAGTGCTGAAAGTACCATTAGAACCTAGCAATCCGACTCCTACCTACTTAAGGAAATAATGTTCTTAAGTATTAGCAGATTATTTGTATCAGGAGTTATCCTGCTAAACATAGGCTATGCATGTTTTTGTCAATTTTTATTACTTTCAATCTGTGTTACAAGTTACTCACTCTACCTTTAAAATTGTTTTCTTTATATTTCAGTTGTTGGTTATCAATAAATGATGGTCTAATATGGGCATTTGTTGGTCCAGCAGCATTAGTTATATTGGTAAGTAAATTAGGATTCACGTCATTAAAAGAAGAATCCAATAGAACCAAAAATGGTTTCTTTGGACTTCAGATTTGTTAATTCAAATTTGTTGATATATATTAAATTGCCAAAGACTGATAAATTTGACTTGTTCAGTTTGATTAGTATCATTTTATACAAAAAATTAAATAAAAACTAACATGAATGTATACATTTTTACATACTTATGTTTGAGGTTGGCTGCAGTTTCTTGTCATTTAGTAATTGGTATCAGATTTCTTTCATAGGATATTCACCTATTTTACCTGTTCAGGTTGCACCTTATAAAGAGTGTGGGACCATTGTACATTATTTGCTCGGTAAATGCTTTAATACTTTGGGCAATTCCATTTAAATTTACCTGGAGAGATAATGCAATTTTCTTAGGGGTACCACTGCTTGGAAAGAAGGCGCATTTGAATGAAATAACCCATAATACAATTGAAGTTGTTATTTATTTACTATTATTTTTTCCTGAAGTATATGTTAATCTGAAACACTTCTACATAAATTATCTTGGTGAGACCTAGCACATCATCTCACTACTGTAAATGTTTATTGATAAATCAGCACCAAAATATGAAAATCATAGACCCAGATATGCTCTCATATTATAATTAATATCCTAGTAGATCAGGGTCTGTACTGTTTGTTCTATTTAGGATTTAAACCAACAGCTTAGATCCTAAATGTACCAGCATTCATGTGTTGAAATTCATTTATCTTTTTGTATTTCAATATTATTATAAATTCTCTATGCAGTAGGTAAATCACATGTAAATTCAAAGCTTATTTAGACAACACAAAATCTGTATTCAGCACTTGTGCTTCATTATAACTGTTTTTTATGTTTTTATTTTCCAGATCAATTTTATTATCATTATATTGGTATTTCGAAAGATGTTTAGCATCTCTGCCATGCTGACCAAGTCAGATAAGGTTAAGGCAAAGTGAGTATTATTATGCTTCCATCAAAAATATGTATTGTCTCTATATTATTGGTAGCTTAAGTTTTTATTTTATTGTATTTATGTATAGATATTTATATAGATAAATGGACTTTGATAGTGACTTCAGTCATGGCTTTTCTGGCAGGTATTGAAGCCTTTTTCCAAGGTCATGCACACATGGGCCAAATTTTGAATGACCAGTCTGTCACTAGCTATCCGCTGAACAGCTGTACTAAAAGTTTCAAATACATGGCTGCTACAGCTTCATCCCATTGGCAGGCATTTGTCAAAATAGTATTGTCTATTCCATTTAAAGCCAAACATATGGTATTGTGAAGGGGAAAATTGGAATTATCCTAAATGTAGAAGCTATGTCAGTTTTTGCAATATAACAACCAACACCAATTGTTTTTTTTTAAATGAGAGATGTGGCCTTCTCTAAAGTGATCTAGAGCACTGATAATTGGTCAAGTTGGATACCATCATTAACAGAGAAGCAAGCTTGAAAAGACAAATGATGCATCATCCTAAAAGTTCATGGGAATTCCTTTTCCACTAATTCTAAGGGATGGGGGAAGGGGTGGGGAGATGTGGAAGACTGAAGGACTTTTGTCAACAAAATACCTTGAAAACAACCTGTTTCTAGTTCTTCATTTTTTTTATCCTGTACTATTTCAAAGGTACTGGTGTACTGAGTAAGGTTTTGAACTTTATCTTTGGGTGATAATGATCCTGCATATCCTACATCAAAACCAAATTGAAACCCATCGAGCAGAAATGAATTTTCCTTTTGATTTTAACCCCTTAACTAGTATGCTAAACCTTTTACCTTTACTGATGTAGAAGGGTTATTGGTGCAACTGGGTACTGTTTCCTTGGTTATTGGTGTGATTAGGTACTGTTTCCTTGGGTCTTTTATGGGTGGTTTTGGTTTTGGCAGTGTTTGCTGTAACCCTGAAAGGACTGGTTTCCAGGTGAGTTTTTTTACAGCATATTTGGGCTGGACCTTAAAGGACAATTTGACAGGTACCCTACATATTGCAGAAGGGGTCAAATTCCAAACATTAAAGCAGTTTGTTGGATACATACAAAAGAATCTTGGTGTACATTGCAGCCCTTTGTGGTAATTGTAATTAACCCCTTTGTGGTACCAAATTGGATGGCCTTATTTGGTTGGATGGATATGACAGACGGTTGGTAGCATGTTTGTCCTGTAAATTGTCAAGAACTGCATGTAGGTATAATTCCAAGTGTGTGTTGTCCTATTTGGCTTCACACCTTTCAATTAAGCATCAAAATTGTTCATCATGGAACCGCCAGTGTGCTTTTCTTGCAAAGATAGTCTTAACCTGCATGTGGTGCATTAAAATAGTGCTCACAAGATGGTAAAGAAGTGGTCCCAGGCTGTGAGCTACTGATTAAAGAACAAATTGCCTCTTTTGAGCAATATTGATTTGCAACCAGTATGTTGGGTTCAAAGATGGAGACAGCAATATGTGGAAATCAGCACAAACACCGGACCAAATCTGTATTTTCATTTTTTCAAGGACAAATACAGAAATAGATAGAGATGTACTGACAAATCCAGATTGTGCATCTAAAGGGGTGGCAATAGCTAATGCACAAGAGTTCTCAGTACATGCATTACTTTGTGTTATGGTGTTTGTTATGATGTTTGTTGCATTTATGACCACACTCACTATAATCACCTTGGGTTTGAGGCAGGGAACAATAATACTTACTTGTTTTAAAACTGGGAAGAATACTGGGAAGAAGTTCAGATAGAGAATAAGTAACACACAAAAAAGGAAATAATTTGGTTAGTAAAATCAATTTGGTCACACCCAAAACAAAAGTCTGTCTGCTTTCAAGAGTATTAACTGAGTGACACTTAGGCACACAGTTGTACTTTCTTCTGCCTAAACCCCATGATCTCATTGGTTCCTCATGTCATGGGATCTTCACTGCAGGTCCTCACTGGGTGTTTAGGGGTGAATAACAATTGCTTTTGGTGTGAACCTAGACCTCATCACACCTCCCCACAAATGTTCGTATTCAAGCTTAATTAGTTTTATTTTCAATGCAAATACTGACAATCTTTCCTAACAATGTTTAAAATGTTGATAATACTTAAGGAAAAAAACGGAAATAATTTGGTTAGTAAAATCAATTTGGTCACACCAAAAACAAAATTCCGTCCGCTTTCAAGATTATTAACTGAGTGACACTTAGGCACACAGCTGTACTTTCTTCTGCCTTAACCCCATGATCTCATTGGTTCCTCATGTCATGGGATCTTCATTGCAGGTCCTCATTGGGCCTTTAGGGATGGATAACAATTGCTTTTGGTGTGTACATAGACCTCATATCACCTCCACATGAATGTTCTTATGCAAGTTTTATTTTCAATGCAAATACTGACAATCTTTCCTAACAACTTTTAAAATTTTGATAATACTTAAGGAAAACATTTCTGGTTTGTCTCCCTCCCTTTTCTTTGTTCTTGTCCATTTTATTATCAGTATTAGTTGATTACAAATACCTTCCAGGAATAATTGAAAAAATTTAGCATCTAGTTTATGATCAAATATCTACATGTATATTATAGACCTTTAATGTGTCACATGATATATTCTAAAGTTCTAATTTGTTAACTCAGATAGTACACATTTTCCCATGACTCCAGGATTCTATACCTGGCAACAGTCATTGCACCTATATCTGGTAATGATCATTACACAATTGTCACTCACCAACATCATATGATATCATTAATGTGTTAAATCGTTTATTGCCTTTTCCCTTGGGAACTGTTCTTGTACAGTGTTGTCTGGTGTGATATTGTGCCCAAGCCAGTATAGTGGTCCCCCTCTTATAAGGATACCCATTCTGCTGCAGGAAAGTGGCCTTATAAGAGAGGTAGCCTTTCTAGAGGGGGATCACACAGATGTGAGCAATAATTACATATAAAGTAAGCAAGGCATAACTAAGCTTAAAATAGTTCATATTTTCATTTAAAAATTACATGCATCCTTTGGAGCAATGTGATAAAACTTGTATTATAGTTATTTAAAATAATTATGAATAATCATCAATCTCCCTCTTCTCATTTAGTTAAATTGATTTCAATTTTCCTTCTAAACTGAGAATGTCTGGTGACATTTTTGGACTTTCCGCAACAAAATATTTCTTCTTTGGGAACTATACCACTGTCAAACTAATTTGGTTATTACATAAAATACTCTGTGTTTAAGAAAGTGGGCTTGTCACGTGATGGACTGGTTATGGTACCCTTTCTAATACATTTTGTAATCTAAGAGAGAGAAAGCATGACAGCTAACATAACATGCAATGTTACTTTATGGTGACTTGAGTTGAACAACACTGTGCTACTCAGCTGTTAGCTTTTGTCATTATCAGTGGTAATAATAGCCAGTAATTATCAGTGGTAATAATAGTCAGTAATTATCAGTGGTAATAATAGCCAGTAATTATCAGTGGTAATAATAGTCAGTACTTATCAGTGGTAATGATAGCCAGTAATTATCAGTGGTAATAATAGCCAGTAATTATCAGTGACAAAAACTGTCATGTAAGGAACAATAGCAGTAAGGATAAGATTCCTTACTTCTTACAGTTAGGTGCTTTATGTTTAAACAAATGAAATTGTGTGGAATTTAGGCATCGGCAGATATTCGTGAGATTTCCATCCCAATATGTATCTCCTTATGAGGAGTAAATTTATAAAAAAATTTGCATCAATATGCCAGTTGCTGACCATGTCAGAGGGGTGACTGTCTTAGACAGGTACTTTTTAACACAAACTCATCAGTGATAAATGATTTTGGTGGGGGGCATTAAAGAGGGGGGCCATTGTAATATAATGAAAGTATAATTATAGATAGTTTCATAATGTCCTAAACTTTCTTTACATTCCTTAAAATAGCTATCTACCATCTTCAGGATCATTCTGCAATAACAAATGTATAGAAGAAATTGATTTCTTGAAAATTAAATTGAAGTAATCAGTGTGTCTTTATAAATAGCACAACTTTATTAAATGCATAAACCAGAAATATATGCATGATAAGTTGTATTTCTATAACCATTTCTCATCGTAACACTAACTATTCTTGTCAACAATGAACAGTTTGTTGTTTGTGGTTTTGTGGGTTTAATGCCATTTTTCAGCACCTGATAGGCTATACATGGCAGCCAGTATATCTGGTGGAGGAAGAACATAGGAAAACCCCGGGAAGAACCACTGACCCACTGGAAGCTACTATCAAGCTTTTTCACATACCCACATTGGCTGAACCCGAGACTCTAACCCACGTGGACAGAGGTGAGATGTTAGTGATCTGTAAAGGTGAGCACCTTAGACCACTCAGTCACCTGTGGCTCCCAACACTGAACAGTGCTTCCTCTTTACAATACTGGTCACAAGAGCCATAAATGTGATCCATGTTATAAATGAGAAAGTGTTATACTAAGTATATATTTCCAGATGAGATAAATCTGACTAGAACTTAAATATATCTATGATATCCATGCATCATCACCAAATAAAGTGTGTTGTGTTTGCATTATATTGATATATTCTTACTTTCTTTACCTAGAACTGCTGTTCGAAGTCTTTGTGTTCTATTGCCCATCACAGGAATCACATGGGTCTTTGGAATACTATCAGTCAATGAAGATCTGGTTGTCTTCCAATATTTGTTTGCAATAATAAACTCTTTGCAGGTATGCATGATAAAAATAGTCACTTCCTAAATGTTTAATACATGTACGTTACAATTTTTTTTTTACCAGTACATCATTTTTTAGTTTTTATACAGGTGGTACTATATTTTTCATTGTTAGTATCATACAGTGTATTATTAGGGAACAAATGCTTGTATG
Source organism: Margaritifera margaritifera (assembly GCA_029931535.1). Taxonomy (NCBI): domain Eukaryota; kingdom Metazoa; phylum Mollusca; class Bivalvia; order Unionida; family Margaritiferidae; genus Margaritifera; species Margaritifera margaritifera. Next base: position 243,388 of record JAQPZY010000917.1, on the reverse strand, counting down.
CGGATTACTCAAAAGACTGAGTACACCAAATTCAGTCTTCACTTGTGAAAATATTGTTTGAATATTCTTCCAATGTATTTATGAATATGATATAACTGAATAGACCTATCAGTTTAAATAAGATAGATAATTGATACATTCATAATGTCGCATAATTAACAATATTTATATTTTGACTGTGATTGATTTCTGCTTTGATGTTTGAATTAAAGATGAGTATTGACACAAGCACTGAATCTGAAAATATTATTTTTGTGAAATAGATTCATTTTATACACTTATGTGTGTGCAGTATTATCATGTTAAAACACTGGTCTTTCCATTTTCAGGGATTTTTCATTTCCTTGTTCCATTGCTTCTTCAATCATCATGTAAGTTTAAAACAAATGATATTTTAGGAATATTAAATCTCTAATCTGTTTATATGTAGACCTGATGTTTTATTTAATATATTTTTATTTAGCCGTTATCTTTAGACCCAACCATTTCTTGATTGACACAATCTTGTACAGTTCAATTTCTGTTCTAGACACAGACCCTAGTATAAACAGCAGTTTCATCTTAGTTTTATATCAAGAAAAAGAAATGAGTACATTTTGGTTGTTTGTAAGCATATAGTTTTTAGTATATTGTTCATTTCATGTATATTTTTGCATATGTGTACTTATATTTAATCTGTTTAACTTCATGAACTGTACATTTTATACTCTACTGCTTAGGGGAGGGGGTTCATAGATATAGTGTTGGTGTAGCATCCTCCTTTTTTTATTCAACCAAATTTCTTGTGAATTGATCTGAACAAGAGTTTTGGATACATTTGATGATGAGCACATTTAGCTTGTTATATGCTCGCCATAAGGAGGAGTGTATTATGTTATGATGTTGTCTGTCTGTTACCAATTTGGTTTCCACACAATAACTTTAGTTGTCCACCATCTACAGTTACCAAAACTTTGTGGATGGTTGCACTTGAGATTAGGAAAAACCTGGTCAATTTCAGGGTCAGAAGGTCAAAAATCAAGGTTATTGTGACTGATAGAAGAAAAAAGTTTCCACACAATAACTGGAGTTCTCCATCATCTATGGTTACCAAAGTTTGTGGATAGATTTCAAATGGTGTAAGGAAGAACCACATTGATTTTGGAGTCAAAAGGTCAAGGTCACTGACTGAAGAAAAAAAAAAAAGGTTGCTTTTCAGTAACAGAAGTTTTACATGACATACTTAAATCAAACTTTGTAGATGGCTTGCACTTGGGGTAAGGAAGAAGGCTATTGATTTTGGGGTCAAAAGGTCAAAGGTCAAGGTCACTCTGAAAGAGGAAAATGGTTTCAGTGCAAAAATATCAGTTATCTACATAGAGGACTATTAAACTATTAAGAGTTATTACCCTAAATTGAAGTAGAATTGACATCCCATTGGCATATTTTGCAGAGTTGAGACTCTTGATAGACTTCATTTATCATAATGACTTGCTAAAGCTCTAGCATTGACATCTTTTGATTTCAATTGAGCTTTATATTAGCAAGATCTTTGATGATCAAAATTGCAAGAAAGATTTTGTCCATATTTTACTGAACTGTTACCCATGATTTACCTAATACACTTACTTAGTCAGGAGCCACAGTAGCTCTGTTGGTGGAGTGTCAAACTTGTTAACCATGGATCACTGATTCTTTACCCGCCCAGGCCAGCCTAGGTCAGCTGCCGTTGTGTGTCCTTGGGAGAGGCACTTAGGTCCCATTTCCTTTGTATGATATTACCTATAATGAGTTGAAAGTGTTGTTAAAAACCAACCAACCACACAGAATTCACCCAGTTCACAGTATTCTAGCCTTTTGGTGGTCGGTGGCAGGGGATTATGCCATGTATATAAGGGATACAATTTTGTGGTCTTCTGAGTGTCCTTTATAGACAGGTTTCACTGTGCTCTATGATTATACTAAAAATTGCCTGTTCTTTTTCTTAAAGCTAAGAGATGCCATAAAGCAAATAAATGCTGCAAGAAAGCGCAGCCAGGCATCTTATTCAGCGACTCTAAAGAATTCTTCACGCAGTACTGGACCAAATGTAAGTATTAAAGGTGGATGTACTTTACAAGCTTCACAAGGTGTGTAAGATGGTAACTATGAACAAGTCCTCTTTTCTAAGAAGGTGGACACTATTTGAAGAAAAACAAGGTCTATCTTAGATGTTAGTTTTTGTTTCCTGTCCAAGATATCTTTTTTATTACATATTCCATAAATAGTCCATTTTTTATCCTTATATTCAAAATATGCAATATCATGTGATATTGAACACTTTGAATATCATACACTTAGATATTAGATACTTTCCTTACAAGGAAAATACTTTCCATATAAGAAATACAAGCTGAGTGCACAATGCCAAAGCAAAACAATGAGTGTCCACCATTTTGCCAGTTACCCGAAGCCAACCTCATCACATGTTCTCATTTTTTTTTCAAGAACCTACATAAATAATCTGACATCAAACTTAAACTACAAATAAATATTAGTGACTCATTCCCAGTTGCAGTTCTGTTTTTCTTGTATTTTTTTCTGTATCTAACATCATCAAGATGTATCATAGTGTTCCTGTGTCAATGATGTCGGTTGTAGCTGTTGCTATTTTTAGATGTAAAGAATTCTTGTTGGCAGGGTTTAGCTGTTTCTGTAAATGTATATGAGTGCGCTACCAAAGTCAATTTGTTATTAGCATTAAACATTTTACTTGTTGAAATTTGCTTTTATAGAACAAGAATATATTTTGTGAACCATAAACTTTGTTCAGTTTAAAGTTAGTATATTTCTGGAGTATATAATGAAAAGTTTATATTTTTTTTTATACTAACAAATATTGTGAACTCGTTCTTGGTCATAGCATGCTCCCAAGTTCATGTGATATGTCCAAGAACTCATTTACAATATTTTTCAGTATCAAACCAATAACATAATTATCACATTGCTTTCAAAGAAGTGGGGGGATATTCTGATTCATTCAGTCCATCCATACAGTTGTACATACATTTGTGTGCAACATCCTTCGTATCCTCCAAAACTTTTAAATCTAGTGACATGAAACTTGGGTCTGTGATAGTCCTATGAGTGTAGATTGTGCCAACTCTTTTTGGGAACTTTGATGTCATCCCTAGGGTGGGCCAGGGGTGGTAGATGTAATTTTACATAAATTTGAAATAACTCCTGAGTTGTTTCTTTCACTTACCTGAGAATCTGCATGGATACTAAATGACCCAAGTGTCAACACAGTTTAGACTGGGACCTGTTTGTTATGTCTTTCCCTACCATCAGGAACTGAGCCCATGGAGTATAAAATAGAAACTGTTGAGCTCCCGACCCTATAACCATTACCCTCAGAGATCTACCCAAAAAACTCAAACTTTTGGGAGGAGGTCAAAATTAAGAAGCGTTGGGATAGGTATTGTATAAACACAAAATTCTTGTTTGTCTTGTTTCCTTCGACCCTTAAGTATGGTGTTAAAGTGGAAATGCAGTGGACACAAGTACCGTATATACTCGCGTATGAACCAGGTCCAAATGCAAACAACATAGACCCTGATCTGCCATCGCATAATGCGCTGGGAGATCAGGGTCTATGTTGTTTGTTCTACTGATCAGTCCTTACAAACTGCATAGACCTAGATCTGCCAGCGCATTATGCGATGGCAGATCTGGATCTTTGCTCTTTGCAGTTGGTATCTGCTTATACGTGAGTTTATACGTTAGGTAATTTTTGTGTAGCATAGAGGTCTGTTACAATAAGGCATCTAGGTATAATGCCATTCCTTGTATAACATGTGACTGTTCATTTATCCCATTATCCTGAGTGAATTATATTTCTGAAACTGCTAATGAATATTTTTCAGTTGGCTTATTATAATCTGTTGTCATGTGATTTCATATAAACCATTCTTTATTACAATGTGGTTTTAAATATTTCATGCCCCATATTTCATAGCTTTGTTTACAATGTACTTCAGTATTAGGCATCATTTCCTATAACATGGTGTACTTTTATGGCTCTACTGAGTGTCGTTATAGTGAAGGACTCCTGTATCTTTGATATTGACCCAATCTAACTGATATCTGCTGCAGGGTGGTCTATATATTGCCTTCAATCTAGATTTTTTTTTATCAGAATTTGGTCACACAGGTTCTTGAAGGTTGTTAATTAGGCACAGATGAAAAACAAATTGGGAAGTTAGCAAAATTATTAGGAATATTTTTTGGGAAAATTACATATTTCAAATTGAAAACATTCCAGAAACTCAACTTCTTTTAGACAAAAATTTTAAAAGGCATTTTGTATGTAGACACAGGTAAGGAGAAAAGTACTTAATCACCCATATTATAGGGTACAAAGAATATTGCTTCTGATTGTAAAAAAAAGTCACACAAAAGAAGAGAATATAGGTAACAAGAATCTAGTTGATTTGGTGGTGAAAAATGGTACAAGTGATGAAGAGAAATGGAAGATGTAGATAATTCATGGCAAATACTAATGTTTATGCTTATTATTTTGATCAAAAGTTCTGAAGGATTTAAGGTTCTGGAATTTGAGGAATGGATACACCATTTGTTATCATCGGATCATAATTGTTACTGACTGTGTACAGGTATGTATAGGTTCATAGGAAGATGCAGTATGATCATATAGAAGTTACTTTTAATGATATCCTTTGGGCTGCCTAGATTTTAAAAAAATTGACACTTGGATTTCTGATAAGCATGCACATGGGTTGACATTTCTGATTAAGGCCCTGCATCAAGATGCAGGAGCTTGTAGTAATCACCTTTTCTGTCTATATTCATCCATATGTCCTTTTGTTCATACTTCTTGTAAACATCATTCGATGCCATTTACATGTAGATCTGCCATTTAAAGGTTTTATTTTTTCAGGTCCAATATTGACAGAGTTATAGCCCTTTTACTATCAATTTTAAATCTCCACTGCACCAGATCCTTTTGTATCCAGCATAACTTACGAACCATTCAACATATTCTGATGCAATTTGGTTTGTACTTTGTCTCATAGACCTGTATGTGCCTTTTATGTATTCTGTCTTGTCAACACTATATTGGATAGAGTTATGACCCTTGGCAATTAGCTTTATATCTTCACATGGGATGTGATTTGTAACTGGCATAGCATAAGAACCATTCAACACATTCTGATGCAGTTTGGTATGGACATTGTCACCTAGTCTTGCAGGTGCCTTTTATGGGTTTTGTTTCATTTAGAAGAGTTATATTCCCCTGATTGTTTGTCCTCCTGACTTTGCTTTCCACAAGATAACTTCAACAAAATTTATATAATTTCAACCAAATTTGGCATGTGATTTCAGATTGATTCAGAACAAATGTGGGTTTCAGTGTTCCACAAAATAATTTACAGAAGTATGGTCCCTGATGACTCTGCCATCCTAGCTTTGGTTTTTGCAGCATAACTTTACTAAACTTTTTGGGATTTCAGCTAAATTTGGCATGCAGCTTTATATTGATGAATCCTTGAATGGGTATGATTCCAGTGTTCCACATCATCATGTAAAGGAGTTAAAGCCCTATTTGACTTTCATCATTACTTCAGTTTCCACTGCATACAATTTTTTAAACTTTGTTGGATTGCAAGCAACTTGGATATGATGCTTTATGTCGATGAGACGTTGAGTGAGTTTGATTTCCAGTATTCCATGGCATCATTTACTGGTGTTATGGTCCCTTATTGCCCATGCTTAGTCTAACTTTACCATCTTTTGTTGGATTTCAACTATATTTGGCATGAAGCTCTATATTGATGAGACTTTGAATGAGTTTAGTTTAAGTCTTCCATATGGTTGTTTAGAAGAGTTATGGCCCTTGATTGCATATCCTCTTAACTCTCCTTTGTGCATAATAACTTGAGTAAAAGATTTGGATTTCAACAAGATTTATGATACACCTTCATATCGATGACATCTTGAATGATTTGGATTTCCAGCATTCCACATCAGCATTTAGAAGAGTTGTTGCCCCAGAATGCCCGTCCTATACAAACTTTGGTTTTCCAATAAATGTTCTTCTGCTTCTGTTTGTAGTGAGCAGGACCCTATGCAATGTGCCATTCACTCATAGCTTTAGTTAAAACCATGTTTCTTTCTGTATACTCAGAGCTGTGGGATTTTTTTTTTTTTTTGTATAAATATTTTGGGGATGATGTAGAACCCTATTTGTGCATTGGTTAATGAATCCTTTGCATATGTCTATTTAACAAATATGACTACATTTTTAGTACTGCTTTTTTTGTTTACTCAGATCTGTACAATTAACCACACTTCATGAATACAATAACCCACAAAATAAACCTGTGTAATATTTAAATTGCAGAAATTTGATTCCCTTGATGAAAGTCAAAAGAATAATTCATCTGGTGTTATAGGTAAGTTCTATTCTGTTTATGAGGATTACATAAATTCCTGGTATTTAAATCCCTAGAAGAAATCTGTTTACAATGGGAAGCAAATATGAATATATCTTGTATCCTATTGCTTCAGTTAAAATCTGTATGTTCAATTGTCTGTGTAGATGGATTGATAAATTGATGAATGCCAGTTGGTATATATATATATGCCTTCAGTTTGCAGATACCGTTGTTCAGAACTTTATTTTATAGGGTAAAATGATACAGTAAGAAGCTGTGTAGTTTAAAACTTTGCTTCTGTAATTTTTAATTTACCATGAATTCATATATTTTAAGTTCATTAGTTTTTGTGATTTTGCAAAAGTTTATATTTTTATTGCTACTTACATTACTTACATGCCTTTGCCTTCACTATGTCAGTCAGATAGAGATTGAGTCAGAATAGAGCAGTGGTAACTCACTTGTTTTGTACTTCTGTTGTCCTGTGTTTGCTTCCTGTTGTTGATATGCAAGAGTTGGTGATTTGTTCACTTGCCTATCAACCTATATGACAAATTGTCATGCTGCAGGATTCTTTTTCTTAACATTATTCACTCACCAATGAAGTTCAGAGGAGATATAGCATTTTACCTGTTCATTTGTGTGTTCATTTTGTTTGTTTGTTCATGACCCTCGTAATATTTTGTTACACTCTCAATATCTTGGACGCTGTTTAACCTACTGTCATTCATGAAAATTGCTATGTAGATACATCTGGATGAAAGTAACTTGACTATACCAGAACTAAGTTGGTGTGACCTAATTTGCACACTTAGTGACTTTTATGTTTCAGCTGTTCATTTGTTACACCTGCAATATCTTGGACCCTATTCACCTACACAATAAAAATGATATCTAGATACATCTGTACAAAAGTATTTCAACCATACCAATACACATGGTGTAATAGGGATGTGGCATTCATAATTAATTGAGAGGCATGGATGGTTGCTTCTGCAGGGTAGTAGTTTTAATATGTAATAGCAGGGTGGTCTTACCATTTGTACTTGCTTATAAGTCGAGTCCAACTGCAAACTGCACAGACCCATATCTGCTGTCACATAATGTACAGGCAGATCTGGGTCTGTGCAGTTTGTTAGAAGTAATCATAGAACAAAAAATAATGACCCTGATTTGCAGGCACATTATGCAACAACAGATCAGGAACTATGTTGTTTGTAGTTGGAATTGACCTATAATCATGTATGTACGGTAGTTAAAAAACATATTAGAAACACTGAAGGAAAAATCAAATCTTTATGTTTTGAGCTCTACTAGTTGAGAATCAGAAGAGCTTATGTGATGGTCCAGCGTCTGGCATCTGTTAACAAATTTTTGTTATAACTACTGATCTCCTAAAGTACTTGGAGGAAAGACATGAAACTTGGCACGCAGTTCATCAAGAGGTCTAGTTGGTCCTATCTGAAAATGGTCCCCTTTGGAGATCAAATATAGCTACCACATTAGCCTTGTGATAATCTTGCCTGAGGATTGGAATAAAATACTTTTTATAATATGTAGTTGATCCTAAATGAAAATGATGCCATTGCAGCCATCTTGAAAATCTTGTTTTCACAACTCTTCCAGAACACATAGTCCTGTTGATATGGGATTTTCACTCACACACTTCTTACAATTTGTACAGTGTCCTAAATGAAAATAATGGCAATTCGACATCCAGCATGGTCATCAAAGTAGCCTCTTGAAATATTGTTATCACAACTCTTCTTGAATGGATTATATATTGACTTTTGGTTTTTATAAAAAAAGTATATTTTCATTACACCACTCCTTCATTAATCCCTTCCCTTATAACTCATGAACCCACTTATCAAACAATAAGATACATGGATCCCTTTTTTTTAACTCTACTGGTCATGGACCAGAAGAATTTATCGGATGGCCTGTTGTCCATCAGCTGTTGTCTGTCCATCCATTAGCACAAGTTTCTTATAATTACTCCTCCCAAACTACTTCAAGGATTGCTATGAAACCTTACACACATTCATCCCATTGTCTAGTTGGTCCAAATAAAAATGGTGAACCTTGGACATCCATTATGGCCACCACGGCTGTCAGGTTTTCAATGAAAGACTTCTGATCTGACATCGAATATGGCCACCATGGTGGCCATCTTTAAAATCTTTTCATTGCTGTTCCTCCTGAATGTTAAGTTACATCAACATGGGGTTTTCATCAGAAGACTTCTTATGCTGTCTAGTTGATCCTAAATGAAAATAGTGCTAATCTGACATTCAGTATGGCCACCACAGCAGCCATCTTGAACTCTTGTTATTGCTACTCATCCTAAATTGAAAGTTAAATCAGCATGGAGTTTTCACCAGAAGACTTCTTATGGTGTCTAGTTGGTCCTGAATAAAAAATAATGCCAATCTGACATCCAGCCATGATGGCCATCTTGAAAATCTTGTTATCACTACTTCTCCTGGATTGATGGCCATATCAACATTTGGCTTTTACTTAAAGACTTCTTATGATATCTAGTTGGTCCTAAATGAAAATGCTGTCAATCTTGTATCAAATATGGCTGTCAGAATGGCCATCTTGAAAATCTTGTTATTGCCACTCCTTCTGTATGAGTGGTCATATTGGCATAGTTTATTCCCCAGGAGACAAAAAAAATGATCATACATCCAATATAGCTGCCTTGTCAGCTAATTTGAAATTTTTTCTATTGCTCAGGAATATTTCAGCACACAGTTAAAAAGAAAAATGCTCTTGTCTTGATTTCCAGGAAATTCTTTTTGGACAGTAGAGTGTCAGTCACTTCAAGGGACTCTTGTTTTATTAAAAGTTAGGAACAAAAATAAAGAAATTGATGATGACAGTAAGATTGTTTTGCAAATATCCAATCATACTGAACATTTAATATTGACACATTTGAAATATTAAATTTTCTAATTGTCTTTTGATATTACTGGAGAATAATAGAGAAATATATGAACATATCGTATAAACATTTATACTGATACAAGACTGCTTAGTCTCATGTCTAATTACTAGGGCTTTGTAAGAGTTTGAAATCAAAGGGATACAAGGAAAGCAGTTTACTCAGCGGCTATGCTGACTTTTTATAATTTTGACAGCTGTTGAGGACTTAATGATCCTTGACACAGTGATTCAAGCTAATTAACTCTATAATATAAGCCGATACCAACTGCAAACTGCATAGACCCAGATCTGCCATCGCATAATGTGCTGGCAGATATGGGTCTATGCAGTTTGTAAGGACTAATCGGTAAAACAAACAACATAGACCCTGATCTGCTGGTGCATTATGCGATGGCAGATCAGGGTCTATGTTGTTTGCATTTGGACCCAGCTTATACGTGAGTATATATGGTAATTGTCTCCAGCCATTTACAGTAAGTGAATACTGTCAGCATCACAGTAACATCCAGGTGTAGGGTCAGCCTAATTTCTTGTTGAAATTGCAATTCCTAAGTTTTTCCCTTTGGATAATGTGTGGATTGTTCTTCAAAAATTTGCTGTGGTATATTCTAAAATAACTTGCAAGTTCTAATAAAATGCACAGTTTTGTCTTTTTCTCCTTTTTTTGGTTGATATTTTTTTTTATTCCTATGTAGTGTTCTGGTACTGTGCAACTCCTGCATGCCTGCCATGTTTATTAGCACAAACAATTTGGAGTTGTACTCAGTCATTGTCATTTGCTCAATAAAGAAATGTATACTGACATTTAAAATTGCTATCTTGAGGAATAAACTAGTGCAAACATATGGATGAGTTTGGCTTCAGCAGTTTATGAATTTGATTCTAGCTATGAAGTTTTAGTTCTTTTGGACTGGTTTATGATGGATGCACATGCTCTGATCTTCAGTGTTAGGCAACTTTAACTTTACTGATTCACAAATTTGTGAGTACTGCATGTCAGCTTGATTGATATTAAAGTTTGTCATCAATTTATTGACTTGAATGTACTTTTTAGTATCTACCATCCATTAATATTTAAATCCATTTGATAAATTTTTATGTTGGACAAGTGATATTATAATTATCATGTATCAACAAAAGCTGCTTGTAGTTCAACCCCCTCCCCAAACTGAGTTTTGAGTCTCTCTTGCTTATGTCACACTCAATGTATATGGACCACTGATTGTGAGTTATCAAGGAAGATGAGTCTGCAGATGGTCTTTGATGAAACTGGTACAGATCTGACCTCCGCCACTATCGCTGTAGTGAACATCTTAAAAATCTTGTTGTAGCTACTCATTCTGAAGGGTTTGTCATAGATTGCCATGTAATTTTCTCTGTAGGACTTCTTATAACATGAAGATGATCCTAAATGAAAATGCTGAAGCTCTGACCTGCAACCTGTATACTAATGGATTTTTTACAGACTTTGTATTGAGCTGCATTTCAGCAAAACCAGTTGAAAGTGAGCATTCTTACATTGTTTGTTAGGTCAAACATTGTGACTCATGTTTTTATTAGTAATGGCTTGTATGCATAATAACATAAACAAGTACTTTGTGAATGGACTGTTATCAAACCTTGTTTGTAGATTTATTATTAATTAATTACTTAATAAATGAAATGACCTGTTCTCAAAATTTCATATTTGAAATTATACCAAATCAAATAGAGATAACCATAAAGCATACTTGCCATATTCCCAGACAGTGCTGGGTTTTTTTTGAGATTCAAAAAGTGTGTTTTGAGGTCGCAAGGGGGGTCTGTGCGCATGACCCCCCAAAAGTGACGTCATCCAAATGAGAATAAGGTATCTTTTCAAATCAGCCTATAGCAAATGACTGGAAATTCAAATCTGAATAAAAGAAAATACCATCTGTTTTCTCTGAAGCATTTAATATACTTACAAACAAAAACAAATGGTAGACTTAGCATTGTCAAATAACATCACCACAAACATGGCCACAACCTCACAGACATTAAATACAAAAATACACCAAGTTACTGTCTTTAAAATCCACTGGACAGTGGAATGTATTGTTAATTACATGCAGTCTTTGCTGCTTTCAATAGTTCAGTAGTTTGTTTGACGGTAATGCAAGTGTCATTTGTGTTCACAAATATGCCTACACTTTTCCTTTGCGAATGTGCATCCATGTCTATGTTGGTGCAAGCAATGGCCAAAGTCACTAAAAGTGATAAAACCTGTATGATGGCAATGAATATCCATTTCAAAACAATGAATCTGGCAATGAAAACATTCAAGGTTTGTGGTAGTCGGCCGAGTTGCTAAAGTCTTTGACCGCCGCTATTGTAATGTATTTTTGAGGTTAAAGTAGCACCTACTGCAGTGAAGATTTAATTTCTCAGGCTGAATTAATGAAAAAAGGTATTAATTTATGCAAATACACAATTTGTCACTTGATTAATTATTTAATTCTTTTAAATTATTAAATTCAATGGTGAAGTTCATTTCAGGTTAACCAGATATTCAAACATGTTAATGTTTTCATGAGTTACTTGATCACATGATAAAAAATTTATTAAATCATGTAAATACCCAAGGAAAATATGAGAAAGTTAAGGTGGCAAAATTGTCGAATCAAATAAGATTTTCTCATTTTTTAGCACTTCTAGTGCATTATGTGCTACAATTTGCCTTTTTCCCTTTAAAATGTTGTGTGTCCCCCAAATCTAGAGGGTGAGGGACACGGTGTCCCCTGACTTTTGGATCGTAGGTGCAACACTGCATTAGAAATTGAATGGTGCTGTTGTTCAACGTACCGAAATAATCATGTTTTGAATTTTATATATTTAGTAAATATCCGACTTCAATGAAACATTGCCGCTGATCACAAACTTTAATAAAGATGGCTTCAACATTCTCATTCAATGCAGTCAGTGATGTGTAATAACATTTGTTTTTCAACACACATCTGTTTGATGTACTTAACTTCAGACAAATTGGGTTGTTCCACTTTGTGTACTTTACCTATGCAAATTAGCCTAATGGGCTCCCCCTCATCAGTGCTCAGAGGATTTGACATGACACATCACCCTAGCTATTGTGAGCCAGTTCAGTAAATCTCTGAAAGGTGTCTGTTTATCTCTGACCACCATACCTTTTAATTGTCTCTAAAACAGCTATAAACTGCCGCGAGGATAGTTTCACATGAGCTCAAAGCAAGACTGTTTACTGTTTATACATACCACAGATTATGGATATATGTCATTGTGATCAGGAAATGTACATTTTCTTTCCGTTTTTTTTTTTGTTGTGGGAAATTTTTTGTCACCAAGATTGCTGAAAATCGTGTTTTCCAAAACACGACCGTGTCCTGGGGTTTAGGAGTCCAAAATTGTGTTTTTCACGTGACACGTCGTGTTATGGCATGTATGATACAGAACAAATCTTACTATTGATTTTGAGGTAAAAAGTCAAAGGTCAAGGTCACTGCAACTGAAAGAAAACAAATAATTTCTGCACAATAACATTAGTTTTATAACGCAGACCTGGACTAAACTTTGTGGATGGCTTGCATTTGGGGATAAAGAAGAAGCCTATTGATTCAGGGGTCAAAAGGTCAACAGCCGTGTTTACTGTGACTGAAAGAAGAACAATGTTTTTTGGCATTAACAACTTTTGTTCTGGACTATGTACCTTGAGCAGAGTTTATGTAGGGCTTGTACTTAAGAAATGGTAGAGGGCTATTGACTTTAGGCTCTAAAGATCAAAGGTCAGATCATTGTGGGTAAAGAAAAAATCGATTTTTTTACAATAACGTTTGTTCTAGAGTAAGTTCTTGATCATACTTTGTGGATGGCTTGCAATTAGGATAATAAATGAAGCATTACTGAGTAGCTATTTGCAGTCTCCAAGCTGCCAGTCAGGAGTGTTTACGAACTGTTTTCATCCCACATGTAAGCATTTGCAAAGTGTTTTGGAAAAGATACATTCTGAGTATATTTTGTAGCTGGATTGCCAAGGGATAAATATGTGTGGTGACACACTTTATGTAAACCAGTACAGATTCATCTCCTTAACATTGATCATTACATCAAACAAGTTCAATTTTGAAAACAAATTAATCATAAATCTTTGTAGCTTCAAGCAAGAATCCTTTCCTGGAGGCAGACAGACAGATGCAAAAGCTGGTAGAAAAATATGCCAAAGATGGTAAACCAATTAATGAATATGCAGAGTCCAGGAAGAATATTCAAGATAAGAGGAGTGGCGAAGTTAGCCTTGAAGATGTGAAAATATCAAATATTCTTCGTGAATCAGAGGTCACGGGAGACCAGGACCATACAGAAGTTCCCACATCATCACCCTTGATGTCAAATGCTAGTTCCAGTATTGATAGAGATACTGGAGAATCTAAAATTCTTAGAGAAGTATGTGAACTAAAAGTACATGTATTACAGTGGTTTCTCACTATAAAGCCCCTCATTATACTGCCACCTCCCATAATGCAGCTGTGGACATGGATCCCATTCAGTTTTGGTTAAGTCCAATTATTTTTAGTCCTTGGCTTTATGATGACCATTCATAATGAGTTTTCACATCATTAAATACCATTTTTGTTGTGCTGTTATGATGCAGCCTTGTTGGAAAATACCTCAGTATAAGGTGGCCTCACAAAGGTTTTTAATATGGGCATCCTTGAATGGCATTATAAAGAGGGATCCTTGTACTGTTAATAACAATATTCTCACAAGCATAATTATTTCATGTGAAGGTGTGGAGTATTTGCTTATCATCATGGTGCAGAATATGTTAATATCAGTAGGTATTTCATCCATTTTTAGGCATATGTACCAGAAATCCATATAAGAAAGGACACCTAATTGGCTGAAATGACACACTGGTGCAGTTCTAAATTATTGTCTCATGTTGGTGAATGCAGGTTCTTTTTACAGCTGTTTCAGTTGGCTAAGAAGGTGTCAATCACATAACAGTGCAGAATCAATTATACCTCTGTAGGGGTTGGCAGGTATGAGATATGTTTAGTTTTGTACACACCAATACAGAGTATGATATGTTGGTATGCATAATTACAAGACCATGTGATGTTCAAGAGACATGTAAGGGAGGCAACTTGTGTAGCACTAATCTGTCCACTGCAGTTTTCAGACAAGTATTTGAATTCACTCCAAGTTATCATTAAAATAATTCAAAATACAAATTATTCAGAAATCTCACTATACTTCAGTGTGTAGACTTTTTTATACAGATACAATGACAAAGAGAAGTATGTATATTGTGCATTATTTGTATGAAAGTATAGCCTCTTGAAATGGTCTTTAATCAAGAATGCATGTACTCATGGTACTAGAAGTGCTCATTTACACTTTGAAAAATCCACATGCGTCAGTTTAATATTCTGTCAGGTAATACAGTAAAGTTGTACAGTAGTATAAATATCTGCCAATGTATGAAAAAATTTAAAAGCATTTAGCATCAGTATAAGCATAGTGGCACAACAACAAGCATCAGTCTATGCATAGTGGCACAACAACAAGCATCAGTCTATGCATAGTGGCACAACAACAAGCATCAGTCTATGCATAGTGGCACAACAACAAGCATCAGTCTATGCATAGTGGCACAACAACAAGCATCAGTCTAAGCATAGTGGCACAACAACAAGCATCAGTCTATGCATAGTGGCACAACAACAAGCATCAGTCTATGCATAGTGGCACAACAACAAGCATCAGTCTATGCATAGTGGCACAACAACAAGCATCAGTCTAAGCATAGTGGCACAACAACAAGCATCAGTCTATGCATAGTGGCACAACAACAAGCATCAGTCTAAGCATAGTGGCACAACAAAGAGCATCATTCTAAGCATAGTGGCACAACAACAAGCATCAGTCTATGCATAGTGGCACAACAACAAGCATCAGTCTATGCATAGTGGCACAACACCAAACAAGTAGCTACTATTTTCTGTCAACCATGTTTTGAGGGTCACCAGGAAACTGCATTGCATAAGTTGCATCATATGAAAAGTGCATATATGTGACTAGAGTTAAGCTACATGTACCAGTACTTTGCATAATTCAAATTTTGTATAAATAATGGCAGGGGCCCCGGGTGGCCGAGTGGCCTAAGGTGCTCGCTTTTATAGATCACTCACACACATCACCTCTGTCCGTGTGGGATAGAGTTTCAGGCTCTGCCAACTTGGGTATGTGAGAAAGCTTGCCAGTAGTTTCCTGTGGGTGTCGGTGGTTCTTCCTGGGTTCTTCCTCCACCAAATATACTGGCCACTATCTATAGCCTGTCATGTGCTGAAAAAATGGCGTTAACCCCACAAAAACAAAGAAACAAACAATGCCAGTCTGCCTTCAAATATGTCCACTGTCACTAAAAATAGAAAAACCTTTAAACAGCTTCTAAAACTGCCAAATAAAATTTGACCAAATTTGATAGAAAGTATCCTGGCATGAAAACTTTTCAGACTTGTACAGATGATGCCCATCCATCATCAAATGTAACCACTGTTACTAAAAATAGAAAAACCTTTAAACAGCTTCTAAAACTGCTAAATAAAATTTGACCAAATTTGATAGAAAGTATCCTGGCATGAAAACTTTTCAGACTTGTACAGATGATGCCCATCCACCATCAAATATGGCCTCTGTAACTAAAAATAAAAAAACCTTTAAACAACTTCTTTTCAAAACTTGCTCAGCAGAATTGACCAAATTTTACAGAAAGCACTTGGCTTAAGAGGGTTTCAAGTTTGTATAAATGATGCTGATGTGCCATCAAATATGGCTGTCTTTGCTAAAAATATAACAAGTTTTAAATAACTTCTTCAAAACTACTGTCAGAACAGAATTTGATCATATTTTACAGAAAGCATCCTGGCATGAAGACCTTTGAAATTGTACAAATGATGTCAAATCTGCCATTAAATATGACTGTCATTATTAAAAATAGATACCAGTAAACCTTTAAATGATGTCTTGTCCAAATGCATTGAATAGAATTTGACAAAACTTGATAGAAAGCATCCTGGCATGAAGATCTTTCAGGTTTGTATAAATGATGCTAATCCACTATCCTATATGACCACCATGACTAAAAATAGAAAAACCTTTAAACAAATTCTTCTCCGAAACCGCTGAAAAGAATTTGACCAAATTTGACAGCAACCATCCTGGCATGAGGGTATTACCAAATGTTTGCAAATGAAGGTGATCTGCCATAAAATAGGTCCACAATTAAATAAAAATATAAAAGCATTTAAATGACTTCTTCAAAAAACCGCTGAATAGAATCTGTCCAAACTTGATAGAAAGCATCCTGGCATGAAGATCTTTAAGTTGTTTACAAATGGTGCCAATTCTCCATCAAATATGGCCACCATTACAAATATATAAAAACCTTTAAATGACTCCTTCACAAATGTAGCTAAAAAAGAAGTTAACTAGATTTGAAGCTAAGCATCATGGCATAGAGGACTTTCCATTCTATACAAATAATGCGAATCTGCCATGAGATATGGCCACTATTAGTAAAAAACAAAAAACAGACCTTTAAATGAATTCTTCTGAAAAACTGCTCAAAAGAATGTAACCAAACTGTACAGAAAGCATTCTGGCATATATGGCTTTCAAAATTTTTACCAATAATGCCAA
Organism: Margaritifera margaritifera; assembly: GCA_029931535.1. Lineage (NCBI taxonomy): Eukaryota > Metazoa > Mollusca > Bivalvia > Unionida > Margaritiferidae > Margaritifera > Margaritifera margaritifera. The sequence goes on along the minus strand of JAQPZY010000917.1, from coordinate 226,325 downwards.
TCCACCATCAAATGTGGCTGACATTACTAAAACTAGAAAAAAAATTAAATGACTTCTTTGAATCTGTTCTGCAGAAATTGATCGGATTTGACAGAAAGCATTCTAATAATAAGGGCTTTTCAAAATTTATACCAATGATTCCAATTTACCAGAACAGAATTTAACCAACTTTGACATAAAAAATCCTGGCACAGGGGCCTTTGAATATTGGACAAATGAAAATGATGTACCATCAGATATGGATGAAGATAATGAAAACTAGAGAAACATTGAAAAAATTGTTTTTATAACATATGCAAACAACAGCATTGGAAGAAATTTAAACAAAATTGCATTCTACTGGTCCAGATTTCTTGGCTAATTGCTCTTGCATTTGGCTATTAAGCAGATGTCAGTCAGGTGAGCAACCTCAGGCCCACTTGTGCATTTTGTTTTGTATTTGGATCCTATTTCACATCAATCATGTAAATACATTTTGTTCAGGTCTGTTTGATATAATTGTATACACAGAGAGGCAATAAAATTAATACAGTAGAACTAAGAAAAAAACTCAATATGCTGTGGACCAAAACAATTTGTTAGAGTTGTTGCATGTTTCAAGCTTTCAAGCTGCATGCAAGAGCAAGATTTTGGCCAGAACTAAATAAGTAATTTAACAGGATTCCCAGGGTCAGGAAAAGTCAAGGAGTTTTCATTTTTCAGGAATGACACGGAAATTTATGATATGTCAAGGAAAATTAAAATTTTCATCAAAAGTCAGGATTGTAATACTGTTGTTTTTTTAATCAATTCTGTAGAAGTTTCTCAGAACAGTCTATCTTTATGACAGCTTGTTCAAGTGGATATTGTTATTTTGATTTATTATGAACACAGGTATATATTTAAACAGCCAAAGAGGATTTAAAACTAATTTCATCAGCACTTTGTAACATTACTGAATCAGTTGCATTTTGATTATTTGTATACATGTATGTGTGCTGGATTCATCCTGATGCATTTCAAACCATTTGGATGCAGGGGATTATTGGCAGGGGGTGCACATACACAGCATTTTTAAACTTAAGATGTTATATACATGTAAAGGGTGGTGTGGGGTTAGCTATAGGAGAGGTGAAGACCATCTTTAATGACAATGTTTAATAATGAAAAATGTGTATGCCAGAGTTTGACATGAAACTTGTGGTCAGTGGAAATTTACCTTTGTTCAAGAAAATCACTGTCCTTTGAGCAAACATTGGAAACCCTATTAAAGGAAAATGAAATGCCTGTGATCAACTGATGTTATTAAATGTAAAAATGTGTAGAAAATTCTTTATTTACCAAAGTTTTTCTATTTGGCACTTGTGTAAGGAATAATTTTTCAATTTTTTGTTCTTCTGCAATCAATGACTTTTCTTGTGCATGGGATATTGCCATATTGTATGCTTTTCACCTGTGAAAGCAGTAATTGTCCATACCTGATGTTGTTTAGTCCATTCCAGTTATGCAACAAGATGACACTCAGTTAAATGTGACTCAGAGTTTTCATTTGGATATACTGTAGTATAATTTAATTTCATGGGTCTCAATTTTCGTAGTTTTGAAAAAATGACATTTTCATGGGTACTTACATTTGTGGTTTTGCCTGTCAAATTCTGCATATTTGTAGGTATTTAATTTCTTTGATTAACCTCAACAATTACATCAAATAAAGAATACAAAAGAACAAAACTATTATGACAACAAACGATGGCCGCTTCAGTGATATAAACACCTGTATGAGCACAAATCAAACACCTGTCAAAATAAATCACTTACACTCATCATCAAAGTGAGCTGACATAGCCAATAATACTAAGCTACAAATCAGTTATTAAAGTACATATGTATGATCTCGTCCTTAAGACACTGTCCATAAAGTTGCACCATCAGTTACTTTCTGATGACCATGGCATTAACACAGTGGCTTAAGAGTGGTAAAAATCAACTTATGTAGATCCGCGTTGGTTTGGATAATGTCATCATTCCACGTGAACCATACACGTGACCAGCTGACCCTTGCTCAATGCAGTTAGCAAGCTGTGTCAACATTTGACGTGTTCAGAACCCATCAAAGTACGAAGATGCTAACTAAATAGAAAAATAATGGAATCACTCCTTTGTTTGTGCGTGCCTCATGTATGAACCAACTTCAACCACTAGACTTTACTTAAAACCTTGTAAATGAAGCCAATTGATGTGCATTGGAATAATTATGGCTGACATGAAAATGTGTAAAATATTGGACCTAAATATTCTTGGATTTGAGAATACTAGTCTGAGACTTGTTTAATTCAACACTCTTAGGATTATTTACCCAACAAACATTTATGTGTACCAGCCGACTTGATTGACGTAATGTTGATTCAGTGGTTTTGTCTGAAAATCTGTGAAGTGTGAGCTTCAGTACTCTGTGGTAATTAGTCTATATGCACAGTGTTTTATTAGTAATTGTGCTTCAAGCAATAGTTTTAGTAGTTTACAGTCGTGTTGTTCATTGGGATTAAGCATGCATGGATAAAATGAGACAGGATTTCATGAGGATTTAAATTTTTTGACAACAGTTTCACACGAATGAAGAATCAGTTTGAATAAGTACTAAATATAATTTTCATTTATAGTATCATTTCTTATTCATTCTTTCATTTTCAATAATAGTGTTTGAATACCTTATGTTTTCTTGTGTTTCTATCTATCCTTGCTTATCTCACAACATATCAATTTAAGGCAGTGAGTGCAAATTAAGGCTAGCAGATGCCATATAGATATGTGTGTATTGAAACAATATATAATGCATTATCATTCTTTCTTTTTTTTGTAAGGATAAAAATAAAACAAACACGTGTAAAAGCTAATATTTTTAACCAGATTACAGAAATGACGTTGATTTATCAAATAGCTTTGTTGATCTCGAGGAATGAAAAATAACTTTGTTGATCTCTAGGAATGAAAAATAGCTTTGTTGATGTCTAGGAATGAATCACAGTTAAAAAAAAAAGTGGGGGCTTATTTATCATATGTGGCTAGTTTTTCGTTGGGTCTTTAAATTTGTGGTTCAGGGAAGCAACGAAATCCACAAAAATTGGTACCCTATGAAAATTTGTGATACTACAGTAATTTGATTTCATATGATAAAATACATGTCGTAGCAGTACCTCAGGTTATCTTCATAAAATTTTGAGTTTGCATAATGAATCATATGTAGATATCTTGCCATAGTGTAAAGCAGTAAATTCTTTGAGTAGGTTGCACAATTCTGACAGCCTTGTAAATTGGTTCTTCATGTATCCCTATAATCTGAATTCATCTTCATTAGTTACTATAAACTTTAACATTGTTGTTCTGTGTAATCTTTTTAATAGTTCCAAAATGAACTTGTTGGCAACAGTGAATCAGTAGACCAATGTATCAGCGATAGACCAGATTCGATATAGAGAAGTCACATCTATATCCACCATGGTGACTTTAATATCCCAGACTGTTGATGCAACTGTTTGAAACTAATTGGCCATATATTTAAAACTGCTTCATGGATGTTAATAAAATGTTGTTATTTATTTCCATTCACTCAGTATATTCATTCAAGCTACATATGAAAATAAAAGTTCTTTGCTAGAGTTATCAAAGTTTAATGTTTTCTTTCTCTTCCATTTTTTTAAATTTTTTGAACATTTTCATTTGTATCCACAGAGTCAAAAATATGACTACGTAGATGCTTCCAAACTAGATTCTAACCAGGGTGAACGCCAGACAGCATTGGAACCAAGGTTATCAACTAATCTAAGGGAATCTGCAGATGGTGCAGGCTACCAAAGACTTGGGCAGAGGTCATCACAGAGCTATGATAAACTTGTACCAAAATCTGGATTTGATCCGTATGATCCAAGATATGATAAAAGTAGTAGATATGATCGGGGTCAGACTTCATCAAAGGAAAAACTGAGTACATCACCTGATAAAGGTGTCATTTCCTCACGGGAAAAACTGAGTAAATCACATGAAAAATTGGAAAATGCACAATCAAAGCAAGTTTCAAAAGATGAAGTCTATGATAAACGTCAGTCAGCATTGAGTGGGAAAGTTCCAGTTAGTAGTTCCAAAAGTAAACCATCCAAAGATTATAAGAGCCAGAGAAGGTCCAGTAAATCGAGTAAATCAGATGAGGAACACAAGGTAAAGCATGCACAAGATATTATGATAGTAAAACATCAATTATACAAACTGAGCAGGAGACAGATTTTGTCAGGTTAATTGGTTTTCCAAATAACTGATAATTTTATGACAACTACATCATGTATTCAAGAACATACTGTTAGTCTGTATGATTGAAATTAACATAATTCTTAATAAGGTCTACAAATTTTCACTATAAATGTACTCAGTTATACAGTAAAACATAGGTATGTTGGTTCACCAGACTTATTAATCACGCAAAATTAAAGAATGCCCCTCAAATATACATTGTCATTTACCTGAACAACATTTATCTGGAAAAAAAATAATGTCTCTCATTGGGTCCAGAAATTCAGTGTTTTGCTGTATTATTGTCTTTGATAACACTGTAAATCAAAAGATTTGAGTGAATTTCATTCTCTCATATATATGGTGGTTTAAAAATACTGTATATACTTGCATACAAGTCAGATCCATCTGCAAATTGCATATATCCAGATCTGCCATTGCATAATGCTTTGGCAGATCTGTGTCTATGCAGTTTGTTAGCCCTAATCAGAAGAACAAACAGTATAGACCCTGTTCAGCTGAATCCAGTGTGTAATGGCAAATCAAGGTGTATGTTATGTGCATTGGACTTGAATTATATGCGAATATATATGGTAGATTGTAAAGCCAAATGATCCTGTCATTATCTGCATGACAATTTCTCTCCTATTAATTTATATTTACATATATTTATAAAACCTGGAAGTTTATTCTCAATGCAAAAAATAATTGCATCTTTTTCTAATGAATCCTCTGAAAGACAAATAATTTTGTTTTATGTATAAATCTGACAACCACAAATGTACATGTATGAAACCTCTCAAGCTGGAGTCTGTTGTTGCTGCATTACATCTAAATGTATTTTAAGATATAAAATAAAAATGTAATATCTTTACAGGCTGAGAAAAGTATTAAATTGCAATGCACTTGATGTTTTAATATGATATTCTGGTCATATTTTGTCAGCATCGTCCAAAGGTTCGATCACCATATGAATATATGACCACCATTCAACCCAAGTCCACGATCATAACAGTCCAAGTACAGGTTAAGACCATCTGTTAGTCGATATAGCTGTGTGTAGACAGAATTTGATTTCTCCCATTTCATGTTAATTCTTCTTTTATGCCCCAGAGATGGCGGCATATAGCAGTTAAGTTGTCTGTGTGCAGGTATGTCTGTGGAATGAGCTTTGGTTAAAGATTTTCTCCAGCATTTCTACTTCAGTAACCCTTGACCTGATTCATTTCATATTTAAAGTATAATATCATATACTCTCCTTTTGGGGTATCAGGGGAACCATGGTATCTCAGTTAGTAGAACACTGGACTCATAATTCAAAGTGTCACAGATTCAATACCCACCCATGCCAGCATAGGTTGGCTGCCTCGGTGTGTCTTTGCAAAGGTACTTAGCTTCCATTTCCTTGGTGTGAAATAGCCAATAATGTTTTTAAAGTGCTATTAAAATCAACAGAACAATCTCACAATAGCACTCCTGCCTCAGAGTTATGCCCCTGGGTGGGACCATGGGGCTAGGAATTATAATGGAGACACATTTTGGTTGAAGTTTTTTCATCACTTGTATTTGATTAACTACTTCACCAGTTAATTTCATGTTCAGATTATAACATCATCACATATTCCCTTTCTCTCATTACCATTCATGTCCTGGGTTCCACATTTGGATGGAGCTCATGTGTTCAAGAACGATGTTAGGGACACATGTTGGTTAACAGTTTTTGGTTAAAGTACTTCCCTTATTTCCTGTATTATTCCTGCCCTTGGGTCATTCCCCTGCTTGGGGTCGTGGGGTTATGCCCTTTGATATATATCCGATCACTGGCTTTTCTTGGGTGCATTTCCTGTATTTCTTAAAACACAGTTCTTGTTTTACTTAACAAAAGAACCAAAACAAACATAGCAAAAGAAAAGCAATATATATTGGCCAATAATTCATGAAGAGTGTAAGGAGGACTTACAAATTTAAATGTAGCTAAAATGTTAAGGGGAGGGATAGGGAGACAAAAACTTATTAAATGGGGATACATTTTTATTAAAATCTTGTAAAATGGTTGCTCTTCATTTGCGTGCAAAAGTTTCTGAGCCAAAAATGGATATTCTTTGCTCAGATAATGAAGAAAAAAATGAAATCTTTGTATGACATGCCATTTGTGTTACAGAGATGGATATTTGTTCCTATTCATCTATGGACTGAGAGAAATTTAAGCAATGTGACCATGCATACTGCATTTCCCTTCATAACTGCTTGGCATGAAAACCACTATAAAAAGTTAACAAATGCATTACCTATTAATTGACAGAGGTTGTTTATTTCAGAATAATAAAAATGTCTTATATTTTGCTGGATTCCATTATTAGTATACTGCAAGCTATGTCATAAATATTTGTAAGTTTAAACAGGATCTTTTAAAATGTTTCAGTTAAATTTGAATTTCTGTTTTACAAAGAAGATGTTTGTTTTTGTAGCAGTTACGGTTGTCCACTTTTGTAAAATCAATGCTTATTGTGCAGTCACTTTTTACCTTGTTGTATTGTATTGCAGTGAACTCTGGGAGAGATTGGATGTAAAATTACATGGTTGTGACTTCTGTTCCTTGATTAAATAATAAAATTTTTATACAATTTTAATAATCACAATAACAGTCTTGTGATAAACAATAATCAAGTCAGTGAAACATTTAAGAGACATTTGGAAATTTTCAGTGACCTGCCATAAATTGACCATGCAGTCTTTCACCACAAATTGGCTATGCAATCTTTTGGTTGCATAAAGCGATGCAGTCTCAATAAGGTGGAGCATATCTGTCATGATGTTGTCCTTCCATCCGTCTGTTCCCTGTTTTGCTTCTGCACAATAACTTGAGTTCTCCACCATCTACAAATACTAAACTTTGTGTATGGCATGCAGTTGGAGTAAGGAAGAAGACTATTAGTGTGGGAGTCAAAAGGTCAAAGGTTAAAGTCACTGCAACAGAAGAAAAATGGTTTCCACGCAAAAACTTTAGTTCTACAGCACAGAACTGGACTAAATTTTGTGGATGGTGTGCACTTTTGGTAAGGAAAAAGTCTATTGATTTTGGGGTCAACAGGTCTGAGGGCAAGGTCACTGTAACTGAATGAAGAAAATGGTTTCTGTATAAAAAAAATTCTCAGTTCTCAACAATGTTCCTTCACCATAGTCTATGGATAACTTACACATTGGGTGAGAAGAAGCCTATTGATCTTGGGGTCAAAAGTCACTGTAACTGAAAAAAGAAAAATGATCTGTATGTAATAGCTTGCATTTAAGGTATCGAAGAGACCTATTGATTTGGGGGTCCAAAGGTTAAAAGATCATGGTCATTGAGGCTCAAAGAAAAATGGGTTTTGCAGAATAACTTTTATTCTAGAGTAAGTTCCTTGACCTTGTGGGTTACTTGCACTTAGGGTATTAAAGAAACCAATAGATTCTGCAGTCTAAAGGTCATTGATCATGGTCATTGTATGTCTAGTAGGAAATAATGGTTTCTGCACAGTAAATTTCATTCAAAATAACATGATCACATACTTTGACTAAAGATCCAGGTCAATGAGACCTGTTGGTCAATAATTTCCAGAGTAAACCATGCCCTACTAATGCCTGCATAGAAGACTATTAAACATGGGATGGGAATATAATGTACCATTCACATGTTAAATACCTAGTCCACTATTATTTTGTTGTTAATTAGTGACAGTGTGCTTGTTTCCCTACTTTTCTGTTTAAAACACATACTTTGGGATAGATGTTCAACTGAGAGTTGTGCAAGAAATTGCACACCAATGTATACATTTTTAAGTGAAGTACGGGTTGCTTGAACCCTGTATTATGTTTTTTGAAAAGTTAAATGCTCCAACATTTCACAAGTGATCATTCTTAATAAGCACTGCAATGAGAATAAAAAATGAGAGAAATCAGATTCTGTTCATTCTGCACTTGTTTGAAATATATTATGGTACTTTATCAACATTAGTCTGTCCTGAATGGTATGTGGGCATAATGCCAGTTTCCTCAGATAACAGGCTTATGTTACATAGGAGTACAGTATATTGAAAAGCCCAATTTCTGCACCTAACATAATGTATGGCACGTGTTCTTGTTACTGCACATATGTTTTGTGTTTCTTAATTAACTATTTCATCCAATAGGAGCTGTGGTGGCTCATTGGTTAGTATGTTGGACTCGAGACTGAAAGGGTGCAGGTTTGACTGAAAGGGTGCGAGTTTGAATCCAAACATCAGATCAGCCCTGGTCAGTTACCATGGTGTGTCCTTGGGCAAGGCACTTATTTCCAATTATAAAATCACCTGTTGCTGAAAAGAAAATAGAAGAAAACTGGTTTTTGCATCATAACTTTACTAATAGACCACATACCTTGAATTGTTTCTGCACAATAACTTTAGTTTTACACTCTGTGCCTTTACCAAACTTTGTGGATGTCTTGCAGTTGGGGTAAGGAAGAAAGCTATTGATTTTGAGGTCAAAATGTTCAAGGCCAAGGTCACTGAGGCTGAAAGAAGAAAATAGTTTTCTGCACAATAACATCAGTTCTGCACCACAGACCTGCGTCAATCTTTGCGAATGGTTTGCACCTGGAGTAATGAAAAAGCCTAACTATTTGGGAGTCAACAAGTCAATAATCTCCAGAATCAACCATGCCCTACTAGTGTCTACATATAGGACTATTATCACACTGAGTGGGCATATAATGTACCATTCACGGTACTCTCGTTGCTTTTAGCATAATTTCTCTGACACTGTTGTATGAACAGGTATGAAACTTGGGTGTATTTATCTTGGAGGGAACTACTCACCACAAGCAAAAGGTCACAGTGGCCTACTTTTTACACTCAACATTTTGCATTTAGCTCTTTCATTATAGGCAAAATTAGGTCATATTGACCTACTTTTTATACTTCTGTGACTTTTCAAGGTTTTTGGATTATGCCACAGCAAAGCATAATATTCCATGGAATTTTTTTTCATATGAAGCTTTTGATGTAGTTAACACTTCATTTGTCTGCTGAGGTTTGCTATCATGGATTCCAGTCCAAATCAAGTCTTTAGCCCTTATCAATGGTGCTATGATTCCATAAGGATCCACCTTTGCCAGACTTTTTCTACAGATTGAACTATTGTAAAATAGTCCCAGCTTTGGAGAGGAACTATTGATGAACAGAAATATAACTATTTAGAACTTTTCTGATACAATGTAATTAAACAGTAAATTCTGTATTTTGACACTTTTTCATTAAAAATAAACAGGTCATTACTTAAAACTAAAAAGAAAACTTACTTTCTGATTCTCTATTATATATCAAGCTTTTCTCATGAATCCCATTAATGATACTGCTGGAACAAGATAAAATCATCAGTTTTCTATAAATATTTTTTAGCAGTATTAATATATTTATATTTTATATGCTTCATATTCTTTGTACAATTTGAATTGTTCCCCTTATTTTGAGGTTATGTGACACATTGTGTACCTATGGCATGTCTTGTTACCAAAGAGCTGTTTGATTATACTAAAGATAAGTGATATTACCAGGATACAAGTCAATGCCAACTTGTTCTAAATGGTGAAATAACTTTTTGAATAATTTTAAGCACAGTTATTCCTATGTTAAGGAAAAAGCAAGTCTAGAGTGGTCCAAAGATGCAAGGGAACACAGGGTAATATAATAATCACATGACAATATGATGGACACATGAAGATAATATGATGTGATGTTCAGGGTCATATAGGGAGGCATAACTTTTTCAGAAAATATAGGACATTTTTTAATGACACATGTTTAAATTTCAGCCCATGATAGATGAGATTCAGATTCTTTATACATAAAAAGGCTTTATTCATTGCAAATATTCTACTTGACTGTCTTTGACTTTTCTAAGCACACTCTTTGTTTAGGTGAGAGATTACAGTTTCACTTCATAAGTGGTGGTATATTTTGTACCTGTTAGCTACTGACAATGTTGAGTGTGAATTATCGTCTATTATATTTTGGGTTTGGGGTTTGGTAATTGTCAAATAATTGTGAATTATGTCTCTTTTGTTTCAGACTTTTACTTATATTTCCAACTAATCATATAGATTTTCTCATTATTTTATAACTTAAGATCATTAATTCAGTTGAGCTGACAGACTAAAGTAAATGGAAAACTTTTTTCTAATAAATGTTTTAATTTTTCTTGTCTTTGAGATTACATGTAAATTTTAATATCAGTCAAATTTAATGTATTTAACCATATTCTTCAGTTTAAATTAATTGTATTTATTTCTACCTAATCTGTTGGTTTTTTTGGTTGCTATCTGTTCTTTTCTCCTGCATTTGACTAAAGTCTGAGATATTCTGTATCATGGAACTTAAAGAAAATTGACCTTGAGTGGAACAATATATTTTGGACAAGATTAATAATTGGCTATTATTTCAATTCAAATTAAAAATAGACAGACTTTGGACCCCCCAGAAAGGTTCTGTAGCAGGCAGTACAACTGGTTTAGTTAGTACCCATGTTTTAAAGTTACATTGTATATTCCTTTGCTTTAAATTTCTTCTTTGTTTTTCCTTTCAGAGTAAAGAACCAAAGAGAGACTCTAAGTATGCCAAAAGGCAAGCCGCAGAGGTAAGTTTCTTTTATATAGATGTGTTTTTTGTATCCTTTGAAAATTCTTGACAATAAATGTATTGAAATTTCAAACTGTAAGCATTAGAAAGGAAGAATAGTTGATATAACTCCATTCAATAAATAGATTACAATCAAGAGCTCCCTTCTTTTCACCGGATTAAAAAAACAAACAACCAAAATAAACCCATTGCAGTTGATCTAGGTACACGTGGACAGACATAAGGAAACATTCACAGAAGCCAAATTATTGCTCTTTCAAGCTTCCACCAAGATGGGCTTGACAAAAATTACACATTTAACATCCGATTTATTCACTTTGATTCATTCGAATATTTGTATAATCTCTTTTTTTATTATTATAAAGTTTATACAAATATTTGTATGAACCAGAATGAAGAAATCATATCTGACTTGACAGACTACTATTTTGGGGACAACTTTTAATGAAAGACCTGATTTTTCATGCATGGATCAAATTCATTTTAGTTGAGTCCACTTTGACAGAAGCTCAACATAGCGATTACTTTGGCATCCATGTGCATGTATGTTTGTCTGTACATCAATCCACATGCTGGATTAAATTCAGTGTTTTATTTTTTTTTACATTCCTTTTATTTCAATACCATTTTATCATACTCTCTTCAGATTTGTAATTTAGATTGGGGAATCCTCAACATTCAAACCATGACCAGCTTCTATAATGTAAATACCTCTAATGAGAGAGTACCTGTCTTGGATTATCTCCTTTTGTTAGCAGAAGAGAATGGTCCCTCATGACAGGTTTCATGCTATCTCCAAATTATAAGACATATCTATTTTGCAATTCAATTTTCAGTCTAATTGTGGAATATATGTACAGGGAAATCTGTCTATAAAGGGCATTGAATAGAAATTTGTCCTTTACATAAAGACTAAATATTGTAAGTTAAGGAAATGAAGATAAAAAGTTCTGAAATGGCCTTTAAGAACAGGTGTCCTTTATACGGAGGTCTGCTAGGGCTGGTTGTAATGTACATCAACACTACTATTATTACATGTATCAGTATTGTCCAATTATAAATTACAGTATCCCATAATTAAATTTTCAGTCTGAACCAAACAAAGGAAGACCTTCAGCCAGGACGAGCAAGGCAAAGGACATGACTGCGGCCAAGAAACATAGCCAGCCAAAGAGAGGCTCACGTGATCGTTCACAGGATTATCAATACTCTGCATATGATATGGCATACATGGGTCCCCAGTTCCACCACAATAGTGCAGAAAACATAGCCGAATATGAAGCATATGATCCCTACAGCAGAGTTCATGCATATGGGGGTCAGCAGTTGTCCCCTGTGGACCCCTGGCAATACTATCAGCCTCATTGGCAACAGCCAAGAAAGGAATATTGGTAGATAAAAATAAATAATGTTATAAATTTGTGCATTATTTTGATGGACACGTGTATTTTGATTAACTGTTCTTTATAATTGTTATTGCCATTGAGTTGCATTTATGACAATAATAATGTTATTAGGTCTGCATATTAATTAGAAACAAAAAATTCATAATTTCTACAAATATTTTATGTCAATGGCCATAATAGTTGGTGTTGATCCATATGAGAAAAAGCTTCCTGTACCAGATGCATCTAGATTGGCACTAGAATTTCCCAAGTACTAGCAAGATTTTGCCCTGAAAAATTCAGATATGTTTGATTATCTAGTGGACTAGAGAAGGTCTGTTTACTTGACATTGCAGATCAAGCTCCTATTCTTGATTCCCCATTTTAACTTGATTTTATTTCTTTTCATTCTAATAGAAGTTTGATTTATTGCAAACTTATGCTTTTTTCAGTGTACCTTTCTTAAGAATTTTGATCCCTTGCATAAATTATATAACCTCAAAAATATGTTACACTAGCAGGCATCAGCATTTATCAGCAGGCAACAGCACAAGTCTCAAAATTTTCAATCACCAAATATGCTGTTTCTATGGAACTGAATCACCATCTGAAAATTTTGATTGCCATTTAATTTGGTGATTTAGGCAATTTGATCCAACATAGTATTAAATTTGCTCTTTTTTATTCTGCATGTTTTTTTAAAGAAAGTTTCAAACATTCTGTATAAGCTCATTTATAGCACACCCCATCTGTGAATAGTATAAAACCAGATCTGTCATTGCATAATGTGGCAGCAGGTCAGGGTCTACAATCATTTGGAATGCCCTCTGCCTTTTCCAACACATGCTAGAAAAAACCTCAGATGTGAATAATGTCCATTTTGAACTACTTTCAAGCCCATTGTTGTTATTACATCAATATAACATCCTAACATCGCAGCGAATCAGTGATGTGTCATTAAGTGCAACACAAGCAATGATTGCAGATAATTGAAACCGAATGATTTCTTCACTTTTTTCATTACACAGTTGTATGAATACCATTAAAAATTAAATATGCAGGTATCATTGATTGTGGAAACGTAGTCAAGTGTTATTTTGAAGACCTATCATTTTATAAGACTCTGTTCTTTACACATCTAGCCAGATGTTTGTCCAGCAACAAGTTGCCAATTTGTGAAGTATCACTATGATTACCTCTGAGTCTCAGAGTATTCAACTCAGAAATAGACAAGGATTATTCTGGATGGGTCTACACTGTTCATTCTACATAATTTTAAGTAAATCTTGTAGACCCTAATACATGATGAGATGGCAGATTTGGATCTATACTATTAACAACCGGGTCTGCTTTATACAGGTATGAATATGGTATTGTGATACCCATCATTTGTTTGTCTGTCTGACCATCTTTCTAGCCATCTGTCACTTACACCTATTCCTACAGAGTAGGACAGATATTCCATACCAGTGATATCTCACACTGTGAAAAAAATTTTCAAAGAATTTGTTACCATCTTACAGTCTCACTCCTTGAGTTCCAGTTCTCACAGAATAATACATTTGCTACAATATTTTCACAGTCCTTGTAAGTTGCATATTTGAGTAAACCTGAAGATGTAATGAAATAAGAATTATTTAAACTATTATTGTGTACATGTTCCACACCTTCTGCACCTAAATGTTTGGCAAAAGTGAATCCAAACTACAATTTGTTTGCATTTCTTGTTAATACATATAGATGATTGCTGAGAAAAATCTAATCTCACAGAATTTGCTCAAAATATCAATGAATATTTTTTTGAATCTCACAGTCCATTACTCTGAATGTACTATAGGTATGAAAGGACACCAAACTTGATGTAATATACTTGCCCACTTATAGACAGGGTGCAGCAGGGTGTCTGTAATGTACTTGCCCACTTAGAGACAGGGTGCAGCAGGGTGTCTGTAATGTACTTGCCCATTTAGAGACAGGGTGCAGCAGGGTGTCTGTAATGTACTTAGAGACAGGGTGCAGTGTCAGTAATATACTTGCCCACTTAGAGACAGTGTGCAGCAGGGTGTCTGCACTTTGAGGTCCTGTTGAGAGATTGGGAGATCAATTTTATAACAATTTCAGTGATGTCAATATTTTTTGACAATATTTTACACAGTTTTTGTACATGCAGCCATAGAGTAAAGACACATAAGATATGTGACAGACTTTAGATATCACTGCCGGTTGGGGTTTTAGAGATGTTTTAAAAGAATTATGCTTGCTCCACATGCATCTCAAATGAAAGATTGTCATAAATGACATTGTACTATTATCTCTTCCATCCAAAATGCAGATGTAAAGCATGGGGATTTTTAATGGCATGAAATCAAAGTTGTTGTTCAAACCTAAGTCTTGTGACTTCATCATGGAGTTGATATTTTTCACTTACAATTATAGATAATTACATGATAGAAAAAAAAGCAGAAATTTGAATCTGGTACTTTGAAATAAAACTTAAGAACTTTAATTTTTTTTTCAAGTAGAAACAAAACATTATACAAATGAAGAAAATATATTCAAGGAGAGTCATTGATGTATATTAGAAAAAACTAAAGCAATATTTAGTACTGTAGTTATCCTAATTTAGGCACCCTTTTTAGCTACTTTAATTGGGGGAGGGGGATAGCTTGTAATACATGCATTATAAGGGGTTTCAAATTTGAAGGCTCCAACTTTAGAGGGTTTACCTTTTTTGTGATGAAAATTTTGGTTTTGACATGCAGGTGAACTATTTTAATTCTGTTCTAATATTCTGTTTTATTCTGTTTTCTACAAAATATAGATTTAATGACTTTTTATTGTCTTTTGATATTTTCTTTTTAACTGCAGCTAACTAATTAATCAACTTCCCTATAACATTCATGTATACTGTAGTTTATATATAGATGTAGTGCAAGTTACATAGTGATCGATGAAAATGAAGGAGCTGTGGATGATCTATCTTAAACTGATCTATTTTCATTATCTACATGAACAATGTTTTGGTTTACTTTATCTAAAGATACAAGTAAAGAGTGAATGTAATATTGTCTCTTTAGACTCCAGTGCTCAAAACAACAATTGTGGCCACCACATATGAAGATATTTGCAATCAGAGAGACACAGAAGGTAGATCTGGAGTGTACATTTCTTAAATAGTTTTTGAAACAGTATTTCTTTGTAGCTGCTGGAGAGAGAGGTTACATGGCGATTGTAATCTTCTTTGTTCAGTTTCGTGACAATTATGATCTCCCTAATGTACAAGGGCACTACTATATTCCATTGTCAATTAACACCTCAGAAAAAATAGTTTAATCTTGTTTTAATTACAATATCTGTTGACACATTACGCCAAGAACCACATTGCTATGCAGAGTTATTACAAGCCAGATTTACTGCCCAGGTAATTCTAGTCAAAGCTAGATGAGGGCAAGATTCCCACAGATGAGGTAAAACTAGTGAGGCTATCAGTAGGGAAATAGGGCTAACCATATTGAAATGAAAATATGTGTATGAGCTGATAGGGCTGCTGTCCTGCTGTTAATGAACAGCAGTAGATATTGAAATGACAAGGAAGCACACACATCACTCGTTGTTTGTGGTCTGACTGCCAAATTTAGCGGAGTGTGTACACAATGATACCATTATTTTTCGTAAGCCTTTGGCCTCACATGTTTAAATCAGAATTTTCACCCTAATGCTTGCTTGAGAGGCGCTCTTTTAAGATCAATAAAACCACGTGACACCTGCAATATAAAAGCCACTGTGTTCATAGACCACGTCATATTTCACTTTGCGCTTACGAGAGGAGGTAAGTATGCTAAGTACATACCGAGATTTTCAACCACGTGGTTTGTATTTTGTTGAGTTTTGTGCATTGGTACAGTTGTACAGTAGACTCTGGGAAAAAAGTTATGGCTGCTGACAAGGACGCGCTATACGTCACTTAACCCGTCTGACTCGTAGATTTCAGACTTTGCGAGGTTCAATATTGAATATTGCTGGCATTGTTGCTAAAATGGATGTATCCTCCATGAGAAATAACAAAGCACGCACCCAAAGTCACGTCGGTTGTTGACAAACAATTGATGCACAGAAAAGGGCCTGTCGATAATAAGGTTGGCTTAAGCTTAGCAACCGGAAAAATGTCGGAACGACTGAACTTTATTGAATTGAATAAATGAGCCCTGGAAATATAGCACCTTTGCGTGCATTATTGGGTATTTGCCCAAAAATTTATAGCACATGCTGTTGTAGAGAGTGATACTTGTGACATGGAATTCTAAATGAAACTGGTTGGATACAAAATTGTACTGGGGATTATGTTCTACACGTGATATTGATCATAAGGGAAATTTGTTCTACACGTGATATTGATCATAACTGGTGTAATGGAGTTGTTCATACTTTACAAGCACTCAACTCCCCTTTTGCTGGGTATGATACAGTCAAAATAATGTGCTAAAAGTGCTGACTGGAAAAAAAAAAAAAAAAAAATAGAGTTTTTGACCCTGCTGATCAACACTGCAACCTTACAGTGCATATACAATCAAACGGGACAAATATAACATGGCCAGTGTGGCAATGAAATGGAACCCCAATATTAACCCATAGGTCTGGAGGGTATTAAACAAAAATCATGCTGACAATAACTTTGTGACATTCAACAGTTTGTTAGAGCTGTAATTTTGCCCATAGTCAAACTTGACTAACTTATAAAAACACAAAAGCTGTAACCTCACAGTAAATAAATAAAGAATGTGGTACCGGAGTTAGTTTCCGGTGGTATGATCATGCAAATAATTTTACTGGCATTGGCCCCAACAGGCACGAAAGGTGCAGAGGGTTTAACAGATTTTACTCGTAAAATAATTCCAAACAATTTGGCCACACGAATGCACCTCATTGCCAGAGAGAGAAAAAAAAATAAATTAAAAAAAAAAAAAAAAAAAAAATTGACAGGTAAGTTCATGCATGGGTAAATATGTACATGTCTTTGAGGCATGGTAGTGGCCAATATCAACTAATTTGATTTTACAAGATTTACAATACTGAATTTGACAAAATTAAAAACCAAAACAGAATACCACAATGTATCCCAAATTCTGATGAACAAAAGATTCCAGTATAGATTAAAGTGGATCAAATGTTGTGGAAAGGAACTAATGTACCTTCATAACATAATAAGGAAGAGGTTATTTCAGATCTGTTCAGTACCAAAACCTAATGGTAAATTCAGACTGGGCATAAATTAAAAGACTTTGGATGACTTTGTGACTTGTGAAGATTTTAAACGAGATGCTTATTTCAATTGGTCATGAAATAATTACACGAAAATGATTTTATCATATCCATTGACCTAAGAGATGCATACTTCAGTGTTCCAATACATGAACTTGTTCAAAAATGTTTATATTAATGTACAAGTTTAGGTTGAATATGATGCGATAATACGTTATAAATTGGGTTGTTTAACCTTGGGGTTTCTAGTGCACAGATAGTCATTACCAAATTTGAAACCACCATATTTATAGTTCATACAACGGGGTATTTGTTGTTCCTGTTACCTTGATGACATCATCAACATCAATATTCCCCAAGTTAGGCAGAGAAAATTTTATCCTGGAAAAGGTTTTATCTGTGTTTTATGATTAAGTACAAGAGGGTGCACTTCATTCTGTCTTGGAGAATTAACTCTGTGGATTTATAATTTATTCAGTTCAATTCAAATCGTGTCCTTATGGATAAAACAGTTTTGAAAAAAAAAAAAAAAAAAAAAAAAGGATATAATACATTGCCAATCAGATGTCCATCAAGACATTTCTTTATACCAGAGAGCATCTGTTGTTGGTTTATTGCATGATGCCATTTGAACAAGCTTTAAAAGGAGGAGATAAAGTTCTTGATCTTAAATAGTACCAGAATTTCGATGAACGTATAAACCTGTCTGATACAATTAGGCAGAGCCAAAATGTTGACCTGAAAATACAAAATGCAATAATAAAAAGCTTAGACCCATAACTGTTGATTTTGCTATTTACACAGATGCATACAAAGATGAGTGGTGAGTTCTTTAAGCAGATTTGAATCAATCTATTTGTGGCCATTGGCCAGTTGAAGAATCAAATTATACATTCATTTTATAGAATTCTTGCCATGTTTCATAACTTGCAATCTCTGTTGTCTGGTTCAGAATAAACATATTTTTACTCTAACATGGCAATACATATGCATTCTCCTAAATTAATTATGTCACATGGTCCAGGGAAATGAATGATCTTCCTAAATCTTATTGGTAATGGTCAATTCCTTGAAAGAGATGTATACTTTTCAACCATCTGTTTACAACGAGTAGATGATGCTTGTACTGATTTTTACTCTGGGAATATTTTAAAATCTACAGAGTGGATGTTGAATAGAGAAATTTTGCTTCTAAATTTTCAAACTGATAAATTTGCTTAATAAAATCCAGAACCTGGAGCATTTATTTTGAGATGCTTTTTCCTGTAGCTGGGATGAGTTTGGGTCATACAAATTCCTCATTTCCGCTTAGTAAGAAAATTATGAATAAGGTCATGAGTGACAAAGCTGTTAAAGCTCTTGTGATAATCCCTTATTGGCCATCTGATAATCCCATATTGGCCATCTGATAATCCCATATTGGCCATCTAAATCTGGGTCTCCTTTCATTGTGGCTTGTAGTGTTGATTTTTACCATGACACAACATCCTGCTTATACTCCTGTATTTCGGAGAGACTCGCCCTCGGAAGAAAAATCTGCAACTAATAGGCGGTTGAATTGGGACAAACTTCCAAAGTATAAGACTTTCTGCAAAAGCTGTCGATCTCGACTGCATCTCCAGAGGGAAAGACACAAAAATGCAGTATTACCTTGCATGGTGTAACTGAATCATTTTGGTGTTCTGTTTGGGGGTGGAGCAGACCTTAAAATGTGTCTGAGGAAACAGTTATGACATAGTTATCTTGTAATGATTGGTAAATAATACAGGTTTTTAAAGTCCATGTGGATACAAACTTTAAAATAATTAGGTCAGAACTGGTGTTCACATTTGCTCTTAGTTCAAGGTTCATGAGAGGTATTGTTATTATGAATATACATCAAGCAAAGTATGCTTTTACTTGAGATGTTGGTCATGTCTTAAAGTTTTAATTTGTTGTACAAAATGTAGAGTTTAACGTGCTGTATTTGAAAGCTGGACATTTTAATATTCTCTGGAACAACAAGGGCACAAACATTGATTTATATGAATATTCATAATATGCATGTATCAATCCCCCGTCGGTTGCTTACCATCGGTATAACAGGTAAGCTATCTGTTTGATCTTGCCAGTAGTCATATGATTATCTCAAAGATTAAACCATGCATGTGTAAGTACATACTTTAACCTAGTGAAACTGCAAATGGCTCATTTAATCAGTTATGGTTCCTTAGATTGTACAATCCTACTTGGATAACTGTGGCAATTCTAGAGCTAATACACGCAACGAAGCTCTGACCTTCGGAGGGAAGAGTGCTTTTATTAGTCCAAAAAGCATTGGTATTCAGTTTAGTTTCCAACTTTACTCGAAAGTTGCAGGCTGGGGAAGAGCTATGGTTTGAAAACCCGTAATTATTTTTTAGAGGAAAGACTTGGTCTTACACACTTTTACATTATCTCAATAGAACTCAGAGTTTTAGAAAATGTGATTAGTTTCAAGTGGAGGTAAGTACCATGTTAATATGTAGTTGAAAGCCGTGCTACGAATTTTGGGAATTGATATCCAATATTTAAAGGCCATTCATATCAGTCATTATTGACATCTGCTACATATAGGGGATGATGTTCCCTTTGCAGAATTCTTAAAATGGCAGATTGGACATTATCCAAGAATTTTATTTTAATAATAATAATAATAATAATAATAATACATAAATAAATTATTTACTGTATATAAATTAAATAAGAAATTTTGTACAAGTGGTTTTACATATGAAGTGACAGTAGTTGATTTTAGTGAGTTTTTGTTGTCCTTTAAACATGCTAATTTATACATGTGAGGCCAAAGGCTTATGAAAAATAATGGTCCCCCATCCAAGCATACTTTAGTTGTGATGGATGGGGGGCATTATTGGAGTAAGCCGGAGACTGAGCATGTATAAACCTTCCCACTGACAATGTTTCCCACCCGATTCTTAATTCTTAGAGACAACAAAAACGGGTTTTAAAATATGACGTGGTCTATGAACACAGTGGCTTTTATATTGCAGGTTTCACGTGGTTTTATTGATCTTTAAAGAGCGCCTCTCAAGCAAGCGTTAGGGTGAAAATGCTAATTTATACATGCTCAGCCTCTGGCTTACTCCAATAATGCCCCCCCATCCATCACAACTAAAGTATGCTTGGATGGGGGACCATTTTCTGGGATAGGCTTTATGAAACAATGAAGGTTATTAGTGGGCATTTGGATCTTGGCTCTGAGCATACAAATTGTCATCCCTTGAAAAGACTGTAAGATTGAAGTGGATTATGCAAAATATATCAAACGAACCAAAGGTATTAAATGTTTGCCTCTTAGTATTTGATTTATTTTCATTATTTCATTGATGAGAGAAGACCGATAAGAGAGCAAATGATCAGGCAACATGAGAGAGAGAGAGAGAGAGAGAGAGAGAGAGAGAGAGTGTTTGTGTGTGTGAAAGAGAGAAATATAGAGAAGAAATGAAGAGCAAATTCACCGACTAGTTAAAAGAACCCGCACATTGTACATACTTGATTATGTTTAGTAATCCCATATTAAGCATGTAACAGAAATGTAGCATTCATCCAAGTTAAGTGGGAATATAACATTTCAGTTTGCAAAATATAAAGTCAAATGTAAAGTCACCAAAGTATTTGTCACAAACACATATTTTTAGTATCAGCATGGAACCATCTCACAATTATTCACAGTCCTTTGAAATATTGTCTGGTTCACACCCCTTGAATTCCACCATAGGAATCATCAGAAAATAAATATGTAAATGTCTCTGATTGAGGAACCTCCTACAAGATCCAATCATCAACAGACTCTTCTGCAACATCCATATTTGGCAGTGCTAAATCATTTTGTGAGAGTGAATCCTCAGATCTATTCAGGGAGTTTGAAATTCCTGTTATAAGGAAAGATTCTTTTTCAACAACGTTTGGAGTCTCAGAAATTGAAGCCCAGGTCTTTGATACCCAATCTACTATTAGCTGTCTGTTAGAATGCTTTATCTTCCCTTTATCATCGGACTTGCTGCTGCATAAGTGCTCCAGTCGCTCCTTTCTCATCATCGTCTTGAAAGGCTTATTTATAGATACATCAAGGGTTGCAGCTTAGATGTACAGCTGCCAGGGATTACTGTTGTCATTGTCTTGCCCCTTTTGAAATTACACTTGGCATCATAAGAGACGTGCCATCGGAAGCTGTCTAAAAACCTAACATATTTCATATCCCATATTTTCATCATCCAGAATTTCATATGAACTCTGTCCATCTACACTTTTTCCTGGAATCAGATGAGTGCATTTGAAGGTAGCTTCAGTTGCATCACTCTGAGTCTTCGACATAAATATAGCAAATACTCAGAGACAGGTATCATCAGTGGTAACACATAGAACTGTTATAAGGTGTCTTCTCTTCAATCCTGTGTTGCATATGAGAACATACTTTATGCCATATGCCTCTGCTGTTCAAATGGGGATCAAATCAAAGAAGATTAGGTGTAGCAAATAATCATATTTCTTGCACAGGGTATATATGAATTGGTGAAAATCACTTAATTTTATTTCAAGGTCACCAGGTAACTTCTGGGACAGAGAAGTTTGAATCCTGAATAATGCAACATAAACTTCCGCAGCCAGCCTCTAGAAGTGCAGAAATCATCATTATGTGGTTTGATGAGGGCAACAGCCTTGTTGATGAGACTGGTAACTGCATGTCTCTCTGTTGCAGTACCTATTGTACAAGGTAATCATCAACATCGTGACAGTAGCTCAGCTTCTGCCCACCTTTTCTGTAATTTCCATACTTTCTCATTGTGGTGATGAACAAAAACTTCTTATCCATTTGTAGATATTTTCAGGTCACAGTATTTGCATAATCAGCTATCCACTGCTGTTTAGCAATATATTTTAACCACACATGTCCAATTTGTTGCCGGTTTCGTTGACATTATTGTCAGGCAGGACTTTGGCCTTCGACTCTAACTGGGGGACTGGTGGAGATATAGAACTTTGAACTCCAGGTGTTGACTTGAACAGTGAGAATAACTTTGGGAAAACTGGTGCTAGAGCATTAGTAGGCTGCACAGGTGGAAGAGGTGAATCTGGACCAGGATGAGCTTCTTGCTGGAAATGATTTGTTATTTCTGGCATTTTGGAACCATATGATCACTCCCACAGAAGCTGCCTAAATTTATATTACTATCACATGGTAAGAAAATCATGTTTCTAGTTTGGTGGCCAAGTGCCGAATTTCTTTGATTGCATTGTTAATTCAGTTATGAAAGGGATTATCAGTCAATGGGATTAGCCTTTAATTGTTCTATAACATGCAGTGAATAAGAGTTTAAGTGCTTGGATTATCATTTTGCATAACTAATTAAAGACCAAGGAGA
Source organism: Margaritifera margaritifera (assembly GCA_029931535.1). Taxonomy (NCBI): domain Eukaryota; kingdom Metazoa; phylum Mollusca; class Bivalvia; order Unionida; family Margaritiferidae; genus Margaritifera; species Margaritifera margaritifera. Next base: position 203,366 of record JAQPZY010000917.1, on the reverse strand, counting down.
ACAGCATCAACTGCTAGTCACCTGTATATGACATCAATTATCATTGATGCCTTGGACATTTGCATTCATATTTATAAATTTAGAGGTTTATTTTAATCGTAATTGGACTTACTTTTTTGTGGTATTACCTCTTTTGATATTGTAAGGACTTCAAAGAATACAATAATTTCATTTTTATGTATGCAGAAAGAGTTAATCAGATTTTTGTTCGGTGTCAATTTACTCAAAATGTTAAATTTTTTACTCAAAATGTTCAAAATTTATGCTTAGAATTTTACATTTTGGGAGTACTTGTTTAAGATACAAATTAACTACTTTCGATTTTGAAGTACAACAACTTTAGAGCAGTGCCTAAATTAGAATAAGTACGGTATTGTAGATATATTCATGTACATGTAGCATGATAAGAAATGTTACTAGAATTAAGGTTTATTGACATTCAGTGTTGCACTTATGTTTAAAAAGCAACAATGTTGAATATAAGCTTTATACTTGAACTTATTTGTATTCACGATTTGTAAGACAATTGTATATTCCAATTTATGTAGTATTTGTTCATGGGTGCTACATTTTACTTTAGCAATATATAAGTATATAATTTATGTTCATTTCTTTCTTAGATGCCAGAGTACATGTTGTTTATAAGGAAATGTGTTCTTGTGAATAGACAAACATTATAGGTATTGTTTTTATACCATTTTAATCATTTGTTCCTTTTTTATTGTGTTAATGAATACCATTACAATTTACATACATAATACTTTGCAGTCATCTTCATGTTTTGATGATGTCTTTGGTCTAGATGAGACTTTTAGCTTCACTTATTTTCTATTACAGCCAATTTACTGTATTTAACCATGTTATATCTGAATTCATGTTATAACAAAGAGTGTTAGAACAATATAGTAGGGATCTCCTGTAATACTTTGCAGCAGGGGTCCCCAACCTTTTAGTGCCTACGGGCACATTCGCGAGTTTATGAGTGGCAGGCACCAACCAATTAACTTGACCCATTTTTGTTATATATTATTTTTCATTATAACCTCTTCCGTGGGCACACAAAAACCTTGGCTGGTGCCATAGTGCCTGCAGGCATCGCGTTGGAGACCACTGCTTTGCAGTCATGTTCATAATTTGATGGTGTATTTGTTTGAGACAAGACCTTTAGCTTAACTTATTTTCTATTACAGCAAATTTACTGTTTTACTGTATTTAACCACGTTATATGTTTGAATTTGTGTTATAACAAAGAGTGTTATAGCAGGATTCCCCTGTAATACTTTGCAGCCATATTCATGATTTGATGATGTCTTTGGTGTCGACGAGATCTTTAGCTTGACTTAGTTTCTATTAGTGTAAATTTACTGGTACTGTATTTGAATGTGTTATACAGCACACTGTGTACAGAGTAGACCCAGATCTGTCATGACGTACTCATTAATGCATGATTAGACCAAGCAGAGTCTTTGTTGTTTGAATGAGATCAAAAGTAGAACAAACAGCATGCAAAATGACAAATCTAAGTTTACGCTGTTTGTGGTTAGGATTGTGTATTATATTTATAGATTTTAGTGTTTTTTCTGTTGGATATTCACATCTCCCTCCATAACTCGTACCCGGATAACTTGTGAACCCACGTATAATGTAGGGTCAGGCGTGGATCCTCTTTTTTTTCTATAAAATACCAAAAGAATTGGTCCCTATTTGTTGAATGTGAAGAAAATCACAATAAAAACTGGTAAATGCAACTTTGATATATCGCGCATTTTATCGTCAAAAACTGCAGTATAGTAGTGCCCAGAAATTTGAATCAACATCATGCAATTCACAACTTTTAAGAAGAAGTCATATATTTTGTTAAATTTTCTTTACAAATAAAAATTCTCTTTACACTATAAATAACAATATTTGACAAAATTTTCATCAATGAAAATGTCAGTAATTTCTACTGGTGGCAGCACTTTAAGAAATAAATATCAAATTAAATAAGTTTTGTCAAGTGAAATTTGTGTTTTAGTTCTATCTTTTAATTTTGTTTCAGTGTAATCATCATAAATATGATATGCCCTATTGTATTCAAACGTGAGAAGTGTCAATCCACCGTCACATGTATGTCCACAAGCGTTTCTGTGAGAACCTAATTAAGTGCCGACTGTGCTGTTATCTTTGATATGCAGAAATGTTTTTGTATTGTTACAATCAATTAACACTAGACCTGCTTTATTACGTCTTTTACATCAAATAAAAAAAAGGGGGTGGAATTAAAAAAAGTTACAAGGCATGGAACTCCAACCCGCATAAAAGCTAGCAGTCATGATAGTGTGTCAGGTCAACTCGTTTCAATTGTCCAATTGAGCACTGTTATAAATATTATTATGTAGGTAACATAATTAAAGTATCTAACATAATCAGTGGTTTATCCTATTAATTTGCAAATGTTATCAATGATAGTAAGAGAAGCAAGTGAAAGGAGTATTCAGTGCATGGAAAGCTTTGTTTCACAGATACAGTTCATTGTGGAGAAGTGAGCTCCAATGTTTGTAAAATTCCTCAATTGGTACTCAGATATTTGCTCATGGATGAGCAGAAATTTCACTAGCAATGAAATTGTGGCATCAATATTTTATTAATAGAACAATTAACAAAAAACGAGTTTTGTCATTGACAGTTGTTGTTTCACGAATTATATGTCTGTAGTTTTTGAAAAAAGGAAATCTTGTTTTGTTATGAATCAACAATAACACTCAAATACATCCACATTCACATGCAAAAGTAGTGACATAATACACAATGTTTTCCCAGGTACATGTGTTGTGTGTTGAAACCTCTTGGAGTAATGTTTTTTAACCATCTTTCGGATGTTGGTTATCTTGAAAATAAAGGTAATTTATACAGAAAAGCAAACAACTTCATTAGAAAAAGCATTATATTGACAATTATTCTCAACACAATCATAAAACAAATATTAAACCATTAAACAGCCCCCCCCCCCATTGTCTTCTCATTGTCGATGTCCAGCTGGGATGGCATATCCATATTAATATATTTTTCGAATGTCCCTCAGAAACTTGTGCCTTCATTTAAACTGCAATCTGTGTTTTGGACCCTGTTGTGTGTGAGTTTTTGTGAATTTTCAGGATGTAGGGTGCAGTATACAGTGTTTGTTTACTCCCCTGAGATAACAAATTTGTTTGAGCCTCCTTAGACTGAGTTTCCTCTGACCCTCCCCACCCCATTTTAGATATTCAGACATTTATTTTGGGGTGTGGGGTCAGAACGCATTGCCTATCGAAAAGTTGGAATTTGCTGACGGTGTCAGCATAGGGTAGCCACTAACTAGCAGGCCTAGCAAACTAAAACGACCTTACATTGAGCCATACCTGCATTAGATCGACAGGAGGAGGATTTATTTTCTTAGACATTGCAAGTATAGCATTAGTTTTGTGCCAATCTGCTGACAAATGAGACGAAACTACACCATTGATGAAATTTAACCTGGTACTCGCCATTTGCATTGCTAGTCATGCGACTACCCAAATCTTGCAGCCTACATGTCCATGACATCAGTGGTCCAGTAGTCATGTGATACCAACAAAAACCTCCTTTCCAATGTTGTTGTACAAAAAAAATGGAAAATATTAAATGAAAGTCATGTAATGCTTGTAAAAAAATGAACGGAAATGTAATTCTCAACATATTTATTCCGAGAACAACTACCAGAAACCTGTTGATGTCTCATCAACCAGGAGAAAGCCAGACTCATCAAGCAGAGAGTATGTGACAATGATATTTTTGCTGGTATCACGTGACTGCAGGTTTCTGGTAGTTGTTCTCGGAATAAATACATTGAGAATTATGTGACCTTTTGTTTTTTTACAAACATTATGTGGTTTTCATTTAATATTTTCAAATATTTTGTACAACAACATTGGAAAGGTTTTTTTTGTTGTTTTTTGGTGCTTGTTTGTATAGTGTTCATAGGATGGATTTATTGAAAGTTTTTTTATTATGTGCATCAAGAACTATATACACACAGATCACAATGTAAACACCTATATATATGGTACTCCCTCAAGTTAAACACTGTTCAAGGGAGCCATAGAGTATACTGCCTTTTAGTGAGGCTGCCTTATAATGAAGTATATGACATATACAATTTTACTACCACCTAATGAAATGGGATCCATGACCATACTCGCCTTATAACATGAACCGTATTATAATAAAGGGCCTTATAATGAGGGAGTGTTGTAATTCCAACCAGAGTGTACAGCTCATAAATATGGTTTGAACAACTGTATTGAATGAGATGTTGATGTCTCATCGACCAGGAGAAAGCCAGACTCATCAAGCAGAGAGTACGTGACAATGATATTTTTGCTGAATGCCATATCCAATATGTAAAGTTAAATAGGTATGTGATAAAATGCAGTATTCATGGTGAATCATAAATGAAAATGTAATTTATTGTATGCAAATGTTACAATGTAATAAATTTTAAACAAAAAAAATCTATATCTTATCTAGACAAACATTTCTCAGCTTAGCTATGGAAATTAACTTTTAAATTCAGTACCTAGCAAGTTATCATTTAGATTTGACTATAAAACCAGGACATTTGTCTCTAGGTGGTTTTGAGAAACATGCTTTTAAATATTTAACATTTTAGTGCAATGGCCACGATATAAATGCCAAAGTCTGTTTACTTGTTACCAGGAATAAAACATGGATAAATCATATGATGTGTCCATCCAGAGTCCCAGATGAAGTGTTATTTCTCTACAGCACTGTTGTATGTTATTGTCAGTTTGTCATTTTTTGTCTTGCTGTGAGGCCTAGGCGAGACATACATATCACTTTATCACTTTTCTCACTACTTTATTGGTGTTGGCATGAAGATTACATTTTTGCATTTAGCTAAATTTCTCTGACACTGTTGTATGTACAATCATGAAACTTTATGGGTAAATTCATTTTGGAGACTACTACTCAACAAAATAAAAGTAAGTCCCAGTGACCTACTTTCATACTCCAAAGATTATGATAAGTTTTGAATTGAGTTTTTTCTTGGACACTGTTGTATGTACAGCTAATGAAACTTTATGGGTATATTCATCAGGGGGAGTACTGCTTATTACAGTCAAAAAGAGGTCACATTGACCTACTTTTCATGCTCCAGTGATCATGTTAAGTTTGTGCATTTAGCACCTTCCTCTGACACTGTTGTACATACAGCCATGAATCGTAATGGGAATATTCAGTTTGGAGGATACTACTTATTACAGGCAAAAGTAGGTCACAAAAAGCTACTGTTCACACTCCAGTAATCACCTTAAGATTTTGCATCTAACTCAGATTCTCTGACACTGTTGTATGTAGAGTCATCAAACTTGATGAGTTGATTCATATTCATGGGTACTTTTTGCCAAGTGCAAAAATATGTCATAGTGACCCACTTTTATTGCTCTAGTGATTACATTAAAGTAGCATTCCCTTGCAAATGTATTCAAAGTTGAGATAATGGCATGACATTTTTGTGGCTCTCTTATTGAATAATGCTGACAGTATTTTCAACAAAGTTAAACCAGAGTCAAGAAAACAAGGGGGAATCCAAAAGACAGACGATTTAGCATTTAGTGTTCGCAGTATATTATTCATCATGCACTTTTATCACAATATCAGCAAACTGGCCAAAGGTCACCATGGCACATGCAACTGTTCACAGCCAACCCATAATTAACTCAAGGGTCAGCAAATCAAAGTGTAGAGAGCATGTGCTTTCAGTGCCCAATGGTAGCTATAAAGATTAAAATTGTAATGGTTTTGAGAAGGTATGCAGCTTTACATTTTTGCAGACAGCTCCATTTCCCTGACACTGTTTTATATACAGTCAGGAAACTTGAGGATTGCATTAACCTTGAGGAGTGTTACTCACTGCAAGTTACAGTGACTTTTTACCCTGGTTCTTATTCTGCTCCATAGGTTATGTTATTGTATTGAACTCCATTTCTTGGACAGTTTTGTTTTAACAGGCCTTGTCATGAAACATGCTAAGGGCATTCAGTGCTGTTTACTAATATTTGAAAAGTAGATTACAGTGACCTAATTTTCTTGCTCTAGTGACTTTGCTAGCTTTTTCGAATATGCCTAGACAGGGCAGGCGAGACCTGGCATTCTGCAGAATTCTGTTAACAAATTTGTCTCAATTATAGTCAGTTATGCATATGTACAGTTCAGTATTGTAATCAAGTACCATGCTCACAAATTGTAAGGATCAATTCTGCATTTCAAAAGCTTATTACATGAAATAGCCAACCCAGATTGTTTTTAAAGGGTATGTTTCAGTATGTTAATAAGTATTGGCATGATTGACTAGATAGAAAACAACTTATCTTTCCATACATTGTGTTGAATGGACTCTGTGTTAGTTACATAGTACTTTTGTCCCAACTTGTGCACAATGTAAATGTTTGCCTAAGGTGAGTCACAGAGAAGTAAGCAAAACTTTCACATGTATCCATGAAAAATGATATCAGCATTTACTTGAAATCTAAAACATATGAAACAACTTTATTACCTGGAAAAGAGTAATTTTGAGGGATATTGAAACAGGTGTACAAAATATAATCACCATACATATTTCCCATACAAGTAGTGCAGATAACACATAGATCTCATGTACTATACAGGTAAATGCTCATCCCAATTCTTCTCAGGGCAGCACGTGGTACTATTCATTTCTTTTCAGATGCTCCCAAGCATGCATTTTCCTTAAGTTGAGACAAATCAAGGTTACTTTTTTGTTAAAAAAAATTAAATATTTTCATCTTCTCAACACAGAGTCACTGCCATGATGCACTGTACAATTATATAATTAACAGAAAGTTCATAACTTTATTGGACATATTTAAAGCTAACATGTTTTCAATTGAACTATTTCAAAATTCTCTGTAAATATATAAGTCAATGATTCCTTTAAATATTGATTTCTCTAAATTCAGTATTTGTTCAAATTAAAACTTTTAATAAAATTCATTCATGTATGTGGACATTTTCCTATTGTGTAAAAATAAATTAAGGACTTAATTTTGCTTTTCAAACCCCATTTCATTTGCATATTGTCAGACTTGAACTCAGACACAAAACAACCCAAGAGTATATATTATAGTAAAATTATCTGTCTTGTTCAATGAGACTCTTACCAGACTGAGTTATCTCTATCAAGTGAGAGTCTCATCCAACCAGACTCTTGCCTGGCTGTGTTATCTATATCAAGCAAGAGTCATATTCAACTAGACTCTTGCTGACTGAGTGATCTGTATCAAGTGAGAGTCTTGTTCATGTATTTTGAAAGCAATACATGTACTTAAGAATAATGGAAATTTGTATCATTGTGCAAAATTACATAGTAACATTTACATCTTATTTTTGTGACATTTGTTGGGAAATGATACATTTTTACAAAGTATATATATTTATATGTACATAAGATGCTGATGTAACTGAAATTGTCTCTTTTGATATGATGTTAAATCAGTAAAGATACATATTGATAACACAATTAAATAGTGCATATTTTATACTTTATGATATATATCTTTGTATATATTATGTTTATAATAAAAGTATTTTTTTATTATTTTAACATATATTTCTCAATCACTCTTTCTGTCTGTTACTATAACACAGACACACTGCAAGTTAATGAATCCTATCCTTGTAAGTGTGATTTGATGAACCCCCTGCTTTGCTGTGTTTTATTGTCTGTTTACAGATTCTGCGGAGTCAACATACTGGTACACACACTCTTCTATGGTTTTTATATGCAAGCTATAGGTGTAGCATATTATGTTATATTGTCTGGCTGGCAGTCTGTCTGTTACCAGTTTCGTTTCTGCACAATAACTGAAGTTGTCTTCAATCTACAGTTACCAAACATTGTGGATGGCTTGCACTTAGAATAAGGAAAACCCTATCGATTTCGGAGTCAAAAGATCAAAGGTCAAGGTCACTGACTGAAAGGAGAAAAATGGTTTATGCACAATAACTTGAGTTTTCCACTATCTACAGTTACCAAATTTTGTGGATGGTTTGCAATTGGGATAAAGAAGACTGTCTATTTTGAGGTCCAAGGTCCAAGGTGAAAGTTACTTTAAATGAAAGAAGAAAATGGTTTCTGTTCAGTAACATTAGTTCTATATTACAACATCACATACCTGGACCAAATGATGGCTTGCACTTAAAAGTAAGGAAGAAGCCTATCGATGTTGGGGTCAAAAGCTCGTAAGGTCACGGTTACTGTGACTGAAAGAAGAAAAAATGGTTTATGCATAATAACTTGAGTTTTAGATCAAATACCTTGAACAAAGTTTAGGGATGGCAAGCACGTAAGATATAGAAGAGGCCTGTTGATTTGGGTGTCCAAAGGTCAAGGTCATTGATATTTAAAGAAAAATTGGTTTTGCAGAATAACTTGTATTCTACAGTAAGTTTCTTGACCAAACTGTGGGAGGCTTGCACTTAGGGTAATAAATAAACCAATATATTTTGGTGTCTAACGGTGTGAAGGCACGATCACGGCGAGTCTAATAAGAGAATAATTGTTCTGTACATTAAGTTTAGTTCACGACCACATACCTTGACGTAAGGTCGAGGTCATCGAGACCTGTTGGTCAGTAACTGTGTACTGCACAAAAATATCTCATTCATCACAAGGTCCGCAAGGACCACAGTAGTTGAGTGGTTAGCGTGTCGAACTTGCAACCAGAAGGGTGCAATCTCGAATCCTTTCATCGGCAGCAGTGTGGTGTGTGCCTCAGCAAGACAGTTTAATCTACTTGCCTCTGCACAATATAACACAGTTCATACAACCTAGAAAAAATCTTGAATTTGAAGGATCTTCTTGAATTTCAAAAAGTTGGTTTTATCCTTGAAAAGTCCTTGAATTTGTTTTAAAAAACCCCTCTCTCCTTGATTTTATCTGACTGAATACAAAACGTGAAAAGTGAATAAAATATATCACTTTTTAAATTAAGAATTTTTGTTATTTACGAATTGTCCAACAGTAATGAATAAATAAACAAAACTGGATAAAGTTTGGTGGATAGCACAACAAAGTAACATATGGAGACGGTTAAACTTCCATAAGACAAAATACTCCTTGAAAACTTTTGGAAGTCCTTGTAAAGTCATTGAAAGAAAAACTATCCACTGCTGTACGAACCATGCATGACCTTCATTTTTTAATGTGTCGTAAAACACCAAATCAAACCAGTCACGAGTTCTGTAGGTAACCACGTTTAAGGTTCGAGAAAACCCCACACAGATTCAAAATGTCACTTTCCTGCTGAAATGGTGACGGCATCAACGCTGAGATTATAGTATTCAAATATTTTTGGTTCAAGTATTTGCAAGTGAGATACAGTGGGGTTTCTTCATATCACTATTCATGGGTGAAACAATGCATTCTGCGGAACGCCATTTTATATATTATGTCTGCTATATTTTCCTCACAATCCGCAAAAAAGCAATTTCAATGAAAAATGGAACTGCATTTAGGCAGTGTACGTAAACTATCTGCAGAGTTAGTCAGCCTGCGAAATAAATTTGTCGCTGCTGTCAACACAATCTGATATTAGATACGGATATTTCTAACTAATGAATTCAGGATTCTGCTACCCGGTAGTACTCTAATTATTCAATCAATTTTAGATTTTAGTTTGTTTTCAGTTAGGACTCGCTTGAATGGGCGTCACGTTTATACATGCAACAAGTGCCAGAGCAGACCTAATAAATTTAAAAAGAAATGAAATCGTGCTAATAGTTTTACAAATAAATTTAAAGAATTTATTGCTCTTGGAGAAAGTAATGGTTGAGTTACATTTACTCTTAATTTCATAACTGGGTTTTTAGAAAAAGGTGAACAATATTTGCACAAATTACATGGTGTTAATAATTTTATAAACAAATGCTGTGGAAAACTGGTACCTCATCCGAATTCTTAAATGCTCTATACTTCATGCGACTTGCACCATGTACATTGCTAAATACAACAGAAAAATACCAATGTAAGTAGTCTATCATCTAAAAAAAATGTATAATTCAGTACAATATTTTAATGCCTTGCCTCTGATTATTAAGAGTATTACCAACAGTGACAAATTTAACACCACAGTAAAGTCTCGCATAAAGCATTAGCATGGCGCAATTCACACGACGCATATAGTATTAAGCATGGCGCAATTCGCATAAAGCATACAGTGTTTAGAATGGCGCAATTTGCATCAGACATAACATTTAGCATGGCGCAATATGCATAAAGCATAGTCGTTAGCATGGCGCAATTCGCATTAGTCATATAGTATTAACATATCGCAATTCGCATAAAGCATACAGTGTTTAGAATGGCGCAATTCGCATTAGGCATATAGTATTTACCATGGCGCAATTCGCATTAGGCATATAGTATTAACATGGCGCAATTCGCATTAGGCATATAGTATTTAGCATGGCGCAGTTCGCATTAGGCATATAGTATTAACATGGCGCAATTCGCATTAGGCATATAGTATTTAGCATGGCGCAATTCGCATTAGGCATATAGTATTAACATGGCGCAATTCGCATTAGGCATATAGTATTTAGCATGGCACAATTCGCATTAGGCATATAGTATTAACATGGCGCAGTTCGCATAAAGCATACAGTGTTTAGAATGGCGCAATTTTGCATTGGGCATATAGTATTAACATGGCGCAATTCGCATAAAGCATCTCGTATTTAGGAATTTCGTATGGCGTACCGGTTTTGCATAAATACCTAATAAATGTATTTACAATGTACATGCAATGATTGTTTTTATGATCTATCTTGAACACTAAATATATTTATATCTGAGGAGACACCTGAAGAGTGTGGTGGTGTTGCAATTTAGATTCATTTTAGACCCGTATAAGAATGATCCTTTCGATTTGCATTTTGTCACACTTGCATGACAAAGAAAGTGAGATTTATAGCTCAAGACAGGGGTCCGGTCAAGTAACCTAATTTATTTTATGTTATTTATTTTGATGTTAGTTCGTGAATTAGTGGATTCTCCAAGAGAAATCATTTTGCTAATTCACTGAAAACCTTTTTTTTTTTTTTACACAGGAACTGTTTTTGATTGACATAGATAACATTATGACCAAATAATGTCATCCTCCATGATATCAGTTGCTTGATGCAGTGATAGCATGTCAACTGTCATACAAAAGAACAACGTTCGAATCCCACTATGACGTTATTTAATTTTCTTTTTTTTAATTTTTTTTCCCCAAGTATATGTTTTCTTACCTTGAATTAGGAAAGATAATTGTGTTACTAATAATTTTCTGTGTGAATGCTCACAAAACACAACAGAACATAAATAGTAAACAGCTGACATTACCGCAAGAAATCTGCTACTTCAATCTGTTATACACTTTAGCTAGCCATCACGTTTGATCACAAAATCAAAAGAACATTTGCTATTTCCGAATGAATAACGGATGTATTCCAACAAGTGGGTGCAAAACTCTAGTATTTTCAGTTGTGACTTTGCCACTCATGAAAATACTGAGTTTTTTTTTACCCACTCGATGAAATATATCCGCTATTCACTCTTGACAAGCAGTATTATATATGTAATCAATGACATCAAGCATGTACGTCATCTCCTGTAATTAGGCTTGACGTCATTTGTGTATACTCAGCGATACCTAACAAACGTCTTCTTCACACAGAAAGAAAATTGCCTTAAATTTTAGAAAAAAAGAAAAAAGTTATGTCTTTTACGATGGTTGACAGTTCTTTAAATAGAAACTTCCTTAAACTCAAGTGAGTTTTGCTAAGAATGTGTTGTTTTTATCTGTATCAAACGTTTCTGTGGTCTACAGCAGAGTTAATGCATGGTGGTCTTTTTATCTACTCCTCAGCCTCGCTTGGATCGTAATGTGCCTGTCAAATTTAGGATTAGGATTCACCATAACGTCATTTTATCGATATTAGATGTAAAGCAACGTTTACCTAAATTTCTAAACTTGTAAATGGTTTGCTATAACCGAAACGATGCATATTTACCCGTTAGGCTTACTGAATTGCTTCATATATGTACATGCTGAAACAAATAGATAATGCAACCGGACGTGCTGTGTGCACATGTCCATGGGACGCTTTAGTAGAATCTACAATGACTAAATAACTGCACGGTGGCCTACAGACTTGAAACTGTTTTCTTAAAATATAAAATGTTACTAATCAAACGTTTTGTTAGCAAACATGTTTTTCAAAGGTAGATATTGTTTACATAAAATTGTTTCAGGATTGTCGGTAAATCAGCAACAACCAATTCCCGTTAACTTTGGCTTTTTTCCTTGCGATGACACATTCAATGTGCAAACATACTTTAAGACAATAATTAATAGAAATATCTACTAAACGGTTCTCTTAAGCAGCGATGTGGAAATATATCATTTAATTTGAACGGGTAGTTATAGCATCACAGACAGTCAAGTGCATGCTCGTTTACATGTTTGCCAATTTTTTAAACATTTACAGGCAGTACACTAAACTAAGCCGTTTATACGTGTAAACGTTGCAGCCTTAATAATCAGCAAAGCAATACTTTGCTTTAATCTGCAATAAGCATATATTTCTCCTTGAATACTAAAAACGTTTGTCCTCCGCGCCATTTTTTTCTCAGTTAATGGGAGTCTCCCTAATATATTATATGCTAGTATAATGGGAGTCTCCCTAATATATTATATGCTAGTATAATGGGAGTCTCCCTAATATATTATATGCTAGTAACGTAACATATAAGTTCTTTTGTTAGTTTTTCTTCTTACACTAGTATAAAGAAGGAAAACAAAAGGGTATCGTGAATGCCTATACCACTCATTGTTACGCAAGTTATTTCAATTAGCGGCTCGCTATAGGTCGGAGCACCAGAATGTTTGGTAATGTTGTCATTTTGAAATCTTATTTTGATATAGTTTCTTACTATTAAAGAATGTACACAGTGTTAGAGTTAGGACTTCGCTGGAGTCCATGTCCTTCCACACACTTCAAAACAATACAGGATTTGAAATGTGGGGGTTGGGGGATGTCAGAAACAAATCGTGTTTTAAAAAAAAAAAAACACACACAAAAACCCAGTCGTTATAAGGACAAATAAATCACTCAGTAGTGTTGAATTCTTGAAGTAGTTGTCAACATATGGTTTTAATGCGCATTGTTTTGTTCCGAGAGAGTGAGAGACTTAGAGACAGGAATGCAGTCTGATTGCCACAGTCATATACAAGCATACATACAGACTGATTGCCACAATCACATGGAAGCATACATACATAAAGAGACTGAAGTAGCCTATTATCTAATGGGAAAATGTATTTATTGACGCGAACTTTCACATGAAAACGGGATAACCAACCCGATTGATAATAGTGTTTTCAGATCATATATATCATTGTACATATCAATTAAAAAATAATCTCCCGCGAATGAATGTTAAATATCACGTACATACAGTAAATTAAATATTAAATGTTTCTTAGCAGAGTATTGCTGGTATATCATGATGTTTTTAACTAAATGTTAAAATTTTAATAGAATTGCGTTATTTTTTAAATTTTTTATTATAAAAGCCGTTCTATATACTCATCTTGATGGATATATATATATATATATATATATATATATATATATATATATATATATATATATATATATAGTTCGCCTTTCATAGCTTCTTTAATCAAATTCCCCCTGTATTAAATAATCTACTTGTGTTGTTGTGCCTTAGAACACCAAATCAAACCTCACTCCAGATAACCTTTATTAAAATAATACAAGACGAAAATGCTTCTGTCAACCTCTGAACGAAGACGAGCCCTTTCATGTATGGTATATTTTGTTCAAGAAATAAAACCTATTGTTTTCTGTTTGTTTTTAACTTGTGTCCATTTGAAAGAGATAGCGAGAAGATGAAAATAAAATAAAGCACACATCCCCCACCCCCCTTATCTACGGCATTTTTACAGGAACCTCTCTCATTGGGCTTGTCTCGGCACTCGTGCGACGAAGACCATATATCCAGTATCAACAAAGACGCTCAGACTGTCACTTGAGAAGAGTTCGAATGGTTAAGGATATTGCCTATTGTAATAAAATGAACTGTGTTTTATTTCAAACACTTCAAACTTCATCTAAATTTTAAAGTTTACTATATAGTCTAGGCTTATTGTAGTTATTGGATAAGTTGAAACGTGTTCTTTTTGTTGTGCCGTTTATTAAATATATGACTCAGGATAGTATCAACCACAGACATGACGATTATCTTAGCTTTATTCAATACTCTAAGTGTCAACAAAACTGTTACTTTGTAGATTTTAGAACGTGATAACGTGCATTCACCGCCAAGGTTAAAATAGGTATCTCTCTATTGAATCCAGCTTGTCCTAGCTATTTTCACTCCTTAAAATAGATTTCTGAGCAGGAAGTTGACCAGGTAATGTTCGCATATTTTTATTCACCGGGTGAAAAATAGAGTATCAGTTTTGTATATTGCACTTTTTTGTCCTGTAAGCGGAAGGCTAGGTCAGCGCACCAGAACGTTTGATGGTGAAATCTGATTATGATAGAGTTTCTTACTCTTAAAGAAATGTACACAATGTTGGAGTTTGGACTTCGCTTGAGTCCTTTTCCTTCCACACTCCCTTTGTCACAAACTGTCCCATAGTTAATCAAATTGAACCCCAAGGACTTAAATAATTGTGTTCTCTCTCTCTATCAAGATGAACATACCTTACAATATGCCAAAACTGTACATCTAGGTAAACAACGAGAGGGCGCCATAAAAAAAAATGCACAAAAAGAACTAAAAACAGCAGAAACTAGGTTTCAAGTGTTAACTTTTTTAAAAATGAATTTCCACATGCATCGTGTAAATTTTCAGTAACTGAACTTGCATTTTTACCTGTTTCTATTTGATATTCAGTGTCAACCATACAGTCCTCTTACACCGAATGAGAAACGGTAAACATATTCAGGGAAAAACTCTTGATTAAACGTAATACTAAAATTGTTTAATAAGCCATTTTAACTGTCATGACACACACAATCATGTTTGAAAACGATGGAGAGATCGGGGTTAGAGAAGTGTTGATTGCAAACCGAAATTTAGTGACAATCGAAATTTGTGTGTAGCGTCAGTTACCGAACAAGATTGCAAGTTTGCCGAGGCCATACAATTCACGTTAGAATAAAGAAGAAAAAAAACTCCTTATAGGGAAACTCACAATTATAAAAAACAATTCTTTAAAGATGTTTGAATGCAGAAATAAACAAAATGATATTAAAAAACTAGCATTGTAAAAATTTTCTATCGATGTTGTAATAATACAGCAGCTAATCACATTGTTGCCACAGAAAGGAAAAAAAAAATGCAGATGGACGTCTTTTCCATTAAATATGTATAAGAAAAAGAAAATCTACGTATTTAGTGCTTATAAGGCTAGGGAAGGTAGGATTATATTGTTATATATAGAAGCTAATATCAATGCGACTTAAATACATTGTAAACATTTACATATTGGTTGCTATTTGTTTTGTATCTATTAATACATGTGCTAAATTGGATAATTGTATGAAATAGTTTTACGACTACTTATATTAAATAAAAAAGCACAGATTTGGTTGGTTTTGATTTTTCGAAGATGATTAGAACGAAAGAAACAAACAAATTAGAGCCAAAGCATTCAAAGTACAGAAAATATATAATTCAACTTGTCCAAGGAAGATATGATCAGCAAAGCAACGAGGAAGTTGTGAAATACTAACTTTTGCGAAACAACAAGGAAGTTGTGAAGGAATGGTTCTTATATCTGGCCTATCAAAATGGGCGCTTTGACAGCCATATTGAAATATGATTCTGGATGCTCCTTATGAATGACTTTATGTTTACAATATTAAAACACTTCTTATAACATGTAATTTGTGTTATATGAAAATGGTACCAATCTGATTCATACAAATTTTGCTTCTCCTCCTTAATAGTGGGTCAAGTGGACACGAGGTTTTCATCCAAACATTTATTGCAATACAGAGTTCGTCCGAAATAAAATTGGAACCGATCTAACCTTCCAAGATGGCAGCCATGACGATCAATCCATGGCTGCCACCTTGAAAATCAAATTACTGCTATTACTCCTGAATTGAAGTAACTAAATTATGGAGCTATCAATTGGGGAGTGGAGGGGATGTGGCAAGGAAGGGGAGGGGGACGGTTGTTGTTCAGTAATTTTGTTTCTTCTTGTAGATCATACGAGATAAAATAAATAGATAAACTAAATGATATAATATTTGCTTGTGTAGCATGCATTCAAATGCAGTCATTGTAGATCCAGATCTGTCGTCACTTATTGTGGCAGCAGATCATGGTGTATAATATTTAATCAAAATAATGAACCAGGTAGATTCTGGTATGCTGGTGTAGTAGGCTATAGCAAATTTTGGTTTACATGGTCTCATTTGGATGTGCTTTATTGTTACATAGGTAAATATGGTCAATAGTCATGTGTTACACTTTGCAGTAACTTGGATGTACAATCTAGCAACTAGAATGTACAATCAGACAACTAGGATGTACAATCTAATAGAAAGGATGTACAATTTAACAACTAAAATGCACAATTTGACAACTAGGATGTACAATCTAACAATTAGGATGTACAATTTAACAACTAGGATGTACGATCTAACAGCTAGGGTGCAATAAGATAACAAGGATGTATAATCTGACAACTAGCTTGTACAATTTAACAGCTAGGATGCACAATCTGACAACTAGCTTGTACAATCTAACAATTAGGGTGTACAATCAGATAACTCGTATGAACAATCAGACAAGATTGTACAGTCTGAAAACTAGGATGTACAACCTAACAACTAGGATGTACAATCATACAAGAAGGATGTACAATCTAACAACTAGGATGTATAGCAAAGATTTTAGTATTTGTAGTTGTTCACTACACAGATTTTGAGGTGTTCTCTTTTCTTCAGTGTGTTAAAATGACAGTAGCCTATTTACTTTGGGAAAGTTTGCTAAGAGATCAACCTTGATCTGACACTACACAATGCACAAACATATCAGGATATATGCTGTTCACTTGAAATCATTGGACAAAATGGACTCACCCCTATTGGTGCATTTTTTTACAGTTAATATGAGTTTATACTGATTACATTTTTATACATGTTATACACAAGAAATACACAAAACTACATTATGTAGTTTGTTCCAAGTAAGCACAAGTTGGATAGATCTTTACTCCTATTCCAATTTTTCCTCCGACATGGGGTGCTCGGGTAGGTACATGTGATTTTGTCCTTATTACATAGTCCTGCCTTTTTTTAGTGCTTGTTTCAATAGTGTTCAAAGAACATTGGATTTATTACAAGTTTTTATTATGTGTATCCAAAAATATTCACGCACAGATCACAATGTAAACACCTAAATATACGGTACTTCCTCAACTAAAACACTGTCCATAGAAGCCATATAGTATAATGTCTTATAGTGAGGCTGCCTTATAATGAAGTATATGACATATATAATTTTACTACCACCTAATGCATTGGGATCATTGACCATACTCGCCTTATAACATGAACCGTATTATAATAAAGTGCCTTATAATGAGGGAGTGTTGTAGTTCCAACCAGAGTGTGCAGCACACAAATATGGTTTGAGCAACTGTATTGAATGCTATATCCAATATGTACAGTTAAATAGGTATGTGATACAAATACAGTATCACCGGCGAATAAAAAATTAAAATATAGTTTATGATATGCAAATGTAACAATGTAAAACATTTTGAAAAATAAGAATCTACAGCTTGCCGAGACATACATTTAACAGCTAAGCTATGCACATTAACTATTACATTC
Organism: Margaritifera margaritifera; assembly: GCA_029931535.1. NCBI lineage: Eukaryota > Metazoa > Mollusca > Bivalvia > Unionida > Margaritiferidae > Margaritifera > Margaritifera margaritifera. Next base: position 185,393 of record JAQPZY010000917.1, on the reverse strand, counting down.
AGTTACGAGCATGTTAACATTTAGATTTGACTATGAAACCAGGACGTTTGTCTCTTGGTGGTTTTGAGAAACATGCTTTTAGATATTTAATGTTTTAGTGCAATGGCCGCGATAGATATTCCAAAGTCTGTATACTTGTTATCAGTATTAAAACATGGATAAATCATATGATGTGCCCATTCAATGTACCAAATAAAGTGTCATTTCTTTACATTACTGTTGTATGTTATTGTCAGTTTGTCATGTTTGTCACATATCAGTTTATCACTTTTCTGACTACTTTATTGGAACTGGCATGGACATTAAATTTGTGCATTTAGCTCAGTTTCTCTGACGCTGTTGTATGTACATTCATGAAACTTTATGGGAATATTCATTTTGGAGGGTACTACTCACCAAAGCAAAATTAAGTCCCAGTAACCTACTTTCATACACCAAAGATAATGAGAAGTTTTGCATTGAGTTGTTTCTTAGACACTGTTGTATGTACAGTCAATGCAACTTGATGGGTATATTCATTATGGGGATTACTGCTTATTACAATCGAAAGAGGTGACAGTAACCTACTTTCCATGTTCCAGTGGTCATGTTAATTTTTTTCATTTAGCACCAATCGTCTGACACTGTTGTACATACAACCATGAATCTTAATGGGGATATTGAATTTGAATGATACTGGTTATTATAGGCAAATGGAAATCATAATAACCTAGTCTTCACACTCGAGTGATTACTTTAAGATTTTGCATTTAACTCAGATTACCTGACACTGTTGTATGTAGAGTCATCACATTTTATGGGTTTATTCATCTTTATGGGTACTTTTCACCGGGTCCAAAAGTATATGACATTGTCCCATTTTTCTTGCTCCAGTGATTACATTAAAGCAGTATTGAAAGTTGAGATAATGGCGACATATTTGTGGCTCTATTATTAAATAATGTTGAAAATATTTTTAACAACGGTAAGTCACAGCCAATCAAACAAGGGGGAATCCAAAAGGGAACCTAAAGCATCAGGCAGACGAGTTTGCATTTAGCGTTCCCGGTATATTGTTCATCATGCACTTTTATCACAATGTCAGCAAACTGGTCCGAGGTCACCATAGCACATGCAACTGCGGACAGCCAACCCATAATTAATTCGAGGGGCGGCAAAGCAAAGTGTAGAGAGCATGTGCTTTCAGTGCCCAAGTGTAGCTATAGAATGATGCGTGTGATCTAAAACTTCATCAACCTTTAAAAGGATAGCAGACCTGATAAAAATTAAAACAATCATTAGAACACAGTGCATGTTTTCAAATTAGGAAAGTAAGTATCATTATCATACGACCTGTGTCAATAGGTATAAATAATACTATTTTTGGACCACCACACAAAGGTTTCCCCAAAATTCAACAAGCGAAACTGGACGATCTGGGTTGTTTTGGTGGTAAGATCATAGGTTTGCACTGTTTAGCACTGCCAAGATCAGGCGTATAATGCTAATTAAATAATGGTTTTGAGAAGGTATGCAGCTTTAAATTTTTGCCGACAGCTCCATTTTCCTGGCACTGTTTTATATACAGTCAGTAAACATGATGGGGTGCATTCACCTTGAGGAATATTATTCACTGCAAGTTACAGTGACTTACCCTGGTACTTTTTCTGCTCCATAAGTTATGTTTTTGTATTGAACTCCATTTCTTGGACAGTTTTGTTTTAACAGTCCTTGTCATGAAACATGCTAAGGGCATTCAGTGCTGTTTACTAATATTTGAAAAGTAGATTTAAGTGACCTAAATTTCTTGCTCTAGAGACTTTGCTAGGTTTCTCGAATATACGTAGGAAGGGCAGGCAAGACTTGGCATTATGCAGAATTCTGTTAAGTAATTTGTCTCAATTATAGCCACTTTGAATTACGTTGATGTACAGTTCAGTATTGTAATCAAGTACTATATTCACAAATTGTTAGGATCAATTCTGTATTTCAAACGTTTATTAGATAAAAAGCCAACCGAGATTCTTTAAAAACTGTTTCAGTATTTTATTAAATACCAGCATGGAAGACTAGAGAGAAAACAACTTATCTTTCCGTACATTTTGTTATGGACTCTGTATTAATTACATAGTACTTTTGTCCCAAAATGTGCTCAATGTAAATGTTTGCCTAAGGTGAGTCGCAGAGAAATAAACTAAACCTTCACATTTATCTATGAAAAATGATATCAGCATTTACCTGAAAACAAAAGCATGTTTAGAAATTGTAATATCTGGAAAAGAGTAATTTTGAGGGATATTGAAACACAGGTGTACACAATATAATCATCATATATTTTCCCATACTAGTTAGAGAAGATATCATATAGCACGTGATGCATATTATTCCTTTTCATTTCTTTTCAACTGCCCCCAAGCTTTGATCAGTATTTACATTTGCCTTAAGTCGAGACAAATCAAGGTTACATTTTTGGTTACAAATTTTATATTTTCATCATCTCAACACAAAATCTCTGCCATGATGCACTATACAATTATATAATTAACAGAAAGTTCATAACTTTGTTTGACATATTTTAAACTAACATGTTGTCCATTGAACTTTCTATTTCAAACTTTTCTGTAAATATGTCAACAGTTCCTTTAAATACTGATTTCTCTAAATTCAATATTTGTTCAAATGAATTTTTTTTACCAAATTCAGTCTTGATGTGGACATTTCTTATTGTGTAAAATTAAATTAAGGACTTCATTTTGCTTTTCAAATCCCATTTCTTTTGCATATTGTCAGACTTGAGCTCAGACACAAAACCCCAAAAGTATATATTATAGTTAAAATATCTCAATCTTGTTCAACCAGACAGACTTTTGCCTGACTGAGTGATCTCTATCAAGTGAGAGTCTCGTTCAACCAGAATCATGCCTGGGAGAGTGATAGTTGTTAGGTGAAGTTGTTTGCATTTGCAACATGCATAATGAAGAGAATGTTGGCATACCTCTATGCTACTTTCATGTACTGTGGCTGAAATTTCTTTACATATTGTACTTGTGAAAACTGTACATGATCTAAGCACACATCAGGCAGAAATGGCCGCTCCAAAGTACTCGAAAAAATCAGCCCAAATTAGTCAAAAGTACACTATTTTTAGCAGTTATTAAAATAGGTAAACGAATTTTGCCAGAGTAGGCAGTACCAGCCTCTGAAAGTACAATGAATGAATTACAAAATATATAAAAAGTAAAAAAAAAAGTTATCGATTCCTTTTTTTATTTACCTTCGAAGTCCAGGAAGTGAAAATGACCAAGTTTTTTGAGAGGTGCACATCTTAAGTAAGACAAAGTTGTATACTCTATAACCCAAATTGCTCCCATCAATCATACACCAAAATAAAGGGAATTAAGAGTTCGTTTAACAATATCTAAGATATACAAGGTCTTTTTTTATAAAGCCAGGATAGCCAGTGAGGAAAACCTGGGTAATTTTTGTTCTTTAAAAATCTAACCCCTATGCAGATCTAACCCCTGAAATATCATGATGTTTTTAACTAAATGTTAAAATTGTAATATAATTGCGTTATTTTATATATATATATATAGTTCACCATTCATAGCTTCTTTTATCCAATTCCCCCTGTACTAAATAATCTACTTGTGTTGTTGTGCCTTAGAACACCAAACCAAATCCAACCTCGCTCCAGATAACCTTTATTAAAATAATACAATACGAAAATGCTTCTGTCAACCTCTGAACGAAGAGGCCCTCTCATGTATGAAATATTTTGTTCATGAAATAAAACCTATTGTTTCCTGTTTGTTTTTAACTCATGGCCATTTGAAAGAGATAGTGAGAAGATGTGATGAAAATAAAGCACACATCCCTCACCCTCTTATCTCCGGCATTTTTACAGGAACCTCCCTCATTGGGCTTGTCTCAGCACTCGTGCGACGAAAAACAGATATCCAGTATGAACAACGAAGCTCAGAGTGTCACTTGAGAAGAGTTCGAATGGTTAAGGATATTGCCTATTGTAATAAAATGAATTGTGTTTTATTTCGAACACTTCAAACTTCATCTAAATTTTAAAGTTTACTAAAAGGTCTAGGCCTATTCTAGTAATTGCATAAGTTAAACAATACTCTAAGTGTCAACAAAACTGTCAATTTGTAGATTTAGAACGTGATAACGTGCATTCGCCGCCAAGATTAAAACAGGTATTCTTCTATTGAATCGAGCTTGGCCTAGCTATTTTCACTCCTTACAATAGATTTTTGAGCAGGAAGTTGACCAAGTAATTTTCGCATATTTGTATTCACCGGGTGAAAAGTAGAGTATAAATGTTCTATTTTGCACCTTTTTGCTCTGTACACGGAAGGCGCTGTCTATCGCGCATCGCTAGGTCAGTGCACCCGAACGTTTGGTGATGTTGCCATTTTGAAATCTGATTATGATAGTGTCATAAAAAAATGAGCAAAACGAACTACAAACAACAAAAAGTAGGTTTCAAGTGTTAACTTTTTTAAAAACAGCTTTCCAAGTGAATCGTGCAAATTTTCAGTTACTAACTTGCATTATTACCTGTTTCTATTTGATCTTCAGTATCAGCTATACAGAACCTCTTACACTCCATGACAAACAGTACAAATATTTAGGGAAAAACTCTTGATTAAACATAGTACTTAAATTGTTTAAAAGCAATTTTAACTCTCAGTACATACATAATCATGTTTGAAAACGATGGAGAGATTGGGGTTAGAGAAGTGTTGATTGCAAACCGAAATTTAGTGACAATCGAAGTTTGTGTGTGTGAGTGTCTGTTACCGAACAAGATTGCAAGTTTGCCGAGGCCATACAATTCACGTTTGAATGTAGAAATAAAAAAAAAATCCTTATAGGTAAACTCACAATCATTAAAATCTTTCTTTAAAGATGTTTGAATGCAGAAATAAGCAAAATAAGAAACACAAACCTAGTCATTGTAGAATTTCGGAACTTCCGAAAAAAAATATGTATCTGGCTACTCCTCCTGAATGAATGTTTAAATGTATATGGGGTTTCCATTAAAACACTTCTTATAATGTGTAATTGGTCCTATATGAAAATGGTACCAATCTGATTAAAAAAATGGCTGTCACGGCTGCCTTTTAGCAAATATTAATTTTGCTTAACCTCCTGAATAGAGGGTCAATTGGATACGAAGTTTTCATGTCCGTATTTATTGCAATACAGAGTTGGTCCTAAATGAAAATGGAGCCTATTTGACCTTCCAAGATGGCCGCCATGACGAGCTATCCATAGCTGCCACCTTGAAAATCAAGTTACTGCTGTTATTCCTGAATGGAAATAACTAAATTATCAAGCTATCAAGTGGGGAGCCGAGGGTTGGGATGAGAGGGAGGGGAAGACGGTGGTTTGTGTGTAGTTTTGTTTCTTCTTGTATATAAAATAAGATAAAATAAGCAGATACAATATATGATATCATATTTGCTTCTGTAGTATGGATCCAACTACAGTCATTGCAGACCCAGATCTGTCATCACGTATTTTGGCAGCAGATCGCGGTGTACGACATTTGCCTGAAATAATAAACCAGGCAGATTCTGGTATGCTGGTGAAATAGGCTATGGCAAATCTAGGTTTACATGGTTTCATTTTTCTTTTGGATGTGCTTTATTGTTACATAGGTAATTATGGTCAATAGTTCATTTGATACACTTTGCAGTATCTTGGATGTGCAATCTAACAATTACAATGTACAATCAGAGAACTAGGATGTACAATCTAAACACTAGGATGTATAATCTAACAACTAGGATGTACAATCTGACAGCTAGGATTTACATTCTAACAATTAGAATGTACAATCTAAGTGCTATAATGTAGACTCAGACAAAAAGGATGTACAATCTAACAACTAGGATGTACAATCTAACAGATAGGATGTACAATTTAAAAATTAGGATGCACAATCCAACAGCTAGGATGCACAATCCGAGACAACAATGATGTACAATCTGACAACTAGGATGTACAATCAGACAAATCTGTACAGACTGGCAACTAGGATGTACAATCTAACAACTTGGATGTACGATCTGAGAACTAGGATGTACAATCTAACAACTAGGATGTATAATCTAACAACTAGGATGTCCAGTCTAACAGCTAGGATGTACAATTAGACAACTAGGATGTACAATCTAACAGATAGGATGTGCAATCTGACAACTAGGATGTACAGTCTAACAACTAGGATGTACAATCTAACAACTAGGATGTACAATCTGACAACTAGGATGTGCAATTTAACAACTAGGATGTACAGTCTAACAACTAGGATGTACAATCTGACAACTAGGATGTGCAATTTGACAACTAGGATGTACAGTCTAACAACTAGGATGTACAATCTGACAACTAGGATGTACAATCTACCAACTAGGATGTACAGTCTAACAACTAGGATGTACAATCTAACAGATAGAATGTACAATCTGACAACTAGGATGTACAGTCTAACAACTAGGATGTACAATCTAACAACTAGGATGTACAATCTGACAACTAGGATGTGCAATTTGACAACTAGGATGTACAGTCTAACAACTAGGATGTACAATCTGACAACTAGGATGTACAATCTACCAACTAGGATTTACAATCTGACAACTATTATGTACAGTCTAACAACTAGGATGTACAATCTAACAGCTAGGATGTACAATCTAACAAGTAGGATGTGCAACCAAGGATGTGCAATCTAACAACTGGGATGTATAACAAAGGTTTTAGTATTTGTTGTTAACTCAGATTGATCACTACACAGATTTTGAGGTGTTCTCTTTTCTTCAGGGTGTTTAAATGACAGTAGCATATTTACCTGTGCCGAGTTTTCCAACAGGTCAGACCTAGATCAGGATCTATGCTGTTCACTTGAAATCATAGGACAAAGTGGACTCACACCTACTGGCGCATTTTTTGACAGTTAATATGAGTTGATACTGATTACATTTTGGTACATGTTATACACAGGAAATACACAAAACTACATAAGTATTTTATTCCAAGTAAGCACAAGCTGGATATATCTTTACTCCTATGCCAAGTTTTTCTCTGACATTGGGTGGGCAAGTGGGTACATGTGGTTTTGTCTTTATTAAACAGTCCTGATGTGTTGGTGCTTGTTTGCATAGTGTTCAACTCAGATTGGATTTATTGAAAGGTTTTTTAATATGTGCATCCAAAAATATTCACGCACAGATCACAATGTAAACACCTAAATATATGGTACTCCCTCTATTTAAACACTGTTCACGGTAGCCATAGTGTATACTGCCTTATAGTAAGACTGACTTATAATGAAGTATATGACATATATAATTTTACTACCACTTAATGAAATAGGATCCATGACCATACTCGCCTTATAACAAGAACCGTATTATATGTTATTGTCAGTTTGTCATTTTTGTCTTGCTGTCAGGCATAGGTATCATGTTATCATTTTTCTGACTATTTTATTGGTGTTGGCATGAACATTAAATGTTTGCATTTAGCTAAATGTCTCTGACACAGTTGTATGTACAATCATGAAACTTTATGGGTATATTCATTTTGGAGGTACTACTCACCAAAGGAAAAGTAAGTTCCAGTGACCTAATTTCATGCTGCAAAGATTATGATCAGTTTTGCATTGAGTTGTTTCTTGGACACTGTTGTATGTACAATGAAACTTGATGGGTATATTCATCATGGGGAGAACTGCATATTACAGTCAAAAAGAGGTAAAAGTGACCTAATATTCACACTCCAGTGATTACCTTAAGATTTTGCATTTAACTCAGATTCAATGACACTGTTGTATTTAGAGTCCTCAAACTTGATGGGTTTATTCATCTTCATGAATATTTTTCACCAGCTGCAAATGTATGTCATAGTGACCCACTTTTCTTGCTCCAGTGATTACATGAATGCAGCGTTCTCTTGCAAAAGTATTGAAAGTTGAAATAGTGACAGTTTTGTGGCTCTCTTATTGAATATTGCTGACAGTATTTTCAACAAAGTTAAACCAGAGTCAAGAAAACAAGGTGGAATCCAAAAGTGGACCTAAAACATCAGGCAGACGATTTTGCATTTAGTGTTGCCGGTATATTGTTCATCGTGCACTTTTATCATAATATCAGCAAAGTGGCCTGAGGTCACCATGGCACATGCAACGGCTCACAGCCAACCCATAATTAACTCAAGGGTCAGCAAAGCAAAGTGTAGAGAGCATGTGCTTTCAGTGCCCAAGTGTAGCTGTGATCTAAAACCCCATTAGCCTTTAAACGTATAGTAGACCCAATCAAAAATTGGGACAATCTTCTGAGCACAGTGCATGTTTACAGTTTAGGAAAGTAAGTATCATTATCATAACACCTGTGTCACTGAGTATAAAATAATACTATTTTTGGACCACCACACAAGGCTTTCCACAAAATTCAACAAGCCAAACGCCAAACTGGACGATCTGGGTGGTTTTGGTGGTAAAACCATCGGTTTGCTTTGTTTGCACTGCAAAGATCAAGCTTGTAATGCTAATTAAATTATGGTTTTGAGATGTTATTCAGCTTTATATTTTTGCAGACAGCTTCATTTTCCATTTCCCTGACACTATTTTATATACAGTAAGAAAACTTGATGGGTCCATTCACCTTGAGGAGTGTTACTCACTGCAAGTTACAGTAACTTACCCTGGTACTTTTCTGCTTTGTAAGTTATGTTATTGTATTGAACTCTATTTCTCAGACAATTTTGTTTTAACAATCCTTGTCATGACACATGACAAGGGCATTCAGTGCTGTTCTCTAATATTTGTAAATTAGATTACAGTGACCTAAATTTCTTGCGCTAGTGACTTTGCTAGGTTTTTCGAATATAGCAGGCGAGACATGGCATCCTGCAGAACTCTGTTAACAAATTTGTCTCAATTATAGCCATTCTGAATTACGAATATGTACAGTTCAGTCTTGTAATTAAATACTATGTTCACAAATTGTTAGGATCAATTCTGTATTTCTAAAGCTTATTACATGAAATAGCCAACCCAGATTGTTTTTTAAAGGGGCTATTTCAGTAGTTTCATAAATATTGGCATAGAACACTAGATAGAAAAGAACATATCTTTCCATTCATTGTGTTATGAACTCCGTGTTATTTACACAGTGCTTTTGTCGCAACTTGTGCTCAATGCAAATGTTTGCACTTGCGAGGTTGCACAAGGTGAGTTGCAGAGAAATAAACGAAACCTTCACATTTATCCGTGAAAAATTATATCAGCATTTACCCGAAACCAAAAGCATACAAACAAATTATATTACCTGGAAAAGAGTAATTTTGAGGGATATTAAACAGGTGAACAAAATATAATCAGCATACATATTTCCCATACAAGTAGTGAAGATAACATGTAGATCTCATGCACTATACAGGTAAATGCTCATCCCAATTCTTTTCAGGGCAGCACGTGATGTATATTAGTCCTATTAATTTCTTTTCAATTGCACCCAAGCTTGCATAAGTATGTACATGTTCCTTAAATCGTGATAAATCAAGGTTATTTTTCGTTCAAAAAAATTAAATATTTTCATCTTCTCAACACAAAATCTCTGCCATGATGCACTGTACAATTATATAATTAACAGCGAGTTCATAATTTTATTGGACATATTTAATGCTAGCATGTTTCCAATTGAACTATTTCAAAATTCTCTGCAAATATGTAAATTAACAGTTAGTTGTCAGATTTGAGCTCAGACAGAAAGCCACAAAAGTATATATTATAGTAAAACAATCTCAGTCTTAACGAGACTCTTGCCTGACTGTGTTATCCATATCAAGCAAGAGCCATGTTCAACCAGACTCTTGCCTGACTGTGTATTCTATATCAAGCAAGAGTCATGTTCAACCAGACTCTTGCCTGACTGTGTATTCTATATCAAGCAAGAGCCATGTTCAACCAGACTCTTGCCTGACTGTGTATTCTATATCAAGCAAGAGTCATGTTCAACCAGACTCTTGCCTGACTGAGTGATCTGTATCAAGTAAGAGTCTTGTTCGTGTATTTTGAAAGCAATACATATACTTAAGATCAATGGAAATTTGTATGATTGTGCAAGATTACATAGTAACAATTACATCTTATTTTGTGACATTGGTTGGGAAATGATACATTTTTACAAAGCATATATAATTATATGTACATAAGATGCTGATGTAACTGAAATTGTCTCTTTTGATATGATGCTAAATCAGTTAGAGTATATATTCATCACACTATTAAATAGTGTATATTTTATACCTATGATATACATCTTTGTATATTTTATGTTTATAATAAAGTATTTGTTACTATTTAACATACATTTTCAAATCTCTCTTTCTCTCTATTGGCTATAACACAGACAAAGCATAAGTTAATGACTCCCATCCCTTTCATTGTGACATGATTTCCCCACCCCAGCCCACCATTTTGCTGTATTGTATTGGCTGTTTACAGATTCTGTAGAGTGAACATACTGGTACTGACAGTCTCATATTTTTTTATATGCCAACCATAAGGTGTAGCATATTAAGTTATATTGTCTGGCCAGCGCTCTATAAGTTACCAATTTAGTTTCTGCTCAGTAACTGGAGTAACTGGAGGTGCTGAGGTCCCTTAAACAAAATTATTGCAGAAACCTCTCTTAAGCAGCCACCTGTCTTCAGAGTCCTTTCTCACTAACGAGATGTGACTGCTTAGGATAGGTTTGAATGTATCATAATTCAATAGTAACTTTGTTCAATTTTAGATCCAATGTGTAATTGATGAAATACTTGTCCACTTGGTAATGGTTGCATGATTGAAAGATTATAATTATATCAATATTGTAGTTAATAATATACCGGACATACAGACACAGATAAAGGTGAAACTAAATTAATAGAATTGCACAATTGCATTATAAAGATGTTTCCTAAACTCTCAAGGGAAAGTGCATGGCATCACAATAGAAAAATGCCGTGATATACAAAGCTATTTCTTGGTCATAAATGCTGTCATTGAAACAACCATAACCGTGATCATAATATCCATACATAATTACTGCATCTTGCACCTTTCGTTTCTTTCTTTCTTATGTAATTTCCTCCAGTATATTGTGGCACTTAATTGACTGACTAGTACAAAAAGTGTGTGCATACATACATACATACATACACACATACACACACACACACACACACACACACATATATATATATATATATATATATATATATATATATATATATATATATATATAAGTCACCCCCCAGCATGTCATAAAAAGTCTCCCTTACGGCATGTGCGTTCGTACCAAACGCATATGATCTAGTCCTGCTACCTTTGGAAAGAGGCTCGGATAGCTCAAAGGGCAACTTAGAAGGAGATGAATACAGAAGGAGCTATATTAACTAGGCTATTAACAAAACTAGACTCCTCGATATATAAAACCAAGAAAACGAACAATCGTGTCCCCTTTCGTGGTACCTTTCCACCCCGATACCCCAAACCTACAACAGATTATTCGGAAGCATTGGCACCATATTGAATCGTCAAAACGTTTGAAGGGTATATTTCAAGGAGTTCCTATGGTTGCGCAGCGTAGACATAAAAATCTCAAGTACCATCTGGTACATGCCAAGGTAACTTAAAACAAAACTACCGGCACATATCGCTGCAAAGATAAGCGTTGCCTAGTTTGCAAACATATTTCCGAGACCGAATCATTCAGAAGTTCGACATCAGGAGTTAGCCACAAGATCAATCAGAAGTTAGGGTGTCGAGCCAAGAATGCAATCTATCTTCTGACATGCAAGATCCGTGCCACTCAGTATGCTTGTGAAGTCGTTGATTTCTGAAAGCGAATGAATAAATCACAAAAATCACATTTACAACAAAATCAACGCGAAAGTGGCTAACCACTACAACTCAACTGGATATTCAGTCGAGTCCCTCGAGTTGCTACCGATTAATCAAATCTAGGGTGGACTGACACAGAACGCACACGTAAGGAACGATACTGGATACTACAATTAAACACTCATGGGGAGTTCGGTCTAAATGAAAAAAATTAACTTTCCCTTTGCAGTCTTATGAAAATTACAGCCAGTTTTTCACCCGTATTATTTTATTGATATTATTATTATTATTATTATTATTATTATAGTTTTGTCCATTACCCACCTACACAATTCTCTTTACATTTTTCCTTGAGAACCCACAATGCATAACTATGCCGGGATATAATTTTTGGCAAATCTTTATGATGGCGTTGATTTTTCGTCACGCTATGTTTCCGTCCTTTGTTCACAAGCTGTGATTAGGTCAAAACATGCTGGTTCTCTATGTGATAGACACAATGACTACAGTAGGTATTGTTACCTTGTTTGAACTTTCAAAAAAGAGGACACTCTAATATATATATATATATATATATATATATATATATATATATATATATATATATATATATATATATATATATATATATATATATATATGAGAGACACAGGGGAGATTTAAGTACTGAAAAGGAGAAAGTAGGACATGTCCGGGAAATAGAGGACGTATGGTAGCCCTACAATAACACGCTCGTTTATTATTTTTACACAACTTCTTATTTTTATATTTCGTGTTTGAAATTCCCCCTAGTGATTCTAACATGTAGGAGTCCAGAATTTGTTTTAGGGTTTGTGTTTAGTGTTTGTTTTTTATATATAAGCTCCCCCCCCCCCCCCCGACGAAGAGCCTGTTTACCTTGAAACGTTGGGAAACCGTATTGAATTTGTGCTGTTATCAATGTGTGTGTTGTCTATATATATATATATATATATATATATATATATATATATATATATATATATATATATATATATATATATAAAGAGAGAGAGAGAGAGAGAGAGAGAGAGAGAGAGAGAGAGAGATAAATATAACGCAAACAATTAATAAAAGTCTGAATGAGTCTTTATATCAAGGCACACCCACCCACATATGCACATCACTCCCATTAGCTTCTGACGGACACAGTCACACAAATACTCTAACACCACTCACATGTATAGTGTGAGTACAGTGTCATCTTATATCACATACTTTATATAAGAAATCATAATGAATCAGAACGTTAAAATCAGAAATTATCTTGAACTTGAAAAATCCTGTAACTTGCCTGTGAAATAACATAAAAAAGTCCCGTAGAAATACAGAACTAGTATTTTTTAAATTGAATTTAAAATATGAAATAAAAACACAAACTTTAAGCAAAATACCATTTTTAATAGAAGAGAAGACTAATTTCGAGAAGGCGGAGATTCGATCCCATTAAATTTTGACAACCGCTGTTTGGAAAAGTGTTTGATATTACAAAAATGAACAAAATGTTAAACGGTTTTTAATTGGTTACAACGCAAAGCTACTCCAAGTATTGTTTACTACAAGTCCTCGAAGTAGTTGCCTCAGACAGTGATCTACCCTACTGCTAGCGAGTTCTTTGGTAGTGATACATCACTTCCGAATACATATCGTGGTCAGGTAATATCTGCGAGAACTTTTGTGAGGGCTTTTAGACTTAATTATTCGTAAACGGTGCATTAGAAATTTCTAATAAGAACGACTATGTGGATTTCATTTATAGAAGATTCAAAATAAAGTGAAATAGACACTTCCATATATCACCGTAATAAATTACCTCAGTTTATTTTAGCATCTGTCTCATTCTTTTATTTTATTGATCTGTAATCAACCCTCTGTCATCGTTAAAATAAACGTCGAGACGCAAACAAGGAAAAACATTGACTTCCTTCTTTACTTCCTTTAGTTTTTCACGAACAATAATACCCTAAAATTTCTGAGTCTGTCAACCCCTCCCACCCCTTCCCACCCAGTAGATGTTGATCTCCCTCTCTCAGTGTTGAATGGATCAAATGTTAGGTGCAAGATATTCTTTCGTCAAGATTTTAGTTGCTTTACATGGAAAACAAAATAATAATTTATAAACAATTTGGTTACTGATGATAAAAAAATTGTGGATAATATAACCATTGTAGAATTTGAAATTTGATTTTGTAAGAAACAAATCTTATTGAAAATAGCCGTTATAAGGACAAGCAAATCTTTCAGCAGTGTTGAAGTAGTTGTCAACATATAGTTTCACTGAACATTGTTTTCCTCGCAGATTTGAGAGAGAGAGAGAGAGAGAGAGAGAGAGAGAGAGAGAGAGAGAGAGCTCTTGCCACGGTCACGTACAAGCATACATACATAAAGAGACTAAATTAGCCTATTCACAATGGCAAAAGTATTTGATTGACGCATGCTCTCTTGTGAGTTAAAATCACGCAAATGGTCTCTCTGTCATCGTTAAAATAAAGGTCATGACGCAAACAATAAAACACATTTGACTTCCTTCTTTACTACAAATGCTATGTTTTATTGCACTTTCTGAAGCGGCTAGGACCGACTCTAGTTGGAATGTGTAGCTCAAAACAAATTAGTTAGAGCACATCATAAAATTGACCTCAACTGAACTACGATTTAAATTTGTTCCAGGCATATTTGCCATCACATTATAATTTTTCTTAAATTTTGTGTTTCCTTCTCGTGCATGTGTCGCCCCTCCACTGTCATTTGCGTGATTTGACGACTGAAGATGACCATTTCGTGTCCCCTACGGTAATCTATTGTGTATCCGAAAGTTATCTATTGTTTTAATGTACTCACAAGTACATAATAAAATTCAGGCTCCGGTTTCACTTAATTTCTCAACATTGCTTCTCCTCTAGACATTTTATATTATTTTGTTTATGATACTTTGAACAAATTTGCGATTTTAGTTAGTTCAAGAAATAGCTGTAAGCTTGAAAAATCCATCTTTAGATTTATATTTTGACTACATCACATATTTAATTAAATTCTTATATCAACGTTTAATCCGATCAATATTTATTTCAATTTTTCTTCAGAAATGTCTGAAAATTTACTGTAGGAGGTACAATGCCAAATCTGACGAGCAACGGCAACAAATGCATGTTATAGTGACACAATGTGGCACAATGATGAAAATATCCTTTCGAGAAGAAATTACACTCATTTGTTTTCTTGTTATCCTCTCAATCCATTGATGACTATACCATTGATCGTAGGTATAGCATTAGTCCGTTCAATTTCTTAAATTTCCACATGATAACTGTTCATGCCATAACCTGTCTTAGTGATACGTCACTTCTGCATGCATATCGTGGTCAGATATTATCTGAGCCAACGTATGTGAGAGTCTTACTTTCAAATCAGTTATTCGTAAACGATGCAATAGATTTATAATAACAAAGAGAATTGTTATTTCCTGTATATAGGATTAAAAAATCGACGTGGAACGAAGTTTGGTTTTTTGTTTTGTGGACTTTAACGCCATTTTTCAGCACATGATAGGTTATACATGTAGGCCAGTATATTTGGTGGAGGAAGAACCCGGGTAGATTCCGGGAAGTATCATCAACCCACTGGAAGCTACTGGCAAGCTTTCTCACATACTCACGTTGGTAGAACCGAGACTCGAGCTCAGGCGGACAGAGGTGAGATGTGTGAGTGATATGTAAAGGCGATCGCATTAGAACACTCGGGCCACCTGGAGCCCCCGTGGAACGAAGTGGATAAACAACCTCCGGGTAGTGAAGATGGACTTTTATTATATATTTCATAATGAGATATTAAAATGTATCAGTGTGAGAAAAACTTATATCGGCACAGTGCCGATACCATTGTTATCGCCACAGTGGCGATATCACTTTTGGTATTATTTTCTTTTAAAACTAAAATTAAGTGACAATCGAAATTTCGGTACAGAGTATGTTACCGAACTAGATTGCAAGCTTGCAGAAGCCACACAATTCACGTTTGAATGCAAAAATAAACAAAGTAAGACACCAAAATTTTTGTATGTAGACTTAAAATTATTAAAATCTTTTGTTTAAAGATGGTTGAATGCAGAAATAAGAAAATTATAGAAACAAAATCCTATATATTGTAAAATTTAAGAACTTCTTTTTATCGATGTAGTAATAATACAGCCGTTTATCGCATTGCCACAGAAAGAAAAGAAAATCCATGCAAATCGACGACTTTTGCCTTTCAAAATATATAATTTAAAAAAATCTACGTATTTTAGTAGATATAAGGCTAGTGTAGATCGGTTTATACTATTATATATAAAAGCTAATATCAATCGACTTAAATAAATGGTAAACACTTACATATTGGTTGCCTTTTGTTTTGACTCTATTAATATAAGCGCTAAATGGAACAGTTTGCAGTTTTACAGCTACTTTTATTAACTAGAGAAAAGCACAAATTCGTTCGTTTTAATTTTTCGAAGATAATTGGAACAATGAAACAAACATATTAAATATTTTCTAGTACATAAAATATATAATTCAAGATGCCTAAAGGAAGCTGTGATCAGCAACTATTGCAAAGCAACAAGAAAGTTATGAAACAAAAACTCTTGCGAAAAAACGAGGAAGTTGTGACATAATGGTGCTTATATTTGGCCTCGCAAAAATTGGCGCCTCGAGAGCCATTTTGAAATATGATTTTGGCTACTCCTCCTGAATGAATGTTTAATATCGACATGGGGTTTCCACTAAAACACTTCTAGTAATATGGAATTGGTCCTAAATGAAAATGATACCAATCTGACCCAATAAATAGGCTGCCATGGCAACCATCTTGCAAATCTTATTAGTGCCTTTCTTCCTGAGTAGACGGTCAAATCGAAACTAGGTTTTCATTTAAACATGTTTTGCAAGATAGAATTCGTCATAAATGTAACTGGAGCCGATTTGACCTTCCAAGATGGCTACCATGACGAGCTATCCATAGCTGTCACCTTGAAAATCTTGCTACTGCTATTACTCCTGAATAGAATTCTATATAAACATGGGATTAGAGCAGCTGCCAATTTGAGTACTAAAATGGCCGCCAAAAAAAAAAGTACATACCCCATGTTTCAGAAAATAATTTTCAATTGTGCAAGTGGTCCTTAATGAATCGCAGGTGTCGTAAAATACATGTCGGGGATACATTACTAAACTTCCGAGCTAGCAAGGGGGTGGGGTGGGGTTGCGTATTTTTGTTTCTTATAAATCATGCGGGACAGAGTTTTAACTACGACTTCCCCTAAAGTAGTTACACAAAAAACATATGTACCCTTCCTTTAGTTTGTCACGAGAAATTGTACCCTAACATTTCTGAGTCTGTCAACCCCTCCCACCCCCTCCCACCCAGTAGATGTTGATCTCCCTTTCTCAGCATTGAATAGACCGAATGTTAGGTGCAAGATATTCTTTCGTCAAGATTTTAGTTGCCTCAACTAGAAAACTAGAGAATAATTTTAAACAAATTTGGTTCCTGATCATAAAGAAATTTTGTGTATAATACAACCAATGCAGAATTTGAAATGTGATTTTTTAAAGAAACAAATCGTATTAAAATAGCCGTTATAAGGACAAGAAAATCACGTCAGTTGGTGGGTTTACGGCAATAAATGCGCCTGGTTGCTATAGCTTGGATTCAACGCAAAACATTTGTGGTTTTAAACTCAGCAATGACAACGACACTATCACAGCCACGGGCGCTGGTTTTGCTTGATTAACCTCCACGAGAGTCACAGTGACGGAACGTGGGCATAGCTTTCAATCCATGTAAACAGGGTCTTACTGGCTAACGCCTCACACGACATCCTTACAACTAGCTTTGTGTCTATGTTTTTCGGCTGGAGACACCATTAGGTGTGAGGTCTCAAAGTCAACGCACAGCCAACGGGATTCTCAACCACTCTAACCATCTTTGGTTTTCGCAATTATAACTCGCGGTATACTTAGCAAAGCCATGGCGGAGCAACCGACCATAGACAAGGAACAAGAATCATTAGTGCCGCCTGCCAATCCTGAGATTGACGACGAATTATTTGCTCATCTCGCAAAACAAGTGCTGACATAAACAAGGAATACAAATCATTGGTACAAGAGTATCTGCGCCAACTTGGGCTGACACGTACCGGTTCATTTTAGGGTGGAATGAGGATGCAAAGCAGATGGACATTGAGCATTGAAGCCACCCAGACCACCTTAAACCAACCTGCGGTCAGCTAGAGGTAATTGCGCTTTTGCTGTCGGGGCAAAAGCCAAACGTAATGTCCTAGGGGGATTACTACTACAATAACAAACTTTGTACTTGACGAAACGCTCTCGGCAATAACCTTTCCATCGGGGTATATATAGCCATCTATTACTCGTCTCACCAACAGCAAAAGCTATGTGATCTTCTAAA
This sequence comes from Margaritifera margaritifera, assembly GCA_029931535.1. NCBI lineage: Eukaryota > Metazoa > Mollusca > Bivalvia > Unionida > Margaritiferidae > Margaritifera > Margaritifera margaritifera. The sequence continues at coordinate 167,032 of JAQPZY010000917.1, read as the reverse complement.
AAAATATGCATTGTCGCATTTCAGTGATAGGTCAGAGAACAAGAAATTACTAAACCTGCGAACAGGAGGGGCTCGCTGGTTGTGACATTTGGCTAGTGTGTTGGCGGACGTGTTGAAAACCGTGCCATGTCCGGATGTAAAGATATTAAGGAAACTTACATGTTCTTTCACATTATGGCCATCTTGCTAGTACACCACTGCGAGAGATAAAAGGTACGTGTCCTCAGAGGACCGCTCCCCCCTTCAGATCAATTAAACTTTCATATCACATTCCTTATAGAGGAATTATAATAATATCGCTATAGTCAAAGCTTTATAACAAACAAGTTTTTCGCCTGAAAAAGATCTGCAAGGCTCAAGCCTTCTTACGGGCAGAGACTGAATAGCGGCGCACCCTCTACGAAAAGTACAAGCGCACACGCGGTAGATGGTGTTGACGGCTGCGTCTCTAGGCACCCGTGTGGCGGTGATTGGATATATTATCATCAATCACTGATGCATCCATTGCCATTGTCCTTTAAATCACTTCTTTTAATCACTTATTAGCCCACGACTCTACCTGGAAGCCAAAAAGCACAATGAAATCTGCGTCTTGGCCGAAACAAAGCTCAACACAATCTAGGACCACATCTAAAGCGCTAAGTGACAACGCGATCTATGAGGAAGAGTTCAAGTTTATCCTCGATGAAGTTGACAAAACTGCAACCATGAAAAACGAAATACGGTCGAACGCACAGAAGGCATACACTTCGGTTGTAATTGACGAAGTGACAAAAATGAATTAAAAGAGCCAAAGCTGGCGAGGAGATTATGAAAAATATCGTTGGAAATCCACAATAAGCTGTGTGATGTCTGTCGGAATGAAAGCTTTCTGACTCGAGGCTTATCCTCAGCGCAACTCCGCCATACGATGCGGTCTTTCAATAACGGGCGAACAAACAAATGCGTGCTATAAAAGTGGCATATTTTTGCGTTTCCCCCGCAAAATTGGAAAGAATGGTAACCGACTCACGCGCTGCTGCTTTTATCCGATATGGCATGCATGTCCTCAGTAACAATGGTGAACTACCAATGCCATTGTTGACATATTCGTTCCGACGGACCGGCTTTGATGCGTACATACCTAAACCAACCGTAAATAAGGTTGCCACAGTCAAAATCGCCAAAGGCACGAAGGCATGAATAAGAAACGAGCGGATGTACATTTTAGTCAATGGGCACACTACAACAGCTCTAAAATGTCATCGTAAAACTACATAATTATCTAGAGTCTCCACGGTCTGCGCCGGGTATCCCACGAGCTAATTGCGACCACAATTAATACCCGTCTTTGCGATCTTTTTGCGACGGGTATTAATGACAATTATGTGCGGTGCTGCTCTTAAAATACGCTTTTTCATCTATTTGCCATAACCTCTTGAACACCCGATCAGAAGTAGCCAAGCACTTACACCTCAGTGCTGGCATGAATGACACTCAGGCATGCCAGCCATTTTGGACTTATCTTGTAATAGGATGACTATGCTACTAGATAAGATGATATATTGGTCCTATACGTGTCTGTCGATCAAGCCTGTAACAGAGGAGAACAGAAAGAAACAGATCACTACAGAACTGAACAGAACACATAACTCGGGTCACAAAAAAAAAAAAACTGAAATAGCTACAAAATTCAGGATCATGACAACAACAGCAACAACAACAACGACAAAAATACTAATACTAATACTAATAGAAAAGCATAACATAGTTTCGTACCCCATTTTTTTTCTTGATAAAGGTTGCATTTTGCTTGTTCTACCATATGTGTACGATATATAGATAGATATATAGATAGACAGAGAGACAGATAAATAAAAAGATGAACATTAGGAAAGAGGGAAAGGATCTTTTTATGTGGTACGCTTTCTGGAATATACACGAATATGTAAAATGTTACTGAATATATAAATATCTACATCACATATTTAATTATAATGGTATATCTTGGTTTGAACCGATCCATAATTATTTCAATAATTTTGAAATGTCTGAACATTTTCTGTAGGAGGTACAATTTAAAATCTGAGGAGCAATGCCAACAAATGCATGCTATAATGAACGTAATAATGTTGTACAATGAAGCAAATATCGTTTAGAGAAGAAATTACACTCATTTTGTTATCTTCTGTTCATCTTGATCTATCGATAACCATATCATTCACAGTAAGTGTAGCATAAGTAGGTTCAATTTCTTTAATTCCACAGGATAAGTGTTCATGTATTAACCTCAGATTCCGTATATTATAATTTCTAGCGAGTTCTTTGTTAGTTTTACGTCACTTTCGCATACATATCGTGGTCGGGTAATCTCTGTGCCAACTTTTGTGAGGACCTTACTTTTAAGTCAGTCATTCGTACGCGATGCAACAAAAATTTATAATAACAACGAATATTGTGATTTCGTGTATGGAAGATTAAATCATAAATGTAAACATAAACCTCCATATATAACCTGTACAAGTTGTCTAAATATTTCTTAGGATATTGATCTGTCATACACACTCTGTCCTTGTGAAGCATGATGTAAACAACGAAGAACATTTGACGCTTTCTTTACTGTAATAACCTCACAATAAGAAGGATATGCTAAAATCTTTATTTTAGGAAGATATTTTGAGATGTTGAGCGAAACTGGGTCCAGAAATCCAACTTAAGCCTATCCTTGTAACTTGAGACATATGGTAATTTTTGTACTATATTAATTATTCAATAGTGTGAATTCTAAGCTTACAGACTTTAAACCCCACATCCTGCTGCACACATTCTCCATCTCTCTCTCTCTCTTTCTCTCTCTTAGAGTTTAACATATTTTATTGCCATGCGAATAATATATTTGCAAATGTATAGGAAACAAGTTCAAAAGAATGTAAATGCTCCTCTCCATTATTCAATACACACACGGCAAGTAAAAATAATCTTTGCATTTCTATCTGTCTGTCTCTCTCTCACAAACACAACATGAAAGAAAATAACCTTAAGTCAGATTACACGGTGTCTTATGCATCTATTTCTAAAAAGACAACATTTGGTCGTAAGTGAATTCCTCATCGCACACTGAAACGTTCGCTAGCAATTAGACAATTTAGGCAGTTCCGGATATGTAAGGTATCTAACTTATGACATTTTTGTCAGTCAAGGGTCGTCGATTCACTTTGTCGATGTGGATCGAAATGGATCGACGACCCTCGGCTGGTGAAGATGGACTTTTATCATATATTTCATAATGGGACATTAAAATGTATCAGCGTGAGAATATTGATATCGCCACAGTGGCGGTACCAGTTTTATCGCCACAGTCGGTTTCAAGTATCAACTTATTTAAAGACAGTTTCCACAAGAATCGTGCACATTTTCAGTGACTGAACGTACACAACATGTTCCCGTTTAATATTCAGTGTCACCAATACAATACATTTTATACTCCATGACAAACAGTACACAATTTTCGGGAAAAACTCTTGATTAAATATAACAGTAAAATTGTTTAATTAGCGATTTTAACTCTCATCTAACCCTTAATCATGTTTGAAAACGATGGAGAAATCGGGGATAGAGAAGTATTGATCGCAAACCGAAATTAAATGACAATCGAAATTTGGGTGCAGCTCCTGTTACCGAACTAGATTGCAAGCTTGCAGAGGCCATACAATTCATGTTTGAATGAAGAAATAAACAAATTAAGAAACAAAATTCTTACAGGTAAAACTCACAATCATTACAAATTTTGAACAAAAATTGCTGACTGCAGAAATAAAGAAAATAAAGGAACAGGATCCTAATTATTGCAAAACTTATTTTTATCGATGTAGTAATTAATAATGCAGTCGCTAATCGTTCTGTCACATGAAAAAAATCCATACAAATTCACGCTTTTTGCCTTCCAAAATATATAATAAAATGAAAACTTACGTTTTTGAGTAGATTTAAGGCTAGTGTAGATCGGTTTATACTATTATATATATAACTAATATCAATGCGACTTAAATAAATTGTCAACACTTACATATTGGTTGCTATTTGTTTTGACTCTATTAATATAAGTGCTAAATGGCATAACTCTATGAAACAGTTTGTAGTTTTACGGCTACTTTAATTAACTAGAGAAAACACAAATTTCGTTGGTTTTTGAATTTTCGAAGATAATTAGAACAAAAGAAACACATATTAAAACATTTCTAGCACAGAAAATATATGATTCAAGATGCACAAGGAAGCTTTGATCAGCAGCTATTGCAAATCAACGAGAAACTTGTGAAACAATAACTCTTGCGAAACAACGAAGAAGTTGTGACATAACGGTGCTTATATTTGGCCACGCAAAATGGGCGCCTTGACGGCCGTACTGAAATATAATTTTGGTTATGCCTCCTAAATGAATGTTTATATTGACATGTGGTTTCCACAAAAACACTTATTATAACATATAATTGGTCCTAAATGAAAATGGTACCAATATGACTCAATAAATTGGCTGCTACGGCAGCTATCTTGCAAATCTTATTATTGCTTCTTCTCCTGAACAGACGGTCAAATCGACACGAGGATTTCATCTAAACATTTACTGCAAAATAGAGTTCGTCCTAAATGAAAATGGAGCCGATCTGACCTTCCAATACAGCTGCTATGACAAGCTATCTATTGATGTCACCTTGGAAATCTTGTTACTGCCATTACTCCTGAAAGGAATGTCATATAAACATAGAATTTTTACTAAAAGACTTCTTATAATATGTCGCTAGACTTAGATCAAAATGCTGCCAATCTAAGCTCCAAAATGGCCGCTTGGTGACCATCATGATCAATATAACATACGTCATGTTACACTAAAACAATTTTCAAAAGTGTAATTGGTCCTCCATAAAACGCATGTGTCGTTCAACACATTTGAGGAATAAATGTCTAGATTATCGAGCTATCAATCGGGGAGGGGGTGTAACGGGGGAGGACCAGAGTAGACAGTTGTTGTGTAGTTTTGTTTCTTCTTGTAAATCATAATTTTAACTACTCTCCTAAAGTCGCTACACAGAAAATATATGTACACTTCCTTTTGTTTGTCATGACTAATTGTACCCTAAAATTTCTGAGTCTGCAAAAAATCACACCATACTGCCATCTTGCCCTCCTTCTCGCCCCTACCCCAACGCCAGTAGATGTTGATCTCTCTCTGTCTCAATGTTGAATTGGCCGAAAGTTACGTGCACGATATTCTTTCCCTAGGATATTAGTTGCTGCAACTGGGAAACAAAATAATAATTTTTAGAAATTTGGTTAATGATGATAAAGAAATTTGTAGCTAAATAAACAGTGAAAGATTTGAAATTTGATATTTGTGAGAAACAAATCGTGTGAAGAAAAAAACAGTCTTTGTAAGGACGAAAAAATCGTTTCAGTATTATTGAAGTGTTGAAGTATAAAATGAAGAGGTCTCATTCAATGTTAATCGGCAAACTGAATTCTCACTTCATATAACATAAAATAAAATGTTGTCTGTTGCTTGTTTTCAAATTATGACCACTTGTAAAATATGATTTAAAAATAAAAAGAAATAATCTCTCTCTCTCTCTCTCTCTCTCTTTCTCTCTCTCTCTCTGATCGATTTCTGCCCAAACCAGACTTACTTGGCGGCCGTGGCGTATCTCTTCGTTAAGTACTTTACTTTAATTGCCTTGGCAAAATATTACCTTTAATGTGTTGGTGTGCCTTTAAACACGACACTAAACCTCTCTCTCTCTCTCTCTCTCTCTCTCTCTCTCTCTCTCTCTCTCTCTCTGTTACACCTACAGTATTTTTTCGGGAATCTTCCTCCTGTTGGCTTGTCTCAATATTCGTGCCATGAAGACCAGGTATCCGGCACCATCAACAAAGGCGCCCAGATTAATTTGAGAAGTGATCTAATGGTTAAGGACATTGCGTTTTAAAATAAAATGGATTGGGTTTAATTTCAAACACTTCACACTCTACACACGTTGAATATTTTAATAAAAGGCAGAGGAACAGACTCGTTGTAGGTATACTATATCATTGTTGAATTCAAAACATTTGTTTTTGTCGCACCGTTTATTAAATGCGTGACTCAGGATAGTATCTATTACAGACATGACGATTGTCTCAGTTTCATTCGATACTTTAAGGATGCACACAGCTGTTCATCTGAAAATTTTAGAACCCGATCTCGTGCAATCGCCTCCAAAATTAAAACAGGTATGTCTTTATCACTATGATATTTCTAAAACATTGAATCGAGTATTTCCTTGTTCTTTTCACTCCGAACAATATAATTTTGAGCTTGAATTTTGGCCAGTTAATTTTCACACAGTTGTATTCACCAGGCAAAAAACATAATAGAGTATCAATTTTCTATTTTGCACTTTTTTGAGAGGAGCCACAATGGCGCAGTAGTTAGCGTGCCGACCTCGTGCCAAAAAGGCCCGGGTTCGAATCCTACCATCGGAACAGCCTGGATTCGGCTACGGTGGTGTGTCTTTGGGCAGGGCACTTTACTCCTGTTGCATTGGAACTATATATAGATATATCCAGTGAGTTTGTTCACATAATTGAGTGTTAGAAACCGCTTGCATAGCGATTGAATTCTCGTGCACCTTGGGTCCTTACCGTTGACCTTTTTTTAATCGTTGGGGGAGGGGAAATGCATGGCCGTTTGGATTAGGGCGCTGTTGCATGGAAATTAACTGGTATGTACCTGTGCTCGCGGCAAGGGTTCGAATCCTGCGTGATAAGAATTATAACTCTCTAACCTGAGTCCAGGTCCTAGTCCAACAGCCTAATTTCTGATGATCCTAAGGACTGGTTTACGGGGCCAATCATTTAGTTTTTTGACCCAGTTTTGCTGTTTTGGTCGATTTTCGAAACATTTTAAAAAAAACATTTTTACTATAATTAAAACACTATTTGACTATAATTCTACTTTGTACCCTATTTTTTAAAAGTCATTAACAGATTGTAAACAATTTTAACAAAAAAACATAATTTTAAACATTTTCACTCAAATTTCTATCCTTTTATGTTTAAATCTTAAACCTTTATGAAACACCGCCCCATCGTATGCTCCAATCTTCATGGCTTCTAATTTGAACTTTTACCCTCAATATTTAAAAATCCTTAACTGAACCTGATTTATTAAATTTCAAAACGAAAACCAAAGATAAATATCCAGCATATTCTTACGAGCGCAGCGAAGCGAGGAGAGGGTTGGTGGTGGGTGGGCGGGTGAATCTTTATTTCTCTAATTTTATTATTTTCCAATTTACCATGCATTGATACAAAGTGTCTAAATTCAGAAACATACTAGACAGAATGCAAACCAGGATTTTATTACACATTACAATTTTTTCATCATTTTGAATGTAACGACCTCAAAATGAAGTAAACATACCAAAATCCAAGGATAAAAAGCCCGAGTGTCGAATCCCTCCCCCCTCCCCCCGAGTGAGCGCAGCGAAGCGAGAAGAGAGCGGGAGTCTTTATTTGCCAAATTATATATTTTTGTAAAGTTCACTTTGCAGTGAATCCAAAAAGAAAACTATTAAAAATTGTATATAAAAATATCATGGACTTCAGATTAACGAAAGCAAAAACCAAATTAACAAGCAGCGTACCTTATTATTGTCTGCAACCCAGTTTTATCACCAGTCGATAAAAACAATAGCGAATGAATTTAACGAGATAGGATATGTTACACAGTAAATGAGTGCTTTACATACAAGCCACCAAAGATTTTTGATAATTACATTTTAAAATCTGATAGTGATGAATAACTGAACAGAGATATAGGCACAGAGTGATATGAAATATTAGCAACATGAATTAATGTAGGCAGTATGGATGACAACATCAGGAAGTGGAATAACTGAACAGAGATATAGGCACAGAGTGATATGAAATATTAGCAACATGAATTAATGTAGGCAGTATGGATGACAACATCAGGAAGTGGAATAACTGAACAGAGATATAGGCACAGAGTGATATTAAATATTAGCAACATGAATTAATGTAGGCAGTATGGATGACAACATCAGGATGTGGAATAACTGAACAGAGATATCGGCACAGAGTGATACGAAATATTAGCAACATGAATTAATGTAGGCAGTATGGATGACAACATCAGGAAGTGGAATAACTGAACAGAGATATAGGCACAGAGTGATATGAAATATTAGCAACATGAATTAATGTAGGCAGTATGGATGACAACATCAGGATGTGCAATATCTAATAGGCATTTATCTGATAAAAATATACCCGAGACTGTAACATGAATATATAGATTTCATATATACTTTCAGATACAAAAACTTCTGTCTAAATGCTCAATACTATTAACATTTGACGAAGAATTAATCAAACAAACAGCATAACTCTAATACAATTTAATAGAATTTGTAATTACTTTAAGATTCATCCTAATCATTATTAGAGCTCTCTACAAGGGAAGAATTTTAAAAAAATTGTTAATGGTCCAAGAACCTCATTTCAAATAGAGAAGCAAATTACTGATGCTGGGATAAGTAGACAGGACAAATACTAAGCAGAAAAATGCTATCATAGAGGATGGCATATATGATACAGTCCTGAGCAATATAACTCTCAAACAACAACATCATAGGAAGAAATAGGATGGATTATTTCTTTCTTCAAGATAGCAACAGACTAAGAAGTTTCAGCGTATTAGATCATATGTATTATCTATTTTAGGTACTCAGTAGAAAATGCAAGAACAATTATACAGTCTGATTCTACTGTTCAAGACACAGTAAAAAGCATTAGCAAACATGACAAGATATCAGGAAGATATTTCCAAATCAAAAGTTAGACTAAACTATGCAGTTGGTGGTGATGGCATATTTTTTATTACCCAGTGATACGGTGAAAATGGGTTGCATAGTAGGTTACAGTAACAATTTCCAAAAAGCCATGAGATTCATTTAGACTAGGAATAAACACTACTTTAAAAACCGACGTGGTAAAGAATATAATACTAGCTGCTGATAAACAGTCTGCAGCAATTTGTCAGAAATGGATTATGAAGTAACAGAACTAAGGGAAGAAACGTACATAGTGTATTGGGAGCATATCAAGTAATACATCATGCATTGAAATGGAAAATTAGCATCATACTTTGATCGAAGATAATGAAAAATCTTTCAAAATAAACCCTGAAAATTAAATTTAGAAATGTAATGGCATGATATGGAGTATTTTGTGTTTAAAATTATTATTGAAATATAATTCCATATTAAACGCCTAAGGAATAGGTAAATAAATGATTCAAAAGAAGAAACCACAAGGTTTAGTGAAACATAATTAAGAAGGGCAAAATAACAAATCAAACAAATCAATTATTTTAAGTAGGATATTAGCGTTAATTGCTATGTGTATAATTTAATATGCGAAACAGAAAGAATTTTTTTCTAAATATTTGATTCTGAATGCAATCAATCTTGGGCTATTCTAACATCTCATTCAGCGCTACATAGTTTGTAGTATCATGCACAATGTACATTCAAAACATCAGACTCATATAAAAACAGATATATATCAAAATCTTAAACGGATATATCAAAGCAAAAATCCTACTAAAACTTAAATATTATGAAGTGTATTAAATGTTAAACAAATGCATAAAAAAACAAGTGTCATAAAAATTATGCATATATAATCATGGTAAATCTTGTTTGCATTGATAATTATATATATATATATATATATATATATATATATATATATATATATATATATATATATATATATATATATATATATATATATATATACCTATGATATATATATGTGTGTTTATGTATTTTGTAGATAGATATATGGTTGCCAGGATGGATGGATGGTCGTACGCAAAAAGGGACAGGTTAATGGATGAATGGATGGACAAATGGATGGGTTGATGAATTGATAGGTAGTCTTTAAGGTCCTAAAATACAGACGATTAGCGTATAAGCTTTCTTTGCGGTGGCAATTTGATACCTGAAAGGAATTAGAGGTATACAATTTAATCTGACCCACGTATGACATAAAAACTGCCGCAGTTACTATTGACGAGGTAAAAAGTAATATCAGCACTGTTAAAGAGCAGGAAAAAAGTAATATGAGTACAGGTGAAAATCCCTGACACACATATTCCTCCTTAGTGTTACGCTTGACAGCAGCTTGTATCATGTGTTGATAGACTGGATACCGCATTCATTTGCTTAATTTACCAAAAGGATTGGTCTCCACACTTTCTTACCATTTTAGAAAGAAATATATACACTTTAGAGATAAGAGTCTTCATTTGAGTCAACTGTAATGAATGATAGAGAATGAATTGATAGGTTCTGCCAGGATAAATACGGGTAACGTACAATACAATACTCAACTTGGGATACTTTATTTGTTTTTGATTCCGTTACTCTAGACCGTTGGGCCGTTTCAAAGAAATACCCTTTGGCGAAATTATTTTAAACGACTGGAAAGAAGGTAAGTACTTTTTATATTCTAAGTACATGTAGGCTTGCACATCTCTCTCTCTCTCTCTCTCTCTCTCTCTCTCTCTCTCTCTCTCTCTCTCTCTCTCTCTGTATTAGTAATATGGGACACCCTGAGGCACAAGGGGAATTAACATTACGCCATATGTTTATATTGAGTGGTGGGTGGGATCTGGGGCACAAGGGGAATCTACCATTAAACCTCCATGTTGAAAATTTGTTGTTGGGCTGTATATGGTTAGACGGAAAATGTATTGTAAAATAGTTATCTACTATCCAACATTTATTGATCTACTATCAAGTATCAAGTGATCAACTATCCAACACCCTACATATACTATTTATACATTGGGTACTCCGGAATCCCCAAAGACGGGCCAACGGGGCTCTGGTGAAGCTAGATAGGCTAATCACCTGCTTGGTGGATATCAACGATTGTCGAAACACAGACGACAAATGAAAATTGTAACCAAATCAGACTAGCCTTGGAAAGAGAAGATTCTTCAGCAAAGAAAGATGTATATGTTTCTACATGGAAGAAGCTGATGAAGCAGCGTAATGAAAGCCGCAAGTAAGCTGCGTGACCAACTATTCTAACACCAAGACATAAGGACACAAGGAGGAGAAAACACAACAAATAGAGGGGGTTGCGTTTATGGTGTCCAAAGAAGCACAAAAAGTACTCATTGGCTGGAAGCCTATAGATTCTAGGTTGATCACAGCCACTTTTAGGACGAAGATGGATACAATCAAGCTGAAACTAATTCAATATTTAGCCCCTACCAACGAGGCAGAAAAATCAAGCAAGAAAGAATTATACGATATACTACAGAGTGTGATATCAAGGAAAACTGAAAAAGAAGTGTTGATACTGATGGGAGACTTCAATAAAAACATTTGCTCAGTAAAGATATGTTACGAAGAAATAATGGGGATACATGGCATTGGAAATATGAACGAAAACGGAGAATTATTCGTAAACTTTTGTGCAGAACAAGACCTGGTGTTTGGAGGAAGCCTATTCCCACACAAGACGGTGCATAAGGTGACATGTGTTACATCGGACCTTCAGACCGAGAACCAGATTGACCATATTAGCATAGAAAAAAGTTCAGATGGAGTCTGCAAGATGTCAGAGCGAAAAGAGAGGCAGATGCAGCCTCAGATCATCACCTGGTTATGACTCAAATTCAACTAAACCTGAAAAACTTTACTGGAACTTACGCAAAAACAGAGAGTCAGGTAAAATATCAAGCTCTATAAGGACAAAGTTGTAGAAAAAACTTTCAGCTAAAACTCGGTAATACATTTGAAGCCTTACAGGAGACGCAGCATGAGGAGGGCAACCCAGTAGAAGAAAGATGGAAGAAAATCAAGAAGTTGTGGACAAAAATTTGCAAAGAACCCTAGGATACACTAGAACTGAACACAAACCATTGATTTGTTTGACGACTCTGCAAAAAATACATGAGTACAAGAGAAAGAAAAAACGGCCGAATAACAGCCAGACAAGAGCAGATAAAGCGACAGTACAAACACAGTATATGCAGACACATAGAGAAGTGAAGAACATCATCAGGAAAAATAAACGGCAATTTATGGAAGAACTAGCAACACAGGCAGAAGAAGCAGCTGAGCAAGGAAATATGAAGGACTTATATGACTTAACGAGGAAAATAGCAGAAACAGAAAAGAGAGGAGGAAGACCAGTCAAGGACAACAAGGGAAATTCATCACAACACAGGAAGAGCAGGAGAAAAGATGGGTAGAGCATTTTCAGGAACTTCTTAACCGACCGGCACCTACCAATAGACCAACAGTTCCACTAGCTAAGGATATATTACCAGTTCCATGTGAAAGGCCGACGAGAGAAGACATCAAGAAAGTCATAAAAATGCTGGACAAAGGTAAAGCTGCAGGTCCAGATGGAAGTCCTGCAGAAGCACTAAAAGCAGCCATCAACACATCACATAAATGCTGTACCAGCTGGCAGGAAGGATCTGGGAAATAGAGGAGATGCCGGATGAATGGAAAGAAGGCTTTATTGTTAAAATATCAAAGAATATCAAAGAAAGGCGACCTTAGTAAAAGTTACAACTACCGGGGAGTTATGATCCTTTCCACGTCAGGAAAGGTAATCAACAGAGTAAAAATAGTTGTAGACGCAAAACTTAGAGACCAGGAGGCAGGCTTTAGACAACAAAGATGATGTGGAGACCAGCTACATATAATTAGAATCATCATACAACAATCCACTGAGAGGAATTCTTCTACATATGTCAATTGTATTGACCTTGAGAAAACATTTGATAGACTCGATCGTGACTGTCTATGGGATATACTAAAGCACGATTGGATACCAGAGAAGGCTATTGCGTTAATCCGCAAGGCGTACCAGTGAACTAAGGGTCGAGTAATTCATAAAGAAGGACTATCGGATAGATTTGACATCAGAACTGGGGTGAGACAGAGATGTTTGCTGTCACCATTTATATTTCTATTGGCAATAAATTGGATCATGAAAACAAGCATAGAGGGCGGGAGAAATGGCATACAATGGACGCTGTGGGAACAAGTGGATGATCCGGACTTTGCTGATGACCTGGTTCTTCTCTCACACAGCCACAACCAGGCGCAAGAGAAGTCTACTTACCTAGAGGAAACAGCAGAGAGAATATTCTTAATGATTAATGTAGAGAAGAATACGGTAATGTAGATAAATTGCAGATCAAATCACACAATCAGGCTAAAAAGAGGAGAAATAGAGGAACTACTTTTCTTACTTGGGAAACGTGATGAGTACAATGGTAGGCACATAAGAGGATATCAAGATCAAGATAGGGAAAGCTAGAACTGCTTTTATAAGGTTAAATCAAGTCTGGAAATCTAGAGAAACCAAAATTACAACCAAACTACTTATGTTCAACTCTAACGTCAAGCAGTGCTGCAGTACGGTTCAGAAACGTGGAGATACACAAAGAGCTTAATAATAAAAGTGCAAAGTTTCACTAACTTATGCCTCAGGAAAATACTCGGCATTTGGTGGCCTGAGACAATCAGAAACGAAAATGAAAATGGATAGGACACACACTGAAGAAACCGAGAAACAACATCACGAGGCAATCACTGAGATGAAACCCACAGGGCGAAAGGAAAAGAGGAAGACCAAACAACATCTGGCGCAGAGAACTGGAGCAGGAGATGAAGACAGCGGGATACAACTGGAGCAAGATAGAGATGATGGTGGAAGACAGAGTAAAATGGAGAGGAGTCGTCAGTGGCCTATGCACCACACTGGGTCTAGAGGCTTAATATAATATAATATACCTGGTTACTCCGAATCAAACAGCATGCTTGAAATGATGGTAGAGGATTCAACGCTTGTCCACATCTTGTCGGGTTGTCTTGAGAACAGATGACACAGCAGGCCAACGCACCTCTATATATAGTCCTGGACCAGATCGAAACCGATTTGGAAGCTTCACCAATCAGATCGCGTGTAACATAATTCAGTTAGAAGTCCTTTCTTTAGTCCAAGGATATCTCGCATTGGGATGCTGTCAGGTTCCTGTGCTGGCGCTTCCTTTAGTTTTGTGTCCTACGATCCCGATACAGCGAGTAGCCCAGTAACTTTCAGGCTGCTTTTTCAGTCGGGATGTATTCTTGAGCTATGGCGAGCTTTCTTTGTGCTTCAGCAGATAGCTGCTCCTACTTGAGACCCAATGCTTCAAATATAGTCCCCTCTTGCCTTAGTAGCGTGGATGGGACAAGAATGGGTTGTTTGTCTTCGTTAACAAAAACAACCTGTTACCCCCACTTTACTGCGAGAGCGCCGTCCTTCTTTGCCATAAACTTGAAATCTTCAGGGCGCTTTATAGGAAACACCTTCATTTTGCGATACGCATCAAACTCTGTTGGGCGTTGTTCTAGTATCCCCGTGGGATACAACTTCTTCTTGCTTCCAGACGGCAGGCACCTCGCTGTCGCTGGCCTAAGAAGGCATTTGCGTTTGAAGCTCTTCTGTTTCATTGACCTCTGTAGTATATGCGATTTTCTCTCCGTCGGGATGATAAACTTTACCAGGGCCAACATCTTGCATTTCAAGGTCAAATTCACCTTCAGCCATGTTTTGCTCTAGGCAGGTGACGCACACGTGTGCTCCAATAGCAACGCGAGCATGTCTCAATACGGAAACAAACCCGATCCATTCCGCTCCCTCCTCTGCGCGCTTGGTGTAAATGGGGCCCGGAACACAATTGTTGTGACAAATAACCCAAGCACCATAGATCAAAACCAGCCGCTTGTTGTCAATTTTCCCAACCTTAGTACCAACGATGACATTGTACCCAACAGTACAAGGCTGGCATTGACAATTGCTCTGGTGGAATAATACTGCCGGTTGACTCCAACCGTACAATTGTAAAACACTTTTGTCGCGCTATCGTAAAAAAGATCAGTATAAAGCTTGACGGAAATGAATCGGTCTGCATCGTCGATGCCGATGTTTGGTGTGCCTACAAAGATCTCTGGCTGACTGAAAAAGAGCGGACTAACGCTGCCTGTCAGGGTATATAAAACGCCAACACTGCCTCTCTACGTGTCAGCAATGGCAATGCCGCCGCTGATACCCAGCTCGACACGTCTATCTCAGCCGAGTTTGAATGCCAATTCTTTGTGCTGCTCGATTTTGAGGCGCTAAATGACAACATGCTATGCTACCAGTCGGGCCTTTCAGAGCGTCTCACCTTTGAACTGGCGTTCAACGACTACGACTTTGTTATCCGGAACACCAACAAAGGAGCGAGCTACATCATAAGCGGCATATCTCTGGAATGCAACGTTGTGACCTACCCAACACCAGTACATGGGAAAAGTACGCCCGAGTGCTGTGCCATCGACGGAAGAAGAGAGCATCAACCTAAACACAGCAGCAAAAAGCATGAAAGCGATAGTTATGCTTTTCCAGGACGCAACCGAAGGTGCTGATTTCGCGCGCGATACTGATTATTTCTACAACCCTCTTATAGACAAGGTGACGGTGACGATCGAGGGCATCCCAAACCATATCTATGCCCAGGGGCATGCGCGATACCAGCTGTGATAACGAGGCCCCAAAAATAATGTTTAGGTAGTAGTATCAAGGACGCAGAGTTTCCCTTTATTAATTTTGGTTTCTTCTACTAAAACTGGTTTGAGCTTGTCCTCGATATGAGATCAAGGGAACACAACATGATCCTCAGAAAGGTGTGTCGAAAACGCGAACGAAGTCTTAACGTAGCAAATCGAAAAAGAACTAACCAGGTGACATGCGTGCTAAACATGTACTTATAGGTCATCGTGGACGCGCAGCCGAACATACAAAATGGCCGGTTTGTGTCAGCCATCTACTAGCCTGCATGATTTATTTGATAACTTACAGCCATATGCGCCGTGATCGTCGGCCCCCGCGGCTGAGCAAGAGCGTGTTTGCCTGCAAACTGCTCGAATCGGCATTTAAGGGTCACTTGTATTTTATCGTCATTATCTGCCCTACTATACGCCTCAACAAGGCATTCGATAGGCCGTGTGCCCACGGCAAGAAAGTCGCGGGAACATTTCTGGTCAACCATGAGGACTATGATCTAGACAGCCCGTTTTGAGCGCTCGCTAAAACGTTCATAGAAACCACTACTTTATTTCTGCTGGACGAGTGTGCCTTTTTTTCTGGCGTACGGCATAAAGAAATGGTCGCTACGAACCTCGCCTATGTCAACTGTCATGTCGACATCAGTGTGTGGGTCCTAACACAAAAGTACAACGCCGTTGCCAATGATTTTAGTGAGTAGACCTCGTGGATAGCATTCTTGTATTGCAAGAATGAAGTCTTATTTAGGGACACGCTGAGAGAAAGCGATATCATTGAGGCGGAGCGGCTAGCAGAGGCCTGTGAGTTTCTTAAGAAGGAAAGTTTTGGCAAGCTCCTCCTGCGCACAGACCTGCCAGTGCCTTCCTTACCTTTTTGTTTCCGGCGGCGATGGTGCGTAATTCGGCGGCTACAAATTTGCATCGCCATTCACGCCATAACGCTTTCTGGACTGAGGCTATTTAGAGTCAAGCGCCCTGTGAACAATAATCAAAACCCCATAAGAGCCCTGACAAAAGCCGTAAATGACCTTGATAGCGAGGAGCTGTTGCATGCTTTGGGAGCCAAGCATGCAGACACAACAATAGCTGGAAGTGAAACGGTGGCACTTCAGCGCGACCACCTATCTAAGCTAGTGGCTTCCGAGGCGGCATAAAATGCACAGGCCGACCTTTACCTTTGCGGGCCTATAGGCGATGAGTGTTGAAGAGGTTTGGAAATGAATATGCCATATACGAGACTAAACTGGGGGTCAGGATGACTGCTTCGCTGTGGTCGTCTCTGCTTGCTATGTACATAGCAGGTGTGAGCTATTCTCTGCCATTAAACAATCGCGAGCAACTTGCAATGGATTTAAAAATGACCCTCTCATCCAGGCCTCATTAACAAGCATTAGCAGTCACCTCTACTTCAGGTACGCCCCGGTACTACCGCCAGTTGCAGCTGGTATGGTAACATACAGTCATGTTGAAAAAAAGCAAAGTCAAGGAACAATAAACAATGAGTGCAACAGCAGAATCGTCAGCGCAACCGAAGACTGATGCGACAGCGGTTCCAAACAGATGCGACAGTGCAACCATCTCAGGAGGTGACACATGTCACTAAATTCAAACACTCAGGTAGAGTTGCTGCCGGTAAAAGACTTGCTGCAATAATTAAACAACGCTGGGATCTGCGGGAAGCCGACACCGACACCGTTTCAGCACCGGCTGCACTAGTGCTGAAGAGCGAGATGCCATCGAATGTTCCATAGGTCAGTTTGGCTTTGGCGGCTGGCATAGCGTATGCCGTATTATAAAGCTCGCCCTGTTGAGAGTGGCGGTATAAATCAACTGGACCGCCGGAGCGACAAATACTGCATGCGCCAGCGGCAGCGATTAGACAAGCCCCTGACCTCTTTCATATGGAATAGTAGTGTGCACAACAAAATGTCTGCACCACCGTGCTCCAAAGACCTCGGAAACCTCCTTTACCGCGGAATAGTACTGGGCGGCCTTGAGGTTGGGTATATGATGATTGCCAACTGTTTGTTAAGAATGAAACCGGCCAACTGTCTGACTTTTGCATGCCGTCACCTGAGGTGCAAAATTACGAAATTATATTTGTTGTTGATGGTCTCTCTGCCGTGGGCTACGTGGCCTATACATATTTATAACCTGGCCAGTGCAGGCATTTTTTACGCTCCAAGCTAGAGCCGGAGCTGCTCATTTGTAGCTGGGCAAACCAAGAAAATGCAATGGATACCAATTTAGCGACAATATACTACAGACCGCGAGGTTACTGGAAGGGCCTAGCAGCTATAAAAAGCTGACAGAAGCCGCTAACTTCGCACAATACTTTGCAAGATCGTTGTTTAAAAAGCAATCCATGTGGCAGATTTATCTGCCTGAACCACTTACAATTCACGTCTTAGTGGTTAGCGACGTCTGCAGCGTCTGTGACGCTACCCTTTGGTCTGAAAGTCTGCCCCCAGCCTCAAATACCCCGGTGCGGTACCTAGATACACCGGGAGAATTGGAAGGTCGGCAGTGCAGTGCTAATGGTCTCTCGATCTTGTACATGTTCTCCCAGCAGAGTGTCTTTTTCTCTATCCATTCTATTTTCATGAGCTGGCTCATTTTATCTTCATAAAATGTAGGTCAGGACTTGCAATTCTTGTGGGTGCAAGAATTGCCATTGCTTTGATTACCGTAAGGAGAAAATTAATTATAAAACCCATCTTCTCCAAGAACGGAACACTAAAATTTATCCCCAGTTTTTAATAAAAACCCATGAAGGTAGATGGCTAGTACATTGTTTCATAGGAATTTAAAAACTGTATTTGCTATGCAGACTTCTCTGAAGTTAAAAACAAGTAATATTATTGACGGATTGTAGATAAAAGTCAGCCACTCCGGAAAGAAGCTGCAGCCAAATCATGCCAGCAGAAGCACATCAGTCTTTTGGTAGAGGTCGCGGTAGTCTCCCAAGTTCAGGCAGCCAAATGCCTTCGAAACGCTATGCACATGCTTGTAGTGCTTCTTCTATACCCTCAAGGCTTAGCTGGCTACATTAGCGTTGGCGACATTGAAACGCTGCCAAATGCTCACGTACTCATACTGGTAGACACCCGTTTAGGCCAAATGTTCAACGTTGTGCTTTGTGTACCGTCTCGCGATGTAAAACGCCTCCTTAGGCATACTTTTGGCCGGAGAGTCAAGTTTGCTACTCATGAACTGGAGGCTGTCAACAAAACTAAAACTGTCCTTGTAAGAACGCCATGTACTTTTCCATATTGTTTGGAATGGCGCTGATGTTCTCCGTCGAGGCTGTTCCAGTGGCCTGCATAATAAGATGACTGTTGTAGCCGCGCAGGTTATGAATCTTGCACCTTCGTTATTTCTGGGTTGATGCGCAGCATGAGATTACATGTTTTGTGTGCGGCGCCGCTGCACTTGTCGGTAACATGGCAGTGATCTCTCGCCCTATTGTCACCTAGGGCCTTACCTCAGATGAGACAGTCTGTTGATTCCTGGAAAGCGTTCCTAATGTTTCCATTCATGATAATCTTGGCCTGATTTCCAACAACCTCTCTGATCTCCTCCAACTCACGCTCGAAGCTCTGGATGAAAGTGGCAACGGCCTCCTTGCCGCGGTATAACACCAGCTCATTGGAGATTCCATCGCAGCGGACGATTATATTGTGGAAGCCACATGGAACCTGGTCAGCAATTTTCTGCGTGTAGCTTTTATCAGGATTACCGGCAAGACCTTCCACTTGCACGTTAAGTGCCTCCAAATTCGCATAAACGATATATGGAACACTCATCTGGCGGTGGTGATTCTGGAATGCTATGATGATTTTGCCAGTCTCCGGTAAGGACACATGGTTCAGCTTTTCGCCTATGCCTTGGCAGTCTTTAGTGTGGTCTTTCAATAGGCCGTACCGACTGAAGACGTGGAGACACCGGCGACAGAGGTGCTTCTTGCCCTCAGACTTGATGTGCTTGAATACCTGGCGGCTTAGCTTGTCGACCCATCAATTCTAGTATGGCCACGGTGCAGTCGGTCCTAAAATAAGCTGTGGCATCAATTCAATGGAGCCCGGCTTCATCATAGACGTTTTGCTGGCCTGGTGCAGCTTTCTCCAGCTGTGCTGTCAGGACGAGGCGGAACATCAGGCAGCCAAGATTCCTGACTTTCCTTCACATGACGTCCTGCGCACTAGGCGCCATGGCATTAAGAAATGCCATAGCATCTGCTTCGAGCCTGTAATTTTTAAGGCACTGTGGCTCGGCAGCCTTTCACAACTTCGTCGTCTCTACCAGGCCGCTCTATAAAGGCAGGCAGGTCCGTTATAGGAGTCTCAACCCTGCACCAACGAGCCTGAACTGGCTGTTGGAGCGGAACCCTGCGCCTGAAAGCCGGAACTAACTGTCGAGACTCAACTATGCGCTTAGGAGCTGCTTGTGGGGCTGGTTGGGCAACCTCGCCCGCCTGTAGCGCCACCTTATACTCTCTCCTGGTTAGTAGCCCTCTTTGAAGCAGCTCTTCCAAGCGTTTGGCAGCAGACATTGCTTAAGGTTTATATTTGATTAAACATAAATCTCTAAATGTACTTTGGTGTGCCCGCTGCTTACTTAAATCTCATCTAACTGCCTGCTTGCCTTATTTTCATTTTGTTTCAGTTTCATTGCCATGGTGTTGCTCTTGCTGCGCGGGCAAATCCAATGATCGGCGCCAACGCTTATTCCACATTACCAGCACGGCAATTATACCTCATTACATTACCACCAGTTTTTTTTCCACATAGCTCTCAGGTTCCCAGTTTCAACCAGGCACACTTCACTTGTTTTTGCCACTAAGCACCATTTTAAAGCTAAGGGTTATACCATTTTACACATATTTCTTGAAAGAAGAAAGAAAAAAAAACAATAACAACAAAAAAAAAAACAACAACATTAGATCAAAACATTTCTCTGTGTGTATACAGTAGTATTTGGTCTTGTGCACTCCAGGTCAACATTTCGGCCGTTCTGTCCCAGCTGTGACCATACCGTAGACGTGTGACAGTTTACTTCGAAAAAGATTTGAAAGGATATTTACTGCAAGGTAAGCCATGTTAAAGTTAATGAGTGGCAGAACTGCATCGAAAACTCCCAAGTTCAGCCAGCTTCATGTGTGTATGTATGCGTGTGTGTGTCTCAATTGGCCGGGCAAAGACCCAATGGGGGGGGGGGGGGAGGGGAGAGACTGGTGCAAGACAACACTTTAAAGGTTCCATAAGACTTTTGCCTCAGCCGCTGAGAAGGGACTGAGGCAAAATCTCTCTTTAACATCTTTTGCTGTTTTAAATCTAACGTTGTTTTCCATAAATTCTACACCTGTTTTTGTTAAATCCTTGTAGACTGACCTTTTAAATTTTAGTAGATCTAAAGTTGTGCTGCAATTGTGGCCTAGAACAAATTTATGTATTTATCCCATCAAAGACGTAATTTAACCCTTCTTCATGCAGCCCTATTTTGACTATTATTCTATCAGGATCCATGATGCTTATCTTCAACCCATATATCCAGACATTATTCTCTCATAAGTATTGTTCTGTGTCTTCTACTCTGTCCGTAAGGAACATTTTGTTTGTTTGCAGATCTCGACTATTCTCTGATTTTTTAGCATTTGATTTTGAACATCTTTTTTCTTTTCTTCAAACTGTCACTTTCACACTTAACCTAATATGTTTGATAATATCACCGGTCGAGCTGTGCCTACCTGTAAATAATTGTCCCATTATTATTTCAGCTGCAATCGTTTTAAGAGTACTTGACACTTCAAGTCATGAAGATTGGGAGCATCACGTGGACACTGAATATATTTTTCCAATTTCTCCAAGAAGCGTCATCGGACAGCAGCTCAGGTAATGTATATTTTACCATCATCTAAACGTCACATGCACTAAATATTACGTGATAATTTTGTCCAAATGAAACAAATGTGAAAAAGTGTACAGAAATTAAAGATCTATCTTCTTCTGACTTAGAATAAGATCAAAACGCTACCGTGTTTCTTCACAGAATTAAAACCAAAGTGATGAACCCCAAATTCTCTTTTATCTTGTTGTTTGTGTTACGGAAAGGAAATCTTAGTTTCTACAGCACAAACTATCTGAAAACAGCGTAATTTGCTTTGATATGTAGCAATTAAAGCCCTATGAAATTATTGGCTTATTTCTCAAGTTTGTTAACTTAACTTCGAACATATACCCCCCCCCCCAAAAAAAAAGAAGATAAAAACAAAAAAAAAAAAAACAAACAAACAAACAAACATTGAATATAATTTAACGAACACCTGGCAATAATTCACGATGAAATGTATTCGGACTTATTGTGGGATTCTTATGAAGAGTCATTCCTTTATTATGCCTTTTAGTTACATCTTCGTCAAGACCTGCGAAACAAAAGCTAATTAATGCGTTTTTTTACAGACACAGACTTAGAATATTAATAGCAATGTTATGTAGGTGCATTTCCTACAAAGTTTCACTAATCCACCACTAGTGGGGAGTCAAACAGTAATCAATCGAAACACTAGTGTTACGACTCTATGGTTCGAACAAACGTAACAAAAAGAAACTGAAACCAACAATGTTTGTAAAAATCAACAAACAATTTATTCTAAATAATAATGTGAAAATCAAAATACACTTACATTATTGTGTATTAAAACCCAAATAATCCAACAATTATTAGTGTCCTAATCACAAGTCCTGTATATACAGAAACTAAAAAATATTCTGAATGAATGAATGTTCCAAGTTAATGAATGTTTCAAATGAATCTTCGTAATGAACGAATGTTCCGTAAGAATGCGTCTTCGTAATGAACGAATGTTCTCAAAGAATGATGGTTCCGAATGAATGAGTCTGTAATGTTCCGATGTATCAACAATAATGTCAGATCATCTTTATGTATTCAGAGGCATTCGAGAAAGTCCTAAATATAACTCCAGGTAGCACTGTTGAATGGTCCAATGAATAATTCCTTTTGAATTATTCATACAGCATGGCATTACATCATTAAAGGATTCCAGCATGGCTATTATTTCAAACTATCTGATAATTCCAAGGCTGATCATAAAAAAACAGTTCTTTTCAACTCAAGATCTAAAATGGAATGGAAATAATTCGTATTTCCAGGTCTTTTATACAACTTGCAAATGGCACATTTCACAACAGGAAACGTGTCATA
Source organism: Margaritifera margaritifera (assembly GCA_029931535.1). Classification (NCBI taxonomy): domain Eukaryota; kingdom Metazoa; phylum Mollusca; class Bivalvia; order Unionida; family Margaritiferidae; genus Margaritifera; species Margaritifera margaritifera. The sequence goes on along the minus strand of JAQPZY010000917.1, from coordinate 144,143 downwards.
TTATGACCCAGAATGCAATATTAAATGGGTCTATTTCATGGAATTTTACTGAAGAATCATCAACAGCACTGACCTTGAACAAAAGGTCAGTAAACATGTTGTTATTTGATTAATAGTACAACTAAACCCAACTTATATATGACTCACTATTTGACACAACTTTAAAGTAGATTCATAGGCCAAACGTTTGAACACACTATAGATTCCATATACATAATTCCGTAACACTAGATATATTCAAATGCAGTAATGTGTGAAGTAATGGCTTGCAGGCATTATTGTTCATATGTGAGTATGGCAATAGTACGTCATGAATCGAACTGATTTTCGCCACTTTCTCACTCATATGGTCCCAGAAGTTAGTGTTAAACCTACTAGAACGTAAACTATGGATCATTGTGAATCCTCTTGAAATTGACATCTTGCTAATAGAAACGTATTCTATTGTCGCGTTTTCTTTGTGGCTTGACGGAAGATCAACACTTAAAAGAGTATATCGTTGCGAAGTAATTGGACTAAAGTGCCTTGAACAGGGATATATCACGACGGCGGCTATGGTATGTGCAGGATTCCAACCTGCACCTTCTGGTCTCGAGCGGCACGCTAACCACATATACTCATGAATCATAAACCATATCATAAATAGTACCTTGACGATCATAATTAAATGCAAATCTGTAAAAAGGGACGCAAGTTAATAGTTGCAGTGACAGTACTGTAATAAAGCATCTTAGAAAAACTAAACTAAACATAGTTTACCGTAGAGAATGGAGCACTGAATATTAAATTTGGCTATGTTTAGATGAAATTGTGTTCATTCCAGGCATCCTATTAAAATGTTTCTAATTTCAAATTAGAGTGCTTGATGGACGTTCTAAACAGTGTAAAGATTAAACAGTTTTATTTACAGAGGTGATACAAATATTGTGTGAGTTTAAGATAAAATCAAAACATCTCTGTATGAAGCACTAATGTACATTTACTTACAAGTCTGGATGGAATAAAGGTGTAAGGTGTGGTCAAAGCAAGTTGTATTACACAGTAATATTCAAGAGAATACAAATGTTACATTTTTCGATTTCAAACGTCGAAAAAGATATCATCGAATGTTTCAGAAAAGATAAAATTTCCAGAATATATTCATTGAGGATAACATCAAAATAAGCATCATCAATCCTGATAGCAAGAGGTTAACGCATAACTGTGTGAAGAAGGAATAGATTACATATTTGATCTAAATAAATATGCAAATTTATATTCGACTTAACGTACAATTTTATGATCTCGTAAACATTTTGAAGTCAATCTACAATTATTTTAAAAAACAGATATAATTTATGGAAAACAAAGTTTAAATTATAACAGCATATGGCGACTAAGTATATGAAGTAACTCTTTTTTAATTGACCATAGTAATGACAAACTTTAGCATAAATCTAAAATAAATAATACGTATCAGCATAGCGAAGAAACCTTGCAAAAAACTGCAAAGAAAAGTCCCATTTGTCTATGACTGTCCTGTCTGCTTATTGATAAAGGCAAATTGTAGGCATGCAAGCATACATATACATTTTGACATTGCTATATACATTCTCAAAATACGCTTGGACTGATAAAGACAAAACGAAAAAGGGAGATGACATACACGATTCGCTCAGAAAAATCTTTAAAGAGATAAAGCATGAAAATATCCAGTTTGATGAAAGAAAAGAGGAAAGCTATAGACATATTGGAAAAGAAAAGCATAAAGTACTTTCCAACTTATTCAGACATAAATGATATCCGTAGTGGAAAGTTTTAACATAGCGTAAAAACTAAAACGTGGAAGTATTTTACTCAAAATGAACCAGAAATGATTGACTTTTTGCAAAAGTTAATTGATGGATAGAATAATACTCATTATAGATTAGTTTACATGTATCCAGTAGAAGCAATCAAGGAAGAAAACATTAAAAGTAGTGTTCAATCTGTTCGGTTACTAAAGAACTGATACATGTAAAAAGTCTAAATTGGTGAAACAGAATTTCAAAATACAAAGGAATATTTGGAATTGCCGACTTCTACAACTTTAAGGAGAAAATTTGTAAAGTCTGGAAGGAAATTATAGGTGATCCGACTATTTACAGACTGGAGGAATTGAAGGGAGACAACACTGAAGTTATGTTTTTACGACCAAGCGTTATTTATATATGGGAAGCATGATGACGTATACAAAGCTGAAAAAATAACGAGAACCAAAGCAAGGAACGGTAAAAAGTAAGGTGTGATAAATCATTTAACTGTTGTCAACAAGGTAAAAACAGCGTGTCATTGAAATTAAAAGAGGAAGAACAATATATACATAGCGCCAATAATGGTCATGGAAACTAAAGTTTATGAAATATAACAAGTTTTATAGAATGTGACAGATGTGGAAAAGAAAACGGCTCGTTTTAAAATAATTGAGTTAAATTATGCAAAACGTGCACATTTATATCAATCACAAAATCAGGGGGAGAAAGGAAAGTACCTAATAAAAAACCCCAAACAGTTAAACAACAAAATGGTACACATAAAAACGTGACAAGGCGACTACAGTATAAACAATGTCTTAGCTGGGTTATCACTGACATCACAGAAGAAATCAAAAGATATAACTTTGGAAAATATGAAGTTGATTTTCACTACATTAAAGCTGAAAACAGGCACAATATAACAAACTACAGGATATGCGAGATCTTGAGCAACATAAACGACAAACCACCTAAACACAAATCACCTATATGTTGATGCCATTTTTGGGAGATTGTAACTTTTTTCGAATTTCATTCAAAGAAGGTAAAGCAAAGATTTACAAAACTACTCAGTTAACTATACATTTTTGCTAGACAAAATTCTGACTATGTACAATTTAAAGAATCTATAAAACCATGAATCGAAATGAATTACAACAGAATTAACGAAAATCAGTTGATTTGAGAAGAATAGTTACACCACATGAATCAAGTAACAACGAGCACACATTTTGACAAAGAAAATAAACAATCATTTATATTGAAACTAATGGTTGCAGCAGCTTATATAGTTTACGTTTTGAAATAAGATTAGAAGCCTCAAACTCCAGTAGATATTTGTTACACCTATAAGCAAAAATGCAAATAAAACAATTACAAATGCCAAAACGAGTAAAAGTACATGTTTAGCAGAGAATGAAACATTTAGTCCAGTACTCCAAAGCAAAGAACACATCGCACTACCAATAAGTCCTTTTTATTCTGTTATTTGGTGGAGAAGGTTAAGTAGGTAGAGATGAAGCAGCAGTAGGGAAATCGACACTTTTCATAGAATTAGCTATATACAGAGCAACTGCCGAGACAGTCATTTCCACGGCTGTAGCTACAGAATGTACTACTACTCCTTTTAATTTGAATATTAGTTTTAGTCCTTCAACGAGAAGAAGTTTACTTCTTATAATTTCTTTATTTTTATAAGCTGAGTTTCCAAATATTTTAATTTTTTTTATATTTAAAACTAATGCTGAAATCATATCTTTAAACCTGTCCTTTTCATTTTGCAATGTTTTTGTCTACACTCGTTAATTTCTTCCCTAATTTTCCATCAAGTATTTTTTTAAGATCGTCATAACGTTCGAGTATTATTCTAAATACTTCTCTTGTTGAGGCGGGTATTTCAACAATTTCTTTATATCCCCTTAGCTCTCTTTCTTTTGTGTGGTAAAAAGCATAGGACAATTTCTTCTTTTGTAGTTCCTGATTCGACTTCGACGAATTTACAAATTAATTCCTCAAATCAGTATGTCCTGTTCTTACTTCACTAGGTAATTCGCTCGCATCAGTACAAATCTCTTCCAGTATTGGTATACCTCCAGGATCTTGAAATCGCTGCCTGCCATTGTACAACCGCAGAATTTAGTGGGTATCCGATTTTGTACGTTTTTCAGGCTGACGGTCTGTGTCCGCGCTCTACCGCTGTGCCGTTTTATTCTGTGTCTCTAAGTCTATTATTCAACCCTGAAATACTTTTGTTATGACAGTAGCATATTCTATATGTCGGTTTACTAAATCTTCAGTATGTAATTCTTTCATAATACTCGATACTCTGAGTGTTCTCTCAATTCAAATAGGTGATGAACTTCTTGTTCCATTATTTTCGGTTATACTGAAATCCACCACACCACGGGATCAGTTTTTGGATACCATTATAACCTGTATACATATATTTTGCATATACGCTTACAATGTCCAAGCCAAAAAAAATTCCCCCCCCCCCCCAAAAAGAAAAGAAACAAAACAAACTGTTGATAAACAAATGTGTATTGATTGCGTTGTTGTTGACACATGTCTACGTTTGAGAACCAGTTTTACAATATTTGTTATTACAGGAATTAAAACCCGACAGGAAAATATATATAGCCAAATTCAAAATAAAATAAAGTACTTAATGTCATTCAAAATCTCTCTAATGTCGATGTAAGCAATCTTGAATGATTCAGCGTTTTCCTTGGATTTTCTTATCTCTTTTCTTGATGGCATTTAATAATATTCTTACCTGTTTTTACTGACAAACATATATCTTGTTCTTCACCAATGAAAACATTTTCTCTACTATTCTGGATAGGATATGTCAAATGATGGACAAAGTATGACATGACGCCTACATACATTTCCATCGATGGCTTCTTCCGGGTTCGTAACGTTTAACCATTTCGATACACGAGCTGTATTTAAATAGTTCTGAATATTATAGCGTTATACACCAAAGTTCTTTGTTAGTGAACAGTACGTCAGTGCATCCCCTCAAATGACTCCCCATGCACCTCTACACACTTTCTCAATCTGATTATCCAACTATTAAATGTCATTTTGTGTTCAATTTTTGGTATGTTGTTCATACACTGTAAAACTGCACTTCCAACCGCATGGCGGCTTTCAAATCATCTGCACCTCAGCGAATCCTTGATAACGGGATTCATTCCAAAATCTCTGGGAGCTAAATAAGAGCTGTATGGATCATGTGACAAAGTTTTGATGCTGTTTTCCTTCAAGAAGTTGGTACATTTCATCTACTCTATGACAACGCACCTAGGGTACTGTTGCGAGGATGGGTGGTTCAGTAGTGTTTCACAGCTTTTGGCAACACTTTGAAGCATTACAAATGTCTAGTGCCACCAACAGAGTCAGGTATAGGTACCTGGACGAACAAGCATTTTGCATCGAAAAATAATGCGTATAAAACTCCCTGGACAGCCCGACAACTTCGAGCGATTTGTGTTCTCTTCTCGTTTCTCCCTCCAAACTTTATTATTTTCTCTGAGTCGGGTTAAAAAAAGTAACTCCATATTTCATCACGTGTCATAATGTCAATCAAACGTCTCTGGTCACTCTTTTCATATTTGGCGAATAGCTGTTTGGTGATTTCAAGCCGAGTATGTTTTTTGAATTAATACCCGTGATAATAGAACTATCTTTCACTGTGTATTGAGCATCTTTATTATCCCATTCACAGCAACCACTTCTTGCTCACCAATCGTAGACAAAGGTCTTCCAGAACGTGGGTCATCTTCCATGGATTCGCAACCATCTTTAAAAACCACCTCCAAATTGTACGATATCACGGCAAACTACATCCTTAAACTTTATCAAAGTCGGCATTGATATCACCCATAAACTTCCCTAAAAACGCCCTGATTTTTACTGTGTGCTGTTTGCTCAGTAGCACAATTGTTCTCTTTCCCCGACATTACGTCACTGTCCTTTACCTATGTTACTTCACACGCATGTACCTGCAGGTGTCCGGCGTGCTGCACTTGCAGCTGCATATCATTTTACAAAACACTTAATTTGGTCCAGCAGGTTTGTTACCATTACACGTTTAGTTTGATCAACTGAATCTTGGGTTGATATTTCAATAAGTGACAGCGAGATTGGTAGCTCTGGAGAAGGTGTAGGTAAGTCAGACTTCTTTTTCACATTTAATATAGCAGAAAAGTGGTTATTTAATACCATAGCCGTATCTAAAGGATGAATTGGTTATTCTTTACAATAGATGGGGGGACTTGGTCCTTGTTTGTTAATTTAGTAATAATTTTAGTTGTCTGCCACCTTGAGGTACTGATTTGCCTGGAAGAGTGGACTGAAGTTTATTTAGATAATTTGCTTTAAGTACACGAATGTTTAGCTTGATTGTGATATTTCTTTTGATTCTGAATGTGTTCCAGTGTACTTCTATGTTAATTAATTTAGCCGTCTGATGTTGTCTATCTTGTTGACTCATTGCAAGTCTAATTTGATTATTCATCTATCATTTTCAATTAGGTTTTATTGTAACTATTTTATGGTGCATCAATTCACTACAATTTGAAGCTAGCATAGAAGCTAAAGTTGCACAATGTGCATAAATACTATTACCATGAAATAGATTAATCGAGTCATGATCCTCAAATGACTCTGTATGCGAATTTTGATGTACATTATCGAATTGCCAGAATGTTTTCTTATAAGCTGCACGTTTATAAGTTCGAAATGCTAGCTCGGCCAATACTGTACAGTGGTTACTTTGGAAGGTTGGTTTACTGGCAAAGTAGTAATAAGAGATATGTTGCTTGTTATAAGTAGATATATGTAGATTGATACATCCCTTTGAGTTTGGAATTATCATTGTAGGCTCCACAATGAGATTAGCAAGACCAAATCTGGTTAATACGGCTTAGGTCAGATACAGTTAGCATGCTATAGTTTCCTTTAAGAGTAAAATGTAGAGTGGAGAGGTGAGAACAATTAAGAAATGTGAAGAAATTCGAGAAAAAAAATTGGAACAATTTGAAGAAAAAACACATAAACAGAGAAACATCAAGAGTATGTCTGTACATACAGTATGTCATAACATGCACCGAGACAACATTTTGATACGTAATTGTTTTGAGAATTTAGTGGGTAGTATATGCTTACAAAAGTTTGCAATAATTATTGATTACAAGCTCATTATACTGTCATGATTTAATTGACTACTGTATATTAAAAATAATCTGAATAACAGATTCAAAAAAGGCATGTATAATTTTAACTTAAAAAGTATTGTACAAAGCGCAAATTTCGATGTCTAATTGAGTTTGGATATCTCAAGGTTTGGCTTCCTCTCGAAGCTAATATCATTTACATATGACAAAATAAAACAATACCATAAAACCCGAAGTAAAATTTAGACTAGTAAACAAGCAACAAACACAAAAAAGATAATTCACACAGATAAGAGGGAAATAGGAAAGAAGATGAAAAGGAAACAGATAAGTCTATACACAAAAGTAATGTAAGCAACTTTTAAGAATAATTCTTGCACTATAACATGTGATAGCGTAATAACTAATTTGTTAATTAATCAATCAATCGATCAATCATTTAATTAAGAATTAATAAATACATTACTAAATTAAATAAGATTATTTCATTGATTTTGTAGGGTAGGTTATACGAAATTTGAAACGAATTCATAAAACACATAACTAGATTTTAAAGAAATCAGGACAAAACATAACAAAATTGGAATTAGCATTGATGTAAAAGAAATTTAAGTATTTACTGAGATATCCATATCAGAACTAGTGATTCAGCTATCTTAGTAATATAAAACGTGCAAGTTTGTGTTTGTATTTGTTTAAAACAAATAACGTGATGTTTATGATTAATGATTACAATTTAGATTAATCAATAAATCTTAGAGTTATTTAATTTTGTTCTTCTATCAGTTTGACCTTGTAAGCAGCTGTAAAGTGACACTATGTTATGCACTGCTACGATATAGCATGTTACAGTATGTTACACTAAACAGCCAGTATTTAGATGAATAACATAGATCGTCAATGCAAAAAATATGCTGGCACCACTTTTTGCATGATTTTATATGACAATATTGGTATGAACCCGAGTGACTATACATGTGCAAGTAAGTGGAGTTTGTGCAAAGTGGCTAAGTAGGTAATCATCATGTATAGTTGTATCCCACGCACTATCACACTATATTCGCATTCAAATAAATTCACACCTATCCACCCACTATTACCTACAAATTTTTACGCACACACATTTGCATTCAGTAACACACACGCACTCCATGTTCATCAACAACATAACAATGTTCAGCACTAACACCTATAGCCATTCTCTCTTACATACACACTTGATGCACACATTTGTATACATAAACCACAGACACACACCCGCAATCGGCACACATACATATACATACACATCTGTAAATGCGAGCACATTCATACACATATATAAACGTAATCAGAATAATGTAATAATATAATCTTAATGTACATGTACATACAAAAACATATGTATGAGGAGATAATAATATGGTTATAACATATATACGGTCTATTTATTGATGAGTAGATTAATATTTAAACATATCGGATAATGTTTACCAGTATATACATGATATGATGTCATACTTCAACCTGAACACACTCGGTAAACTTCATTGCTATTACTTGAAAAAAGGTATTTTGATGCTATGTGATAGCTTTTGGCAATTTATAAATGTATGTATAAAAACTACAAGCTAGATATATTATAGTGCAACTGGATTAACTGATCGTGCGAGTTTAAATGTATCAGGTATAGAACATGAAACGCTTTACAGATTAGGACATTTTCTTGATGATACAATCATAAATTCGCGGTAGAATTAGTATGATACCAGATAGAAACCCCAAAGCTAATAATAAATACCTCTCAACCGCAGATCGCAGTACAATAAATTATGGTGAGTACGAAAGGTCAATGTGTTGGTACTTTATTATAAACCTAGAAGTGTATAATTGGTGTGAGTGGGCCATGAGCCAATAAATGCCGGTTGAAAATTAATAAAAAAAACAAAAAAGACAAAAAAAACAACAAAAAACAAACAAAATAGATGGGTAGAAGAAATTCCGCACGAATACCTAACCCTAACAATAGTGATTCTGGTTGCGTATTTGCATATTAGAGGTAGATTTTGGAGATTCCATTACATTTCCAATATCATGTTAGGACTATCCGCTAGAACCGGAAATATTACACCGGACGAAACATATTTATCTGTCATGCAAAAGAAATTGATACATGATCGCACGGGTACAAATCTAACTGTACCAAAGCTATAATGCACATTTAAAGGCAAAAGCAAGTATGTAATTCACTACAGAAATTTCAACCTTTACGTTAAATAGGGTTTCAAACTGAAAAAGATGCAGGTAGTTATCTTTGTTGAACAATAACCTTGGCCTAAATCATTCATTGAACTGAATACATGTTTGAGACAAAAGCTAACAATTATTTGAAAAAAGATCTTCTTCAAATTGATAAACAACTCCGTATTCGGTAAAGAGATGGAGAATTTGAGAGAAAGAATAGTTAAAATATGTAATGATTAAAATAAATTGTTAAAATGCCGGAAATATATATATATATATATATATATATATATATATATATATATATATATATATATATATATATATATATATATATATATATATATATATATATCATTTGCAAGTAGAAGAATAAGACATGAAGATTTGGTACTTACCATTCTTTAAACAAAACAAAAATAAACCAAAAACAAGAAAATTAAATTTGACAAACCTACCTATGGTGGTATTACTGTGTTAGAGATATAAGAATTTATGAATTCTATTACAACAATTGGAGAAACAATGCGGCGATAGAATTATACTACAGATTAATTGCGCACTCCTGCTGAGGCAAATAATTTTTACAGCGACATGAAGGTTGAAATCAGATTCAATTAAACTAGCGACTCTCCCAAGTACATCGTCTTTAACATACCACAGCTGATTAGGAAAGTTCCTGAACTTTTCAAAAATGAAATTACCGGTGTAAAACAATCAGAGAGTTTTGTGGTTAGGGTCAAAATTCATTCGTTTAAGACGGACAAACTTGAAAAAAAGAAAGCTTTTAAAGGAATACAGAAATGCGTGATAATAATGAATTTAAGGCTCGAGATATTTAAAGATTGCTTTTTTGGTCACAAAGAAATTTATCAAGAGTTGAATTTACTCATATCGTGTAATCATGAGATGTGCAGCATCATAACGAACAAGTCAGCTCAGTATTATTACGATGATAAACGCAATTTAGTAGATAATGTAAATACGTCACTTTAAAAACACGCCGTTACCTTTTAGTAGTCAAGAAACTCGAGTCTCAATAAAAGTGTCTTTCTTGTACTTTGTTTCAACGTATCTACAGTCTCGCCTTTCATTTCATCTGGAATATCTGAGATACGTCGTAAGTGGACATTTTGTAAGCATCTACATGCTTGATTCTATTGAATTTAAAGTTAATACATTGTTGAACATTTGTTAATTTAAGACCGCTACCATGCAGTATCTTATCGTGTGCTCTTTTCAAATCAAGCGAGATATAATGAATGTCAGTGAATAAAATTGTTAATATTTACGTTAATAATGTATGTGTGCTTTGTTTTTCATGAACGAAACACTTAGTGGCTGATGTAAACTGTAGTCTCAAGGGGAAATCATTGGGATAAAGAATGTTTAGCCTACTATAAACGCCGACATTGCTCCTGTTGATGAGTTGTCAAACTTTTCAGCATGACTAACTCCATTCATTTTGCACAGTACCAAAACACCTTTAGGGGAATTAAATGTGAGGTTCGTTAAGTTGTATTGGCTACTATATAAATTGTTCCCTCCATATTGACGTAGTGGTATAAGAAAATACTGCTTTTCTGGATTTGTCATTAACAGATTGTGCCATTGATTCAGATGTAATCGAATCGTACTCTATGCAGATGTTTTCTAGTTCAAAGATGTGGTAACTGTTTCCATCACTACAGCCGCGTTTGCAAGTGTAATATTATCTTAATTCCTGAGGAAACGCAAACAGATGCAGTGGAAATGTTTTTTAAGTATCTGAAAGTTAAAGGATTTACTAAAGTTTTTTCATTAACACTTTTTCAGTTTCTATACCAGTATTTTGTGCATTACTCGCAAATGGTCTCAACTTTTAAAATTTTTCATTCATGATGCCTTGTTCAATTTTGTTCTAACATGAATAGATAACCATGAATCTTTGTATGTCGTGCAAATGTTGTAATACTTTAACTCGAAAAGATGATCGATTCAGTATGATATGGCGATATCTTTTACAATCATATTTACCAAAGTGTTTGCCACTGCATTGTTAGCATCTCTTTTCACCTCAGTATCAGACTACAGTAAGAAACTACCCAGAATAGTCAGTATAATTGGGCTTAGATTGGTATTGCTGTCTCTAAAGTTTGTTGGAAATTAATGCTGCAGGGTGGTCTGTGATGCAATGATGTGTTCTACTGAGATATTTAGCTCCTTGCAGTATTTTCTCCTTCTTGGTAAGAGTTATGCGTTAGACCGCTCGCTATTGCCCATCCAATCGTAGCTGCTGATGAGACCATTTATTTTGTTGTTTTTGACAGATAACGATTTTATAGAATGTAACGGATGTGATAAAAACAGCGCATTATAAATCGAACAAGTATAAAACATGTATGTTTTGCGAATTTGTACTAATCACACAATTAAATGACAAAAGAAGAAAGTACATCCCAAAACATCACTGCTAAGCAACAAAATGGTAAACATAGAAAACACGATAAAGCGAGTACAATGTAGATAGAGTCCTATCATGGTAATAAATGACATTGCAGAAGAAATGAAAATAGATAACAACATCTAAAAATGAAATTGATTCTATCTACATCTACAAAAAGCTGAAAAGCAAATACAGTGGGAAAAAATAAAATCTTGTCTACACAATTTTCAAGAAAGGTAATAAGGATCACATAGATGTTGCTACAAGGTAATAAAGATCACACATATGTTGTTGCAAGGTAATAAGGATCACACAGATGTTGCTACAAGGTAATAAGGATCACACAGATGTTGTTACAAGGTAATAAGGATCACACAGATGTTGTTACAAGGTAATAAAGATCACACAGATGCTGTTGAATGGTAATAATGATGGCATAGATGTTGATACAAGGTAATACTGATCACATAGATGTTGTTACAAGGTAATAAGGATCACACAGATCTTGTTACAATTTAATAAGGATCACACAGATGGTGTTGCAAGGTAATAATGATCACATAGATGTTGATACAAGATAATAAGGATCACAAAGATGTCACGAGGGCATTTAATCTTCTGTAAAGTTTCATTCAAGGAAGGTATAGCAATGAGTCATACAAATACCCAGATAACTATTCGTTGGCGTTGGACTCACTTTTTACAATAAACAATTTTAAGGCTTCTGGAAAACGTTAAATTACAAAGAATTATCATACAGTCAACTAAAATTAGTTAATATTTGAATAAGGTGTATGCCACCTGTTGCAGATATGAAAGAGTGCAGATATACATAGTTGAAATTTTCAGTTTTTATGGAACTTTCATTTCATAGTAACTGAAATTAAACTACAGAGACTAATGGTTCAATAGTACTCATAAGAGATGTGTCCTAAGGGAACTACAGTAGTTTGTAAATTGCTACAAATGCAACAGAGAATACTGGCGGAAACAATTAAAAAAAAAAAAAAAAAAAAGTAAGAGAAAAACTTTTAATCTAAAATTTCAGAGATGAAGATTTTGTGTAAAGGAAACTAGATTAATCTGGTATTAAAACGTTGGAAATAAATAGATTTTTGAGAAGTATAAGCTTAGAATTGCATGTGAATGTTGAAAAACAGTATATATGGGGTCAGTGTATTTACACAAAAAGAAAAGATAATTTGACACAGTTTTCTTGATTTTAAATAACGGACATCGGATTGTAACCCCCCCAACCCCACAAAAATCCATAGAACCAGTACATCAGTTTATCCTTGTCCTGCAACTCAGTTTAATGTATTAAAAGTGCTCACTCACCTTACCCGGGTTAACACATCAAATTAATTTAACAAGAATAATTTCTCTTGATGGAAATTTACTTTGCTGAAAATCAAGTTTTTGCATATAAACCACTAAACATTATTGATACCTAGTATTAAAAATATTGCACTGAAGACTATATGAAAAGATATATCACAGTTTGATAGCAGCTTTTGGCAAAATCATCTAAACAGGGCAGGGAGAATACCAATATCTGATTTTGGAATTTTTTATGGGAATTTTATTGAAAAAAAGTAAATTAAAAAAATACTAGGGTTAAATCAGATCAGTATATACATTTTATGTTTATTTCCAGATGCCAAACACTGCTGGCTGACTGTAAAATATCTATACTGGATAACGATGCATTTACATAAATAAAAAAATCAAAGATATGAAAGAATTTAATTTCATATGCAACAGTTTTAAAATTCCACGACATCATGACTGTAGATATCTCAAAAAAAAAACAAAACATAAAAACACAAAAAAAAACAAACAAAAAACAACAACAACAACAAATGTTTAAAAGATGATGGTCCAGAAGAACAAAACTGTACACCAAGGTTATGGGCAGGCTTCACCTGTTGTTGTGCTAGCAGCTTACAAACGTAAATATAACTATAGAGCAGGTAATGTTGAGTACCCGAAAGCATTGTTGGCTAATGAAATGAATTCTAGGACAAACAAAGAGGAACATATAAGCGCTTACTGCAATATTCTAATGGCCTGACAGAGGAAGGTATTTCAATGTTGCATATATTACACAGTCTGTTTCAAAAGTATTAGACTGTTAAAAAGCTAATGGAACTATTACTTTTAGGACAACAGGGTTACTACACAGATCAAAACATCATATTAAAATTCCAAGTGTACCTATCAAACTGAAAAGTGAAATTGGACTTGGCTGTTTGTAGGTCTGGTATCTCTTGTTACTGATTTACATAGTGATGAAAATGGATAGTATCGTCAGATACAGCAGTAATTTACAGAATTCCAGTGAATCGTTTAACTCTAGAATCAACTTCAAAGTAATGTAGAGCTGGGTATTACAAAGCTTAAGATGCAATCTGTGATAGTACGAAACGAAATTGTGCAGGACAAAAAACAAAACAAAACAACAACAACAACAACAACAACAACAACAAAAAAACCAAAAAAAAAAAAAACCAAAAAAACAAAACAATTAAAACTTAGTCGGTAAAATGTGGAGAAGAAGATTTTCGATGATGGTGATTATACTGTCAAATCTATCAATGAAATCCGATTCCTTGACACATGAAAAAATCACGAAGTCTGCACAAAGTCCAAATTATAAATATTAAAATATAATATTGATTACAAAATAAGCAAACAATTATATATCTCTATACACATAGAAATATTTTACTAACCTCTTACGTTTCTATATATTTTGCTTACAATTTTGATCCAACATGGAAATCGCAAACCCAATAATGCCAAATAAGACAAATAACATGATGGAAAGAAACAGTTTATCGAGCTGTTGACAAAAGCCAATATAAAACCCTACCAGTAATTCCAGGCAATGCTGATGCAGCTATTTGGCTAAACGAAATAAATAACCAGCTAAATCTTTCAAGCCATTCGTATTTTATCAAAAGATGATTCGTTTAGAACACGAAGGGCACTTCTTACAATATTTGATATATACATAACAACTGTTGACATTTTCATTTCTATCCCTGTAGCAATAACATTAATTGTTACAACATTTGCTTTAAATAACCTTTATAGTTTACCTCTTATCAGTGTTTTATTTTTTTCAAGTCGAACTTATAAATTCTTTTAGAGTTTTTGATACGTTCTAATATTTCTGATTTCATAATTGCAGCTTTGTCTAGTTTCATCTTCAACTATATTTTGTCACTATCAATTGTTTATTTATTAATTGCTTCTTCAAGTCGTTTTGTCTATTCGTCGTGGTGTTTTTGTTCTATTTTTAAAGCTTCTTTTTATGAGGATGCAATAACAACACATTTTTACATCGTTCCATCTCTCTTTCCTCTTGTTGCGTAAATAACCTAAGAAAACTTTGTTTTTGTGTGGTAAACAACTTCGGACAATTTGTTTTTTTTAGCTCTCTCTTTGTCACATGGATGCAACCTAGTAAATGTTTTGTATAATCAACGACTTAATCCACTTAATTCAGTATTTCCTTTCCTAATTCCCCCACAAAATTATTTTGTATCATTCAAAATGTTATCCATAAATGGAATACCTCCAGTGTCTTTTATAGATTACCCTTTTACAACGGTAGGTTCTACTGGGTATTTAGGATGTGTTCTTTCTTTATCTCAAAATCTTTTTAATCTATTGTGAAATTCGTCTACTATTGTATAAGCATGTTCTAGATTTGAATTTTCTGCATCCACGTTTTTAATTTTGTTAAAAGAACTCGATTATTTTGATTTTCGCTCTATTGTGCTAATTGATAATATATTTGCACCACCATCTTGGGTGATCCTTAATCCTTAAAAAATAATTTGATGTATGATTTACCATAAATGCATGTATACATAATTCTTGCATATTTTCTTTTAAAATCACTGCCCGCTTTGTAATCAGAATTTCTGAAAAATGCCTCCAGTTTAGCTTGCTTTTGTTTCCAATCGTCATATAGTGTATAAACAAATGCATACAATTGTAAAAAAAACCAAAAAAAAACAACAAAAAAAACAACAAAAAATCAGAAAGATTTACGAATTTTCAATTCCTTTTTGTATTTGTACATCTGCCATATCATCATTTCTATTGTAATCTTCAGAATATTAAAATTATTTCATCTCAAAATCTCCACCACGAAATGATCAATATGAAGTTCATAGTAACAGATACCTTCTGGTTTAGTGAAGTTTAGTTATGTATAATAGAAGTGAATTAATGAAGGTATGTAGTATTTTTAATATCGTGCTTGATGTAATATTTTACATCAATGCTTCTAAAATAAAGTCTGACTCTTATAATTTAATTATCCAGAATGTTTCATGATTGTGTTATCTTTGTTACATGTCTTCACTGGCATATATTCTGTTTTATCTGACGTTTTCTTTTCTGTGATCTCTGTTTTCATCATACCACTGCTTGTAGTATTCCTTTCAACACCGTTCACAATAACGACTAGTTTTATAAACCTCATATATATGTATATTGAAATTTTGGACAGGTAGCGCATGTCTTGGAATCAATCATTTTATCTACCCAGTTAGATTTCAATTAGTTTTCACAACTCAAAGTTACATCGTAGGTCGCAATTACGTTCCGAATTTCTTTGCAAAATAGCTAAAAGGCGAACTAAAGAAAACAAACAAACCGTATTGAACGTTAGCAAAGAACCTGAATATTTAACTTCACAATATAGAAAAGATCTACGCAGATTTAAGCTTGGAATACAACCTGCAAAGCGTTCACGCAAATTTTAAATAAGTCAAAGCCGAAGGTTAAAAGAAAAAACATGAAGAGTCCAAAATATCGCCCTTGTGCTAGGAACACCACAAGATGCTACAATCACACATGATGTAAACTCAAACAGCACAATGTATTATTTGATAGGTGGCAGGGTACCAGTCTAAGGTATCTTGTTCATTTGACCAATAAGTAATGTTGTTTCTTCACATATTCTACAACATGCTGTTGTAAACGATGTTAAAATTAACAATGAACTATCAAGCAAAGGACAGCAACATGCTGTCTCTAGTGGAAATCTCTGCAAAAGAGACGACAAGAGTTGTATACATACAACCCAGTACCAGAAATACTTTAGCAGATCTTTAAGTCTGCATTCACGTTGGCTGAGAGTACACGCACGCTTTTTATATAAACATTTGCCAGACATGCCGCTCTAAATGGAGAAAGTCACAAGTTACCGACTTTATGTAAGCACATTGATAAACGTTGAGCAAGTTTTTGAAAAATGCTAAATATTGAATATTTTTATCAACTATGAGCCTATGTAACAATCACAGATTACCTCCCTTTGTGACAGTCCTTTTGCAATGTGCGTCGTAATTCATTTAGCTTAGGACATACACAACTTATCAATATATGAACCATAATATTCATTTTTGCATATATTAATAAATTTATTGCAGGAAATTTTATTTGTATGTGGGGAAATCTTATTAAATTATTACTACAACGGGATCACAAATTGAAATAAATTCCTTATATCTTCAAAACGGTAAATGCGAGACAAGTATGCTTTTGATTGAGGTTTCAGCGAAATATGATGTTGATTATGAATAAAATTATGAAAGTAAAATTTTATTTCAGGTCACTGGCGGCTAATTATTTTATGATCTATGGAACCAGCATATTTGTGGTGGTGTATTAAATACCGTATTTAAAAAAATGAAGGTCGATGATGGACTGAAAATAATTACAGGAAAAGATTAACGTAATTGTTTTGAAGAAGACATTGTACGGGTAGATTGTACGCCATAGTATGCTTGAACTCAAAGCCATATTTTTTATCACTGTTGCAGCATAGATACTTCTGGATGTAAATGGGAAGATCTTACCAGGCCGGGTTGTTATAGTGGGTACCTACAAGTAATGTTTTTTTCAAAAACGAGCTTTGCAGCATATCGTTGTCATCGTTTTAAAAGTTCATCTTCGATAGATCGTGTATAGGATGTAAGCGTGTTGTGATGAATTTACCATGAAAGTATAGTAACTTTCCAAAACATTAATATTATGGTCCATGGGAACTGAAATATTTTATGTACCTATTAGCCATCTTTTCCACTCGAAGAAAGTTTATGGCAACACTGGAAGCATGGCATAATGAGTTACTATTTTAACCTAGGTTTACGGAGTTGCCTACTTAGTCAAGGTAGGTGCTACCCTTTCTGAAAGCTGTCCTTTGAATATGGTTGTACCTCAGGATAGAATATTTTCAGTCATCCTTTTTAATATCAGAATTAACAACATAATGAAATGGCCTAATCATTATACGTCGAGGAATCTTGATTTGCTATAGATCAAAGATTATGCACACTATTGAATGTGTACTTCAAATATACTCAAACAGATTTCAGAAATGGTCAGATGACTGCCGGTTAATATTTTCTACAATCATATGTATGCCTAATTTATATTATGTGTGTGAGTGTGTGTGTGTGTGTGTGTGTGTGTGTGTGTGTGTGTGAGTGACCTATGAAATAACATTATTCCTTTAAATCTGAGCTTTCTGCAACTTGCTCGTGATAATTGTTTTCATATAATGAGGTCAACTCGATAGCTCTGAAATTGCAACGTACACTACATACTTTTTCACTTATTTTGTTCAATACGCATTGTGTAATGGATTAATACAATGGATTCTAATGTAATCCATACCTATATCCATGCATTTGTATCGCTATTCTTCGTTACATGTATATATATATATATATATATATATATATATATATATATATATATATATATATATATGTAAAATTAGGAGTTGTTTATTGAAAGCCAACTAGAAACAACTCTTTAGTGATACTTTGAACCAAGGTGTAACTTTTTCATTTTATGGGATGTTGATGGGGGCACCTAAGGGGCAATTTACCTGTCAGATTAGCACTGTTTACATAAAAAAATTCGAAATCAGGAAGAGTTATCCTCAGAAATAATAATAATAGCGTTGTGGTTCTTTTCTTCTTCGTCGTCTTCTTATATATATTTGTTTCACCTTAAGCACGAGCAAATATGGTACATTTTTAATGAGTGTATTCTGTGCTTTCGTCTTTGATATTACTCATAGACATGCATAAAGAGAATGAACAGTGTACATAGACCCTGATCTGTCAGTACATTTCCTGTTGGAGATGCATGTGGATTTAAACAAATACATTACATGCCTGAGCAAGTGTATCCAATGTTGTCTCTTAAAGGTGCTAGTTCTGAAGTTCGACTGGTTGGTGGACGGGACCAATATGAGGGGAGAGTGGAGGTATACTACAATGGCTCGTGGGGCACTGTATGTGATGACAGATGGGATGATAATGATGCCACAGTTGTGTGCAGAATGCTTGGACACAGGTCAGGAAACACTTGTAACCTTTTCTGAGATGCCCGATCACTCCAAAAATGTGTGGTATATGTATGTGAAAGAGCTACCTGTATACAAGAAGTGAAGACATGTTATTGAGTGTTTCAGTAATCACATCTACATCGAATTTTGTGGATGATGTGCTTCATAATTTATAGCTTAATTGGACGTAAGGCCATTTGAGCATATGATATGGCCCATAATCCGTCGTATATATATTGGCTCTCTTTCAACAATAGCTTGTTTTCACTTTTGAAACCAAATTTTTAATCCGACTTTAATCAAAGGTAACATAGGTCTATATCATCAAGATCTCAGATGAGTCTGATATTGTGTGAGACGTTGCTTCGTAATAAGGTGATCTTCATCTGATTCGCTAAGATTGTTACCACTCAGGAGAGCATATATCTGATCTGATTTTGATTCAATTTGGAAAATTTGATTATATTATAGACCCTTTGGTCGAGATCGATAATAAACAAGATCCATTCATGTTAATGAGGTGATCTAGCATCCAAATATCTGAGTTTGTTACCCCTCTAGACCATATAAGTTATGCCCCCAATGTTTGAAAATACCACACCTGCTTGACGGCCTGAGAAGACGAGTAGCTTTTAAGGAATGTGCTATTTATACTAATAGCTGATGTCCTGAAGTCTTGCAGGTTCAAAAGTTAATTTTAAATAATATATGCATGAGTTAGAATATTGACGCTCACATATTACATTCTTTGAGTCTAATATTTTGGGAATGACAACGTTATATGAGAATAACCGGATATGTAAGTCCAGTCCATCTGTCATAAAATTTGGTTTGTTCGCATTTTTAGTCAATCATCAATCAATGTTTTCACAAGTAATCTAATCTTTATGTAATCACTCCTCTGCAATTCAAGTTAAGTCTATAATCTGGCGATCTGATTAGCTGAAATGCTAGTCCAGTTTAAAATTTCGACCGATACAATGGCTTAATACTTACGTTGGTGAAACTGAGGCATGGACTGTTGGAAAAACTATTTTGTTTAATACGATAATCTCATACGACACATGTAACAAAGCCCCCTCAAGGATAAAGGTCATTGTGGCTGAATACTTCAAAACTCAGGATAAATTTAGATAGCTGCTGTATTTGGGAAGCAGATAGAAAATCAAAGTAATGCTGGTAACATCACAAGCAAAGCCTGAGAAACTATAAATTAATATTGACTCTAGTAGAAGAACTATAATAGATGAGGATTTTCTTTTAATATCACTAAAAATAAAAAATAAGCATTAAGCTGAACAGGCCTATTTATTTAAGGTTTACTGAACTAGAGGAATGTAAAGGATTGAGTTTTATTGCAATTTACTGAAAACAGAGTATAAGAATAAATAAAATCATTAATGACAGATATCGGTTCATTGTTAGTGGGCATTAAAACAAATAACTGTTATGAGGATATGAGAAACAACATTAAATATTTTCATACCAGTTATTATTCACCAAATAATATATATCAAATAGCATTGGGTAAGTAAAACGCCACATGAATGTTAAAGGATGAAATGAATGGAGTTACTATACAAGACTTTGTTGGCTTGAGATCTAAATGTATACTTGTAAAACTAATACTTATGAAAAGAAAAGAATTGTGACATGCAATAATACATAGTTTTATTGAACAGAAAATTACCAGGAGGTTAAATATTTGAGATTTTATTGACATGAATTTATTAAATAACTGTAAAGAAGAACACGTTATTAACTGCAGATGATAAGAGACATAGTAAACAAAACTGATACTTTACCATATGAATCTATTTATATTGAAAACTAATCAAATATGCAAATGGATGTCCTGCTAGGCCATATTAAATTGTGTTATCATTGTAAATGATTTAAATATATAATCTACTTTAAAGAGGATGCATTGAATATTTTTAACAAAATGCGAAAAAGTATTTGGGAGAAAATTGCCTTAGCTAGATATATACTATTAAATAAGGGCTTTAGACCTACGAGTTTATAACATATGAAAGAGGATAATCAAATCTCATGTCCAACTTCCTTTTTTTCACTTTCTTTTATTTAAGAAAAAAATATTTGTGTATTTTTTATTCTGTTTATATGATACCATTTTCACTGAATATTCCTTCAAAAACTGTTCATCCTTAGACTAGAACACAACAATCATCTTAATATCTTCAGTAAAATCTTTAACAACAACAAATTATTTTTGTACAATCATCCAAACTTTAAGTCGAAAATGTCTTCCACTAAATGATAATTTAGTCAAACTAGTAGCTTTATTCGTAACATCATCCAAATTAGCACAGTCATCAATAATAAATAAAGTACTAGTACCAACAAACACCCTTGCATAAATGTTTAACCAACTATTTAGTTTGTCTCTTGGATCTATCACAAATATGCCAGTATCATTGTCCATCCATTATATTAAAATTGTTGTCATACAAAATAAGTTGGACAAATTATTATAATATTTTCATAACAATAAGTTATATTCAGTTTATATTAAATCTAAAACATACTTTGTTTTACCACCATTTCTCTACACATTATGATGTTAATTTGTTTTTTTTAAGCCGAATGTTATTTATTTCAGTTTTAGATACGCATTGATCATCGGCACTATATTCGAAGTAATATATTGATTTCTACTGGGTATTCATTTTAGACTATAACAAAACGAGAGTTTGTTATTTTCATACAAAATGTATACATTCTTTTTTTGATTGTATTGATATATTTTGAAGTTCCTGATAATTTAATATTTTATTAAATTAAAAAATGGTAATTTATTGATAAATCAGGGCATCTGTTATCAAAAAGTTAAATTATAACTTTAAATATATTTTTATATTTTCTATATCTTTCTGTTTAATTGTTTTATATTTTATGTTAGTCATTTTTAGTGTAAATTTATAGTCTTTTTATATACTTTTTTAAAATTGTCCAATTGTCTTTTCCCTATTAAATTCTTCTATGAATTTATATATTACTGCGTTTGTCAGTAACCTATTTAAAATATTGTTTAAGTGTGAAATTTTATTTAAATCAGTATTGGTATGTTGAGACATTATATATTTTCTACCTTCTGAATTTTTAATCAATTCATAACCACAGGTTTCACCCTAAATTATTCCATTCAGTTCTTGTTTACCATTTTTTAAAAACATTTTCAACGTTGCTTGTGCTGATACCCTTCTAATGATTCCATTTAATTATACAGTTTCTTTTAATTAGTGACTGATACTTTTAATTTGATTATTTTAAAAATAACCTAGTCATCTGCCATAAAGAATGCCCAAATTGTATGTGCACCAGTATCTAGTTTTCTCTCAATTGTTGTTCAAAGTCCCTGTTGAACTTTTTGAAGTTTTAATCTAATTCATGACGTTCATGGTTTGGTCTAGATCTTAAATCAATCCATACACACTAATATTTGTTATAAAATATGTTATGTTTATGTCACTATCTTCTGGTAATTATGTGTGTCATTAAAAGAGAATTTCTTTGCTCCTCACGTTGATATTCCCTTTTATATCATTGTGTTTATACAAGATTTGGAACCCTATCCATATTAAAAGGTATTTTTTAAAATACCTTGATTAATATATATTTCATTCTTTTCAATACCAGTCTTACATAGAAAAGGATACATTTTAGTAATGCTCTTGGGCTGTCAAATATCAGTTCTGTAGATGTTGTATTGGTTTGAATTTCTATAGTATTTCCATTGCTATATAATCATTATAATAACCTACTCTGAACGTGTATAAGCCATTATTTGATTCAGCAAGTTCTGAGGAATTAATATTGTGATACTCAAGGCAATTTAATCTCCATATCTTAATCTGAGTTAGCTCCCTAACTTACATTATATGCTGGTGCTAGTTTAACTTTAAAAAAGAATATTTTGTGGAAGTGCCGATGGATAAACTGGTGCATGATCCTTGATTATATCAAAGTCCAATGGTATTCTAAACTTCTTATCAAAACAGGATCTGCCTTTTAAACTTGTACAGTTTGTAAAGCAATTCAACTTCTTATATTTCTTAGCTTCTCAATAATTTATTCCCTATTGAATTTTATTATCTTTTTGTTTTTCTGTTAGCCAAAGTTCCTTATAAGTTTTGTAGATAATAAAATCTGTGATTTTTATAACGGTATCACTTCCATAATCAAGTTTGATATCCTTTATTAGTGGTCTTCCTACATTGTTTTAACACAATTGCCAGCATCTCGCTTAACGTTCATAGCAAATCCTAAGTATATGGTATCAGGAACTACTAACATTTTTGGCCTTAGTTTTCCATCCATAACTTGTAAAGTTGCTTATGTATTTGAATATAAACCTGAACATTTTCATTTGGTTTGGGTGCACTTGGTACATGGATAGTACATTGAGTTTGATTTATGTTTTCATTCATTTGATCCAAACAAGGCTTGTCAGTTACTTGTGGATTGAACACGACCTTATCTCCAGCTAGGTCATTGCCTAGTAACAAATGGATACCTTCTATAGGTAAAGAAGTCACTCCTCAAACAGTCACGGGTCCGGTACTAGATCTGATGCCAAATTGACATAATGAAGAGTATTACGGAATTATGTTCATGCAATCTATAGTGTGCTTAAACCTTTGGCCTATGACTCTACTTTAAAGTTGTGTCAAATAGTGAGTCATATTTAAGTTGGGTTTAGTTGTACTATTAATCAAATAACAACATGTTTACTGACCTTTTGTTCAAGGTCAGAGCTGATGATCATTCTTCAGTAAAATTCCATGAAATAGACGCATTAGTATTGCATTTTGGGTCATAATATGACACGTTTCCTGTTGTGAAATGTGCCATTTGCAAGTTGTATAAAAGACCTGGAAATACGAATTATTTCCATTCCATTTTAGATCTCGAGTTGAAAAGAACTGTTTTTTATGATCAGCTTTTTGGAATCATCAAATTGTTTGAAATAATAGCCATGCTGGAATCCTGTCATCAGAGCTACCTGGAGTTATATTTAGGACTTTTTCTGATGCCTCTGAATACTTAAAGATGCTCAGACATTATCATTGATACATCGAAACATTACGAAGACTCACCTATTCGGAACATTCGTTCATTACGAAGACTCATTCATTTAGAACATTCTTTCATTACGAAGATTCATTTTGAACATTCATTAACTTGGAACATTCATTCATTTGGAACATTTTATAGTGTCTTTATATACAGGACTTGTGATTAGGACACTAATAATTGCTGGATTATTTTGATTTTAACATACGAAACTGTAAGTGTATTTTGATTTTCACATTAATTATTTAAAATAAATTGTTTGTTGATTTTTACGAACATTGTTGGTTTCACTTTCTTTTTGTTACGTTTGTTCGAGCCATAGGGTCGTAACAAAGAGAAACATTTACAAAGCCGTACTATACTCCATGAATAAGAACACTTTCACTAGGAGAAGACTTCTCAGACAAAGAGAAAGTACCTCATAACAAAAGACCCCGAGAATCTCCTGTGTCCCTTAATATTTTAATAGGGATAAGTTTGGCGGGATTAGCAATAAGTGATATAGAGCCTTCTGACATGAATGTATAAGTCTCCAAAATAGAATCAGACTGAGATTTATTTGAACCAGCAAATGTATTGCCTTCAATATAAGACCGTGACCTTGACCTCTTTGAAATAAGAGCATTTGGAATAGCTCTGTCTTTATTCTGATGCTTACTTTTCAACCTGTAGTAATCAGAAATGACGCGCCCCTTCTTTTTACAATAAGTGCACGTAGGAAGAGATAAGAATTTCTGATCATTATTATCAGATGTTTGATTTCTAACAGTTGTACCGGATTAAAATTTGGAAGTAGTCGTATGAGGATGTGATGATGTTTATACCAAAACCCTGCTGAGCGGAAGACTTACTGACAAATGAAACTTTGTGAGTTAAGGAATAATCATCAGCCATGCGAGCAGCATTTTCCAGAGTTTCAACTTTTTGCTCATTGGGATCATTATGGATGCACTTCTTAAACTCTGTAATTAATGCGAGCTGTCTGAGGTTATCGTTATCTTTATCAATCTTCTTGGCTGAGTACCACTTATTTAACAGTTGTTATTTTCCCTTGCAAATTCGACATGGGTGTATCCAGTTTCTTTTCTATTCCTAAAACTGCGTTGATATGCAGCAGGTACCAACGCATAACCCTTCAAGACATATTCCTTAACCGCATCATAATCAGCACTCTGTTGTACCGACAGTGAAGTATAGACTTCACGAGCTTTGTCAATAAGAACACTTTGTTGTAACAAAGTCCAATTCACACTGAGCCATTTCAAGTTTTCAACAAATTTCTCTGTTTCCTGAAAAGGGGATACTAACCTAATATATTTCGCAACATCAAAACCTAAACTTGTGTGTAAATTTGGGGTGGGAGGAGAGCTCTCCGCTTGCCAGTTCTTTTAATCTATATTGCATTTCCATTTCTTCTTTCCATCTTTCTCTGCATTTCCCTCTCCTCTTCTCTTGCTTTGTTAAAGACGCTTACGCCTCAGAAAGAACATAATGTCTGGCAAGTTCAACCAACTCATCCTTTTTCATATACTCTAACGCTACCAAGGTAGGATTTGAAACACAATTCTCAACATTAGATGACATTGTGAATGCTTGCTGGTTTCACTAAAAATGTCTCAAATGTATGACATAAAAATCTTTACCTGGGACAATGAAAATTCCGAAACAAAGTAATTTTTAATGTTTAAGGCAATTTTTAATATCTCTGAACTGTTTAAAACAAATTCATCCCGAATTTCTGTTACGACTCTAGGTCTAAAAAATATGTAACAGAAAGAATGTGAAACCAACAATGTAAGTAATATCAACAAGCATATTATTTCTCTGCAACACAAAGTGAAATTCAAAAGATACTTTCAATACTGTGAATCAAATTCCAAATAAACCTAAATGTCCTAATCAAAAGTCCAAAAATATAGAATGTTCCAAATGAGTTCCAATAGTCTTGAATATCCTGATATAATACAATAATACAATCCAAAATGTCTTGAATGAGTTCACAAAAGTCCAAAGTAATTTATTAATTCAAAAGTCAATGCTCACTTTAGTAATTCCAACGAAGATCTTAAATAAACAATTCCTCTCAAATTATATCTGCTTTCAACGGCACAATGTGTACATTCTAATCTCAAATGGATTCCCACAGAGTTATGTAAAACAGTAATGAATTATTTGTTTACCAAATCCCTATGTATACACATTTTCACTTGACCTATATCATAACATGATGTGAAGCAATAAAATGGAGAAAAAAACAAAAACAGTCTAACTGTCAACAAGACTGGCCTTGAACTCCAATGCTTGCATTCTGTTTACAACTGACCAGAATCTAAAGTACAACTTACCTTTATGGGCAAGATTTAAACACACATTATAGATTGTATATACATAACACACAATTGAGTCTTTTGATAACACCTCGTCTTCCAGTAGTACCCATAATCAATTTGGTACGATGACCCGACAACCAGTGGAGAAAAATTCCAGTATATAAGATGAGGTATTGGACAAGATTCGCTTGACTTTTTCCAAGAAGAAATATTAAACAATTGTTTTATTTCTATTACTTAAAATTCTGAATTTATATAAAATTGTAGGTACAAACTGTATTGGGAATATATCAACGTATCGGTTAAAAATATATAATGTATTGGACACTGCAAGTTCCATGCATTGGACACAGATCTTTTGCATTGACAATTTCGACTAATCAAATTGTATGTCAATGCATATGGGGGTCGTATATGTGATTGGGATACATTTATAAATTCCGATGAAGATTGCATCATATACAAAACTTGTACTCATTACTAACTGACTTAACCAATATAAATCCTTTTAAGTCGGTCATTTTTAGGATCCCAATTTCACTAATATAAGTCTTAAAGTAAAGTCCAGACTCAAAACAATTCATTAGTTGATTTTAAATCATGACATAAATTTCAGCCAATCAGATCGCTGGAGTCATGACTTAAGTCTGTAAAATTAAGTCCAGGCTTACCAATGTACTAATTTTCAATTTTTGTTGTCTTTCCCTAGCAATGGAACTGCAATAAAATGTGATACCTTTGGCTGCAATACCAGTCTACCGATTTTTCTGGATGAGGTTAACTGTTCTGGAAATGAAAACTCTATTTACAACTGTTCTCATAATTACTGGACTAACCACGATTGTTACCATGATGAAGATGCTGGCGTGCGTTGTGGTAGGTAGATCAACTGTTTATATACAACCGGATGTACATACATACATACATACATACATACATACATACATACATACATACATACATACATACATACATACATACATACAAGCATACATGCAGAAGAAATACAAAGGCAGAGGAACATGCATAATTATTTACGTAATTACATAGTACTCTCTCGCTTACTCAATCAGTCACATAATATTATTATCTAATATTCTAGCCTGATAGTATCTGGTGTACTGTAAAGTCTGAATAATAAACTTATATCATATGTTTATGCCCACACTGCTTACAGCATGGGCATCCTGATGAGGTCACATCTATCCGTCTGTCTGTATGCCGGTACATCCGTTTGTCCTAGGAGCTTGCTAGCAACTTTGCACAAAATACCCCCAACCCCCCAAAATAAACAAACAATCAAAACAATATTCATATGCATCTGTAAATGACTTGACAAGATGATCATGTCATTATAGCCTTTTTATTTTTAACACCCTTTTAACGTCCTAAAGATAGATATTTTTTTTAAAAATATCGCTTGAGGTATACAAACTAACTTTGATAGGCATTACGGAATTCATAATGTAGATCACATTATTTTATTTTCATACCATTACAGCCAATTTGCATATTTGCCTGATCTCACAGCTTGCAGCGCGAGCATCATTATTTGGTTATGTTAGTTTGTCCCTATATGTCAGTCTGTCGGCAAAATTATTTAGATGACCTGATTAGATTTCAGACCATTGTGTAACTTTTTCCATATTGTTTACTCATTTTGTAATTTTTGGAATTATAACTTTTTTGACACAAAAGTTGTAAGCTGTGGCGTAGCAACCGCCAAAGCAACCCCCGCAAGTGTGGTAGGGGGGCTGGCCAGGCGCAGTGGGGGTCCAAAATTCCCATCAAACAACCTTTTTTATTGGGAGGAATCCCCATAATTAAACTTTGCGGAGGGGGGGGGGGGCAGAATGTACTGCTACGCCACTGTTTGTAAGGGCTAGACCAGTTATTATTTGTTAGTCGCATTTATATTCACGTGTAGATGACTTGATTAGACTTTCTGATCATTGTAACAATTTTTTAAATCGTTTGAACTTGGATTTTTTTTTTATGAAAACCTTATGTAGCACCATTAAGTAAAATTTGCAAGAGATAGACTAATGACATTTGGTATCTATGTTTGTATGTATATGTAGCGGACCCGTTAGATTTTCGTGGCAATATAATATTTTCTTTTTCCAACTTTTACTTCGTTTCGGAACTCTTAATTTTACTTATAGTTGTTGGTATGCAATGCAGACATATGTGTTTTAAACATAAATCTAGTTAAATCTTTACTACATATTTTTCTCATCCTAAATTAAGCCAATTGCCTCACCGTCCATAAACGATTTCAACACAATTGAGTAGACACAAATGTACCGTGGATACAAGAGAAACTGTCAATATAAAAAGACCCCCCCCCCCGAAATACATTTACTTGCATTTGTCTTCTTTTGTTCAAACAGGCTTTTATCCGGAAAGAAGAGAACATTAAAATACTAATATGTGCTTAAAAACATGTACAGATGAAAAGGTCTACGTCATAGACTTGCACTTCTTTTGCAACACACAATGTAGTTTCAAGATCTTTTTAGTAATCATACCTTTAAGATTCAATAAATTTTCCAGCATTGGTGATTTTTATTGACAGGAGTGTCTTGTATTGCTGTTCTCTTTGTGCTTATAACGAAAGGTCCCTCTTAGGTTTTGTATTCACCGGTAAATCTTTAGCAGAAATAATTGACGGATATGATATAATATCGGTTATACTTTTAGTAGCCGCTTTCAGAAAGCAACCGGCCTTGCATAGTTACTAACCTTTCCAATCATCCTTTTCACTCTCTCCGACAGTATCAGTTGTTACGAGTCATGTCATCTTCTCTTTCTATTGTTATATTTAGTAGTAGACGTTTCATATCTTTTATTTTTACAATTTTACCGCTAAGCTGGACATGTTTTGCAAACGTTTGATCAAAACATTTGAATAGAAGATATACAGCTATCTTCTGTTTTTGAGGAGATTGTATAATTGGGACATCTTCTGAGAAATAATACAACGTCATCTTTGGTTGGAGGAAAGAATAAAGAAGCAACTGTTCTCTCTTCCTTTTTGGTCTCAAATACTTACAACACGTTAAATTCGTTATCAGGTAGGGAAGGGAAGGAGGAAAGGGATTGTCATTACATGGAATATGGTGCATCATTTACTATCTCAAAACGTTAACGCTGGCTTTGAAAATATATAACTTTACTATGGTAAATTAAGTGTTGATTTTCCTAGCCCAATAATGATGTAGTGCTGCTTCAACCTTCAGATTATTTCTTAAAAAAATTAAAAATAAAAATAACAATGAAAAGGATTGTATTGAAATTATTTGATAATTGAGGTTGAATGCAGGTTATAATTAATGGGTATGCTTGTCAGTACTTGTATCAACATTAAATGTAATAAGGGGTCTTTTCAATTGATATCTACATTCACGCAAGCTGTTCCCACCTGCAATTCCTGTTGTTCATTACCATCGATGTTCAGATAACTGATTTTTAAGGCGTTACAGTTGTAAATCATCTCCTGCAGTCTCGGGGATGTAACATAGTCTCGATGTGCCCAACTGCATTTTGTGGGAGGCTACTGATGGAGAAAAGAGCCGCGTCGGCTCACTGGTTACCATCCCAGACCTGCGACCGAAAGGATGCGGGTACGAATCCTACCATTATATCAGCCCAGTTCTGCTACCGTGATGTGTCCTTTAGAAAGGCACGTGACTTAAATTGTATCGGGACTAAATAACATTCTTATCTTGCTGTGCTGTAAAACACCAAACTAAACCAAATATCCTCGATACTTTAGACAAACTCTTTTTCCAGCTTTGGATGATAGTCCTCTCGTAAATATGTAGTGACAACTATTTTCCTTTTTCTCGCAACTTTTATTATATCACTGTAGTCACATGCAATACTTTGTTCATATCTTAGTTGAGACATATCGTGATGGTAATGGTGATACATTCAGTGGAACTTAGTCATTTTATATCTTAGATGGCAACCGAGTTATATCTTTCTTAAATTTGTTGTGTTAATTTTGCTTACTTTTTGTTTTCAGCCGGTGAATTAGGATCCAACTTCAAACCAAATTTCTGCCTTTATCAAGATTTTGCTCCATGTTTTGATGGATGCAGGATATCTTGTCCAAAGAGTGAGTACACATCAAGGCTATAGTAAACATATTTTAGTGTGGATCTTATCAAGTGAAATACATTTTTTTCTGTGAAGATGTCATTACATATAGGCAATTTAAATCGGTGTCTTAAAGTTGGATATTTAAATTTAAAAAGCTTCATTGACATCAAACACCTTATAAATGTCTTTCCGATCTTTATGCAACGTGAATAATTTCTTTTGGTTACTATTGAAACATATCAGACTTATTTTGGCTATTATGTCAAATTAGTTTGGATCAATCTGTTTACAACTGTGTATCTATAGCCCCATCTATCTATATAATTTAATATATAACCCTATCTAGATTTATTTCGATCTTTATATATATTTTTTCTTTCTTCCTGTCTTTCTTTTATCGTTTTACTTCTTGTCTTCTGTAATTTATATGATACATCAAATCAATCACAAAAATATCTTATATTTTAGTAGACAGTTCTTAATACTTGATTCAGAAGGCAATATTTGCTGGCAATCTAAAACACCTTCGCTAAAAACTTTGAGAGCAGTGGAAGCACACAGCTATTATACTTTAATGGACTTTAATTTATGTATTACGATATTATCACCAAAATGTAATATATATATATATATATATATATATATATATATATATATATATATATATACATATGTATATATACATGTATATATAAACTGTATCTGTATATTTTGAAAATTTTAGATGTCGTTCCTTATTGGTAGGACCTCCGATGATAAAATGGCAACCTAAATTGTATTTACCTTGTGTAGGTCAATACCTAGTAGAATGCAATTTTATCATCGGAGTTCAAACCAATAAGGCGCGACATCTAAACATTCGAAACAACACTTCCGTCAGAGATACATTCATACAAAGTTGTGTAAATTCAGCTCCTTCTCTTGTGTTTATCCTTTGTGTCTGTTATGTAATTGCCTTCGACAAAGACTTAATGAGAACCGAAAGTGCTTGGGCTAGGTAAAAACTAGTTTTGCACTGTTCGTTGTCAGTTTGTTACATTAATTTGACTTTATCCCTGACACATGCGATTCCTTACTGGATGCCATATGCTTTGAATACACGGTGAAACCCCTAAAAACCAAAAACCTTTGGGGCCCTCCCTCCAAATAATTTCTGTTTTGAGAGGTTTTCGGTTTACTGAGGTTTTCGCAGAAGTGAAAAAATGTGAGGAGAGAGAGAGAGAGAGAGAAAGAAAGACACAGAGACAGAGAGAGAGGTTATAGGGCCTGAGATTGCAATGTTGTTGGTCCAAAATTGTTTTAACCATTGCCACACAGGATCATTCAATTTGTCAAATTTGTGGCATTGTTGAAACGACGCTTGTTTTCATCACTGTTGTTTCCAAATTTGTTCTTGTGTAATTCCATTTTCTTTAGAATATCTGAAACAGTTATCTTCCTATACCGAATTGTTCCCTTAGGTTCTTCAATGTAGGGTTTTGGCACAGATTCGCATTCTTTGATCAGACTAATGTTATCCTGTAAGGATAGCTCAATCCTACGACAATTACCTGGTCGTTCTGACATCTTGACATGTGAGTGTAGACGAATGACAGTCATGGCTACTTAAAATCATGTATGTAATGATTTTCTCCATTGAAAATCAATTGAGTGAATCTGGCTTTTAGCATGCTGTCGGCAAAGCATAAAAAGAGAGACCACATGCCTGGTTAATAAAGCCCTGATATTTAATTAAAAAACAAACTCAAAATGTTCTATTAATCATGTATACGAACGAATAGAATCAATTACAATTAGATAATATGCAGATAAACATAATCTTTCTTAAATTAATTATTCGCCTTAAAAGCTGGCTCTTTTTTATGGCGGAAAGACTTTAGATTAGTCTAATGCCAGCCGTAATCTATGTCGGCGGGCTTGTCAAGTATTATTGTAACCTCACGTGCCCTTAGGATATATTATGGATCTTTGTCTCACAGATAAGCCTACTACAGTACTTAATCTGTTCCAGCGTGTGTCAGGAATTTAGCAGCTAAAATACATTTCCAAGTTTAAAGTGAGTTTTGGTTTTATGGGGGTGGGTAGGTGGTAGCTTAAAATTGAAATTTGGGGCGAAATTTGTTTCGGTACTCAGACACAAATTCGGGACTCCAAAAATAGTTCGTTTTTGAGGGGATTCCGGTATAGCGAGGTATTGGTTTTGAGGAGTTTCACTATATATATATATATATATATATATATATATATATATATATATATATATATAATAACAATTGAAGTACAAATATGAAAATTATGAATTGGCACTGTATTTATTGAACATTCCTTTTGTCATCGATTTTGGTTGTTTGTTTTAGCAGTGTTTCATCAAATTCAGCCTCCAAACTAGTTATTTATACTATTATTATTATTATCATTACGGTGCGGTGTATTAGGAATTGAAAAATAAGATTTTCATAAATAATGTAAATTAGCAGAATTTAGATAAGACTTAAAGTATTTTGTCTACGTATGAATGTAATATTTTTTATGCTTAATAGCGGAACTCCCAAATCTCAAACTCAATCAGTGTGCGAGAAATTAATGATTTTCTAAAACCCATTTCATATGTGGCCGACATGTACATTTGTTACAAGAAAAAAATAAAAATAATAAACCTGATGTTATACATCCCTTTGTCAATTTTGCACTTTTCTCCTTTTCAAATTGCTGACCAATTAAAACAACTAATAATGCCATTTTGCTTCACTATTTCATTAATATTGAACGATAATATCCATGCTTCAATTATTAATTATGCATGGGTTGCTCATATGACGTCATAAACGATCCAAAGCAGAAAGTTGCCAACTACTGCCAAGTGAGGTGTGAATATTGGGGTATTTTAAGAGCCATATCAACGTCATCTATTATCCAATTTGAACGAACTTGTGTGTCTATGTGTAAATGTGTATGTTGTAACTCTTAAGAGACATACTATCAATTTCAAAGAACTTGTAATTGCATTGGAAAATCATCTTCATATATGTCCGACACTGTTGTTAATTTTGATAGAATTTTCTTTCATTGCAATCTGTAGCGATAGGTTTATGGTTTAAATTAGCGTGTAAGTATTGTTTTATGCAGAATACGTTTTAAAGTTGCGACTGTAGTCTAGTCTAGGAGGCCAGCTTTGTGTATTATATGGCAGCGGTGGATCCTTTAGTACACGCCGCCTGTTACTTTTTAATTCTCAAGCACGGCCCGCGTTGTGGCCTGTCCTCCCTATAGTAGCTCTATTTTGCAACTGCATCGATTGTTACGGCAGCATGAACTTTGTGGGCCTCAGAGCGAATTTCGGCTTTCTTCTGGCGGTATTTGTCAACCATATGAAAGATTAGCCGAACTTTTCATCGGAGATATGTCCATCTTTAGGGCATCAGATGTGTGGTCTGAGATGATATTCAGTAGGGCGTCTGAAAGAACGCGAATCTCGTCGTATATTTGGGATTTTACCTCTGGCCGCAGGCTGATACACTTTCCTGCAATACTTGCCAATCCGCATGGCTTTCTCAAGCCACACGACGACAGGGGCAGAAATAGTGGTAAAAAGTAGGCCTATACCTCATGCTCCCATTCCGACGCCGGTCGTAATAAGGGTGGTGTCAATGCCGTCAATAGCATTAATAGCCCGGTGGTACTTTAATAGAGCGCAGTTGTTGTATTTCGTTCTGCATAGGTCGCTTTTTAAGCTAGCTGATTTGCCGACGTCGGTAGATTTCATCCGCGTTTGTAATCGGGAAGACTGGTGACGTCTGAATACGTGTCCGTCTTGGGAAATCCTGTGTATGTAGTATGGATGACGGTCGGAATGACATAATCTAAGTGCTTCTTTTTGTTAACCTTGATAAATCCTAAGGAAGACTCTAAATCAATAAATCGGTTATCCATCCGACGTTATAATAATTAGTAAAGTCTGATATTTTGAATTAGCAAGAATAACTTTATATTAAGGGGTTCTTTTCCTTTATTATGTTTGGCCGTGCGGAGGAAAGTTTTGTCTTCTTTAGCTTTGATAATAAGTGTGTGTGAGAAATCATTGCTATGATCCCCGCCTACAAACACACACCCATACTGGGTTCGAGATAGATTTCGCTGCTGGAGTTAGTATCTCCACTTGTGTCGCACCTGTCAGTCTTGAAAAAACTGTACACTCATATTGGTATGATTCTATGATTTGCATCTGTTATGGTTAGGCTGCTGTTCT
Source organism: Margaritifera margaritifera (assembly GCA_029931535.1). Lineage (NCBI taxonomy): Eukaryota > Metazoa > Mollusca > Bivalvia > Unionida > Margaritiferidae > Margaritifera > Margaritifera margaritifera. The sequence goes on along the minus strand of JAQPZY010000917.1, from coordinate 109,376 downwards.
CCCTTTTCCATCTCAGTTGTAAATGCTGTTACAAAAGTTTGGAGTCTAACAAACTCCCTAAATTGCCTAGCACAAGCCACATGTGTAGCTGACTCGGTCATCACAGGCTTGGTAACATTATCCTGGTTATTTGCAGTATCCAACACATTATTGACATGGTGGCTGCCAAGGTTCAGTTGTCCAGTCATCGCATAGGTGCCGTCGCGAAGAACAGGCGCTTCTTGAGCAGTACGGTTTCCATCAGTGGCACAACCTGCAGATGCGTTATCGTCTCTCTTCGCATTGTAAGGTGCTACATTTCGAGTTCTGTTTCCAGCAATGTAGAGTTATCCGATCATGGTGTCATTAGACATAGAGATCTTGTCTGCCAAAACGGCGAAAACATATTATTTTTAGCATAATCTTGAAGTTGTTCCAGCTGTCCCAGTTGTTCCGACCGGACGCTTCTTGTTTTGCTACCCCAGCTCTTCCCTGGCCCGTAAATGCCCATTATTAGCTGCTGTGCTTGCCTCTAACAATCTCCATGACTACTGTAATGGGCAGTTCGTTGTTATCAAGGATGTATTGTTGTCCGCCAGTGACCCGAATCTTTAACTCGTTAGTTATTCCACCTTGTACTCAATTAAAGTCAAAGCGAGAGTATTGTACATTTGTAGCATAGTCAGACTCGGAACTGGGTGCAGAAACGATTCCTAGCAGTGTGGAGGGTGCGCCATTGATAGCATTGTTTGTTATGGAAAGCTGGTTCAGATTGATAAAGAGGGCCTTTTGCACGGTAAAATCTACTGGTCTGTCTCTGGTATAATAGGCGGCATTAAGCCACTCTTAATCGTCTTGTCCCAGGATATATCGCAAGTCAAGACAAAGTTGCACCTCACAATTGACCAGAACTACCATCATTATCAGCCCGTTATCCTTTAGCTTTAACAAAAACTGGAGGGGTGTACAAGGCGGAGCCGGTGGGAAATGACCTCATACAAGCCACTCTACAGGTCGGTATCTTTAATGTCAGCTTTCCTAACATTTTCATTAGGTACAAAGGTCCGATTATTTGCGATCCCGAACCGATGCAACACTGGCAAATACTACAATGATATCTTGGCAGAACCAGTTAACCTTTACATTTTCGTGTGCAACGACCGGTATAGGTGGATGACCATCTCCGCACGCGCCCAAGCGTTGCCGTCCTTTCGCGCACGTGTTAGGAATACAAACGAGCTGATAAATCACTCTCTTTTTGTCTTGAATATTATTGCCTAGATCACGTGTCCGCTTCCACAGAACACGGTCTGGAATGCCTTTAGCAACCCATTCGATCGTCTACTAGCAAATCTGCGTCGATTTTGGGCTTTCTCTTCAATCAGACTGGAGGAAGAACAGTATTAAGAATGTGACTCTCAGCATGGCTTGCTACGTCGATTTTCCGTATTTATCCTTGACAAGTAACAGGGTTTTACCCAGGTCGAGACTGAGCGAGATAATGACAGCATCCCAACGTATATGTAGGCTATACTGGGCGCACAGTTGCAGACTTTGATGTCAATTATTGAACCGGCACTGCTTTTGACGCATAAAAGCAATTTCTGACTGACATAGAATATGTCGTTGATAGCCCAGTCGACCTGCTAAGCAGCACAGGCAGGTACGAGGATGTGCTCTTCTATGCCCATTACAAAGTCAATTAAGTGTTTGGCATAGGGGGTTGTACATGGCCACAAGTGGAATCGAGTTTCACAATGGTACCCTCAAAAACTACAACAAAGAGATTGTTGTCGAGACGGAGACGCAGAAGCTAGGACGTAACGCCGAGGTTAACTCGACCCCGGTCCCGCCATCCATCCAAAACTAAAAGAAACCTTCTGGAACGCCCACTGGACAAGCCTCGCTTCGATGCAGCGGTTCCCGCGATTCCAAAGGCCACTACAGTCATACCAATGACCGCCAATCCAACTGTACAAATAATGAAAGACGCAGATTTTTACGCCGACGAACGCTCTGCTCTAATTTTTAGTGCGGTTGGCGTAGGCAACATTCAGGAACGTAGAGTGTTGAGCCATCTTTTTGGCTAGTTCTGCGTGAAGATTTACCGAGCCTAGAGGTCTCCTACCAATTTTATTCTTTCTTGTAAGGATTATTGTCCTTTACAAGCTTTATCAAGCCTCTCTAAGTTGATTGCCAGCTCGTCGTGCTGGGATCGGACTGACTCATACGAACCAAGGAGCCCTCTGATGGATTGATTTGTCCCATCCGGGTTGGAAAGAAGCGGCTCTCAATCTGTGTCAGTTATCCCACCCATTTCTTCGTCTGTAAAATTGTGCAAGACCTTTTTGAAGCAGTCTCGGCGTTATTCGCAATTCTTGTGATTTTTTTTCAGTTCAACTGTATCCATATGTAGGTCGGTCGGTATCTCTTTATGAAATGACTATAGCGAGGTCACTGCTTTTTGGGAGAAGCCCCTGCGATTAGCAATCTCACCTTAAGCGCGAGCCATATCAATGCCTTAGTAGCTCTGGATGATTAATGGGGTTTAACATTTTCTGAGGGAGCTTTTGTGTAAGAATGTACCACAGTCTTCTCCATATGATCCAGAGAGAGAGAGAGAGAGGGAGAGAGAGAGAGAGAGAGAGAGAGAGAGAGAGAGTTTTTTTCCAAGTTGTCTGACGTACATTACTCGTTCTTTATCAAACCGCACTAAAAGCTGCTTGGTCGTGTTGGTGTCAGCCATATCATCCTATTTTAACCCGGCCGGAAATATGTCTCCACGGGTATGTGGTTGACTGGGTATCTGTCTGATGTCAAATATGGTTCCAAGGTCCACATCGTCTGACGTTTATACCGTCGTCGGGTTTGTAGGCCCGATTTTCAATTTTCATTGTCCTTCCTCCTTCTGCCATCCTGCGCTTGTGCTCTGTATTGAATACATGACCTTGACAATTCAATACGTTCATTTGTGATGCTGCGTGCTTGGAAACAAAATTATGATGACATCCTAATAAAAGCATAAAAGTATTGCCTACCACCGGCTACGGGCACAGCTCAAGGCGAAATGCACACACTAGTAGAGCGTGATCACCAATAATCAAAGTACGATTGGCCCAAATCAGCAGCTCCTTGTACGCTTTCCCGACCTAGGCACTCAGGATGCAAACATCCACGGGACTGCAGGTCTGGCTTTCACAATTACACTAATGTCACCCAAAAACATAGGACGCGCGATAGTGAAGAAGATGACGATCAAGATCTTCGGCAAGAAGGTGTTGTCCATCTACTATTCTGATGTCTACATCTGCTATAGTGACCTCTGGAAGACAACCAGAAAGACACAGAGTATGGTTTACCAAGGCATACACGAGTCTGCTGAGCAGAACATGCTTTCCCTTAGGGTAGACGCGAACACGGCAATGACGACGTGGCGGAAGACAATGCCATCGCTGTCGCCTACTCAAATGGATTATATTTTCCTCTGGATTTCGAAATCATAAAGTCACACATGTGCTTCTACCAGTATGGCCTTGGCGACAAGCTGGAGATTCAGCTTACCTTCAACGAATACTCTCGCGTAATCGAGATAACAGGAGATACGAACGTCAGCTACACCATCTTTCACATCTCACAGGATTACGACATAATGACGAAACTGGAACTCGCACGCCTAAACCTGGAACAATACTAGAAGAGATTCGCTACTCTGTACGATTGCTTGCTCCACCAAAGAAAAATTACACTTCACAAGAACAAGACCTTGCGGAACATCAATCTCCATATTCCCGCGAGGAGCAAGATGGATTTCCTAAAGCTGGTTGAAGAGCCCATTTCCGCAATTGCCTGGGGCAATAGATAATTCTGCAACCCGAAGATACAAAAAGTCAAAGTTGCTGTCGAGAGCATTCCTAACCAGCTGCTTGCTCAAGGGTTCATACCTACAAAACGGGGGATGAGGTCAGGGAACACTTTGCTAGTAGCAAGCTTCGACATGGTTATTGTTTCCATGATGTCGAAAAGCCTGCATCTGACTGACGTTACAGTTGGAATGTACCTTACAGACAAGTAGGCCTTCTGTCAAGACATGCGCTCCAACGACAATGCCTCCCTCTATGGCATCCGAAAAGGGGTTGAACTCCAGCTAGTGGGTAACCATCCAGATCCGAAAAAGGCTGAGGCGACTGGCCTATTCTAAGTGTAATTTTACAACATTAGGCATATGACAGGTTTGTTAGTGTGCTTTGCTAGAATGCTTCACCGAAGTGCCCACTCTGCGATCATCTGCGGACAAGCCAGCTGAGTCAAGATCATCTTCCTGCTCTACCTTCTTGAAGGCCATCATCAGGGCGTATTTAACAGACCCAGAGGTGTACTTTTTTTGGACACCATCGAGAAGCTTTACGATTGGCTAGATATCTTTACGCCATCTTTGAGGGTGAGCCGACCGAATATATTACTGGCGAATGCACAGTTACGAAAGCAATGGAAAAAGGTGCAGTATGCTGGTATATCTCGCCAACACAGGCCGTCACGCAGAGCAATGCGTTTAGAAACTCACACAAAAGTACTACAAGGACATCGACAGCTTTAAATATATCTGCACTGTCGACGGAAGAACAGTCAGCTTTCAAGCAGTTGCTATCCAAGTCGAAGCACGGTAAGCTCCTGTTAATGACTGATCAATTTACTAATACTTGTTTATTTGTTTAATTGTAATTAAGCAACTGTTGTAGGAACGACGACCGCACTAGTGCCAAGCATGTAGTGGGAAGCGCGAAACACCTTCCTGCTTATCGATATTTTGGCCATCGCCTTCCTTTGGGTGCCTGAGTATATTAGGCTCTGGCGCCGGGTCGGGCATATTGCAACATCAGTGCATAATGTGCTTGTGTCTTCGTCGCAGAAGCATTAGCGCTACTATAGAAGCAACAGGAACCGCCAGAACAACAATGGGTCAGGTCATAAAATCAAACAGCAGACGATACAAATTTATAATGTCAATTTTATCTTGATCAGTAAACTGACTAGTTATTTTGAAATCATTTTAAGACAGATCGAATGATAGTTTATCCAAACTGCTGTTAAGAAATTGTAGCGAGTCAATACATTTTAATTGACCAATACTAAATTTTCCTCAGTGTTCGGGATACATGATATTTTACCATGTAATTTACTTTTTGAAACACCAGCCATTATTAAATGCCCATCATATCCCCGTAAATTTTGGAGCACTACTGGAATTTGAGTTTTAAATGGGGATATTTTAAGTTGTAAATTACAAGCGTTGGGTGCAGCACCACTATATTTTCCAGTGATGTGACAATGATTTCAAACTTGGTCATCATTTAATTTTTGGCTACATATATGGCGAACAGTTGTATTTTCAAAGTTAATTTTGTATTCATCTGTCGTTTTAATTTTAACTGGATTTTTTAAAACATATTCATTTTGTTCATTAATTTGTCAAATTTATCAATAGCATGTAACAAAACTGGAAATTTGGTATCTCTAAAGTTAAATTGAGTAAAATAATCTATATATTTTGTTATTCGCTGTGGATCACTTTTTTTTTGGGGGGGGGGAAGGGTGTATACTACTGCTAAAAAGCACTATTCAAAACGTCTATTATCATTATTTTTTATATTAATACATCCCAGCTTAGACACTAATTTGTGTGGCAATTGGATGTAGCTTTTACCTCTAACTGAATTATATTTTGACAGTTTTAATTGTATAATATAATTTGTTCAAGAATCCAACAAGAACCGACCTTTGTTTACACTTCAACCTTTATTTTTAAACCAGAGATTGTATTGTTCAAACTGCCACTTACATCATCAGTTTTCATTAGAGTGGCTGCTTTAAGTTCCATCGTTTGATACCACGTCTTCAAATCGTTCAAAACATGTTTTTAATACAATATTATATCTTAAACTATTATTTATATTTAATTGGTTATCAAAATCCTCTCAATTTGAATACGTTTGGATGTTAAAATATTTATCCAGATCATTATTGTTGGGATTGTTCTCAGGCACTTCATATTCATAATCAGATAACAGATGTTTTGCAACAATTAATTTAAGAATAAATAAAACTCTTGGTGGTGGTATATGTTTTTGCTCACTTGTTTTTCTTGATGCTGGTATTGGATTCCGCTCAGTTTGTTTTGAATGTTTTTTTTCTTGAGGTATTTCTTTTTGTTCAATTTGTTTTTGTATGCTTTTCTTTTGATGTTGATATTGGGTTTTGCATAATTGTTTTTCTGGGTGCTGGTATTGGTTTCTCTCGTTTTCATTCTGCGTGCGTTTTCTGGGTGTTTGTATTGGTTTCTGAACTATATTGTGAAATGGGTTGAGTGATCTTGTTAAGGGATTTTCCTCGACTGTATTTTGCTCAGTTTGTTTGGTACCTGTTTGTGGTTTGATTTTAGTTTCTGAACTTTATTGTTTTTGCTAGAACAAGATCATTAGTTGTTAAGAGTGATCTTTTTGTTTTTTGCTCAGTTTCTGTTTGTACTGATTTAATACTTTTGTTATGATCTGTTATCAATATAGTATACATATTCAATGTAGGATCATGTATATATTTGATATTTTTGATATAATCATGATATTTACCAGTATGATCCAGCTTCGTCATTTTTTCAAGTGTATGTTTGTATGTTTTTTAAAGTTTCCACCCCAACCAGGATTGAAGTGTTGGTTTTTTTTTATCAATGATTCAAAATAATTTCTCTGAATTGTAAGCCCTTTTAAACCACACCAAAGTTTTAAACTATACATTTGTAAAACTATATCTATCTATCTATCTATCTATCTATATATATATATATATATATATATATATATATATATATATATATATATATAAATCTACAAATATAAAATCAAATATTAAATAATAGAACAGTGAACCACGATAAACAGATAATATTGACAGAACTGAAAAATAAGTTAGGTGCAACAAAAACATCAAGATAAATTATCGTGCAAACAAATTAAGAAATAAAAATGTGACGAAGTCTAGAAAAAATAAATTTATCATATAATAAAATCACAGATGTGAAGTCAATGAAATATTTAGAAAATTAATTTTAAATTACATCTGCCACAAAATAAGATCCAAATCATGTCACCAGTTTTCAATTTACAATCACACACACACACAAATTTGGCTAATGACAATATAAAAAAATACCGGCACAAATAAAAAACTTATGTAATCTTAAATATTTACTTTTAGCATATTATGAGGATATAAAATAAGTTGCCTAATGAAATTTGTGATATGATTAATTTATGTCAACTCAGTATTATTGACACATGAATCAATCAGTTCCCGGAGACAATGGTGGAGTAAACTAATTTAAAACAAATAAATCAAACACATATACGATGTAATTTAAATTAAGTAGATTTAAATAAGATGCTACTGAATATGGATTTGGAGTTGGATGATTGTGAATAAGTATCTTATAGTCTCAATCTAGACTGCTTTTGATATTATATAATTGTGTTTTTTTATATAAACTTTATATAATTACTTATAATATATGTAGTTATATTCTTATGTAAAGAAAATTTAGTGCGTTTAAAAGAGATTTTAAATTTTTTTAAGTATATATAATAAATACTAATGGAAGAAATAGAAGCAGTTTGTACTGAACATGGTCATTTGACAAATGAGGAAATAACATTTAAAATAGCTTCTTATGTTGATTGGAAAAAGTATAAAAATGAAATAAATAATGAAGATAACAACTAAGATTGATCGGATGATTCTGTAAAAAATAATAATATATAAAACCCTAATGATGGGGTATATTCTTGTTTTAATTTTTGGTTGTCATTATGGTTAAAATATACAAGTGAACCTAATAATTATCATAAAAATTTATATAATTATATCTAAAAAAACAACAGGTAGCAGACAATAAATACCATACAGCAAACATCTTGTTTGATTACGAAATTAAAATAAAGTTAAATATAAAACTATGAAAGAAATAACATTTTAAAATATGTTAAATGTGCTGCAGATTTATTTTTTTAAAAAGATTACAAACTAACCAAAGAACTACAAACTTTGATTATTTTTGTTTGGAAAAAATATTTAATAGCAATATTAATGCCCCCCCCCCCCCCCCAAAAAAAAAAAAAAAAAAAAAAAATTAACAAACAAAAACAAATTTATAAAAAAACAAAAGACAAATAAAAAATAAAAGTTCCTAAAATAATGTACGTTTTACTGCGTAATCAAATTGAACTACAACTTTTACAACTGTTATTATTGTTTTATTTTGGTTTTGAGATGTTCTAAAAACGTTTAACATCAATACAACATGCAGCATGTGCAGCTTATCATTATCATAAGTAATTTCAATTTATGCTGTTATTTCTAACCCGCTCAACTCTTGTCTGGTCAATAAAATATTATACATTCCATCTTTTTTAATAATTAATTTAATGTTATGGTCCTTATCGCGACTTTCATACAATTTTTTTATTCTATTTATTTTTTTTAATTTTTAAAAAAAAAATTGCTTTTATATGTGAAGTATTTTTCCAGACATCTATATTATATAATTATATAGTATAAACGAGTTACATTATTTTTGAACATTATCAAATTCTGGATCTACAGATATGCAGTTAGATATTACTAAATTTGCAACAAGAAGTGAAGTTATAAATATTAAAAATGAATTAGATGAATATGTACACCGGGGTGTTGATTTGCAACCTGGATCATGTCACAACATCTAAATATGAACAGTAAGAGGATTGTCAGTTAGCCAGATAAGGATCAACATGTTGTGAATACAAAGTACACAGAGGATCATGTCAGTACTAATGAAACCAAATTTAGAGCTGTTACTAATATTCTGACAAATCACATTGATATTGAAATTAAAAAATTTAATGAACAGATACAAGAATTAGATGATGTCTATCTACTGAAAAGTGTCTAGTGAACTTGTTCTGAAAATATGTGAAAGCAGCTCAATAATTTTTGGCTGCGATGACATATATGCAGGAAAACATTTACACTGAAATTAGGGAACAATCAAAACATAATACGTTATTAGTGATAAAATATGCTGCTAACATAATAAGAATTGATGGTTTATTAATCAGGTCAAATGGCGATACGATCGTTAGATTTGGTTCGTCAGAAAGGACAGCAATCAAATTTGTTAACACTGTCAACATGAATAACAAGTATATTAAAAATGTCAAAAGATCCAATTTGTAATGATGATTATGCTAATAAACTCTATGCGGATGTGAGATTCAGTCAAGATCATCAATTTAATCAAGAAACGTATGTGGACAAAATGATGATTTGATGACTGGTGGTCTGGATATGGGTAATATTGCTATTTTACATGTTAAAGATTCTGCAAATGATCAAGAATGTGTTAATACAAAATATGTGGATGAAAACTACCAGCTGGTAACACAACTGAAATATCTGACATCGTTCAAGAAATAGAATCATACGTAACAATTAACGATCACGAATATGAATTTTTATTAACAACGGAGGAAGAAACAACTGCAACTCCTACTATGGTCCCATTTGATACAACATATAAGAGGAAATATTTTATAAATATCGCTTCATCTGGAGATGATAACTGGCTTAAATTCACAAAGGCTGGATTAGCAGTAAGTAAAAGAGTTCATATTTTTGTTACTAAAAACAACCTAGTTCCAAAGTATTTTTCACATGGCTTATAAAGGCCGACACAACCAGTCAAGATGTTATGATTTACAATCCAACTTATGAGATGAATATTGGAGATTCAGATGTTGGGTTTAAGACAAAGAGTTAGCAAAATTAAAAATAAAATATTCCTAACGAAGGTGAATTAATTGCTTTATATGCAGGAAGTAGTCATATAAATATTGCTCCTTTAGACAAATAGAAGGTAAACATGAGGTTAATGTTAGAATACAATTTGATATGTTAAATGATATGAAATCACAAATATAGTCTATCGTACCAAAACCTGTTTATTTTTATGTGAATCCAGCAATTGTAACACATATTAGTTTAAATCAAAATAAAAAAAAAATGTTTTCTTCATGAATGAGAATTATATTTTTAATTTATTAGACTAGCTTGATGATCATACTTCAAAATCACGCAATATTCAAGTAATAAAAGGTTTAGGCAAGTAAATAATATAGAGGGAAATTTATGCAGATGCCTCTTGGTATCTACACAATGACTTACTGGGAGGGACCCCCAATAAGGAAAGAATTATTATCAGTATTGTTGTTTAATGATTTTTATGAAAATATTAGTATAAATGCGTTGGATATACCAACTAATCTCTAATTTTTATCAAGAAGAAAGTTATCATATCACACATGGACAGGGTAGATAGACAAAAGAGCAATAATGTGTATTGGTGTTATTAATAGAACAGGGATATTGCATGATGTAATTTTATCAATTTATGGAACAACATGTTACTATAATATCATCATATAAGTGATTCACCTAGTAGACACAATACCCGAGTTGCATGATTATTAAACAAGATTCAGTTCAGCTTACAGAAAAAGTTATAAGTTATATGGTAATATTCATAAAACAATTTAATTTACACGCACTATTGTTGGTGGTTGTGCAACTTTAGCATTTATTCCAGCGATACCATTAGCTATAATTATTATCAGTGTGGTGCCAATATTTTCATCTGTAATAAATTCATCTTTAAAAATTAGAAGATAAAAAACATAAACTCAAATATAATGATATATTTTTTAAATAATTATTAACCAAAGTAAAATGTAACTTCAACTCTTATTACCAAGAAGAGTTTATACAAAAGTTTCCAACAATACAAGAATTTTAGACCACATAAAACTATGTTTCGATGTCGAAAAACATAAAGAAACGAAGCACAATTTTCTACTGCCTGATTGTCTCTATGTTATTAATTTGCTGCACAGTTCAAGAGAAAACTGACTTGCTGATGAACTTGTTACTCACATATTTTAATTATGATAAAATTATAATATATACCATTAATAATACAGAACCTCAATATGAAATGCTAGAGCGACTATTTGATCAAAAAAAAGAATCAACAGGTGAAGAAGAAATCCTGTCTGTACTTGATCCTGAAGATGTTATTTCAATCGAGCAAATGAATAAAGAATTCCAGAAAATTATTCTGTTTGATGATATTAAAATTGACCGTAAAAACATTAGCAAAATTAAAGAATTCTTCAGTTTAAGTCGTAATAAAAATTGCAATTGTCTGTATTTAAGCCATTCGTATCCTGACCTACCAAAAATACATCCGCCGGAATACAAAATGATTTGTTTTGTTTAATGGGCTTGGTAATAAAGACGTAAGGAAATTGCAGATGATCATTGTTTGATGATGTTGACAAACAATGCTTTGTTAAATTATATTTCGAGGCAACCAAAAAAGCCATACTGTTACTTTGGTTTTAAAAAAATAGATACACATACACCTGAAAAATGCTGTAGTGGTTTTGTCTATTATTATACTGGGAACTATGTTTAATCAACCGATATTATTTTGCATTATCTTACATTATCTTTCATTATGTTACATTATTTTGCATTAAATTGCAACATATATTATTATATAACATAATATAACATAATATATATATATATATATATATAACGTTAGCAAAAGTTGAACATCCGAAGATTTTTTTTTATTGATAAATGATTGCAAAACAGAGAAATTTCAAAAACAGCAAATTTTGGATGAGAAATCAGGTAAACAGAAATTTAAAGAAATTAAAGCTACACCTTTTGCTGAGCCAGTTACTAAAAAACTAGGGAAAATGCAGGAGGAAATAGATAAGGAACAAGACCAGTGAAACAAAAACAGGACTAGCTAATAGCAGCATTATCACAATTAGATTATACCAGGTTACAAAGAATAATGCCACAACCAAAAGATTTTCCTCCACCACCTTACCCAGCATTATGACAGGTGTTGAGGCACACGATGTTCGATATTATGACAGCCTAAGTTTACCAAAATTACCCAAATTACTTGACCTAAACATTTCTGGTTTAGATGTCCTTCATCAAGAAGTCACTAACTGTAGCAGCAATTCGGGAAGTCAAAAACTGGCAGCAGCCAGACATAAGAAAAAAGAACAGATAGAAGAACTCACAAAACAACTTAAACTCATTAAATAAATACAAAGACAAAATTAAGACAGTTAGATATAATAAAAGCAGCATTCTAGCGCCAGAAACAGTAAAAAGAACTGAAGATGTGCCAAGTGGAAAATCAAAACTAACAAGAAAAACAAATGAAGTCATAGACTTACTTAGAAAATTGTAAAATGAAAAGATATTTAAATCTGAGTACAAACATATTTGAAAATAATATATAATCATATATTATAGAAATGATATTTGAAACAATATTATTCTTTGATAGTCAAATACAACTTATGGAACATCACGAAATTTTATAGTTGAGTTTTCAGTCCCAATATTAAAGTTTCAGTTCTAGAGTCATTTTTGTCCGCGGTGGAAAATGACATTAACACGCACGAACAGAGCCACACGAAGAAGGACAATTTAACCCCACAGGAAAGACAGTCGCTGAACAATCTGCGCGAGAGGGACGATATTGTTATCAAGCCAGCGGACAAGGGATCCTGTTGTCATGAATACGTCTAACTACATCGCTGAGACGAACAGACAACTTTCAGACGTGAGATTTTACGACAAACTCAATCATGACCCAACAGCTGAACATGCTGAAATCGTGTGTCAGAAACTAAAAGACATGCATACCGCATGTCACATTGAAGACAAAACACTCCTCCCAGTTGATCTCAAACCTGGGAGATTTTATTTACTCCCTAAAATACACAAAGAAGGGAACCCGAAAACAACCATCCCACTGAAAAATGTCTGAATTTATTGATTATCACCTTCAGCCTTTCGTGGAAACCTGCCTTCATATGTTCAAGATACAACGGACTACCTCAACAAAATACCAAAAACTAACCTTCCAGACAACACTCTCCCCGTAACTATTGACGTCTTTTCCTTATACACCAAATACCACACGAGGAAGGTATCACAGCCTGCAAGGAAGCATGGGACGGTCGACCTGAACCTTCTCCACAATGTCAAACTCTTAACACATGTTTTTAAGTTCAACTATTTCGTATTCAACAACCAACACTTTCTACAAATTAATGTAATTGAAATGGGCACTAAAATGACACCTTCGTATGCCAATATTGTTATGGGAAGATTCGAGCAAGGCTCCTCAACGAGGCATCCTATAGACCTCTAAGCTGGTGCAGATTTATTGACGACATAGAGTCAAAATGGATCCAAACGGTCGACAATTTAAAAATATTTCTTGAATTCGCCAATAGCTTCCAACCTTCGATTACATTTACGACAGAGTCATCAAACAGGTCCAACATCTTTTTGGATACTAAAACTAGCCTACTGGAGGGGAACATAGAAACTGACCTGTATCCTCAATCAACTGACTCTCATCAGTATCTACTCCCAACCAACTGACACCCTCAGCACGTAATAACAAATCTTCCTTACGTCATGTGCGTTCGTACCAAATGCATATGCTCTTATCCAGTTGCCTTTGAAAAGAGACTTGGAGAGCTCAAGGGGCACCTTGGAAGGAGAGAACACAGAAAAAGCTACATCGAGAAGGCTATTAACAAAACTAGACTCCTCGATAGAGGAACAATCCTGAAATATAAAACCAAGAAAACCAATAAACTCGTCCCCTTCGTGGTTACTTTCTACCCCGACGCGCCAAATTTACAACAGATAATTCAGAAGCATTGCAACCAAATTGAATCCTCAGAACATTTGAAGGGCATATTTCAAGAAGTGCTATGGTTGCGCACCGTAGACCTAAAAATCTGAAGGATCATCTGGTAAGTGCCAAGGTAACTTCAAACAAGACCACAGATTCAGGCACATATTACTGCAAAGACAAGCGTTTTTTGTTGTTATTATTATTATTATTATTATTATTATTATTATTATTATTATTATTATTATTATTTGAACTCTTGTCGGAAATCCCGTTATACCATGCTCTTGACATACTTCCTTAGTACCTCCATGCATAACTTTACCGGGGTATAATTTCCTTTGCACATTTTGATGATGGCGTTGATTTTTCGCCACGCATGGCGTCAGTCCTGTGTTCCAAGCCTGGAATTAGGTTAAAACACTTTGGTTCTCCGCGTGATACGCACGATAAACACTTCTTTGAGGTTTTGTACACAACTTTGTTGGGCTGATGGCAGCATATCATAGATATGTAGTTTACCCGTTTGAGACCGTTTTTTAAATTTTGTCTTCTTTTTTTCTTCTATTGTTTATCCTTTGTTTGTTTATTTCCCCGTCATTGAAACACGTAGGAGTAAAGAAATTTTCTTGATTTTTGTGGTTAGTGTTTGTTTTGTGGATGTAAATTGTTTCTTCCCCTTACGAAGAGCTTGTTTAGCTCGAAACGTTTGGAAACTGTTTTGTATTTGCGCCGTTATCCTGCAAATTTCGTTATATCTTCCTCAAGCCAGTACCATATTAGGGCTAGTATCATATTTAAATGAGTATGCAAACAGCAGTGCCACATATATGTTATGGTCTAAGAGATAGTGACAATGGTAATGCTGTTAAAAGATTTAAGACAGGAGCCGAGTTAATGCCAGATGCTGTTCGTGGTTATACTGATAATGTTCTAGGTACTCATTTTAGAGCGGCAATTAACAGAGACCTAGATGTAGGTGGTAATGAAGGATTTACAATAAGACATATTCTCACTACTGGCGACAAACAAGTATCATTCTTTTTATCATTATCAAGCATATGGTATATGGCGTGATATAAATGCAGTATTGTAAAACATTCCATAATTTTAGATAGGAATCCACCTGGATAATATATTATTAATGCCGCTGGACCAGGTGCAGCGCCCAAAGGTAAATATAATATTTGTCATAATAATTTACGCATACAAAAACTTGAATTATCACTGTTAGTGGCAAGTCGTATGGGATGGATATTGGTCAGTAGATATGATAAAAAGATGTATTGTTAACAGATGAAAATATATCGACAACTATATAACGCTAATGAGTTAAATCCCGCGAGGAGAATTACTGCAAATGCATTTGAATAAATTACACGGCATGTGTTTATCGCATTTCAGGCTGTAGAAAGAAATAATAACTACGAACAAAACAATATGGCATTTGAACATGCAAATTTAAGACGAATACATGTCAGAATTAATCGTGTACAATATCCAGAAAATACCTTACAATGTAATTTTACAAAGGCAATGAACATTACACAAGAGCATATACAATGTTTCTGGAGGCTGTAAATAAATCATCAGACCTTGATACCAATCTAAATATATATGATTATGCAACTCTGTACACCATATTTCATTTAGATGTTAGTAAACGCGATGCAAACATGATCCGGAGTACCAGTGATATTGAGATTGCATGGTCAGGTAATAATTTTCACGATGCAGGTGGCTATTATTGTTGTGCTGTTACCTTAAGTCACTGTTACCTATCTTTAAACGCAATAATAATAAAAGGCAAATTATTGTATAAACATATAATATAATGACTTATACCAAAGTTAGTGTGTCGCATACAAACAGACAGAAAGAAATATGAAAAAGTGTTATTTAAAAACAAACCATTAAAAGTAATATTAAAAGCATATCAGATTAAATCAGGGCCTGATCAAATTACACTGAATAAAACACAATATCAGAAATGTATTGTTGAAGCTCGAAAAATCTTAATTTTGAATACAAAGTATATAAAACATATTAAAGCAAGGTGGATTTTTAGCTGCCATTATACCATTAAAAAAAATGGCAGCGCCTTTTTTAACTAAGCACCTCGTTACCAGCATTAGGCTTAGCAGCGGCCACCGGGGCAATAAGAGGTGCCACTCAAAATGCAGTAAGTGCAACTGGTTTATCAAAGAACAAAGTCTAAAAAAATGAAATGAATATAATATAATAATATATAAGATGTCATATACGGAATCTGGATTGAGTCTGAGTCAACATCAGAAATATAAAATAAGAAACAAACAGCCAGTGGCCATAAGATTTGAAAAGGACCAGCTACATGGTTCAGAAAAGCTTATGTTAACTCAAACACAAATTAAAAGAATCATGAAAGCAAAGTACCAGGGCCACGGGGTTGATATATCATTTTCAAAAGCATAATTAAAAAAACAAAGCGGTATAATTCTTTTGATTCCATTAATGGCTTGGGCCGCCTGCAGTCTTTTACTAGGTATATTAGGAAGACTTTTTGGAAGAGGATTAGCGCTACCGGAAACAAGACCGGGTCGTGGCTGTAGCTGTAAAGCTCGAGGTCGTGGGTTTTGATTTTTACCTGGGACAGAAAAGTAATAAACCCTCTTAGTAATATTCAAATTGACAAAATCATGAAGGAAAATAAGATCAACAATTTTAGAGGCTGTTTTTGTAAGGATATACTCCCACATAAAAACATAGTGAAAACATTATTATTAATCTTGAAGACCTTTTTATTGGAATGGCACTCATTGGGTCGCTGTTTATAATAACCCTAAGAGCCAATACTTTCTTTCATTTTGTTTGCCCCGTTCTGATATTGTCAAAAATATATGACGGGTAGCAAAAGAGAAATTATTTATAACTCAAAACATGATGATAGTTGCATGTGTGGTTATTATTTTGTGTGCATTATATTATACACAGATACCATAGGAAAACAAAAAATAGATATATTATTAGATTTTAAACAACAGCCAAGTATTTTATTGAGCGCTTGATTAAACAATATTTAACTGTTATTTTAACAGAATTATATAATACATACATGCGGTCATATTGTCTAAAGTGCAAAATACAAACAGACACGAGAAATATTTTATTGGCCATACAGCAAAAAAATAATAAAAGACGTATGATGGGACGTATTCAATTAGTTCACAAGAAAAAAAAATTCTATCATCAAAAACAATATAGCATAATTATATATTAATGCTATCATATTGTTTAAAATGCAAAAAACAAACTGAAATTAATATTATTGTTGTAATTCAGACAAGCAATAATAAAATTATTAAGACATGGACATACTCAACATGTGGAAACAGAAAAGCAAAAGTTGTATCATTTATAACAGGAGGTAATATAGATATACATGCCAACGTTTACCTTTATTACCCAAAAAAGGATTGACATTAACCTCATATAATTATTGCGGTCCTGTGAATCCCTTACCATATGGCCCAGCAATTAATAATTTATATGCCATATGTGAAAAACATGATTATTGTTATAGTAGTAGTACTCGTAAACCATGATGTGATAAAGTAATGCTTGATGAATTAGATAGCCATACTGGTAAATCAATATAAGAAAAAGCAACAAAAACAGTAAATGTCAAACCAATCATAAAAATTAAACATCAGTTAGGCCTAGACAATAAAACGAAAATCAGAAAGAGCGCTGACGTGGACCACACAATTAGCAGAAGAATTACATCCGCCTAACAGAATAAAGTTCACTCAGCACCGTGTAGTAACTGATAAAAGAGATTCTATATGGTCGGCTAATTTAGTTGACATACAGCAATTTAGTAAATATAATAAAAGAAAATAGATATTTTAACTGTAATTGATACATTCAGTAAATATGCATGGGCAGTACCACTCAAGAATAAAACTGGAATTAATATAACAAATGCTTTCCAAGAAATTGTAGAAGCCAGAAAACCGGATAAGCCAGGGGTCAACAAAGGAACATAAGTTTATAACAAAACCTATAAGAAATGGTTGGATGATAATAATATTGAAAGGTATCATACGTTTAATAAGGGTAGGACTGTAGTCGTCGAACATTTCAACCGAACTCTCAAACAAATTATGTGAAAGTATTTTACGGCAAACAATACATATCAATAATTACATGTCTTACCAAAAAAGATGCAAAAATATAATACTGCAAAACACAGAACCACTAAAATGACAAGTACACAGGCTAGCAAAGCAGACAATGAGTTTGACAATCTGTTTATATAAATCTATACGGTGATTATAATTTTTCGACACAAAAAAGACTCAGAATTTAAAATAGGTGATATGGTTGGAATATCTAAGAAGAAACATACGTTTGAGAGAGAATGTACACAGAATCGAATAGAAGAAATATGTTAAATAATCAATATCAGATATGCGAATCCAATTGTTTATGAAATAGAAGATTAAAAAGGCGAGAAAATTGATGATACATTTTTATAAGCCTGAATTAAACAAACAACACAAGAAATAATTAGAATTGACAAAAATGTTAAAACGTGATTACAAGAAAAACAAACAGTCGTCAAATGGAAAAAAACAGAACAAATTTGATTTAAACCCCCCCAAAAAAAAAGCAACAAAAAAAAAATAAATAAAAAAAAAAAAAATTGCTTTGACACTTGAGTAAGGTTATGACAGGGCAGCCTTACATTAATAGAGTCTGCGTATTCATGGCTATCCACCGCACATTATGGCCACACGAAGGATAGGTAACGTGTGGACAGAGTCACTCCTTGTCGTCCTTTCTAAAATGACTCAGATTGACTACCAGGTGACCTCTGTATCGGACCCACTACTCCTTTCAGTTCAGTGTAGTCGGGAATTAGCCACAGTCAATCCCGGTAGCTAAGCATTTATTGAATGTAATAATAAAAAGTGACTTACCTTCAAAATTCGTCTTAACATTGCGGTGTGCTCTACAGATTGACCAAATATTCACCACCTTATATACTATCAAATGGAAATTCAAATTTTATTTTTAGAAGTAACGTTATGTTCTACATTTAGAATATGGCGTCGCCAGATGACTTACTTTCATATGAGTATGATAAGATGGTAAATTAACTATAATTTCGTTCTCGACCTGGAATTTCCATGGGATTGAATACCTACAGTTTCACCGAGAATATTTTCTATTCATTATCATCAGAATAAAGTCAATATTTTTGTTTGTCTTTACTAACCCACAGTGTCCTTTTTGTGTCATTTAGACCCTCCTGAAATATCATTTTCATTCATTTAAACCACTCTAAAGCAACATTTCCTTTGAGTTTTAAAAAAATTATATACAGTTTCAAACACATAGTTTTCAATATTTTCAATTATACGGTTTCTAAAATTTTCATATTTATAGTTTCTTAAATTTCCAAATATATAGTTTTCAAAATTGGACCATACAAATTTTAAAATTTATTGCTTCCAAAAATTGGACCATACAAATTGACCATAAATTTTCCAATATATAATTACAAAAATTTGGACCATAAAATTGACTATAAAAATTGACGATACAAATTTCCAAATATGTAGTTTTGTAGAATTTAGCTATTCAAATGTTCAAATATGTAGGTTAATAACATTTTGCCATATAAAATTGACCATAAAAAGTATCAAATATATAGTTTCTCGAAATTGCTGCAAAACTTGGACGAAAAAAATATAGATAGTGTATGCAGTATTTGTTAAAAGACTCACCACAGGAATGTCACAATTTGATATAAATCTGAAATCATTCATAAGTTTGAAAGATTTGAATAAACTTTTCAAAATTGCTGAAAATAAAAGTACATGTTTTAGACTTTCGCCCTTTTGGGTCGTTGATAAGACCTAAAACAATTTATCAGGCGCAAAGTTTTCACAAGATGTTTTATACCGTCTTCAATGACCGAGAAACAACAGTAGTTATGATATCTTTATAACGATCGAGAAAGTCAAGTTGCTTACATAAATATTAATTGTGGAAGCAAATTAAACAATAATATTAAATATATCTATTGCAGACAATGATTAGACGATACATATACTTACACTGTACACAATCAAGCAAGATACACATTTTCATATATAAGGGTATGTGATAGTCACGTGGATGAGCAGTGTCAGACAGACAATGCAAGTATACACAAACATCGGTATATATACTTTGACAGTGAGAAACATTTTCTCAAAATGCACACGGTCTGAGAAAGTAAAAACGTAAAAGTGTAATGATATGCAAGCTGCTTTTAGGCCATACCCTCTCAGAGAAAAAAAATATACTCTATTACTGGAGAAATGAAAAAAATAACATAAATAATATTGAAAAATGTAAAGTTTATTCCATCTACATCTCAAATAGGCTAAAGAATATACAAGAAAAAGGACTGAAAGCTGGTCTATGACATTTTCGAGCAAAATAATTGGTATTGACAATCTCATAAACATTGATTTGATCATGGGGGCATTTAAACTTCTCTCGAGTATTATATAAAGATATGGCAATCGTGCCAAAAACATCATCAATTATGATTTTTTCCTGAATAAAAGTGTTATCATCTACAAATTTACAAATCCATAAAACCTTTTGTTACAAAATATTACCATAAAACTGATAAATATCGGTTGATATAGAAAGAGTTTTACAGCACACGGATGACGTAAAATCCTGTACAACTTTCACAGTTTGTAGATGTACATATTTTGACGACAACATTATTTAGAACTTTCAGTTAACATCTGGTTATAACTGAAATTAAACCAGAGACATAAACAATGCAATCAACTTAGTTCATTTGAACGAAGTCGAATTCTTTGTAAAAT
The DNA here is from genome assembly GCA_029931535.1 of Margaritifera margaritifera. Taxonomy (NCBI): domain Eukaryota; kingdom Metazoa; phylum Mollusca; class Bivalvia; order Unionida; family Margaritiferidae; genus Margaritifera; species Margaritifera margaritifera. Next base: position 88,691 of record JAQPZY010000917.1, on the reverse strand, counting down.
GTTACAAGTTGAACTGAAAAAAGAAAGTGAAATAACGAAATAAGGAATAACAGAGCTGTAAAAATGCCAAAGTCACAGTCATGTTTAAACTTAAATAACGGACTTCAGATTTAAAGAAGAAACTAATACACCCTATCTTGTCCTGCGACTCAGTTTAAAGCGGTTAATTCGATAATTCATCTTAACCAAATTAACGTACCAACATATTTAAGGACATAAAACATGTACTACACTGAAACTAATTTTTTTTTTTACATTCAGAGATGAAGTTCAGTGTATACACAACCTATATTATATGAACTCTTTCGACTGTGAGTATATATATATATATATATATATATATATATATATATATATATATATATATATATATATATATATCCTTCATGGAATGAGAAAGCGAATACAACATATTTTTACACAGTAAATTTCATACGGATGTAACTGGAGGTTTTGTTTGATTCGAGAGCACTGTACGTGACGTTATTGGTGCCAAAAGGCAGTCTTTTACTTCTATATGTTATTGCTATAACGGAAGGCTCATTGTGCAGCAATTCTTGTTTGGAGAAAGAGACAAAACTTAAGGAAAATTACTATGCCATTTTCTCTTTGAGATAAAAGATCTGGTTTGTCAGGATAAATATTGTTTATAGTGGGGAGAGAAAGCAAAAACATTCAATGCAAAATTACTTTTAGGAAAAAAAAGTTGAAATTCTCTAATTCTTTAGCAATTTTATTTGCATGGAGAGCGAAGTAAGTATGAATTCAATCATCGCTCTTAATGGGTAGCTTACTGAAAATTGATTTGTTTCTGGATTTTTGTTTAAAGTTGAACTGCCATTATTACCCGAATTGATTGAATTTGCGATTTCACCAGTTAATATTTTTTTTGAAAAGAAATGGACAAGTACAAGAACGAATGAATAATGAACGAAAGAATCGATGTGCAAGAAACAAAAATAAGAATTAAAAAGTATATGAATGCAGAAACAAACAAAAATTAACAAGGGAGAAAAAGAAATGAATATGACCAGGGTGTAAGATTATAAAATCATTTAGAAAACATTTTTCATTAAAAAGTGAAACTTCGTTTCACATGTGGAGATGTTAAATATATTGAAACCAGGAAGTGACAAACAATTGTTAGATGTAAGTTGCAAGAATCACGGATGTAACTTTTAAATAGGGGTTTAGTATTTTAATGGGACAATGATTGGCGAGGATAAATCTAATCGAACCAACATTAGCAGAAATTTGAAGCAATATTATTTGATCTGCAACAATGTTCACATTTCACTACATCATAATTGGAGTTACGCTAAGGAAAAATAATTAGAAATCGCAAACTGATGGATAATATTGTAAACATAAATATTTATCTGATTTAAAAAAATAAGTTGGAGAAAATGTCATTCGTCGATTGGTTGTTGGTTCTGGAAGTCTGAAATTACAAAACGATTGTTTTAATGAAAGTAATTGATGCTGATGAAACTATTGACGATAAACAATCTATGACAGTTCTACTAGAAATTTAAAAAAAACAATAAAAGACAAAGTGAGCAAAGGACTATGAAGATGACAATTGCTCTGGCAGATCTGTTAATACTATCCAATATTCAAACGTTCGGTTGACTCATGACAATCAAGAAATTTGAACAAAGTTCAATTTAAAACTTCAAACAAATTATTTATCATGAGATAAGCAAACAATAATTTATATTGATCCTAATGACTGCATGAACTTTTATAGTTAACTGTTTGAAATAGTTTAGGAAACTCTGTTCCTTCTATGTACCTGAGTGTTGCCGAATTTGTATTTATACATCCGATCAAAAGTGCCAGTAACAAATCATGTAATGCCAAAATAAGTAAAATAGCATGTTCTGCTAGGAAAAACAATACCTGCCCAGTTGTTTGAAAAACTAGCTTACAACACAACCAATAACACCCGCTAAAGGTGTTGCTGCTTTTTGAATACCTCAAACAAAACATTAGCAATACTTATTAAGCACTTTTTAATTTTGTGAACGAACAAATAATCTTAGCCGCCTGATAGATGCATTTTTAGAATTAACATTTTAATAAGGACAATATAGCCTTATTATGGTGCCGCGCCGTTTAACCCAAAGCATATAATATATGTTGCCTCCTGATGAAGCAATACTTCTTCCACCATCACACTCTACTAAATCTTTTACAATATTGTATATGCATAGAAACAATTTAATTATTGTCATACATACATACATACATACATACATACATACATACATACATACATACATACATACATACATACATACATACATACATACATACATACATACATTCATACATACATACATAGATACATACATACATACATACATACATACATACATACATACATACATACATACATACATACATACATATATATATATATATATATATATATATATATATATATATATATATATATATAGTTGTTGTTATATCTTCTGCTGATGCGAACCTTTTAACTTTTTCATTAATCCTTTCAAAGTTTTCTCTCCAGCACTGTTAGATGTCCAACTAATGGTGCTTTTTTGCTACCAAGACTTTCCAATTGTTCGTGCAGTACAACTATGTTGGGGGTCTGTTTCTTTGCTTATCTCATTGTAAAACTCTTCAATCATATTTTTTTACGCTTGGAAGTCAGAGTTGATAGATTCAGTTTTCGAATTGACAACATCTACTGTAACAGAATTTATATAGTACCTGAATTATTTTGCCTTTAGTGTATTAAATAATTTTTCAGGAAATTATGGTTTCAGGAAGTTTGCTGTAGTTTGACTAAACTATGTTGCGGTTGTCATATATTATAATCTACAATGTGGCTACCTTAATCAGCAGATTTATTACGATCGATAATATAGAAACTTTGCAAAATTAACTGAAATGTGATTACATGGCAACTAATGGAATTAGATGCTTAATTGTATTTTTTGTTATTCATGTTGAGGTGTGCCTCGGTCTGCATTGAGTGCAAGTTTGATAACAGTCAAGCATACTTATTTAAAAAAAGCAACTGAAATTAGAATCAGAAAATGGCCAAGGCTCGGCAAACAGAAGTACAAATTTGTTAATAAATAATGTATACTGGTTGCGTTTGTTTCTAAAGCGTTTGTGCCTCTAACCACAATTACTATGGCAACTCTATTTTTACGAATAGTTGCATATCACGATCTGTTATAAAATATTTAGTGTTTTGCCAAGGAAAACATGTTATCAAATGATGAACATGGAACTAAATAATTAATATGAATGTCATCATCACTGACATATTCGTGTTTTGTAAAAAGTAACCATCTATAGTACAAATCAATACATGGTACACCTAACACTTTCAATCTCGTTTCTGAATAAATGTTTCTTAACGCATGTAAAATAATGTTTCTGGCTAAGTTACATTATGTGGTTTTCAACATTATGGTATTGTGCCTATTGTATTCTTTATGTGCTCCGTATTTTATTTTGTTCTCTTCATTTTGTGAACTTTTTGTGTATTTGTATGGCGCTCTCTACTTTCTTCTCTCCATATTCTGTTATATGTAATTTGAGAAGATTTATATTTTGTCGTTGGTACAGTCATGCTGATCTTACATTTAAAATATCAATCCAAGTAAATGAAATGCGTCAAATACAAAACTGAAGATGAAAACAAGATTGATAAATTACCCGATAAGGGCACTTCGAAAAAAATCAAAAGATCCACGTAGAGCTGAACTTGGCAGACAACTTGGAAAATGTTCACAAGAACTCACATAAGACAAAAAGCAAGATTAAAGGATGAAAAATAATAGTATATAACATCACAAGATATTGCAACCACACTACGTAAAAGACATGATGCAAATTCACGAACATGGTCCTTGTCCAAGCTCCGACGGTCAAACAAAATATTTTATTTGATGTGTGCTGTAGCCCTTTTTCATTTGGTCAAAAGCAAAGTTGTTTCTGTTGTTAAAGCTGAAGAAATGACAACATATGTACAAAACATAATGTTAGAGACATCTAAAATCAACAACATAAAAGAAAAGCGGCACAGCCTGTACAAGGTACAACATGACAGTATATTGTCTACATACAACAGCGAAGCCTGGAGTTTGTCCAATCCAATTCCTGAAATGCTTTAACTATTCAGGTACTAATTAGCAACAACAAATCTCAGTTTCACAGTCAGATAGATAGCATTAGTAAAATATCTTGTTAGAATTAGATAAATAGCATAACTTTTACCTACTGAAATAAGTCGAACGAAACAAAAATCTTATTAACTCTGTTTACCCTGCAAACGTTAAATCTGCTTTCAGACTTACCTCCATCATGGGTTTGAAAAATTTCTTTAGATGTCAATAGGTCCACCATAAAAACTGGATACTGGAAAAATTGCAAAAATAATTATTTCCTTTTCACTTGGTTAAAAATTGACTACCTGATAGCATATAGACGTATACCAGATAAAAGTATTACAGACCTTTCTTTGTTAAAATGCAAGTTTTTAGTTAATAAATATCATAACGTTTATCTGCAAGAATTGTCGACTTAAACAAAAACAAATTATCAACACTACTGACAGTGCAACATTGAACTTTCTCTTTTGGTGACCTACAACATGCTTTGAAAAATGTTATTGACATTTGCAATCGATCTGCCGTCAAAAATGAATATTGAACAAGTTGTAAAGCTAATTATACCGGTTTAGTTTAGCCAGTTCCAAACTTACAACCTCATAGTTCATATGTTACAGCCAGATAAATCTGTTAACCAATACAGGTGTTGCAGAGGCAACCATTTACTACTAGCTAAAAAACATTGCTTTACCTATGGATAAATACGTACTTCTGAGGCACATACACTATTTCTGTTTAAAATGCAAGCCAAAGAAAAGTTTTATATTCATTAATCATGCCGAAGGCAATGTGTACCTGAGATACAATACAACACTACAACCCAAAATGGTAGAGTCTGACTAGTGCACAACATCTACAGAGTAAATAAAATCAGTAATAACTCATACATACAGATGGAAGAAACAATAACAAGTCTTCCACCGTTATATCCTACATTGTCAATAGATAATACACGTATACACTTTAGACTGCAAAAAATAAATTAGATTACAAATGAGTTGGTAGAAAGATAGAGTACTACAGAGATACGAAGTAGGATATAAAGTTTTGAATTGAGAAGACTTTAGTATGGCTCCAGTCTCAAGTGGTATGGGTGTAGCGGCAGCTGGATTAGGTTTGGCAGGAATAGCTATGTGTAGTTGTTCCTTTGAATTTTCATGGGTTTGGTGCAATATTAGCATTGACCATTGCTAACTTGAAATGGATCGACGACATGATATGCAAAGCAATACATGATAACGAGATAAACTTCTCTGGTCAATAACTTTCCGTACGCCTCAGTAAACTAGCATGTAGAAAATCTATTACGCGACAAAACCTTACACATTTGGAATTTACAGTAGTCAACTCATTTACTTTCTTAATACGGCTTCAGCCTTTTCAAATGTGCAATCATGTTGCTTTTGCTGCCCTCTCACACATGCTAATGCTGTGACTTATTCCTTAATTTTAAGGAACTCCTTCAGCTTTCACCAGAAATAAAGCAGCAAGATCTTTGCTGAAAAATACTAAGATAATACCGATTCACTTTAATATAAAACAATCTTACATAAACTGCATAGCACATTAAATGAGTAAATAGCATCTTGTGATGAAGGTGACGTTAATAATTCAGAATAATCAGCATTTTGGATGTGATGTTAATAGTCCAAAATAGTTATTAATTTATATTAATTTAACATCACATAATTTCTTTTCTTTTGTCCTCTTAGACAAAAAAGAATTTATAAAAATAATGAATTTGGAATTGAATACAGAATATCCTCTTTGTACCTCATATTAAATTCCACAATTATAGAATCTAACTGAATTTTATGTAAACTATATTTCTGTACTAATTGAATCATTACTAAGAGATTTAGATAAAGTTATGATGTTTGTTAGAATTAAATTAAAAACAAATGTAGAGGAATTAAAATATATGCTTGCATCAAATTCAAAATCAAATTAATTTTAAGCTTGTATAGTTTAAAAACAATTTTTTATTATTTACTGAGGTAATTTATATGTGATTTTCATTAATACCAAATATAATTTCTTCCTATTTTTTTTGTAAAGCAAGGAATTATTTTCTTATTTCCCTAATTGAAATATTTATGATTGTTTCTATTTTTGGACTTGGAAATATTATTCTAGATCATATTTTTTCATCATTTAAGATTGTGTATGAACAGATATTAGTCTATGATATTACCATAGTTGCCTTCTCACAGAAGGAATTGATTATACTAAAAGATTCATCAAATGTGTTTGATTAAAGTACAATAATTTGCTCACCATCCATTTATTTATATAGTAATATTTTTAAAAAAATGAACGATAAGAGCAGTAATCTAAGAGGTTATCGCGAATCAGTTAGAGTGTTATTTAAGATTTCTGTAATTTGACCCTAAAAGTCCAGTTGTATGCTCAAACATCGATCAATTGGGAAATGGAATGAACAATACAAAATTAAAATAAAATATTTTGAATTGAAAGATTGGATAACTGAATAACCTACATATACATTACACAAGCAAGCAAGAAAATGCTTTCCCTATATAAAGCTTTATGTGAGTCAGGCAGACAACCAGTTCCAGGCGGACATTGTTGATATGCAAGCATATCACAGCTACCTGCAAGCACATTGTGATAGTGATATATGTCTTCTCAAAGTACACCTGGGCGAAGACAGTGGAAACAAAAGAGTGAGACGACATGTACTACGCCTTTATCAAAATCTTTAATGAGACAAGAGCAATAGAGATACAATTTGACGAAGGAAAAGAATTTTACAACCGAATGATCAAGAAATTACCGGAGAAAGAAAATATTGACTACTTTTCCACCTACTCTATAAAAAAGAGTCTCTAGTGGAAGGGTTTAATAGATCTATTAAGACTAGAAATGGGATATTGTTCACTGAAAATTAAACCAGAAATGGTAGATATGTTACGTAACAGTAATAATGGATATACTAATTCTGATCACAGATCAATTGCTATCTTGCCAATTAAAGTCAAGGAACCTAAAACAGGTCTAAAGTATGGATTAACTTATTTGGGTATCTACAACTGACACCTATGGAACGCCTAAATGTAAAATAGATGAGAAAAATAGGAGCTTAAGATATAAGTCAATTTTTGGTAAAAGCTATATTCCTAATTTCAAGGCATTTTTACGATCCAGTAAGTAATTTTAGGGGACCCTCTAGTATATAAATTGGAAGATTTAAATGAGAGAAATATCACTAAATTGCACAATCGGAAAAACGTATATTATTAACACCCTTTGGTTAAGCATCCTGGAAGACGGAAACTGACTGCATTTATTTGTAGCAGAAAAACATTACTTGCAGCAGAACGAGTAGCAGATTCTTAGAGAATCCAAAAACGTAAACGAATATATAGTTTATGTAGAGCCTAATCAGGATCTTTATATAATTTTACCAATGTTGAATTCATTTTAAGGAAAATAATAAATATAAAGCTTAGATTTTTTTAGATTTGTAAACGTACACCTCGACTGATTTATTTATTAGCAATTCGAGATCAATATAAATGATAATACACTTTCAACGAAGTGGGTATATATATATATATATATATACATATATATATATATATATATATATATATTTGAGATAAAAAAACAACACAAACGCCGATAAATTTGTGCGACTAGTTTCGCATTTACTATATGCTTCTTCAGGCACAAAATGTTTTGAAAGAAACTGATGACGTCTATAAAGTTATAAACAATTACGTCATTAACATAACGTCATGTTTTTCAAATAAACTGATGACGTCTATATATTTATAAATAATTACGTAATTGACATAACATCATAAATGATATGCTTTATCATACAAATATCATGTGTATAACGGGATCAGAATGATACATGAGTCTCTAATGAAAACTGAGAGTGAGATTATAATGTAGAGACTAACAGTCATACATATAACTACATATTTTATATAAATATTATATGCATACATATATATACATATACATATAGTGAGATTATAATGTCGAGACTAACAGTCATACATACAACTACATATTTTTATATAAATATTATATACATACATGTATATACATACACATACATACATACATATATACATACATACATACACATATATATACATATATATACACACATACATATATACACATATACATATATATACACACATATATACATACACACATACATACATACATACACACATACACACATACATATATACATACACACATATACACACATACATACATACATACATACATACATACATACATACATACATACATACATACATACATACATACATACATACATACATACATACATACATACATACATACATACATACATACATACATACATACATACATACATACATACATACATACATACATACATACACATGTATACAATATATAAATTCCTCCACTAAAAATCTATACAATTTTATATATTGCCTTAGTATTAAGGCCATTGGGATACAAAGTATCTAACCGATTAATCCGATAACTTTCTTTAATGAGTCTGTTCATTTCTCCGTGCACAATATCGATTGACATGAAAGAAAAATCACGTAAAGAGTGATTATTTGTATTAAAATGTATTGAAACATTAGAGGAGAACTGAGGATCCATACAATTTTTTATATGAAAACGGTGATTATTCATTCTCTTTTCAATAAACTCATTAGTTTTCTTCTGTAATTCCTCAATTAAATATCATGCCTTACTTTTGTATCATTTGCACCAGTTGGATCGAGTAATTGAAATTGACAACTACTTTCTGTAAATGCCAAGTAACAATTGCTATATCAAACATAGTTACTGCTGTTGCCATTGCTGTTAAATGGTAACACATTTTGATAGGTTTCCTCCATCAAAGGGAAAAAATGAAAATATTTAATCACTATGATCAACTATTGTCATTAAATATATAAAATATTATACTCTCCAAGATAATAATTTTTCGATCCTTGTATTCTTTAATATTTTATTTAGTTACTTCATGTTCAAATTTTATTGTAATATATAATGTGAAATAAAGCATTATATTCATTACACTTAGTACAATATTAAAAAGAATGTCAATTTGTGATTAAATGTTCAAATTTTGTTAAGCAAATAATTTCAACCTGAATTAGTTGAATGGTATAAAAGTTTAAATTACTTACTATTGTAAACTACTAATGACTAATGTTTATATCATGTATTAAGTTAAATGTGATGAAACATAGTCAAACCCAAAGCTAGTATTCTTTTTGGTGTTGCGTAAAAAGACGTTGCAACCAACAAACCAGTTTTGTCTGTTATAACACATTTTTCATATCTTGCTAAAGATGTGTGAGTAACACTAGCAGCATAATTTGCTGTTTTTTTGAAAATCATAAAGTAATATATAATTAGGCATTATTTCGTTATATAATTTATTAGGACCTTGTTTCAACTTGATACATTAGCTCTCGCTTTTCCTTAACAGGTTTTGATTTTCTTTATTTTTTTACTATATAATTCAATATTTTATGATTCCAGATTCTGTGTTTAATTTAGTTTAAAAGGTGTCTCTATCTCCCTCTATTGATGAATTACCTGTATCCATTAATTCACTTAATGCTAAAGTGCTTGTATCTGTTTATGTTAGGAACTTGTGTTTCAACTCTTTTATTTATCGTTTCACTGTTTTATCTAATACGTCAATATTTCCTTGTACAATGCCAATGTTACTAATAATATCTTCCTCAATGCTTTCATTATTATTTGTTTCTTTTTTTTTTTTATTCCAGTAGTAAGCTCATTTTTTAAAGCTGACTGGTTTGATCATTTATCAATTTAATTGTATCATTTAAATTTGTAATAGATACTCCTATCTAGTTCTAATAAATTGATAATATTTTTACTCAAACTTATTTTGTTTTTGTTTTCATCTATTTTGTCAGTTATTTCTGGTAAATCAGTTTTAGCGTTTGCAGTCAGTTTATCTTCTAAAATTAATCACACAAGCTTTAAAGTCATTTCAGCGTTCTATTTCTCCTCATCACTCCATTCTTTATGTAATTCTTGAAGTTGAGATTTTAAAGTAATGTACCTTTCCAGAGACTTCTTAATTTTTTTTATGTCACTCTCTAAAGCATATATTTTCAGCATTTATCCTTTGTTCAATTGGTTATAAGTACTGTTGTATGTTTGGTAACTCTCCAGATCTATATCTAGTAGTTTGCAAAGCCTATAAAGCACTGGATATAGTACTTAATCACCGGGTAAATAAATCTTGTGCATCTGAAATTGTCTTCTTCTTATCGATTATTTGTTTCTGCAGTTCTGTGATTTTGGTTGTCTTTCTTGTCAATATAGCTCTGTACCATTTAATAATATTAAAACCTTGTTAGATTCTCTCTATTTCGCGTGCTATTGCCTCAATTAGTATAAAATATTTTCTGTTTGCTGTAATCTTTTCTAAAATCTCTTTCTCTTTATCATCTAAAAACTTGTCCTTCAATTCATCAATTTTTTCAATTTCAATGTAAGGTACTTTTCTCTAATAGGAAAAATGTATCTTTTATAATCGATAATTATTACAACAGATATATATAACTTGCTAGAAGCATTAATAACCATGTCAGCAATACTATGTAACTTAACTTTACTACAGGTTACGATCTCATCATGTTTAAAAAAGTTACTGTATACTCTCTTTTCCTCGTAAGATTCAGCAATAAACATAAGTAAAGTTCCACAAAACACAGTAAAAGCTGCAGGAGTATAAAAATACTGTTGCTATTCGTGCAAGACCTAAACTAGCAGCTGATATACCATACCGCTTGAAGCTATGGGCATACTGACCTCTAGCAATTACAATACGTATAAGCTTTGTTATACTATCTTATAACAGTTCTGTAAAGTTCAATCTCCTTAATCAGCTTATTTTTAACTTCATACATATTTTGCAGTCTAAAATTATTACATTGTCTGAGATATTGTTCGCTTCGCTCTGCATTACTTGTGATTTATCTTCCCCCCATTTGAATATATTAAATCGGCAACTTTGATTTAGGCCTTTTTTAGTGTTCTTATATTCAGTAACTTTTGTCTCTTGTATCACTGGCTTACTAACTTGGTCGTTTTGCTCTCTAGAACTGGCTGGTTTATTAGTTTGCTCTTTGAACTTATTCAAGAATTCGTTCCTTTTCAATCACTTGCTCACTCCTCTCACGATTCTTTCTCTTAATATTTACCCATAATGCATTATTCGTCTGATATCCTCTTAGGTTCGTTTATTACTAGATTATTGCAGTTAGAAACAACCCGGTGCTCTCAGATAAGCAGTCATAAACTGACTTAACAAAGCTGAGATAGTCAACAGTATGAGCGCTTCAGAATTCATGCTATATGGTGAATCTTGTGACATTTTAAATAAACTCTTTAAAATGTTGTAAAGATATGTAAGGGTGTAATTTATTGCTGCGAGGTGAATACTTTTAATTATTACGCCTGACTCACCAGCTGCTATATTTACTAACAGGTAAGAGCTTATTCTCTTTGCTCTAGGCTTATCTAGTTGCTTGCTAACTTGGACTTCCTTGCTTTGCTCTCGAGAACATATATTCTGTTTACAGAAGTCTTAAAATAAAATCTGATACATTATTTAAATAAGAACAATTATCCCACCAATGAAAATGTAATATTTCTTTTCTTCTTCAGTTTCTGAAAAGTGGTTTTTATCTCCTTGCCCTTTTTAAAAAAAGTTTACTGCTTTTGCTTGTATAGATTTTTGAGAATTGTGTTACCTGTTGTCTTCCAAGTCTTATGAACTTGTGAACTAACGGGAGTTATGGCTCCTCATGCTTCCCTCTACTTTCTCGCTTTACGTGCAACAAATGAGTGAGCTAAATCTTATTTTAAAGTTAGTTGCAAGTTAGTAAAGACTCTTTGTAAATAACCTTGAACTAGCTTAAGAATTTGTTCTCTTCACTCACTTTCATCTTATACGTATCGTTCACTTGCTCACAGATTAAAACTTTGCTTTCTTTCACTGGCTTACTAAATTGCTTGACAACTTGTTCTCTTAATAACTTATCATCTTTAGAAATTTGTTTCAATTGTAATCTGTATTCTTCAACTTGTTCTATAACTAACTTTACATATAGGGGCAAGTTATTTCAAATTGTTTTTTCGGTTTTATATATCTTCTTGTTCATAATAGTTTAAAATATGGAAGAGAAACATTACTGTAATAGTTATTCTACCAACTATTAGTGGAAGATATGCGGCTTATAAATAACATCCAGTACACATTATTGAGGAATAATTTCAATAACTTTCTCTCTATGTTTATCAGAAACTAGTATCATGCTTTGCTTACTCTGCGTACAATTAATGTGTTTAAATGCTTTTAAACGTGCACTCATTAAAGCTATAGGTAATCATAGTCCAAATGATATTAACCCAGTAAAATGTCTTATTCCAATTATTGTCATATATTCTTGTTTCAATTCTGCCCGTAAATCTTTAAATTATCAATTTTTATAATTTGATCCAATGTCAGACAGGCTAAGAGTATTGTCTGAGTTATAGCTAGCGTAACATATTTTAATACTTATTAAAACATTTTTTAAAAATATATTTACCACTGTTAACTCGCGAGCAAGTTGGGCTTCGAAGCACTATAAATGTAATGTTTTTTTTTTAAAGTTCTAAAAAGAAAACTAATACATTTACTAGCGCACCCAAGATCACATGCAAAATTTTTGGATGCATCAATTACGGACACTATTTGGTCAAAACAATTCGAACCACATAATTAAAATTTCATTTTTAGCTACCATCATCGTGAGTTTCGCTATAAATAATCATTTGTAAAAGAAAAGGCATTTAACAAAGTTAAATTGGAATTTGATAAAAGCGTTTCTTGGCACGAATAACACCCGACGGGTGTTTGTGATACAATTATAATATTTAGTTGATATATGATCGGGAATATTTGTTACACACTCGGATTGTGTGCAAGTTGTCGCAGAACAAACTACTGGTATTAGATTAATGGAGATAATATAAAATGTTTTTCCTCTTTCTATATAAATTGCATTCATAAAATTAGTTTAAAACACACACAAAAAAACGGAACTATTACCATTAATTATGCATGTTTGTTAGTGCATTTGAATAACGTTCGATGAATTGCTCTTCGTATTATGGGATGAAAAAAGTAAGTATATTTCGAGAGATTCCTAAAGATGGAATGTGTACCTTATTCATAGGTGACAAAGAATACAGAGACTTTAACTAATGATATTATAGTATATTCTTGATCATGTGTTAAATATAGTTATTATTCATTGGTTAAGCAGTTTTCAAAAATATCCGGATATATGTTATCTATACAATCGGTGACATTGGTTTTCGCACACCCTTATTATACATGTTTAGAGTACGAAGCCTAACTCATCCTAGGTTGTTTTTTTTTATTTAGTATTTTAAGGTAAGAAAGTTTTTTAAAAAAGAATATAATTGTATCTCCTTTGGGCATAAGAATATAAAATATGGTTTAGATCCTTTTCAAATATTTGACAAAAAGCACATATGCAAACAAACCACGCACCATCAAAGAATTACCTGTAATAGAGCAGTCTATAAGGAAATTAACCCCTTTAATAGGTGAGACAAATCGGGATGTCTACAAGCGGCCACAACATTGAAAAATCAGATCATATGTACTCAGGGAATTAAATAAGCTCAGCGAGTGTGGAAAGGGCTTACAACAACAAAGCATGCAAACAAATGTGGCAGATCTGCATTGTACGGCTGACGTACAATAGCCACATGACAATTACTATGTGTATGAAATACGCTCACCCAAAAGTCACATGCCGAAAAGAAAAAAAAGCATGCAGCCAATAAAAACAAATTTAATTGTGTGGCTGACGCACAAGATCCACATGACACAATCGCTATTTGTACGCAATATTCTGAGTGTAAAGTCTGATCGCAGTGCGTAGATAGAGATCTGATGTCAGAAAGAGGCTTCACCCTATGTTGTGGTAAGTGATGCAGATTTCTATATAAGTACACCCTATGGACAGAATCTGTAGAAAGTGAGGTGGTCATTTAGCTGAAATTCTGAAGAATGGTTAAAGTCATACGATCGGTGGGAATTATTCATTGAAAGCAATTAAAGGGAATACATGTATTAAATGTATACATTTTACAGATCATTTTAAGTTAATAATAATGGACCGAAAAAGGTGGTCTTTTATTACTGAACCTTTATTAACATCTTCCAACGTTTTTTTTTTTCTTAAAAATTAAAGACTAATTAATGATTTCAGGTCAAAGCCAAAGTTTGCCATTTGAAAGTTGAATTTATTAACACTATTTCATATTTGGAACTATTTAAAACAGGTTTAAATCTAACTTTAATTTTAGCAAATTCAACCGCCGTTTTTGCGAGCAATTGTATACAGATTTCGGAAAATAATTCTTCGGAGCTCACAAGAATGACAGATAAACAAAATTTTAGTAAATTATTTGTATCAGTGTAAAAATAAACAATACTTATTTCAATACTGCGATAATTGAAATGTATTTTAAAAATCTACTGTCTTTTAACACTAAGCTGTGTCTTTGTAATGTTAGTTATAAATAGGATGATGATTCTATTCTCTTGCACATTAACCATGCCTTCAGATATAAACATTGTTGGTTTGGTATTAAAGCTGTAGAATTAATCACAATTGGGCTCAATAAAGATAGAAGAAAATGTTGAAATAAACGACAATATCTTATGTATTTAAACATGAATCCCGATCGTCCAGTTGCTTACACAAATTTCAATAAATTGTGGTAGCAAACTGAAGATGATAAAATACAATAAATTGAAAGAATGGCTGACTCATAATTCGACATACTCATTACATAAGCAATCAGTATGAAGATTTCCATCCAAAAGGGTTATATAAATTACATTGATTCTCAATAGCAGGCAGATTTAGCCAATTTAGAAGTATAACGGAAAGATTAAGAATTATCCCAATCTCAACATGGTACTACTTTATTCTTAATGGGTTTCTCCTCAAGATATAAACCCAATGCTTCTTTTAATTTTCAGCATGTAATGAAGTAATCATCAATGCAGAATGGACAAATGACACCTGTCTGTGTAAGTCAGGATATACCAGAAGTGAACAATTCGTCTGTAGAGCAGGTAAACTATTCATACTCATATATACTGCAAATCAACTAATATTAGCTAGTTGAATCTTCGGACTCACTACTGAGCTTTTAGTGCAGATTAATGTTGACTCATGGCCTAATATGAGAAAATAAAAATAAAATGCCAATAAAAGCCATCTAATTATATTTAGCTCACCCGGTCATAAGGCCATTTGTAGGTATGATTCACAAAATTTTGATTTATTTTTACAGACAGCATCCCTAAGCCAATATCTCTTAAATTTGTGCAAATAATGTTGACCTACTATCACCTATGACCACCGTTGCTATAATAGGACAATATTGAAACAACGTATAGTTCAAACCCAGAAAACCAATAATGACTACATTCCAGGAGAATGGAAATTTCAATGCTTTGAACTTTTATTCGATATACGATTGTTTAAACAAATATTACTAATCTGCCTTCAAATATTAATTGTTTAGAAATCCCGATTATGGGCAACTTACCATGTTCTATCTAGTGTAGACCGGTTTTAACCAGTTTTCAGAAGCACACTAGTCGGAGTCCTGGGCCACTTACCCCATTTTGGAGCTACTACTGTTTTTTTTTGAACAAATTATACATTTTGCCCTAATTATCTTGACTTGTTAAACTAATTTCCAAGATTTATTAACTGATTTTTTAAATAAAAAATATTTGATTAAGAATATATTAAAAAGCATTTTCGCCAAATTTATATCCTTTGCTACATATGAAATAATTTCTTTCGTAAATTTGAGCTGTGGTGGCATATTTGTTTATTTTTGTAATGTTGAAGACCAGTAGCCCGGATTTTTCTGAAAATTTTGAAGACAATTGCCCAGACTTTTTGATAAAATTTTAAGGACCAGTGGCTTAGATTTTTTTCTTCATAAAAGCCTGCAGACCAGTGGACCAACCTGTTTGTAAAAATCAAATTTTAAAGACGTTGCACGCATTTCTTTAGACTAGTTCGCAAATCATTGCAGGTCGACTAAACTCTGAAGTTTTGAGCCTTAAACCTAGATTCTCTAATGATGGTTGTAGTCGACTGTGTACTTTGAATAAACTGGTGTGACATCCCGTCAATGTTAGGTAAGGAAGCAAAACGGATCCTGTCACTGAGGACGCTTAGATGGTTGTCTTCAGGGATGGACAGATAAGAGTGACGGACTTTTGCAAAACGTTTAAGTAAGGATTATAAATAAAGTAAAAAGAAACCTGCATAATTAATAATAAGTACATAACACAGCTTTTCAATTAAATTGCTTTTACTAATTAAAGACGACAACGTCTATTTACACTAACCAAGGACAGCATGTAAACCATGGATACTACGATCTCAAAAGTCCAGTTCCTTTCAGAAATATTAATAAATCGCGGAGGAAATTAAACTGGATAAGAGAATGATAGAGAAGCAAAGGTAAAGACCAATAAAATGTTCTGAACATAAAGATTGGCTGATAAAATAGTCTACTTATATATCACGCAAACAGACCAACACAAATATGGAAGGGTTTTTGTTTAATGAATGAAAACCAGAAAAAACTACAGTTCGATGAAGGGAAAATAATTTTACAACTGAAAGTGTAATTACTAGAGAAAGAAACCGAAATGTTAAGAACTGGAGAAAACATATTGAATACATTTGTCCACTTACTCATACAAAAAATTGTCTGTAGTGGAAGAGTCTAATCGAACTCATTACACTAGAATGTGGAAGTGTTTTACTGAAAATGAAACCTGAAAATAGTGAGCTATATTACCAAAACATATTGAAGGGCACAATGTACAATATCATTAATCTATAGACATATCGGCAATTGGAGCAATTAAACCTACCAACAGGTCCAAAATATAGACTAATTTATTAAGCTATCTTGCATCAGATGCCTATAAAACAGCCAAATATGAAATAAATGAGAAAGTTAGGATCTTTAAATCTTTAAAAGTTTATGTTTGCGAGAATCTTTTAATGAAAGGAAATTAACATAGATTTGTACCTGCAAAAGTGGAAAACCATTACAATCATTTGATTGGGTTGATTACTTTTTTAAAAGAAGTTTAACCATACTTATAGAAAATGATATGTAGAAAAATAAAAAAGCATTAGGATTAGTAAAAGTCCAGCTTGATTCGGAAGAGTAGATGATTTTGTTAGACTACTTCATGTACGCTTTATAGATAAGTATCACGGAACAAAACCTATGAACATAATTAACCAAAATGAAATAGAAAGTAAAGTTTTGGATGGGAAAGGGATGTAGTTACAGAATGTTTTTTTTATAATTTTTCTTTAACTCTACATATTGATAAACGTAAACCAATAGCAAGAAATTCATACCTAGAATTAGAAGATTGGATAAAAAACTAAATATGAATTTACCTAATAGTAACAATAAGCTGTTTATATGCAATATAATCTATTTTAAAACCACATTGGAATCACTATTATTGGCCACATACTATAATCGTGATAAATTTAAACATTGGTTTAATACATGTTCAATAAATATCGTTCAATAAATATACACAATATAACAAATTTGAATGTGAATTTAATATTTATGGTAATGTGTATGAAGCAATCGGCAAACTTATAAGACCAGTAAGAATAACAGAAAGAGAAAGAGACAACCACGAATATTTTTTAATCATATCTGAGGGAGACAATTATCATTATTGTGAAATACATTATTTATCAAAATTGGTTTTAATTCAAGTAAACAATGCAGAAAGAAAATACTACTTTTGTAAGAATTTGTTGAATTTAGTTTATTCTGAATTATAATTACAAGAACACAAAATATTATGCAACCAAACAGCTATTACACATAATACCAGAAGAGGATTCTGACGCTAAATTTAAAATTGCCAAACAGCTTCCCTTTGTAATATATTGAGATTTTGAAAGCAAGATTTTGCCTTTATCTTAAATCAACTCACTAGGCTTATTAGTGTATAGTTTACCCAGGAGAAGACTGCATAACTCAATTTTTATGAATATTTTAAATCAGTCGCAGAGCTGTTTATCAAGAACTAAGACCAAATAACTCTGCTCAGATGATATTTACTGATACAGATAAAAAATATTATAATTTCACCAATATATGTTATATATGTGAGAATGAGATAGGAATTAACTGTCAGTACGGCCAGAGCCTGCAAGCTGACTGCTTCGCAGTTCATAACAGCTACTGAAGATGATGATAATGAAGTAGCTCTGTCGGTGGCGACTACAAATATAAATCATGACAACTTAACTGGAAAATACAGAGGTCATGCATATCTAAGTACAAATTAAATTATAAATATCCAAAATACATTCCAGTATTTATTCGTAATTTATCTGCAAACGATTATCATCCGATTATCAAAGCCTTATTAAAAATACAATCATGATCAGTAAGTATCAATAATATGAAAATATAATTCAAAATATATTTCCTTATTAAGGATCTTATAGTTGATAGCGTTGAGAAATGGAGCGATAGTATTTGAGAGATTTTTGTAAAGGGAACAAAAACATTTCTAGATAGTTATATGTTTATGAACCAATGACTTAGATGAACTTGGTGGAAATCTGAACAAAGATAAATTGACAGAAACACTAAAAATGTTTCAAGCGACAGTGTGCCTACATTTTTGAGAAAAGATATTTATCCGTATGAATATATGGATTGATCTGAACGATTTAATGAAACTGAAGTACCACCAATCGAAAAATTGTATTCACATTTCAACTGATCAGGAATTAGCTCAGCGCATTACCAATATGTAAAAGGTCAAGCTGAATTCTCTTTAAGGCTACTACATAATGAAAAATACTCTGGGATATTTGTGAGGAATTTTGATCAGTATGTGTGAATAATTATAAACTAGACCCAGTACATTATTTTATTGCACTCGGACTAACTCTCGATGCTAGTTTGGAGATAAGTAAGGTAGAATTAATATTGCTAACACATGTACCCCCAAAGCCCGTTAGAAACTTTAAATGGGAAGACAAACAACAAAATAAAGTATTAGAAAAGATTGAATGTCTTGCAAAGATGATGAACGAATTCAAGGAATTTTAGAACTAGATTTTGAAGTACCAACACATATGCAGGACTATTTTAAAGATTATCCTTTGGCACCAGAAAAAAATAATTTCCGAATTAAAAGATGAAAAAAGGGTACCATTCTTTCAGTACATAAATTAATATGCGCATAAAGAAACAAAGAAATATATGTTATTCACTATCGTAATTTAAAGTTCTATATTCAAATAGGAATAAAACGATACAAGATACATAGATCAATTAAATTCGATCTAGAGCCGTGGCTAAAATTACACATAGAACTAAATAGGTCTTTGAGAGAAAAAGCAACTAATGACTTTAAAAAGACCTTTTTAAGTTAATGAATAATACTGTTTTAAGAAAACAGATGGAAACTTTAAGAAAGAAAACGAATACAAAAATATGTATTGAAAAAAGAGATATTTTAAAGTTCTAAAGAATATTTCATTTGCAAGGAGAGCAATATAGATGAAGATTCTCTATTAGTTAGTTTAAAGAACAATAAAATAAAGTAAGCCATACCATAAATAAGTTCTTATGTATGACTCCTATTACAACACGATAAAGAAACAATACGATGACTAAATGATACTTGTAATGACTGATAAAGATTCATTGCGTATTAATACGGAAACAGACAATTTCAACAATTATACGAAACAATATATACAGTCGTACGACACAAGCGCTTACAAAAATGATAGCATATATAGAATACCAGCAGCTAAGAAGAAAGTTGCTGGACTGTTTAAAGGTGGAGTGAATTGTGTACCAATATACGAATTTTGTGGTATCTGAAGTAAGCTATAAGCTTTAAAAACTGACGTAGATAAATCGTATGTAATGGTATTAAGAAATCTGTTCTTAAGAATAATCTAAAATTAGATATGTTTGAAGATTGTTTATTTAACAAAATTATAAATCTCCAAGAAATGAATTTACCTAGATATACAATATTACGATAATAAAGTTTCCTCTTCCACAATATGATGATGCACTTTTCTAGTCGATAGCATAAATACTTTATCTTATGGATATTCTCTTGGGAGTCTATATTCTACCTTATAATTAAACGGATACTCCAGCATCATTGAATATTTACTTCTTTTGATTTCTTTCAACTTTACTACTGTTTCACCTACATTAGATGCCGGTATTACATCACTTTCAATAAAAACACATTTCCAAAGACCTTTTATCATTTGAGTAAAAGACTACAATAAATCTAACATTTCCAAGAAGATCTTTCATGGCAGAATTATGGCTTTGTACTATCACCCATATATATTTATTCCATACTGTATGTTGCTTTCTTTTCTACTTTATCTAAATCTGCACAATCTCCTATTAAAAAAAAAAAAAAAAAAAAAAAAAAAAGAAATATTAGTTTCCCAGTCTACATTAATTAGTCATTCTATCCATTTATAACATGTATCACCAGAACGTATTGGAACTATATAACCGTCTCAAAAAGTCAGTTTCTGTTGCAAGTCTTATTGTATATAACTGTTTGGCAAGAAAATGATAATGCAGTTTTAAGAAAAGGTTTTATATTCTGTGTTCAATCAAATCTAGTACAAACTTCGTCATTCCGCAATTTCAAAGACCACATTATAATCATAATATGAGTCTTTTAGGTATATTTATTAACTCGTAAAACTAAGTTCTTAAGTCTCAAACAAACTTTAACAACTCTAGAAGAGAATACATTTTAATTGGTTGTTCTCAGTATTTTCCTGTGCATCAGAAACAAAATAGATATACATTTTGTGCTTATCTGTGTTTTCTTATAATATATATATATATATTATAAAGGTATATAATTTTTGTGTTCTCTTGTGATACAAGTATAAAAGAAAGAAATTCTGCTTCTGTAGATATCGCTTACATACTTAGCCGTTAGATCATATGTAATCGCATCGTACTGTAAACAAATATTCACCAGTTCATAATATTGGTTTCCATCTTCTATCACTTCAGATGCTTTTCCCAATGTACTTATATATATTTGTGGAAGACCAAAAGAATACAACATACCATGATCAATCAATACCTGAAAATTAGGGGGCAATATCATTTTCTTTGAGTATCCAATAAACTGAAAAGCTTCTTTATCAGTTTTTTGCGCATTACCAGCTCCTGATCTTAACTTCTCACTCTTGCACTCATTATGTTTTGCTCTGTATTAATTGTTCACATAGTGGTAGATAGCCACAAATCTTGAATCATTTCAGAATGTTTACAACTGAATTATTTGCATTTCCTTTAACCTTTACATCGAACGATAAGAAAAAAAAAAAAGAAAAAAAGAAAACTACTAGGTACAAGTTAAACATCTCGTCCAAGCCTAGGTATTACACCGTGAAAGTATTGCTCTGGCTTTATGCTACCAGAGGTGAATGAAAAATCATGATTTGAATTTGAAGATGTTTAATACCATGTGTCTTTTCATGTTTGTTAGGAATGGTGTATTTTCTATCTGTTGCCATCCTATTTATTTAGTTACATTTTATAACTTCTTCTAGGGGGTCTAAGAACTTGTAACAACTTCTCCAAGATAGGTATAGCCAACATAAACGCTAGCATTACAATGGCAATAGCAACATACTTATAAGTTATCTGTTGATCAGAAGGTTGGTAAAGATCATTAAGTTTTGGTTGCTTAGGTTTTTCTAAAGTGGCGTCAGAAGCAGAAGAAGAAGATAGAGATAAAACTTCATTCAGTTTATTAAATACAGAGTAACCAAACCATGTTCTCTTAATATTTAATTTGAGTAACCAAACCATGCTCTCTTAATATTTCTTTTAAGTAATCTACTGACTTTTCTCTCTTTTCATTGAACTCATTAGTTTTCCTGCAATTTTATCATATCTTATACTTTATTCATCAGAACTATTAGAATAAAATAATGTAAAGAGATAATTACTTCCTGTAAAAGTCAAACAAATAACAAGTTCTCCTCCGATTATTACTGCTGCTGTACCGGTTTATTTATAATAATTGTTTATGGTGCCACCACGATTTAAATGTAAAATTATTGAGTCAGGAAAATTATATCCAACTTCTCTAATGCAACAAATGAACATGTATATATTGTACGTTTAAGTTTATAAAAAATTAATATATAGCTGATTTCTTTATTTGAGTAACACGATACTCGTCTAAATCTAATTCGTGCCACTTTTATTCATCAAATTGATAAGTAGTAGCTGGTGTTTGGTCTACAATCTGATCATTAAAGGATAGAAAAGACCGTGTAATTCAAACCAATAATTAATGGGACTCTCACGCCTGAATGGACCAGGATTTGTATCTGAGAAAAATAAACGATTCACGTAAATGGGTAAATCATTATCAAATATATATAACTTTTTATTATTATCATAAGACCAATTTTTAATTTCATGAATTGTAGTTGCCGTAATAATCTTTATTCCCATTTAATGTTATCTATATATTATGTTAAATTATTGTAGTATTTCCTCAATAGTTTCTTTTACAAAACCAATAATATCTTTGATATTTTCATATTTGGCTTGTTTTTTTTTGTTTTTTTTAAGAGTTTTGTAGTTTTTTATGTAATATTCCAATACTAGGTTTTGGTGTTACGTACATAGGCTTCGCCGTTACAGTTGGTTTCTTCGTTAGGTAATGGTTGGCTTATAGTTAGGTAAGGGGAATCTTTTAATTTGCCTCTACTTCCTTGGAACCATTTGTAGTATTAAGTAACTATCATATTAAATTCATCGTGATGTATTTAATACTCGCTTAGTGCTTTTTATTATCATTTCTTCAATAGCATTTAACCTTCCTCTATCAAAAATTACAACCTCATCTTTTTTTAAAACTTTATTGTATACTAGCTTGTCTTTAAAGCTTTAGCAACACATCCTAGTAAAGGTGCACCAAACCCTGTGAAAGCTAAAAGACTAAAAAGTCACGCAAATGCTCCCAACTCCTAAATTAGTAGCCACAACATCCATTGCGTCAGAAATTCTTGCCATACCAACCTCTACCAAATTTCTAAAAAAGCAACAAAAATAAAAAATAAAAAATGATATGCCGTTTTATACTTTTTTTCTTACACCTCTGTAATGTTCTATCTCTTTAACTAAATCATTATAAATTTCATTATTTTCATCAACCTAAAATTAATTCTATTGTCGTACTAGGTAATTTATGTACCATTTAAAAGTATCCATCATTTTACCTAATTAATTTGTGTTTTAGTATCCCTAGTATTTTAGATCGTTTATAGAAAACCAACTCAAGGAAATTGTATTACTTTTCTATACCCATGATAATCGGCAATATATTTTAAAATTAAATATCCACTTTAAAACCATACTGTAACTTACTGTAAGAGGTGAATTTATTGCTTCATAGTAAATTGGGTTATTTATGTTGTTCGTTTTGCTTGTCATTTATTGATTATTGTTTCTTAGGTGTTTTTGTTTTGAATATAGAACACCTATCAACATAGCAAAAGCTACACGAGCTATGAAGTAGTAAATGTGTTTTGATATTTTTGATATCTGCGATCAGACTTGGTCTTCACTTCTATAATCGATAATCTGTGTTGTCCTGTTACATTTTCAGCTTTGAATATTATATTTTTATGTTATTTTCCAAGTTCAAGTTCAAATATGCTTGGATAATTTATCTTTAGTCCAGTTGCATTCTCAGTTTCACTTTCACTACCCATTTACTTTGGAACTAAATTAAAATTGTCCTATACAGTTGTTCAAGGTATCTGAAAATTATCTTCTCTGTTGATTTTGGAGCATTTTAATTTTCTTCAGTTTTGCTTTCGCCACCTTCCATTTGTTTTGCAACGAATGTACAGTTTTCCTAAAGAGTTATTTAAGGTATTTTTAAGCTCTCTTAGCCGGTATTTTAGGAGCCTTAAAATTGTCTTTAGTTTTACTTGCAACCACCTTCTATTTATTTTACAGCGTAAGTATAAAATTTCTAAAGTGTTTTTTAAAAGTTATTTTCAATTACTCATGTAATGTTTCATGTAAATTAGATCCCCTGACTCTTTAATAGTCTTCCACATCAACAAACGATTTTCAACGTACAGATTTCTTCAATTAATAGTATGCATTGTTTCTAATTTTCTAACGTAAATACTAACCGGTTTCCATCGTCATTTTACAATGAACCTACTTACAAGTTATCGACCTTGCAATTCTGAAATTGGTAATCCCAAACTAGATGATACAAACTCACACAATTATCAAATTCCGTTTGTTGTTAAGTAGTCTTCTCTCAACTATTTAACTTTATGTCCAACAACCCAATCATAGCATCGCCGGCCTTATTAACCCTTCTTGTCATTCGACTGCGGAGATACTGGTCGAGGGTAGTGAGGGCTGTTGGATAGCTCACCAACACGGAGCGAAAATGTCTATCGATTGGTTTAGGCATGGTATATAAGTTGGATCGGTATTTTCGCCAATTTATGGGAGCTTTATGTAGCTAACACAAAGTTGCGCGTCCAGCCGCTGACGCGGGCATTAAAATAACACAGTGGGGAAGGTCCTTTAGAAAAGAGAAAGAAGTACGTCCATACGTCACTAAACGCACTGGTGTGCACAGAAAACCACTTACCAACAGCCGGCACAACACACCTGTCCAAAAGTCTTATTATTCCATTGTGATAGACTTGTTTGTTGGAAAGGTGAACAGAATTATGTCTATGAAGGGAGAAGCCAAGATGTTTCCAGTGGACGTTTTATATGTCCCGGGGATATAATCCACGCTTGCCGCATCTGTAGATACAATGGGGCTTCCAACGTTAGAAATTGCAAACCCTCCCATTGATACCCGACTAGATAGGGTCCCACCGGCAAGGGGTAAATAGTTCCCCAAGACCCTATTGATTGATCTCTTCGGTTACATTAAGATACCTGGGTCCAGCCAAAGACATTTGTGATCAAAGTATCTTTTCCTTTATCTCAAGCACGACCGAACAATTTAATAGATTAACCGGGTTGCGCTGTGCGTCTAAGACGCTTACCTTTAACTCTTGGAGACTCACGTCGCAAAGCTTACACCATTGGGGACGTGAGTACGAGACGGTGCGGGATTCAGCATACTTTTTGTCTCATACTGAAACTATTTCTAAGAGTGTGCTCGGGTATCCATCTACCAGGTTGCCCGCTGTGTTGATCTGATTGAGTTTTATAAATCGTTGTTTTCACTCGACAGTCTAGTTCTTGAGCTAATGTTCCTTGCAAACGTAAAAACATTAGGAAACTCTTGTGCAAAATTATTTAAAACCTTAAAAGTAATAAGATATTTCCTGAAAGTAATGTAATCCTTAATTGGTGTCAATCTTAGAGTGTTGAGAGAGATTATGTAGATGTTAAAGTATCTTTAAAGTTTAAATCACATTTGCTGCTCTTTTATGTAAGCTGTATAGTCTCTACATGTGAGAAGAATTACAGAATTCTCCTCACACAGTGTAACAGCAGATAAAATGTAGAAAAACAACTGTATCGTACACTTTTAGGATCAACTGATCCGACGCCCATATCACTCACATATCGTGATGTATCACCTCCATACATAGGCACTGAAGAATGTTTCAAATACTTTGGAAAATCATCTACGTATAAAATGAAAAAGAAAGATTAAGTTTATCCCTGTGGTATTCGAATTAAACTTTTCTTAAAATCAGGGACAGTACCTCTCCAACTCACAGCTTATGAACTTGTATTGAAATAGAATATAAACCATAGCAACGATGGTTTTGTAACATTATATGATGATAATATATGTACTTAACAATGACTAGCAATAAAAAAGCTTTATGTAGGTTTAAGAATAAAACTCCAGTTAATTTTCCGCCATCAATATTCTTTACCCAGTGCTCAGTCAAACCATTGAGTGTTTTCTCCCAGAAATGATTTGGGCGGAAGACTGGTTGACACGGAGTAATCAGATTAACTCTAGTTTATATGCTCAGATTTAATATTCTGCTACATCGAAATCTAAATATTTTTTAAAACATCTTCTGAGCAGGAATAATCCGACCTTCAAATAATGGAGATTACATTTTAGTCCTAACTCACCTCATCATCAAATACTGAAGCTGACCTTATGGGCGCATTCCAGCAGCCCACACCTCCCTGACAAGAATAAAAAATGGTACAAGGCAACTTTGCGTTATTGTCATATCGATAAGGGGCACATACACCATTTTCGTTTGTGGCATGAGTCCTTGCAGTTTATCTCGACATAGTTGTGTGTTTTAATCACTGAATTCAGCAGGGTAATCATCGCGGGCAAGTATATCTTGACGAAAAGCAATATCAGTTTATCATGATGTTCTAACTGTACTAACAGTATGAGCTAGGACTTTCAACACTAACTTTTGCGCTTTCCACATGGGCATGTTGGGTTTCTCTAACCATCTATGAAGATCCATGCGAACGTCATAATAATCGGCTTCACCATATCAGCCCTAGTGGCACAAGTTATAGTGTCCTGCATCTCATTTTGCGACTTGTCTTCTTGTTTCAGCTGGGTCAAGAGAACTGTCACTAGAAGGTTATACTATTTCCAGTTAGCAGTGTCGGAAAAGTTTAGTCTAACTTCGAAGATTTTGTTTGTTGCTGTTCGTCCTTCGAGTTCGAAGATGACCATGATATCACTTACTGGTTTAGTTTCTGTGAGTACGTGAGTGGCTGATCAGGCCAATTTGTGCTCTGAACTGTCTGTGTTTCCTTGATCAATAAAGGGCGTGCTGCAGTTTTGAGATTTACACTGCTCACGCTTTTGCACTGCCCCTGCAGTTCTCCCCTATTCACAGTCTGTAGCTCCAGTATGGATGAGACTCTCGCCAGGTGGAGCAATCCTGTGTGAGATCTTCCCAAGACTCAGGGTCAATGTTGAAGTGTTTCAAGGACATTAAGTTTTGTTTGCAGACTGATGTCTCTGCGCTCCCACACATTTGCACGTAGTCTGTCAAAGGTCAGAATTGTTTGAGCAATTCTGGCGTTGGTTTCATCATCGATGTGGACTGCACGTGACATTGTGCTGCCGAGATAGGTGAACTTTTCCACTGCCATGAGGGTTTGGCCATTTGCTGTGGTGGTAGGCTCTAGGTAAGGCTTTCCTGGTGCAGGTTGGTGCATCACCTCTGTCTGCGATATCTTTACTATTCTAATGGTGTAAAGTCTCTTGTCTGATATAATAGCTTTGTTTGGACAATTTTCTTTTTTTTTTCGGTTAGTGCAATGTCAATATCATCTTTGTTTTGATTAGAAACTAACTTGGGCATATCCCGATGTTTTGCA
Source organism: Margaritifera margaritifera (assembly GCA_029931535.1). Lineage (NCBI taxonomy): Eukaryota > Metazoa > Mollusca > Bivalvia > Unionida > Margaritiferidae > Margaritifera > Margaritifera margaritifera. The sequence continues at coordinate 60,969 of JAQPZY010000917.1, read as the reverse complement.
TCAACACAAGATTACACTTGCAACGACAGCGGACGATAGTACAAAAAGGTCTTCACAAACGTGATCTGACATCCGTTTGAGTAGTCGTTTACGCGACAGATTTTCACACTCACGATCTTGATAGGTTGAACAATTCCAGATGCGTAATAGATCTTGATTGATTGGATCAAGGACTGGCCCGGAGGCGGTGTCTTGATCTAAGGGTTGTTAACGTGTTGTTGCGTTAATTGATCTTTGTGCCAAATATTTAAAAACTGTATCGTGCACCCGCAGCATGCAGATCTCTAATTGCTTCCTCTACACGATATACGCACCCGGCACTTGGCTGTCCAATTAGCATTTCGGTGACTCCATGTTTCCGGTACCACTTGCTTCAAAGTTTCCACCAGCTGTTCAATCGGCTGTTCGACACAACACTGCCATCTTCTTTCGTTGATGATTCTTTGGATTCCTCATTACATGTATTTGATATCACACAGCATATAATGCTGCTGAAAGAGAGAGGAGGGGACGTAAAAGAGCTGTTGCCGTTTTGATGGTAATTTAATTTTTTCCTGCTGGCCCTGTTGTTTGAGATGTTTTGTTACTTGTTGTGATGATTTATTTGTTGACACAGTTTATGTTGCATTTACTGTGGAACTGCCATCTGAAACCAGTTTAGTTTGAAGCTGATTATATATCACAAATCTGTAGATTTTGCTGCATGTTGTTTTAATAATTATAATTCTTTTTTCACCATCTTCAGTCATTATGTGGGAATCAAACTGCCACTGAATGTTCCGCTTTAAAGAATACACATATCTTCCAATGTCTTTCGTTTAGAACAATAACTGGTTTACAAAAGAATAAAAGTCTATGTATAGCTTTTGGCAAAGGAAGCCAATACATAATCAAAGTTGTATTTTGAGAAAACTAAAGTGTGGTTAATTTTCGTTCAAGAGAAAATAATTATATTAAAAGTGTAAGAAATAGCAAAAGCTTTAGAATCAAGTATACATTCTTCAAATATAAACTCAAAAAAAGACAAAAGCAAAGTCGCAATGAAGACAAACTTTAGCCACTGACTTACTTTGCAAAGTCTCACTCAAGTCGAATATTTGGTTTAAAATATATTTCAAGTGATTAATAATGAATAGAAGTTAACATATGCCAAACGTATGTGTACATCATGCAAGGAGGATAATGCATGCCCATTTTTCAAAATATGCACCGGTGACGAGTTGTCATCAGTTGGTTTATATGAGAATAGGATTGAATATAAAACATCCACATACAAATTTGTTATAGAGGCGAAAACATGGTAAGGGTAAAAAATATCGTTTTTTCAGCATGTTTATATAGACTTTTCCTTTTTCAGTGTTTTCCACTAAAGCTGCTGTTAGAAGATACTTTGCATTAGCAGACCCCAAATGAAGAAGATAAAATATGAATACCAAGAGGTGTCCCGTCGCTCGCTTTGCTTATTGTACTACAACTGACCTTATCTATTGACATTGTTTTATAGTTTGGAAAGCGGAAACTAACAAGGAGTCTTTTGGGTTTGTTCAAGAATATTGGATGCTGTTCGGAAATACTAGATCGTATTAAGTTAAATTACATTCCGAAAATGAATATAATAAATAAATGCATTTTAAAGGGCTATAACAATCAGGCAGTAAATAATCCCAATAATATGCACAGCAGTCGTTCATTATCAAACTTATTTGAGATTTTAATACTATTTAATGGTACAAACTGGGTTATTATGTCTCGTCCACTATTGTTCAATGTATTATTTTACAAGCTAAACGTCATAAAATATGTTGTCAGTCACCTCAGCAATATTCAGACTTGTTGCTAAATTTAACTTCTAACCAAATGTTCCGGAAATCTTCATTATATAAGAATGCAATAGAAATGTTTCAAAGGCTGCTAAGGAAAATTTTCTGAGATGGTAATAGGCTCAGCAGTAATATGTAAATTATATAGTGACCGCCACAGTAGAATAAATAATACTTCAAAAAACATTATAAATTTATAATGCTTTTAACCATAACTAGCGCCCTAATGCATGATGTTTTCCGAAATTTTAAAAACTAAAAATACAAGAAAACTAAAATTTTAGGAACATTAATTTTGGAAAATATTAGAGCAAACAAACATAAACAAACAAATTAATATTTGTTTTCCTGGGCATCACCATCTCAGTTTTTACTCTCAACAATCACTTGCAGAAAAACATACACAAATTAAAGTATTTTATAAAAGTGTTTCCAAGCACAACTAATGCTCAACATATGTGAGCTTTGTAACTCAATTAAAATATTTATGTAGAAACAATTAAAATGTATAAATGTGTGGCTTAGTTGATGTCTAAAACTTTTGGACAATTAATGGACTTGAGGTTTAGTCCTTAACAAAAGGTAGTTGTGCGATTTCCTACTGGCATTTGATATATCACAGTATACCACAGTTAGTAGAATCTATGCATGATATATAATAAGGTGCATGTTTGGTTCCCACTTAAAACTAGATAACGTAGCAATATTTATCAGATGTATGTCCTTAATTGACAAATAAAATGTTCCTAAAAATGTTAGGATACCGTCCACATGCTCCATTTGACCACAATAGGGGCTTGTGTGTAAATTACATGAATAATTGCTAACATCAAGTCATTGAAATCAATACAACTTTAAATTAATATTAAATCACTTTAAATATAAATTTTAAGAGGACAACAATTTGTTTACAATATTCTTCATATTCAGACATAAAAATATCAATTGACAAAATCTATGAAGCTCTTTAGTAGACTTAAATGATACTTCTAAATAGAAACTGAAAGGAGGGAAAATATGTCTGGGTGAACAAAATATACCAAAACATTTTGATATTCCACTTCAATGTATCAGTACTAGATGCAATGTCTGCAATTCATTTCAATTTAATCTTTCCATTGTTTTAAAAATATAATTATATTATCTACACATTAAGAACGGGTCAATTAGCGGTGTAATTTAACACAATTTAATACGAAATACTATCGTTTATCTCTACATATTATGTGATTTTTACATCTTTATTTAGATAGATAACGCATGTAGCATGGTGTTTATTTGATGATAGACACTAATTGTTATTGCTGCAAGATCCACTAATAAAAAACAGGAATTGTGAAAGGTCCACAGAATCAAGTGCTTGAAAATAGACCTCTTTAGCATCAAATTGTTCTGTTCTATGTCCACTTTAAAATATATTTGCTTCTTTGAATTTCCGTCACATATTTTTTGTTCAGTTCTTCGTTTACAATATCACTGTTGAACTCCATTAAATTGTTCCTAAACGGTTGCACACTACACACACTATTTTCACAAAATCTCCAATGCTCGAGATCAAAGTACTTGCTACTGCTATATAGAAATTTTCAACTGCTTCATCCTACCATTTACACGTTTAACAATTCATCTGACCTTGGTTATAAGGCGAGACAAGTTAACTTCCTCTGTTGTATGTTGTTTTGATTCTTTTTAAGATAAAATGGAATTTCCACATCAAAATCTTTATCCTCTAGACATACTAATGCATCCCTAAAATCCTTGTCTTCGTCGAACATATTACCAGCATTGAAGCTGATATTTACATAGTGGTTAATCTTCGTGAAGTGTTTTGTTATTGAAACGTTGTTATTGGAACCATGCGCAAATTAGAGGCAGAGTTTATTTTTGTATGTACCAAACTTTTCCTTACAACTATCATTTGTCTTAACAGGAAGAGTACATTTGAATAATATATGGTCTTTGCTAAAATCTGCAATCATAATTCTTCTGTATCAAATGTAAGCTCTTTTTCACCCGCAGAAAACATAGTTTATCCGTCTGTGTTGTGTGCTCATTACAGAACTGTGTATGTGTCATGTATTAGAAACCTGAATGCTTTGGCACAGATTCGTTCATCAGTGTAGCATGGTACTTGGACTAATGCTTTGAACATGATCATTTTCAATCAAAACTAAACACCAATTAATTTTTTAAATATCCCATTGTTTTTTAGCTTCAGTAAAAGTACTGCCACATAGTTACGTGCAGTTTTTACAGCAGAATGTCTTCAAAGAGGAAAGTAATTCAGTTCTTTCAAATTGTTCTTTGTTCAAGTCTCTCAATGTTACGTAGTCATTCTAATTTAAAAAATATAACGGAATGCCAAAATTGCAAATGACTAGAATCAGATGACATCATTTGTCGTATGTTTGGCTATACATTAACGATGTCACTCTTTAAAAACCAGTCACTGGATTTTGAGTTTCCCAGAAATACCAGTGTCTTTTAGCTGCAGTTAATGCCATCTTTTGTCGGTTACAACACATGATGTGTGCTACAGTTGACCATTACAATTTACAATAGGCTTGTCTATGACTCTGTGTACGATAGGAGTAAGCAATAACTCCATACAAACACATATTATTAATAATAACAACATTTAATGTGCAGCGAATTATGTGCAAATTTACATTGTCAGCACTTCATTCAATAAAATAACGATTACATCAATTCACCACATATAATTCAAAGTAAATGCTATTGAAAGGAGTCAGTCACTCAAAGGAAAATCTATCAAGAGTTGTATGTTCGCAAATGTTCATCTTGTTCCAAACTCTGGTCATAAGGCACTCAAGAAATAATGCATGTCCACACAGGACGTAATTATAATAGTCGTCTATACAGGATAGATGTATACACCCACACAGGAAACAATGCACGTCCAGACCGGACTGAATTATGCCGGCCCACGCAAGATAGACATATGCACCCATACAAAAAACAATACACGTCTACACAGGACTCTTCCCATAGCTTCACACAAGAGAAAGTTTTTTTTTTATTTATTGGAATTACATATCTTAATTGTTTGTCCGGTTCATACTGATGATGGGGTATGACGGTGCGACTGTCCAAATCAACACAGGCGACATCCTAATACATTGACAACCAAGCTAGCAAGCCACAGTTAGCTCATTTGTTCATCTCTGCATGACCCAAGAATTTGTAAATTAAGTTTGTACTGCTTTCACATCTTGTAATTTTGTAGCATGCATGTCTAGTTAAGAAATTCAGCCCTTTGCATGCACAGTTCTTGCTAACCCTCGCGCGTGAAACTCGTGCATCACAACATACCATGCAATGTGCACCTAGAACAACTTAAAATACTTGCAAAACTAGTTGCTCAACACTGTCTATACTACATAAATTAAGTACGGTACACCAACCGTTTAGCTATACAAGCGTGCATTCATCCGCAACATATACTCTTCTATGAACATTTACGCAGATAAAGGTATTACAATTTATGAACTTCACTACTAACATGTTATAATGTGTGAATATATGAAAATGTCACTTTGAATACAAGCTTTACATGCAGCATGCTGTAGTACATTGATCGATTATTTATGTTATTGGCATCTATTATGCATGCGAGGCAGTATTTCTAAGATGTAGAAGTCCTGGAATGTTAGGATGTATATACGTTGGGCTCATTAACACCCTTTTTGTCTGAGGAGGGGTTACATAGTCTTGATTATATGTGTCTCCGGTATTCATATTTGTATATTGTGTTGGTCTATTTGCTGCTTTTGGGAGACATCTTTATAATCCGCCTGTGGAAGTTCCGCATGCCATGTCGCTACTAGAAACATTTTCCTAAAGGACACTTTTAATAAACCTTGAAAACATGACATATGGAGGTATGTGCCTTCGTGAATTCGGCTTGCGGCCTCTGAAGCAATAGCAGCAACTGGTGTGTTTTCGCATCTGAAGTTGAAAAATAAAGAAAATTGAGAACCAATTTTATTATAAGGAGAACCTTTTTAGATGTATAGTTTACACGTACGATGTATATCAGCTTCTTACAAGGGAAATTCGTGCAGGTCTTGGTTAGCAAAATGTCATGTTCATTTTGTGTAATATGCATGTATCATGTTACTGATATACGTGTATCTATTGAAATACAAATATACCCGGTATATGCATTTCCTTAATGAACATTAATTGTGCTTGTTATACCTACGTAGGTAATATTTCTTATCTAGATTAATATGATGGTAGAGCAAACATGAAGTGTTTTCATGGACTTATATACGTTATTATAGGCAAAAGTATTACTTTAAATTAGGAGCTCAATCGAAAAGTAATTTCAATGTTTCCAAGCAGAATTCATTGCAAACGCGTATTAACTCATCATTATGTAATTGCATATGACCAGATTCAGAGACTGCAAATAATTGTCACACTCAAACTCGGACTCAACTCAAAACTCTGATGTCTTAGTGGACGACGTCTCATCATGAATCAATCAGAAGTCAGTTCTGTATTGAGTGTAAGACTGATTTTGAGAATTATTTGAAATCTTTGGGCCAGATCTTATGTTTTTACCCGGATAGTCATTTCTGCAGACAACAACAGTACAATAAAAAGCATAATATGGGAGAATGATATTTGATAACGTTTTTATGAAACACTGCGAGACCTTAAATGTGGCTTAATGACCTCAAAAAGTAAAGTATATTGTCATCTTCCTCTGGACTTTTGCAAGATGTAGGTTCGTAGATGTAACTGTTCTTGGGGTAACAAAGTCTTTCTAAAATACACTGTGCGACGCAACTTTAACCTTTTGACCACATGACCTCTAGAAGAAAATAAAGTTGACCTACCTCTATTTTAATTTCACGCATCCAAGTTTCCAGAAAATCGTACATTTTAAGAAATGAATAGAATGGAAATAGACAAGGATATGGGATTTGGTGATCTTGGAGCTCTTGTTATCAGTATCATTATAGATGCAGGGTTAATATTTGGTTATATTAAAATATTGAGAGAAAACTAACTTGAATACATATTGGTTCACCTTTATGCTTTAACTATCAGTCAAATTAATAATGTATTTGACTAGATCTTTGATCACAAAGAAGTAAATGGTACAAGCATATTTTCTTTCCAAGTAGAATGATAGATAGACTGAGAAGTAGAAACAAATACAACATAAATTGAACTGAAACAACAAAAGATAATCAACACAATCTATCACACAACACAAATTTTAAAACTTTCACTTGGTAACAGTTTCTTTATGAACTAGACTTTAAAACTTTCAATAGGTTCACCAAATAGTGTTGAATTTGATATAGCAATAAAATATATTTTTCTAGTTTCACTATCACAGTTAGCAATTGAATATCTTATAGCAGAAAAACTGTTTAAAGCTAGATATCTACATATTTATTTATCTATCTTTCTAACCCGAGTGCTAAAGCTAAGCTGCCTCTTTCATACAAATAAATGGAAAACATACAAATATACCCCCCCCCCCCCATCCTAGACTATTGACATATAATGGTGATAATTTGTGATTAAACAGATCACAAATGTGTTGTTAATGCAGATTGAATATTTCAGGGGGTAAGAGAAAATATATATACTTACCTATAAAGTAATAAATTGTTGAGAGGTTAATATCATAATGAGAACTGTGCATGGTACTACTGGAATTACAGCTGCTGCTTTAGGAGAAGTAACAACGGTATTTATAATCCATCGTGGATTTTAGTGGTTTTGGCGAAAGGTCATTAGAGTTTGTACTAAAACTTTCAAATATAAAACGACTTCAACCAATCTTTTAAAACACGATGAGATATTGAACTCCGCAATAAGTAAGTTAAACCTTGACGATGGCAGACAATAACTGGCAATGCAGTTAGCCATGAAGAATTTACCCTGATGCTTTCCAGAATATATAAGAAAAAAGCATGCAATATGGAAGAAATTCTTAATCATATCGATTCAAAGATATTAAAAAGCTAAAACAAAACTCTTAGAGGAAAAAACACTTAAGGAGAATGATTTGGAGAAGCAAAAATTAAATATATAATTGTTGCAACAAAGGATACAAAAAGAGATGAAAAATATTAATTTTATATTATATAAATTCCTCATACAAAAATGAAAATTTTATATTCCCAAAGAATGAAAACTCGATGAGGAAACCGATGTTTACAACGCAATTCATAATTGAAATGATAAACTATCCATGTCATTATGAAAAAATTACACACTTTTAGGAAAAATTCTTTTCAGGTAAAATGTAGATTATATTGCAATGAAAACTGTCTTAACAAATATGCTTTAGTGCCTATACAACTTGTCACATACCAGAAGATCTGAAACAGTTGGACGTTTCAATTGTCCATTAGCAGTTATTTGGCATCGCAACGACTCCTAAAATACATAGAAGAAGGTCATGAAATTTGGCAGACAGTTTAACCCATAGGTGTCCCCCAAACGTCCAATATGGCGACCATGATGGTCAACTTCAAACTTATGTCATTGAAACTCATCCTCTCAAATGAATGGTCATGTGGCCATTGGGTTTTCTCATATCAGTATAGAAATATTTGTGTTGAAATAAGGAGTGCAAGACTCCAGTGGAATGGCTAGGGCATCGAACACATATTAATTTTGCGATATAACAAGATAAAGGATGAAATCATCCTAAAAAATCACTCATTTAAAGGATAAACCTGACTTTATTCTGAGAAAAGAACCTGTTGCTGACGACAAATGCCATTTGACCGAATAGTCGTTTCCAGATGTGTACAATAGATGAAAGACGGCCGCAGTGACAAGGCCAGACGATTGGGATTCAACTCTACCACAACAGCTGATTTGTATTTCATTATATCTTAGTAACTCATACCCTTGTGTCGGCTGAGATCCATGCTTTTTAACCCTTTGACCCTGTCATAACAATGAAGCGGTGTATTAAGTTACTCACTTTTCCTGTGCAACACAGATTTAGAATCATCCCGTGAGTATTGTGGTTTCCTAATGGATTTGCTTGCAACGTGAAGCCAATGTTTATTTGAATTTTCAGCTCTTGGTTCAACGTGTGATGCAACTAATGGATGTTCCAGCCCCTACGCAGATTGCACTAATGGCACTTGTCAGTGTAGGTCAGGATACACCCAGAATGGAACCCAATGTAAAGCAGGTAAATTGTTCAGTATGAGCTAAAATTACATACTTTCATGCAAAATTCTTTTCAGGTAAAATGTAGATTATATTGCAATGAAAACTGTCGTAACAAATATGCTTTAGTTCCTATACAACTTGTCACATACCAGAAGATCTGAAACAGTTGGACGTTTCTATTGTCCATTAACAATTATTTGGCATCGCAACTACTCCTAAAATACATTGAAGTAGGTAAAAATTTGGCAGACAGTTTCACCCAGAGGTCTGGTTTTGTTCTATAACAAAACTGGTGTCCCCCAAACGTCCAATATGGCGACCATGATGCTCAACAAACAAACATATGTCATTGAAACTCATCCTCTCGAATGAATGATCATGTGGTCATTGGGTTTTCTCATATCAGTATAGAAATATTTGTGTTGAAATAAGGAGTGCAAGACTCCAGTGGAATGGCTAGGGTGTCGAATACATATTAACTTTGCGATATAACAAGATAAAAGATGAAATCATCCTAAAAAATCTCTCATTTAAATGATAAACCTGACTATATTCTGCGAAATGAACCTGTTGCTGACGACTAATGCCATTTGACCGAATAGTCGTTTCCAGATGTGTACAATAGATGAAATACGGCCGCAGTGACAAGGCCAGACACTTGGGATTCAACTCTACCACAACAGCTGATTTGTATTTCATTATATCTTAGTAACTCATACCCTTGTGTTGGCTGAGATCCATGCTTTTTAACCCTTTGACACAGTCAAGACAATGAAGCGGTGTATTACGTTACTCACTTTTCCTGTGCAACATAGATTTAGAATCCTCCCCTGAGTATTGTGGTTTCCTAATGGATTTGCTTGCAACGTGAAGCCAATGTTTATTTGAATTTTCAGCTCTTGGTTCAACGTGTGATGCAACTAATGGATGTTCCAGCCCCTACTCAGATTGCACTAATGGCACTTGTCAGTGTAAGTCCGGATACACCCAGAATGGAACCCAATGTAAAGCAGGTAAATTCTTCAGTGTGAGCTAAAATTACATACTTTCATGCAAAATTCTTTTCAAGTAAAATGTAGATTATATTGCAATGAAAACTGTCTCAACAAATATGCTTTAGTTCCTATACAACTTGTCACATACCAGAAAATCTGAAACAGTTGGACGTTTCTATTGTCCATTAGCAGTTATTTGGTATCGCAACGACTCCTAAAATACATTGAAGAAGGTCATGAAATTTGGCAGACAGTTTCATCCAGAGGTCTGGTTTTGTTCTATAACAAAACGCGTGTCCCCCAAACGTCCAATATGCCGGCCATGATGGTCAACTTCAAACTTATGTCATTGAAACTCATCCTCTCGAATGAATGGTCATGTGGTCATTGGGCTTTCTCATATCAGTATTGAAATATTTTTATTGAAATAAGGAGTGCAAGACTCCAGTGGAATGGCTAGGGCATCGAATACATATTAACGTTGCGACATAACAAGATAAAGGATGAAATCACCCTAAAAAATCTCTCAATTAAGAGATAAACCTGACTTTATTCTGAGAAATGAACCCATTGGTGATGACCAATGCCATTTGACCGAATAGTCGTTTCCAGATGTGTACAAAAGATGAAAGACGGCAACAGTAACAAGGACTGTCACTTGGGATTCAACTCTACCACACACAGCTGATTTGTATTTCATTATATCTTAGTAACTCATACCCTTGTGTCGGCTGAGATCCATGCTTTTTAACCCTTTGACCCTGTCATAACAATGAAGCGGTCTATTAAGTTACTCACTTTTCCTGTGCAACATAGATTTAGAATCATCCCCTGAGTATTGTGGTTTCCTAATGGATTTGTTTGCAACGTGATATCAATGTTTATTTGAATTTTCAGCTCTTGGTTCAACGTGTGATGCAACCAATGGATGTTCCAGCCCCTACTCAGATTGCACTAATGGCACTTGTCAGTGTAAGTCCGGATACACCCAGAATGGAACCCAATGTAAAGCAGGTAAAATGTTCAGTATGAGCTAAAATTACATACTTTCATGCAAAATTCTTTTCAGGTAAAATGTAGATTATATTGCAATGAAAACTGTCGTAACAAATATGCTTTAGTTCCTATACAACTTGTCACATACCAGAAAATCTGAAACAGTTGGACATTTCTATTGTCCATTAGCAGTTATTTGGCATCGCAACTGCTCCTAAAATACATTGAAGAAGGTCATGAAAGTTGGCAGTCAGTTTCACATAGTGGTCTGGTTTTGTTCTATAACAAAACTGGTGTCCCCCAAACGTCCAATATGGCGACCATGATGGTCAACTTCAAACTTATGTCATTGAATCTCATCCTCTCGAATGAATGGTCATGTGGTCATTGGGTTTTCTCATATCAGTATAGAAATATTGGTGTTGAAATAAGAAGTGCAAGACTCCAGTGGAATGGCTAGGGCATCGAATACATATTAACGTTGCAATATAACAAGATAACGGATGAAATCATCCTAAAAAATCTCTCAATTAAGAGATAAATCTTACTTTATTCTGAGAAATGAACCCGTTGGTGACGACCAATGCCATTTGACCGAATAGTCGTTTCCAGATGTGTACAATAGATGAAAGACGGCCGCAGTAACAAGGACTGTCACTTGGGATTCAACTCTACCACACAAAGCTGATTTGTATTTCATTATATCTTAGTAACTCATACCCTTGTGTCGGCTGATATCCATGCTTTTTAACCCTTTGACCCTGTCATAGCAATGAAGCGGTGTATTAAGTTACCCACTTTTCCTGTGCAACATAGATTTAGAATCATCCCGTGAGTATTGTGGTTTCCTAATGGATTTGCTTGCAACGTGAAGCCAATGTTTATTTGAATTTTCAGCTCTTGGTTCAACGTGTGATGCAACTAATGGATGTTCCAGCCCCTACGCAGATTGCACTAATGGCACTTGTCAATGTAAGTCCGGATACAACCAGAATGGAACCCAATGTAAAGCAGGTAAATTCTTCAGTGCGAGCTAAAATTACATACTTTCATGCAAAATTCTTTTCAGGTAAAATATGGATTATATTGCAATGAAAACTGTCTCAACAAATATTCTTTAGTTCCTATACAACTTGTCACATACCAGAAAATCTGAAACAGTTGGACGTTTCTATTGTCCATTAGCAGTTATTTGGCATCGCAACGACTCCTAAAATACATTGAAGAAGGTCATGAAATTTGGCAGACAGTTTCATCCAGAGGTCTGGTTTTGTTCTATAACAAAACGCGTGTCCCCCAAACGTCCAAAATGCCGGCCATGATGGTCAACTTCAAACTTATGTCATTGAAACTCATCCTCTCGAATGAATGGTCATGTGGTCATTGGGCTTTCTCATATCAGTATTGAAATATTTTTATTGAAATAAGGAGTGCAATACTCCAGTGGAATGGCTAGGGCATCGAATACATTTTAACGTTGCGACATAACAAGATAAAGGATGAAATCATCCTAAAAAATCTCTCAATTAAGAGATAAACCTGACTTTATTCTGAGAAATGAACCCATTGGTGATGACCAATGCCATTTGACCGAATAGTCGTTTCCAGATGTGTACAAAAGATGAAAGACGGCAACAGTAACAAGGACTGTCACTTGGGATTCAACTCTACCACACACAGCTGATTTGTATTTCATTATATCTTAGTAACTCATACCCTTGTGTCGGCTGAGATCCATGCTTTTTAACCCTTTGACCCTGTCATTACAATGAAGCGGTGTATTAAGTTACTCACTTTTCCTGTGCAACATAGATTTAGAATCATCCCCTGAGTATTGTGGTTTCCTAATGGATTTGTTTGCAACGTGAAATCAATGTTTATTTGAATTTTCAGCTCTTGGTTCAACGTGTGATGCAACCAATGGATGTTCCAGCCCCTACTCAGATTGCACTAATGGCACTTGTCAGTGTAAGTCCGGATACACCCAGAATGGAACCCAATGTAAAGCAGGTAAAATGTTCAGTATGAGCTAAAATTACATACTTTCATGCAAAATTCTTTTCAGGTAAAATGTAGATTATATTGCAATGAAAACTGTCGTAACAAATATGCTTTAGTTCCTATACAACTTGTCACATACCAGAAAATCTGAAACAGTTGGACATTTCTATTGTCCATTAGCAGTTATTTGGCATCGCAACTGCTCCTAAAATACATTGAAGAAGGTCATGAAAGTTGGCAGTCAGTTTCACCCAGAGGTCTGGTTTTGTTCTATAACAAAACTGGTGTCCCCCAAACGTGCAATATGGCGACCATGATGGTCAACTTCAAACTTATGTCATTGAATCTCATCCTCTCGAATGAATGGTCATGTGGTCATTGGGTTTTCTCATATCAGTATAGAAATATTTGTGTTGAAATAAGGAGTGCAAGACTCCAGTGGAATGGCTAGTGCAACGAATACATATTAACTTTGCCATATAACAAGATAACGGATGAAATCATCCTAAAAAATCTCTAAATTAAGAGATAAACCTGACTTTATTCTGAGAAATGAACCCATTGGTGATGACCAATGCCATTTGACCGAATAGTCGTTTCCAGATGTGTACAAAAGATGAAAGACGGCAACAGTAACAAGGACTGTCACTTGGGATTCAACTCTACCACACACAGCTGATTTGTATTTCATTATATCTTAGTAACTCATACCCTTGTGTCGGCTGAGATCCATGCTTTTTAACCCTTTGACCCTGTGATTACAATGAAGCGGTGTATTAAGTTACTCACTTTTCCTGTGCAACATAGATTTAGAATCATCCCCTGAGTATTGTGGTTTCCTAATGGATTTGTTTGCAACGTGAAATCAATGTTTATTTGAATTTTCAGCTCTTGGTTCAACGTGTGATGCAACCAATGGATGTTCCAGCCCCTACTCAGATTGCACTAATGGCACTTGTCAGTGTAAGTCCGGATACACCCAGAATGGAACCCAATGTAAAGCAGGTAAAATGTTCAGTATGAGCTAAAATTACATACTTTCATGCAAAATTCTTTTCAGGTAAAATGTAGATTATATTGCAATGAAAACTGTCGTAACAAATATGCTTTAGTTCCTATACAACTTGTCACATACCAGAAAATCTGAAACAGTTGGACATTTCTATTGTCCATTAGCAGTTATTTGGCATCGCAACTGCTCCTAAAATACATTGAAGAAGGTCATGAAAGTTGGCAGTCAGTTTCACCCAGAGGTCTGGTTTTGTTCTATAACAAAACTGGTGTCCCCCAAACGTGCAATATGGCGACCATGATGGTCAACTTCAAACTTATGTCATTGAATCTCATCCTCTCGAATGAATGGTCATGTGGTCATTGGGTTTTCTCATATCAGTATAGAAATATTTGTGTTGAAATAAGGAGTGCAAGACTCCAGTGGAATGGCTAGTGCAACGAATACATATTAACTTTGCCATATAACAAGATAACGGATGAAATCATCCTAAAAAATCTCTAAATTAAGAGATAAATCTGACTTTATTCTGAGAAATGAACCCGTTGGTGACGACCAATGCCATTTGACCGAATAGTCGTTTCCAGATGTGTACAATAGATGAAAGACGGCCGCAGTAACAAGGACTGTCACTTGGGATTCAACTCTACCACACAAAGCTGATTTGTATTTCATTATATCTTAGTAACTCATACCCTTGTGTCGGCTGATATCCATGCTTTTTAACCCTTTGACCCTGTCATAGCAATGAAGCGGTGTATTAAGTTACTCACTTTTCCTGTGCAACATAGATTTAGAATCATCCCGTGAGTATTGTGGTTTCCTAATGGATTTGCTTGCAACGTGAAGCCAATGTTTATTTGAATTTTCAGCTCTTGGTTCAACGTGTGATGCAACTAATGGATGTTCCAGCCCCTACGCAGATTGCACTAATGGCACTTGTCAATGTAAGTCCGGATACAACCAGAATGGAACCCAATGTAAAGCAGGTAAATTCTTCAGTGCGAGCTAAAATTACATACTTTCATGCAAAATTCTTTTCAGGTAAAATATGGATTATATTGCAATGAAAACTGTCTCAACAAATATTCTTTAGTTCCTATACAACTTGTCACATACCAGAAAATCTGAAACAGTTGGACGTTTCTATTGTCCATTAGCAGTTATTTGGCATCGCAACGACTCCTAAAATACATTGAAGAAGGTCATGAAATTTGGCAGACAGTTTCATCCAGAGGTCTGGTTTTGTTCTATAACAAAACGCGTGTCCCCCAAACGTCCAAAATGCCGGCCATGATGGTCAACTTCAAACTTATGTCATTGAAACTCATCCTCTCGAATGAATGGTCATGTGGTCATTGGGCTTTCTCATATCAGTATTGAAATATTTTTATTGAAATAAGGAGTGCAATACTCCAGTGGAATGGCTAGGGCATCGAATACATTTTAACGTTGCGACATAACAAGATAAAGGATGAAATCATCCTAACAAAATCTCTCAATTAAGAGATAAACCTGACTTTATTCTGAGAAATGAACCCATTGGTGATGACCAATGCCATTTGACCGAATAGTCGTTTCCAGATGTGTACAAAAGATGAAAGACGGCAACAGTAACAAGGACTGTCACTTGGGATTCAACTCTACCACACACAGCTGATTTGTATTTCATTATATCTTAGTAACTCATACCCTTGTGTCGGCTGAGATCCATGCTTTTTAACCCTTTGACCCTGTCATTACAATGAAGCGGTGTATTAAGTTACTCACTTTTCCTGTGCAACATAGATTTAGAATCATCCCCTGAGTATTGTGGTTTCCTAATGGATTTGTTTGCAACGTGAAATCAATGTTTATTTGAATTTTCAGCTCTTGGTTCAACGTGTGATGCAACCAATGGATGTTCCAGCCCCTACTCAGATTGCACTAATGGCACTTGTCAGTGTAAGTCCGGATACACCCAGAATGGAACCCAATGTAAAGCAGGTAAAATGTTCAGTATGAGCTAAAATTACATACTTTCATGCAAAATTCTTTTCAGGTAAAATGTAGATTATATTGCAATGAAAACTGTCGTAACAAATATGCTTTAGTTCCTATACAACTTGTCACATACCAGAAAATCTGAAACAGTTGGACATTTCTATTGTCCATTAGCAGTTATTTGGCATCGCAACTGCTCCTAAAATACATTGAAGAAGGTCATGAAAGTTGGCAGTCAGTTTCACCCAGAGGTCTGGTTTTGTTCTATAACAAAACTGGTGTCCCCCAAACGTGCAATATGGCGACCATGATGGTCAACTTCAAACTTATGTCATTGAATCTCATCCTCTCGAATGAATGGTCATGTGGTCATTGGGTTTTCTCATATCAGTATAGAAATATTTGTGTTGAAATAAGGAGTGCAAGACTCCAGTGGAATGGCTAGTGCAACGAATACATATTAACTTTGCCATATAACAAGATAACGGATGAAATCATCCTAAAAAATCTCTAAATTAAGAGATAAATCTGACTTTATTCTGAGAAATGAACCCGTTGGTGACGACCAATGCCATTTGACCGAATAGTCGTTTCCAGATGTGTACAATAGATGAAAGATGGCCGCAGTAACAAGGACTGTCACTTGGGATTCAACTCTACCACACAAAGCTGATTTGTATTTCATTATATCTTAGTAACTCATACCCTTGTGTCGGCTGATATCCATGCTTTTTAACCCTTTGACCCTGTCATAACAATGAAGCGGTGTATTAAGTTACTCACTTTTCCTGTGCAACATAGATTTAGAATCATCCCGTGAGTATTGTGGTTTCCTAATGGATTTGCTTGCAACGTGAAGCCAATGTTTATTTGAATTTTCAGCTCTTGGTTCAACGTGTGATGCAACTAATGGATGTTCCAGCCCCTACGCAGATTGCACTAATGGCACTTGTCAATGTAAGTCCGGATACACCCAGAATGGAACCCAATGTAAAGCAGGTAAATTCTTCAGTGTGAGCTAAAATTACATACTTTCATGCAAAATTCTTTTCAGGTAAAATATGGATTATATTGCAATGAAAACTGTCTCAACAAATATTCTTTAGTTCCTATACAACTTGTCACATACCAGAAGATCTGAAACAGTTGGACGTTTCTATTGTCCATTAGCAGTTATTTGGCATCGCACTACTCCTAAAATACATTGAAGAAGGTCATGAAATTTGGCAGACAGTTTCACCCAGAGGTCTGGTTTTGTTCTATAACAAAACTGGTGTCCCCCAAACGTGCAATATGGCGACCATGATGGTCAACTTCAAACTTATGTCATTGAAACTCATCCTCTCGAATGAATGGTCATGTGGTCATTGGGTTTACTCATATCAGTATAGATATATTTGTGTTGAAATAAGGAGTGCAAGACTCCAGTGGAATGGCTAGTGCAACGAATACATATTAACTTTGCGATAAAACAAGATAAAGTATGAAGTCATCCTAAAAATGTCTCAATTAATGGATCAACCTGACTTTATTCTGAGAAATTAAAATGTTGCTGACGACCAATGCCATTTGATCGAATAGTCGTTTCCAGATGTGTACAATATATGAAGGACGGCCGCAGTGACAAGGCCAGACACTTGGGATTCAACTCTACCACAACAGCTGATTTGTATTTCATTATATCTTAGTAACTCATACCCTTGTGTCGGCTGAGATCCATGCTTTTTAACCCTTTGACACAGTCAAGACAATGAAGCGGTGTATTACGTTACTCACTTTTCCTGTGCAACATAGATTTAGAATCCTCCCCTGAGTATTGTGGTTTCCTAATGGATTTGCTTGCAACGTGAAGCCAATGTTTATTTGAATTTTCAGCTCTTGGTTCAACGTGTGATGCAACTAATGGATGTTCCAGCCCCTACGCAGATTGCACTAATGGCACTTGTCAGTGTAAGTCCGGATACACCCAGAATGGAACCCAATGTAAAGCAGGTAAATTCTTCAGTGTGAGCTAAAATTACATACTTTCATGCAAAATTCTTTTCAAGTAAAATGTAGATTATATTGCAATGAAAACTGTCTCAACAAATATGCTTTAGTTCCTATACAACTTGTCACATACCAGAAAATCTGAAACAGTTGGACGTTTCTATTGTCCATTAGCAGTTATTTGGCATCGCAACGACTCCTAAAATACATTGAAGAAGGTCATGAAATTTGGCAGACAATTTCATCCAGAGGTCTGGTTTTGTTCTATAACAAAACGCGTGTCCCCCAAACGTCCAATATGCCGGCCACGATGGTCAACTTCAAACTTATGTCATTGAAACTCATCCTCTCGAATGAATGGTCATGTGGTCATTGGGTTTGCTCATATCAGTATTGAAATATTTTTATTGAAATAAGGAGTGCAAGACTCCAGTGGAATGGCTAGGGCATCGAATACATATTAACGTTGCGACATAACAAGATAAAGGATGAAATCATCCTAAAAAATCTCTCAATTAAGAGATAAACCTGACTTTATTCTGAGAAAAGAACCCATTGGTGATGACCAATGCCATTTGACCGAATAGTCGTTTCCAGATGTGTACAATAGATGAACGACGGCCGCAGTAACAAGGACTGTCACTTGGGATTCAACTCTACCACACAAAGCTGATTTGTATTTCATTATATCTTAGTAACTCATACCCTTGTGTCGGCTGATATCCATGCTTTTTAACCCTTTGACCCTGTCATAGCAATGAAGCGGTGTATTAAGTTACTCACTTTTCCTGTGCAACATAGATTTAGAATCATCCCGTGAGTATTGTGGTTTCCTAATGGATTTGCTTGCAACGTGAAGCCAATGTTTATTTGAATTTTCAGCTCTTGGTTCAACGTGTGATGCAACTAATGGATGTTCCAGCCCCTACGCAGATTGCACTAATGGCACTTGTCAATGTAAGTCCGGATACACCCAGAATGGAACCCAATGTAAAGCAGGTAAATTCTTCAGTGTGAGCTAAAATTACAACCTTTCATGCAAAATTCTTTTCAGGTAAAATATGGATTATATTGCAATGAAAACTGTCTCAACAAATATTCTTAGTTCCTATACAACTTGTCACATACCAGAAGATCTGAAACAGTTGGACGTTTCTATTGTCCATTAGCAGTTATTTGGCATCGCAACGACTCCTAAAATACATTGTAGAAGGTCATGAAATTTGGCAGACAGTTTCACCCAGAGGTCTGGTTTTGTTCTATAACAAAACTGGTGTCCCCCAAACGTGCAATATGGCGACCATGATGGTCAACTTCAAACTTATGTCATTGAAACTCATCCTCTCGAATGAATGGTCATGTGGTCATTGGGCTTTCTCATATCAGTATTGAAATGTTTTTATTGAAATAAGGAGTGCAAGACTCCAGTGGAATGGCTAGGGCATCGAATACATATTATCGTTGCGACATAACAAGATAACGGATGAAATCATCCTAAAAAATCTCTCAATTAAGAGATAAATCTGACTTTATTCTGAGAAATGAACCCATTGGTGATGACCAATGCCATTTGACCGAATAGTCGTTTCCACATGTGTACAATAGATGAAAGACGGCCGCAGTGACAAGGACTGTCACTTGGGATTCAACTCTACCACACACAGCTGATTTGTATTTCATTATATCTTAGTAACTCATTCCCTTGTGT
Organism: Margaritifera margaritifera; assembly: GCA_029931535.1. Lineage (NCBI taxonomy): Eukaryota > Metazoa > Mollusca > Bivalvia > Unionida > Margaritiferidae > Margaritifera > Margaritifera margaritifera. The sequence goes on along the minus strand of JAQPZY010000917.1, from coordinate 41,283 downwards.
CGGCTGAGATCCATGCTTTTTAACTCTTTGACCCTGTCATAACAATGAAGCGGTGTATTAAGTTACTCACTTTTCCTGTGCAACATAGATTTAGAATCATCCCCTGAGTATTGTGGTTTCCTAATGGATTTGTTTGCAACGTGAAATCTATGTTTATTTGAATTTTCAGCTCTTGGTTCAACGTGTGATGCAACTAATGGATGTTCCAGCCCCTACTCAGATTGCACTAATGGCACTTGTCAGTGTAAGTCCGGATACACCCAGAATGGAACCCAATGTAAAGCAGGTAAAATGTTCAGTATGAGCTAAAATTACATACTTTCATGCAAAATTCTTTTCAGGTAAAATGTAGATTATATTGCAATGAAAACTGTCGTAACAAATATGCTTTAGTTCCTATACAACTTGTCACATACCAGAAAATCTGAAACAGTTGGACGTTTCTATTGTCCATTAGCAGTTATTTGGCATCGCAACTGCTCCTAAAATGCATTGAAGAAGGTCATGAAAGTTGGCAGTCAGTTTCACATAGTGGTCTGGTTTTGTTCTATAACAAAACTGGTGTCCCCCAAACGTCCAATATGGCGGCCATGATGGTCAACTTCAAACTTATGTCATTGAAACTCATCCTCTCGAATGAATGGTCATGTGGTCATTGGGTTTTCTCATATCAGTATAGAAATATTTGTGTTGAAATAAGGAGTGCAAGACTCCAGTGGAATGGCTAGGGCAACGAATACATATTAACTTTGCGATAAAACAAGATAAAGGATGAAGTCATCCTAAAAATGTCTCAATTAATGGATCAACCTGACTTTATTCTGAGAAATTAACCTGTTGCTGACGACCAATGCCATTTGATCGAATAGTCGTTTCCAGATGTGTACAATATATGAAAGACGGCAACAGTGACAAGGCCAGACACTTGGGATTCAACTCTACCACAACAGCTGATTTGTATTTCATTATATCTTAGTAACTCATACCCTTGTGTCGGCTGAGATCCATGCTTTTTAACCCTTTGACACAGTCAAGACAATGAAGCGGTGTATTACGTTACTCACTTTTCCTGTGCAGCATAGATTTAGAATCATCCCGTGAGTATTGTGGTTTCCTAATGGATTTGCTTGCAACGTGAAGCCAATGTTTATTTGAATTTTCAGCTCTTGGTTCAACGTGTGATGCAACTAATGGATGTTCCAGCCCATACGCAGATTGCACTAATGGCACTTGTATGTGTAAGTCCGGATACACCCAGAATGGAACCCAATGTAAAGCAGGTAAATTGTTCAGTATGAGCTAAAATTACATACTTTCATGCAAAATTCTTTTCAGGTAAAATGTAGATTATATTGCAATGAAAACTGTCTTAACAAATATGCTTTGGTTCCTATACAACTTGTCACATACCAGAAGATCTGAAACAGTTGGACGTTTCTATTGTCCATTAGCAGTTATTTGGCATCGCAACTGCTCCTAAAATACATTGAAGAAGGTCATGAAATTTGGCAGACAGTTTCATCCAGAGGTCTGGTTTTGTTCTATAACAAAACTGGTGTCCCCCAAACGTCCAATATGCCGGCCATGATGGTCAACTTCAAACTTATGTCATTGAAACTCATCCTCTCGAATGAATTATCATGTGGTCATTGGGTTTTCTCATATCAGTATAGATATATTAGTGTTGAAATAAGGAGTGGAAGACTCCAGTGGAATGGCTAGGGCCTCGAATACATATTAACGTTGCGATATTACAAGATAAAGGATGCAATCATCCTGAAAAATCTCCTGTTTAAAGGATGAAGCTGACTTTATTCTGAGAAATGAACTGTTGGTGACGACCAATGGCATTTGATCGAATAGTCGTTTCTAGATGTGTACAATAGATGAAAAACGGTAACATTAATAAGGACAGACACTTGGGATTCAACTCTACCACAACAGCTGATTTGTATTTCATTTTATCTTAGTAACTCATACCCTTGTGTCGGCTGAGATCCATGCTTTTCAACCCTTTGGCCCTGTCATAACAATGAGGAGGTGTATTAAGTTACTCACTTTTCCTGTGCAGCATAGATTTAGAATCATCCCCTGAGTATTGTTGTTTCCAAATGGATTTGCTTGCAACGTGAAGCCAATGTTTATTTGAATTTTCAGCTCTTGGTTCAACGTGTGATGCAACTAATGGATGTTCCAGCCCCTACGCAGATTGCACTAATGGCACTTGTCAGTGTAAGTCCGGATACACCCAGAATGGAACCCAATGTAAAGCAGGTAAATTCTTCAGTGTGAGCTAAAATTACATACTTTCATGCAAAATTCTTTTCAGGTAAAATGTAGATTATATTGCAATGAAAACTGTCTTAACAAATATGCTTTAGTTCCTATACAACTTGTCACATACCAGAAAATCTGAAACAGTTGGACGTTTCTATTGTCCAATAACAGTTATTTGGCATCGCAACGACTCCTAAAATACATTGAAGAAGGTCATGAAATTTGGCAGACAGTTTCATCCAGAGGTCTGGTTTTGTTCTATAACAAAACTGGTGTCCCCCAAACGTCCAATATGCCGGCCATGATGGTCAACTTCAAACTTATGTCATTGAAACTCATCCTCTCGAATGAATTATCATGTGGTCATTGGGTTTGCTCATATCAGTATTGAAATATTTTTATTGAAATTAGGAGTGCAAGACTCCAGTGGAATGGCTAGGGCATCGAATGCATATTAACGTTGCGACATAACAAGATAAAGGATGAAATCATCCTAAAAAATCTCTCAATTAAGAGATAAACCTGACTTTATTCTGAGAAATGAACCCATTGGTGATGACCAATGCCATTTGACCGAATAGTCGTTTCCAGATGTGTTCAATAGATGAAAGACGGCAACAGTAACAAGGACTGTCACTTGGGATTCAACTCTACCACACACAGCTGATTTGTATTTCATTATATCTTAGTAACTCATACCCTTGTGTCGGCTGAGATCCATGCTTTTTAACCCTTTGACCCTGTCATAAAAATGAAGCTATGTATTAAGTTACTCACTTTTCCTGTGCAACATAGATTTAGAATCATCCCGTGAGTATTGTGGTTTCCTAATGGATTTGCTTGCAACGTGAAGCCAATGTTTATTTGAATTTTCAGCTCTTGGTTCAACGTGTGATGCAACTAATGGATGTTCCAGCCCATACGCAGATTGCACTAATGGCACTTGTCAGTGTAAGTCCGGATACACCCAGAATGGAACCCAATGTAAAGCAGGTAAATTGTTCAGTATGAGCTAAAATTACATACTTTCATGCAAAATTCTTTTCAGGTAAAATGTAGATTATATTGCAATGAAAACTGTCTTAACAAATATGCTTTAGTTCCTATACAACTTGTCACATACCAGAAAATCTGAAACAGTTGGACGTTTCTATTGTCCATTAGCAGTTATTTGGCATCGCAACTGCTCCTAAAATACATTGAAGAAGGTCATGAAAGTTGGCAGTCAGTTTCACATAGTGCTCTGGTTTTGTTCTATAACAAAATTGGTGTCCCCCAAACGTCCAATATGCCGGCCATGATGGTCAACTTCAAACTTACGTCGTTTAATCTCATCCTCTCGAATGAATGGTCATGTGGTCATTGGGTTTTCTCATATCAGTATTGAAATATTTTTATTGAAATAAGGAGTGCAAGACTCCAATGGAATGACTAGGGCATCGAATACATATTAACGTTGCGACATAACAAGATAAAGGATGAAATCACCCTAAAAAATCTCTCAATTAAGAGATAAACCTGACTTTATTCTGAGAAATTAACCTGTTGCTGACGACCAATGCCATTTGATCGAATAGTCGTTTCCAGATGTGTACAATATATGAAAGACGGCCGCAGTGACAAGGCCAGACACTTGGGATTCAACTCTACCACAACAGCTGATTTGTATTTCATTATATCTTAGTAACTCATACCCTTGTGTCGGCTGAGATCCATGCTTTTTAACCCTTTGACACAGTCAAGACAATGAAGCGGTGTATTACGTTACTCACTTTTCCTGTGCAGCATAGATTTAGAATCATCCCGTGAGTATTGTGGTTTCCTAATGGATTTGCTTGCAACGTGAAGCCAATGTTTATTTGAATTTTCAGCTCTTGGTTCAACGTGTGATGCAACTAATGGATGTTCCAGCCCATACGCAGATTGCACTAATGGCACTTGTCAGTGTAAGTCCGGATACACCCAGAATGGAACCCAATGTAAAGCAGGTAAATTGTTCAGTATGAGCTAAAATTACATACTTTCATGCAAAATTCTTTTCAGGTAAAATGTAGATTATATTGCAATGAAAACTGTCTTAACAAATATGCTTTGGTTCCTATACAACTTGTCACATACCAGAAAATCTGAAACAGTTGGACGTTTCTATTGTCCATTAGCAGTTATTTGGCATCGCAACTGCTCCTAAAATACATTGAAGAAGGTCATGAAATTTGGCAGACAGTTTCATCCAGAGGTCTGGTTTTGTTTATAACAAAACGCGTGTCCCCAAACGTCCAATATGCCGGCCATGATGGTCAACTTCAAACTTATGTCATTGAAACTCATCCTCTCGAATGAATTATCATGTGGTCATTGGGTTTTCTCATATCAGTATAGAAATATTAGTGTTGAAATAAGGAGTGGAAGACTCCAGTGGAATGGCTAGGGCCTCGAATACATATTAACGTTGCGATATTACAAGATAAAGGATGCAATCATCCTGAAAAATCTCCTGTTTAAAGGATGAAGCTGACTTTATTCTGAGAAATGAACTGTTGGTGACGACCAATGGCATTTGATCGAATAGTCGTTTCTAGATGTGTACAATAGATGAAAAACGGTAACATTAATAAGGACAGACACTTGGGATTCAACTCTACCACAACAGCTGATTTGTATTTCATTTTATCTTAGTAACTCATACCCTTGTGTCGGCTGAGATCCATGCTTTTCAACCCTTTGGCCCTGTCATAACAATGAGGAGGTGTATTAAGTTACTCACTTTTCCTGTGCAGCATAGATTTAGAATCATCCCCTGAGTATTGTTGTTTCCAAATGGATTTGCTTGCAACGTGAAGCCAATGTTTATTTGAATTTTCAGCTCTTGGTTCAACGTGTGATGCAACTAATGGATGTTCCAGCCCCTACGCAGATTGCACTAATGGCACTTGTCAGTGTAAGTCCGGATACACCCAGAATGGAACCCAATGTAAAGCAGGTAAATTCTTCAGTGTGAGCTAAAATTACATACTTTCATGCAAAATTCTTTTCAGGTAAAATGTAGATTATATTGCAATGAAAACTGTCTTAACAAATATGCTTTAGTTCCTATACAACTTGTCACATACCAGAAAATCTGAAACAGTTGGACGTTTCTATTGTCCAATAACAGTTATTTGGCATCGCAACGACTCCTAAAATACATTGAAGAAGGTCATGAAATTTGGCAGACAGTTTCATCCAGAGGTCTGGTAATTTCATCCAGAGGTCTGGTTTTGTTCTATAACAAAACTGGTGTCCCCCAAACGTCCAATATGCCGGCCATGATGGTCAACTTCAAACTTATGTCGTTTAATCTCATCCTCTCGAATGAATGGTCATGTGGTCATTGGGTTTTCTCATATCAGTATTGAAATATTTTTATTGAAATAATGAGTGCAAGACTCCAATGGAATGGCTAGGGCATCGAATACATATTAACGTTGCGACATAACAAGATAAAGGATGAAATCACCCTAAAAAATCTCTCAATTAAGAGATAAACCTGACTTTATTCTGAGAAATGAACCCATTGGTGATGACCAATGCCATTTGACCGAATAGTCGTTTCTAGATGTGTTCAATAGATGAAAGACGGCAACAGTAACAAGGACTGTCACTTGGGATTCAACTCTACCACACACAGCTGATTTGTATTTCATTATATCTTAGTAACTCATACCCTTGTGTCGGCTGAGATCCATGCTTTTTAACTCTTTGACCCTGTCATAACAATGAAGCGGTGTATTAAGTTACTCACTTTTCCTGTGCAACATAGATTTAGAATCATCCCCTGGGTATTGTGGTTTCCTAATGGATTTGCTTGCAACGTGAAGCCAATGTTTATTTGAATTTTCAGCTCTTGGTTCAACGTGTGATGCAACTAATGGATGTTCCAGCCCCTACGCAGATTGCACTAATGGCACTTGTCAATGTAAGTCCGGATACACCCAGAATGGAACCCAATGTAAAGCAGGTAAATTCTTCAGTGTGAGCTAAAATTACATACTTTCATGCAAACTTCTTTTCAGGTAAAATATGGATTATATTGCAATGAAAACTGTCTTAACAAATATGCTTTAGTTCCTATACAACTTGTCACATACCAGAAGATCTGAAACAGTTGGACGTTTCTATTGTCCATTAGCAGTTATTTGGCATCGCACTACTCCTAAAATACATTGAAGAAGGTCATGAAAGTTGGCAGACAGTTTCACCAAGAGGTCTGGTTTGTTCTATAACAAAACTGGTGTCCCCCAAACGTGCAATATGGCGACCATGATGGTCAACTTCAAACTTATGTCATTGAAACTCATCCTCTCGAATGAATGGTCATGTGGTCATTGGGTTTTCTCATATCAGTATAGAAATATTTGTGTTGAAATAAGGAGTGGAAGACTCCAGTGGAATGGCTAGGGCAACGAATACATATTAACTTTGCGATAAAACAAGATAAAGGATGAAGTCATCCTAAAAATGTCTCAATTAATGGATCAACCTGACTTTATTCTGAGAAATTAACCTGTTGCTGACGACCAATGCCATTTGATCGAATAGTCGTTTCCAGATGTGTACAATATATGAAAGACGGCCGCAGTGACAAGGCCAGACACTTGGGATTCAACTCTACCACAACAGCTGATTTGTATTTCATTATATCTTAGATACTCATACCCTTGTGTCGGCTGAGATCCATGCTTTTCAACCCTTTGGCCCTGTCATAACAATGAGGAGGTGTATTAAGTTACTCACTTTTCCTGTGCAGCATAGATTTAGAATCATCCCCTGAGTATTGTTGTTTCCAAATGGATTTGCTTGCAACGTGAAGCCAATGTTTATTTGAATTTTCAGCTCTTGGTTCAACGTGTGATGCAACTAATGGATGTTCCAGCCCCTACGCAGATTGCTCTAATGGCACTTGTCAGTGTAAGTCCGGATACACCCAAAATGGAACCCAATGTAAAGCAGGTAAATTCTTCAGTGTGAGCTAAAATTACATACTTTCATGCAAAATTCTTTTCAGGTAAAATGTAGATTATATTGCAATGAAAACTGTCTCAACAAATATGCTTTAGTTCCTATACAACTTGTCACATACCAGAAGATCTGAAACAGTTGGACGTTTCTATTATTCATCAGCAGTTATTTGGCATCGCAACGACTCCTAAAATACATTGAAGAAGGTCATGAAATTTGGCAGACAGTTTCATCCAGAGGTCTGGTTTTGTTTATAACAAACCGCGTGTCCCCAAAACGTGCAATATGCCGGCCATGATGGTCAACTTCAAACTTATGTCATTGAAACTCATCCTCTCGAATGAATTATCATGTGGTCATTGGGTTTGCTCATATCAGTATTGAAATATTTTTATTGAAATTAGGAGTGCAAGACTCCAGTGGAATGGCTAGGGCATCGAATGCATATTAACGTTGCGACATAACAAGATAAAGGATGAAATCATCCTAAAAAATCTCTCAATTAAGAGATAAACCTGACTTTATTCTGAGAAATGAACCTGTTGGTGATGACCAATGCCATTTGACCGAATAGTCGTTTCCAGATGTGTTCAATAGATGAAAGACGGCAACAGTAACAAGGACTGTCACTTGGGATTCAACTCTACCACACACAGCTGATTTGTATTTCATTATATCTTAGTAACTCATACTCTTGTGTCGGCTGAGATCCATGCTTTTTAACCCTTTGACCCTGTCATAACAATGAAGCGGTGTATTAAGTTACTCACTTTTCCTGTGCAACATAGATTTAGAATCATCCCGTGAGTATTGTGGTTTCCTAATGGATTTGCTTGCAACGTGAAGCCAATGTTTATTTGAATTTTCAGCTCTTGGTTCAACGTGTGATGCAACTAATGGATGTTCCAGCCCATACGCAGATTGCACTAATGGCACTTGTCAGTGTAAGTCCGGATACACCCAGAATGGAACCCAATGTAAAGCAGGTAAATTGTTCAGTATGAGCTAAAATTACATACTTTCATGCAAAATTCTTTTCAGGTAAAATGTAGATTATATTGGAATGAAAACTGTCTTAACAAATATGCTTTAGTTCCTATACAACTTGTCACATACCAGAAAATCTGAAACAGTTGGACGTTTCTATTGTCCATTAGCAGTTATTTGGCATCGCAACTGCTCCTAAAATACATTGAAGAAGGTCATGAAAGTTGGCAGTCAGTTTCACATAGTGCTCTGGTTTTGTTCTATAACAAAATTGGTGTCCCCCAAACGTCCAATATGCCGGCCATGATGGTCAACTTCAAACTTACGTCGTTTAATCTCATCCTCTCGAATGAATGGTCATGTGGTCATTGGGTTTTCTCATATCAGTATTGAAATATTTTTATTGAAATAAGGAGCGCAAGACTCCAGTGGAATGGCTAGGGCATCGAATACATATTAACGTTGCGACATAACAAGATAACGGATGAAATCATCCTAAAAAATCTCTCAATTAAGAGATAAACCTGACTTTATTCTGAGAAATGAACCCATTGGTGATGACCAATGCCATTTGACCGAATAGTCGTTTCCAGATGTGTTCAATAGATGAAAGACGGCAACAGTAACAAGGACTGTCACTTGGGATTCAACTCTACCTCACACAGCTGATTTGTATTTCATTATATCTTAGTAACTCATACCCTTGTGTCGGCTGAGATCCATGCTTTTTAACCCTTTGACCCTGTCATAACAATGAAGCGGTGTATTAAGTTACTCACTTTTCCTGTGCAACATAGATTTAGAATCATCCCGTGAGTATTGTGATTTCCTAATGGATTTGCTTGCAACGTGAAGCCAATGTTTATTTGAATTTTCAGCTCTTGGTTCAACGTGTGATGCAACTAATGGATGTTCCAGCCCATACGCAGATTGCACTAATGGCACTTGTCAGTGTAAGTCCGGATACACCCAGAATGGAACCCAATGTAAAGCAGGTAAATTCTTCAGTATGAGCTAAAATTACATACTTTCATGCAAAATTCTTTTCAGGTAAAATGTAGATTATATTGCAATGAAAACTGTCTTAACAAATATGCTTTAGTTCCTATACAACTTGTCACATACCAGAAAATCTGAAACAGTTGGACGTTTCTATTGTCCATTAGCAGTTATTTGGCATCGCAACTGCTCCTAAAATACATTGAAGAAGGTCATGAAAGTTGGCAGTCAGTTTCACATAGTGCTCTGGTTTTGTTCTATAACAAAATTGGTGTCCCCCAAACGTCCAATATGCCGGCCATGATGGTCAACTTCAAACTTACGTCGTTTAATCTCATCCTCTCGAATGAATGGTCATGTGGTCATTGGGTTTTCTCATATCAGTATTGAAATATTTTTATTGAAATAAGGAGTGCAAGACTCCAATGGAATGGCTAGGGCATCGAATACATATTAACGTTGCGACATAACAAGATAAAGGATGAAATCACCCTAAAAAATCTCTCAATTAAGAGATAAACCTGACTTTATTCTGAGAAATGAACCCATTGGTGATGACCAATGCCATTTGACCGAATAGTCGTTTCCAGATGTGTTCAATAGATGAAAGACGGCAACAGTAACAAGGACTGTCACTTGGGATTCAACTCTACCACACACAGCTGATTTGTATTTCATTATATCTTAGTAACTCATACCCTTGTGTCGGCTGAGATCCATGCTTTTTAACTCTTTGACCCTGTCATAACAACGAAGCGATGTATTAAGTTACTCACTTTTCCTGTGCAACATAGATTTAGAATCATCCCCTGGGTATTGTGGTTTCCTAATGGATTTGCTTGCAACGTGAAGCCAATGTCTTTTTGAATTTTCAGCTCTTGGTTCAACGTGTGATGCAACTAATGGATGTTCCAGCCCCTACGCAGATTGCACTAATGGCACTTGTCAGTGTAGGTCAGGTTACACCCAGAATGGAACCCAATGTAAAGCAGGTAAATTGTTCAGTATGAGCTAAAATTACATACTTTCATGCAAAATTCTTTTCAGGTAAAATGTAGATTATATTGCAATGAAAACTGTCTCAACAAATATTCTTTAGTTCCTATACAACTTGTCACAAACCAGTAGATCTGTAACGGTTGGACGTTTCTATTATTCATTAGCAGTTATTTGGCATCGCAACGACTCCTAAAATACATTGAAGAAGGTCATGAAATTTGGCAGACAGTTTCATCCAGAGGTCTGGTTTTGTTTATAACAAAACGCGTGTCCCCAAAACGTCCAATATGCCGGCCATGATGGTCAACTTCAAACTTATGTCATTGAAACTCATCCTCTCGAATGAATTATCATGTGGTCATTGGGTTTTCTCATATCAGTATAGAAATATTAGTGTTGAAATAAGGAGTGCAAGACTCCAGTGGAATGGCTAGGGCCTCGAATACATATTAACGTTGCGATATAACAAGATAAAGGATGAAATCATCCTGAAAAATCTCCTGTTTAAAGGATGAAGCTGACTTTATTCTGAGAAATGAACTGTTGGTGACGACCAATGGCATTTGATCGAATAGTCGTTTCTAGATGTGTACAATAGATGAAAAACGGTAACATTAACAAGGACAGACACTTTGGATTCAACTCTACCACAACAGCTGATTTGTATTTCATTTTATCTTAGTAACTCATACCCTTGTGTCGGCTGAGATCCATGCTTTTCAACCCTTTGGCCATGTCATAACAATGAGGAGGTGTATTAAGTTACTCACCTTTCCTGTGCAGCATAGATTTAGAATCATCCCCTGAGTATTGTTGTTTCCAAATGGATTTGCTTGCAACGTAAAGCCAATGTTTATTTGAATTTTCAGCTCTTGGTTCAACGTGTGATGCAACTAATGGATGTTCCAGCCCCTACGCAGATTGCACTAATGGCACTTGTCAGTGTAAGTCCGGATACACCCAGAATGGAACCCAATGTAAAGCAGGTAAATTCTTCAGTGTGAGCTAAAATTACATACTTTCATGCAAAATTCTTTTCAGGTAAAATGTAGATTATATTGCAATGAAAACTGTCCTAACAAATATGCTTTAGTTCCTATACAACTTGTCACATACCAGAAAATCTGAAACAGTTGGACGTTTCTATTGTCCAATAACAGTTATTTGGCATCGCAACGACTCCTAAAATACATTGAAGAAGGTCATGAAATTTGGCAGACAGTTTCATCCAGAGGTCTGGTTTTGTTTTAAAACAAAACGCGTGTCCCCCAAACGTCCAATACGCCGGCCATGATGGTCAACTTCAAACTTATGTCATTGAAACTCATCCTCTCGAATGAATTATCATGTGGTCATTGGGTTTGCTCATATCAGTATTGAAATATTTTTATTGAAATTAGGAGTGCAAGACTCCAGTGGAATGGCTAGGGCATCGAATGCATATTAACGTTGCGACATAACAAGATAAAGGATGAAATCATCCTAAAAAATCTCTCAATTAAGAGATAAACCTGACTTTATTCTGAGAAATGAACCTATTGGTGATGACCAATGCCATTTGACCGAATAGTCGTTTCCAGATGTGTTCAATAGATGAAAGACGGCAACAGTAACAAGGACTGTCACTTGGGATTCAACTCTACCACACACAGCTGATTTGTATTTCATTATATCTTAGTAACTCATACTCTTGTGTCGGCTGAGATCCATGCTTTTTAACCCTTTGACCCTGTCATAACAATGAAGCGGTGTATTAAGTTACTCACTTTTCCTGTGCAACATAGATTTAGAATCATCCCGTGAGTATTGTGGTTTCCTAATGGATTTGCTTGCAACGTGAAGCCAATGTTTATTTGAATTTTCAGCTCTTGGTTCAACGTGTGATGCAACTAATGGATGTTCCAGCCCATACGCAGATTGCACTAATGGCACTTGTCAGTGTAAGTCCGGATACACCCAGAATGGAACCCAATGTAAAGCAGGTAAATTGTTCAGTATGAGCTAAAATTACATACTTTCATGCAAAATTCTTTTCAGGTAAAATGTAGATTATATTGCAATGAAAACTGTCTCAACAAATATGCTTTAGTTCCTATACAACTTGTCACATACCAGAAGATCTGAAACAGTTGGACGTTTCTATTATTCATTAGCAGTTATTTGGCATCGCAACGACTCCTAAAATACATTGAAGAAGGTCATGAAATTTGGCAGACAGTTTCATCCAGAGGTCTGGTTTTGTTTATAACAAAACGCGTGTCCCCAAAACGTGCAATATGCCGGCCATGATGGTCAATTTCAAACTTATGTCATTGAAACTCATCCTCTCGAATGAATTATCATGTGGTCATTGGGTTTGCTCATATCAGTATTGAAATATTTTTATTGAAATTAGGAGTGCAAGACTCCAGTGGAATGGCTAGGGCATCGAATGCATATTAACGTTGCGACATAACAAGATAAAGGATGAAATCATCCTAAAAAATCTCTCAATTAAGAGATAAACCTGACTTTATTCTGAGAAATGAACCTGTTGGTGATGACCAATGCCATTTGACCGAATAGTCGTTTCCAGATGTGTTCAATAGATGAAAGACGGCAACAGTAACAAGGACTGTCACTTGGGATTCAACTCTACCACACACAGCTGATTTGTATTTCATTATATCTTAGTAACTCATACTCTTGTGTCGGCTGAGATCCATGCTTTTTAACCCTTTGACCCTGTCATAACAATGAAGCGGTGTATTAAGTTACTCACTTTTCCTGTGCAACATAGATTTAGAATCATCCCGTGAGTATTGTGGTTTCCTAATGGATTTGCTTGCAACGTGAAGCCAATGTTTATTTGAATTTTCAGCTCTTGGTTCAACGTGTGATGCAACTAATGGATGTTCCAGCCCATACGCAGATTGCACTAATGGCACTTGTCAGTGTAAGTCCGGATACACCCAGAATGGAACCCAATGTAAAGCAGGTAAATTGTTCAGTATGAGCTAAAATTACATACTTTCATGCAAAATTCTTTTCAGGTAAAATGTAGATTATATTGGAATGAAAACTGTCTTAACAAATATGCTTTAGTTCCTATACAACTTGTCACATACCAGAAAATCTGAAACAGTTGGACGTTTCTATTGTCCATTAGCAGTTATTTGGCATCGCAACTGCTCCTAAAATACATTGAAGAAGGTCATGAAAGTTGGCAGCCAGTTTCACATAGTGCTCTGGTTTTGTTCTATAACAAAATTGGTGTCCCCCAAACGTCCAATATGCCGGCCATGATGGTCAACTTCAAACTTACGTCGTTTAATCTCATCCTCTCGAATGAATGGTCATGTGGTCATTGGGTTTTCTCATATCAGTATTGAAATATTTTTATTGAAATAAGGAGCGCAAGACTCCAGTGGAATGGCTAGGGCATCGAATACATATTAACGTTGCGACATAACAAGATAACGGATGAAATCATCCTAAAAAATCTCTCAATTAAGAGATAAACCTGACTTTATTCTGAGAAATGAACCCATTGGTGATGACCAATGCCATTTGACCGAATAGTCGTTTCCAGATGTGTTCAATAGATGAAAGACGGCAACAGTAACAAGGACTGTCACTTGGGATTCAACTCTACCTCACACAGCTGATTTGTATTTCATTATATCTTAGTAACTCATACCCTTGTGTCGGCTGAGATCCATGCTTTTTAACCCTTTGACCCTGTCATAACAATGAAGCGGTGTATTAAGTTACTCACTTTTCCTGTGCAACATAGATTTAGAATCATCCCGTGAGTATTGTGATTTCCTAATGGATTTGCTTGCAACGTGAAGCCAATGTTTATTTGAATTTTCAGCTCTTGGTTCAACGTGTGATGCAACTAATGGATGTTCCAGCCCCTACGCAGATTGCACTAATGGCACTTGTCAGTGTAAGTCCGGATACACCCAGAATGGAACCCAATGTAAAGCAGGTAAATTGTTCAGTATGAGCTAAAATTACATACTTTCATGCAAAATTCTTTTCAGGTAAAATGTAGATTATATTGCAATGAAAACTGTCTTAACAAATATGCTTTAGTTCCTATACAACTTGTCACATACCAGAAAATCTGAAACAGTTGGACGTTTCTATTGTCCATTAGCAGTTATTTGGCATCGCAACTGCTCCTAAAATACATTGAAGAAGGTCATGAAAGTTGGCAGCCAGTTTCACATAGTGCTCTGGTTTTGTTCTATAACAAAATTGGTGTCCCCCAAACGTCCAATATGCCGGCCATGATGGTCAACTTCAAACTTACGTCGTTTAATCTCATCCTCTCGAATGAATGGTCATGTGGTCATTGGGTTTTCTCATATCAGTATTGAAATATTTTTATTGAAATAAGGAGCGCAAGACTCCAGTGGAATGGCTAGGGCATCGAATACATATTAACGTTGCGACATAACAAGATAACGGATGAAATCATCCTAAAAAATCTCTCAATTAAGAGATAAACCTGACTTTATTCTGAGAAATGAACCCATTGGTGATGACCAATGCCATTTGACCGAATAGTCGTTTCCAGATGTGTTCAATAGATGAAAGACGGCAACAGTAACAAGGACTGTCACTTGGGATTCAACTCTACCTCACACAGCTGATTTGTATTTCATTATATCTTAGTAACTCATACCCTTGTGTCGGCTGAGATCCATGCTTTTTAACCCTTTGACCCTGTCATAACAATGAAGCGGTGTATTAAGTTACTCACTTTTCCTGTGCAACATAGATTTAGAATCATCCCGTGAGTATTGTGATTTCCTAATGGATTTGCTTGCAACGTGAAGCCAATGTTTATTTGAATTTTCAGCTCTTGGTTCAACGTGTGATGCAACTAATGGATGTTCCAGCCCATACGCAGATTGCACTAATGGCACTTGTCAGTGTAAGTCCGGATACACCCAGAATGGAACCCAATGTAAAGCAGGTAAATTGTTCAGTATGAGCTAAAATTACATACTTTCATGCAAAATTCTTTTCAGGTAAAATGTAGATTATATTGCAATGAAAACTGTCTTAACAAATATGCTTTAGTTCCTATACAACTTGTCACATACCAGAAAATCTGAAACAGTTGGACGTTTCTATTGTCCATTAGCAGTTATTTGGCATCGCAACTGCTCCTAAAATACATTGAAGAAGGTCATGAAAGTTGGCAGCCAGTTTCACATAGTGCTCTGGTTTTGTTCTATAACAAAATTGGTGTCCCCCAAACGTCCAATATGCCGGCCATGATGGTCAACTTCAAACTTACGTCGTTTAATCTCATCCTCTCGAATGAATGGTCATGTGGTCATTGGGTTTTCTCATATCAGTATTGAAATATTTTTATTGAAATAAGGAGCGCAAGACTCCAGTGGAATGGCTAGGGCATCGAATACATATTAACGTTGCGACATAACAAGATAACGGATGAAATCATCCTAAAAAATCTCTCAATTAAGAGATAAACCTGACTTTATTCTGAGAAATGAACCCATTGGTGATGACCAATGCCATTTGACCGAATAGTCGTTTCCAGATGTGTTCAATAGATGAAAGACGGCAACAGTAACAAGGACTGTCACTTGGGATTCAACTCTACCTCACACAGCTGATTTGTATTTCATTATATCTTAGTAACTCATACCCTTGTGTCGGCTGAGATCCATGCTTTTTAACCCTTTGACCCTGTCATAACAATGAAGCGGTGTATTAAGTTACTCACTTTTCCTGTGCAACATAGATTTAGAATCATCCCGTGAGTATTGTGATTTCCTAATGGATTTGCTTGCAACGTGAAGCCAATGTTTATTTGAATTTTCAGCTCTTGGTTCAACGTGTGATGCAACTAATGGATGTTCCAGCCCCTACGCAGATTGCACTAATGGCACTTGTCAGTGTAAGTCCGGATACACCCAGAATGGAACCCAATGTAAAGCAGGTAAATTGTTCAGTATGAGCTAAAATTACATACTTTCATGCAAAATTCTTTTCAGGTAAAATGTAGATTATATTGCAATGAAAACTGTCTTAACAAATATGCTTTAGTTCCTATACAACTTGTCACATACCAGAAAATCTGAAACAGTTGGACGTTTCTATTGTCCATTAGCAGTTATTTGGCATCGCAACTGCTCCTAAAATACATTGAAGAAGGTCATGAAAGTTGGCAGCCAGTTTCACATAGTGCTCTGGTTTTGTTCTATAACAAAATTGGTGTCCCCCAAACGTCCAATATGCCGGCCATGATGGTCAACTTCAAACTTACGTCGTTTAATCTCATCCTCTCGAATGAATGGTCATGTGGTCATTGGGTTTTCTCATATCAGTATTGAAATATTTTTATTGAAATAAGGAGCGCAAGACTCCAGTGGAATGGCTAGGGCATCGAATACATATTAACGTTGCGACATAACAAGATAACGGATGAAATCATCCTAAAAAATCTCTCAATTAAGAGATAAACCTGACTTTATTCTGAGAAATGAACCCATTGGTGATGACCAATGCCATTTGACCGAATAGTCGTTTCCAGATGTGTTCAATAGATGAAAGACGGCAACAGTAACAAGGACTGTCACTTGGGATTCAACTCTACCTCACACAGCTGATTTGTATTTCATTATATCTTAGTAACTCATACCCTTGTGTCGGCTGAGATCCATGCTTTTTAACCCTTTGACCCTGTCATAACAATGAAGCGGTGTATTAAGTTACTCACTTTTCCTGTGCAACATAGATTTAGAATCATCCCGTGAGTATTGTGATTTCCTAATGGATTTGCTTGCAACGTGAAGCCAATGTTTATTTGAATTTTCAGCTCTTGGTTCAACGTGTGATGCAACTAATGGATGTTCCAGCCCATACGCAGATTGCACTAATGGCACTTGTCAGTGTAAGTCCGGATACACCCAGAATGGAACCCAATGTAAAGCAGGTAAATTGTTCAGTATGAGCTAAAATTACATACTTTCATGCAAAATTCTTTTCAGGTAAAATGTAGATTATATTGCAATGAAAACTGTCTTAACAAATATGCTTTAGTTCCTATACAACTTGTCACATACCAGAAAATCTGAAACAGTTGGACGTTTCTATTGTCCATTAGCAGTTATTTGGCATCGCAACTGCTCCTAAAATACATTGAAGAAGGTCATGAAAGTTGGCAGTCAGTTTCACATAGTGCTCTGGTTTTGTTCTATAACAAAATTGGTGTCCCCCAAACGTCCAATATGCCGGCCATGATGGTCAACTTCAAACTTACGTCGTTTAATCTCATCCTCTCGAATGAATGGTCATGTGGTCATTGGGTTTTCTCATATCAGTATTGAAATATTTTTATTGAAATAAGGAGTGCAAGACTCCAATGGAATGGCTAGGGCATCGAATACATATTAACGTTGCGACATAACAAGATAAAGGATGAAATCACCCTAAAAAATCTCTCAATTAAGAGATAAACCTGACTTTATTCTGAGAAATGAACCCATTGGTGATGACCAATGCCATTTGACCGAATAGTCGTTTCCAGATGTGTTCAATAGATGAAAGACGGCAACAGTAACAAGGACTGTCACTTGGGATTCAACTCTATCACACACAGCTGATTTGTATTTCATTATATCTTAGTAACTCATACCCTTGTGTCGGCTGAGATCCATGCTTTTTAACTCTTTGACCCTGTCATAACAATGAAGCGATGTATTAAGTTACTCACTTTTCCTGTGCAACATAGATTTAGAATCATCCCCTGGGTATTGTGGTTTCCTAATGGATTTGCTTGCAACGTGAAGCCAATGTCTTTTTGAATTTTCAGCTCTTGGTTCAACGTGTGATGCAACTAATGGATGTTCCAGCCCCTACGCAGATTGCACTAATGGCACTTGTCAGTGTAGGTCAGGTTACACCCAGAATGGAACCCAATGTAAAGCAGGTAAATTGTTCAGTATGAGCTAAAATTACATACTTTCATGCAAAATTCTTTTCAGGTAAAATGTAGATTATATTGCAATGAAAACTGTCTCAACAAATATTCTTTAGTTCCTATACAACTTGTCACAAACCAGTAGATCTGTAACAGTTGGACGTTTCTATTATTCATTAGCAGTTATTTGGCATCGCAACGACTCCTAAAATACATTGAAGAAGGTCATGAAATTTGGCAGACAGTTTCATCCAGAGGTCTGGTTTTGTTTATAACAAAACGCGTGTCCCCAAAACGTCCAATATGCCGGCCATGATGGTCAACTTCAAACTTATGTCATTGAAACTCATCCTCTCGAATGAATTATCATGTGGTCATTGGGTTTTCTCATATCAGTATAGAAATATTAGTGTTGAAATAAGGAGTGGAAGACTCCAGTGGAATGGCTAGGGCCTCGAATACATATTAACGTTGCGATATAACAAGATAAAGGATGAAATCATCCTGAAAAATCTCCTGTTTAAAGGATGAAGCTGACTTTATTCTGAGAAATGAACCTGTTGGTGACGACCAATGGCATTTGATCGAATAGTCGTTTCTAGATGTGTACAATAGATGAAAAACGGTAACATTAACAAGGACAGACACTTTGGATTCAACTCTACCACAACAGCTGATTTGTATTTCATTTTATCTTAGTAACTCATACCCTTGTGTCGGCTGAGATCCATGCTTTTCAACCCTTTGGCCATGTCATAACAATGAGGAGGTGTATTAAGTTACTCACCTTTCCTGTGCAGCATAGATTTAGAATCATCCCCTGAGTATTGTTGTTTCCAAATGGATTTGCTTGCAACGTAAAGCCAATGTTTATTTGAATTTTCAGCTCTTGGTTCAACGTGTGATGCAACTAATGGATGTTCCAGCCCCTACGCAGATTGCACTAATGGCACTTGTCAGTGTAAGTCCGGATACACCCAGAATGGAACCCAATGTAAAGCAGGTAAATTCTTCAGTGTGAGCTAAAATTACATACTTTCATGCAAAATTCTTTTCAGGTAAAATGTAGATTATATTGCAATGAAAACTGTCCTAACAAATATGCTTTAGTTCCTATACAACTTGTCACATACCAGAAAATCTGAAACAGTTGGACGTTTCTATTGTCCAATAACAGTTATTTGGCATTGCAACGACTCCTAAAATACATTGAAGAAGGTCATGAAATTTGGCAGACAGTTTCATCCAGAGGTCTGGTTTTGTTTTAAAACAAAACGCGTGTCCCCCAAACGTCCAATACGCCGGCCATGATGGTCAACTTCAAACTTATGTCATTGAAACTCATCCTCTCGAATGAATTATCATGTGGTCATTGGGTTTGCTCATATCAGTATTGAAATATTTTTATTGAAATTAGGAGTGCAAGACTCCAGTGGAATGGCTAGGGCATCGAATGCATATTAACGTTGCGACATAACAAGATAAAGGATGAAATCATCCTAAAAAATCTCTCAATTAAGAGATAAACCTGACTTTATTCTGAGAAATGAACCTATTGGTGATGACCAATGCCATTTGACCGAATAGTCGTTTCCAGATGTGTTCAATAGATGAAAGACGGCAACAGTAACAAGGACTGTCACTTGGGATTCAACTCTACCACACACAGCTGATTTGTATTTCATTATATCTTAGTAACTCATACTCTTGTGTCGGCTGAGATCCATGCTTTTTAACCCTTTGACCCTGTCATAACAATGAAGCGGTGTATTAAGTTACTCACTTTTCCTGTGCAACATAGATTTAGAATCATCCCGTGAGTATTGTGGTTTCCTAATGGATTTGCTTGCAACGTGAAGCCAATGTTTATTTGAATTTTCAGCTCTTGGTTCAACGTGTGATGCAACTAATGGATGTTCCAGCCCATACGCAGATTGCACTAATGGCACTTGTCAGTGTAAGTCCGGATACACCCAGAATGGAACCCAATGTAAAGCAGGTAAATTGTTCAGTATGAGCTAAAATTACATACTTTCATGCAAAATTCTTTTCAGGTAAAATGTAGATTATATTGCAATGAAAACTGTCTCAACAAATATGCTTTAGTTCCTATACAACTTGTCACATACCAGAAGATCTGAAACAGTTGGACGTTTCTATTATTCATTAGCAGTTATTTGGCATCGCAACGACTCCTAAAATACATTGAAGAAGGTCATGAAATTTGGCAGACAGTTTCATCCAGAGGTCTGGTTTTGTTTATAACAAAACGCGTGTCCCCAAAACGTGCAATATGCCGGCCATGATGGTCAACTTCAAACTTATGTCATTGAAACTCATCCTCTCGAATGAATTATCATGTGGTCATTGGGTTTGCTCATATCAGTATTGAAATATTTTTATTGAAATTAGGAGTGCAAGACTCCAGTGGAATGGCTAGGGCATCGAATGCATATTAACGTTGCGACATAACAAGATAAAGGATGAAATCATCCTAAAAAATCTCTCAATTAAGAGATAAACCTGACTTTATTCTGAGAAATGAACCTGTTGGTGATGACCAATGCCATTTGACCGAATAGTCGTTTTCAGATGTGTTCAATAGATGAAAGACGGCAACAGTAACAAGGACTGTCACTTGGGATTCAACTCTACCACACACAGCTGATTTGTATTTCATTATATCTTAGTAACTCATACTCTTGTGTCGGCTGAGATCCATGCTTTTTAACCCTTTGACCCTGTCATAACAATGAAGCGGTGTATTAAGTTACTCACTTTTCCTGTGCAACATAGATTTAGAATCATCCCGTGAGTATTGTGGTTTCCTAATGGATTTGCTTGCAACGTGAAGCCAATGTTTATTTGAATTTTCAGCTCTTGGTTCAACGTGTGATGCAACTAATGGATGTTCCAGCCCATACGCAGATTGCACTAATGGCACTTGTCAGTGTAAGTCCGGATACACCCAGAATGGAACCCAATGTAAAGCAGGTAAATTGTTCAGTATGAGCTAAAATTACATACTTTCATGCAAAATTCTTTTCAGGTAAAATGTAGATTATATTGGAATGAAAACTGTCTCAACAAATATGCTTTAGTTCCTATACAACTTGTCACATACCAGAAAATCTGAAACAGTTGGACGTTTCTATTGTCCATTAGCAGTTATTTGGCATCGCAACTGCTCCTAAAATACATTGAAGAAGGTCATGAAATTTGGCAGCCAGTTTCACATAGTGCTCTGGTTTTGTTCTATAACAAAATTGGTGTCCCCCAAACGTCCAATATGCCGGCCATGATGGTCAACTTCAAACTTACGTCGTTTAATCTCATCCTCTCGAATGAATGGTCATGTGGTCATTGGGTTTTCTCATATCAGTATTGAAATATTTTTATTGAAATAAGGAGCGCAAGACTCCAGTGGAATGGCTAGGGCATCGAATACATATTAACGTTGCGACATAACAAGATAACGGATGAAATCATCCTAAAAAATCTCTCAATTAAGAGATAAACCTGACTTTATTCTGAGAAATGAACCCATTGGTGATGACCAATGCCATTTGACCGAATAGTCGTTTCCAGATGTGTTCAATAGATGAAAGACGGCAACAGTAACAAGGACTGACACTTGGGATTCAACTCTACCTCACACAGCTGATTTGTATTTCATTATATCTTAGTAACTCATACCCTTGTGTCGGCTGAGATCCATGCTTTTTAACCCTTTGACCCTGTCATAACAATGAAGCGGTGTATTAAGTTACTCACTTTTCCTGTGCAACATAGATTTAGAATCATCCCGTGAGTATTGTGATTTCCTAATGGATTTGCTTGCAACGTGAAGCCAATGTTTATTTGAATTTTCAGCTCTTGGTTCAACGTGTGATGCAACTAATGGATGTTCCAGCCCATACGCAGATTGCACTAATGGCACTTGTCAGTGTAAGTCCGGATACACCCAGAATGGAACCCAATGTAAAGCAGGTAAATTGTTCAGTATGAGCTAAAATTACATACTTTCATGCAAAATTCTTTTCAGGTAAAATGTAGATTATATTGCAATGAAAACTGTCTTAACAAATATGCTTTAGTTCCTATACAACTTGTCACATACCAGAAAATCTGAAACAGTTGGACGTTTCTATTGTCCATTAGCAGTTATTTGGCATCGCAACTGCTCCTAAAATACATTGAAGAAGGTCATGAAAGTTGGCAGTCAGTTTCACATAGTGCTCTGGTTTTGTTCTATAACAAAATTGGTGTCCCCCAAACGTCCAATATGCCGGCCATGATGGTCAACTTCAAACTTACGTCGTTTAATCTCATCCTCTCGAATGAATGGTCATGTGGTCATTGGGTTTTCTCATATCAGTATTGAAATATTTTTATTGAAATAAGGAGTGCAAGACTCCAATGGAATGGCTAGGGCATCGAATGCATATTAACGTTGCGACATAACAAGATAAAGGATGAAATCATCCTAAAAAATCTCTCAATTAAGAGATAAACCTGACTTTATTCTGAGAAATGAACCCATTGGTGATGACCAATGCCATTTGACCGAATAGTCGTTTCCAGATGTGTTCAATAGATGAAAGACGGCAACAGTAACAAGGACTGTCACTTGGGATTCAACTCTACCACACACAGCTGATTTGTATTTCATTATATCTTAGTAACTCATACCCTTGTGTCGGCTGAGATCCATGCTTTTTAACTCTTTGACCCTGTCATAACAATGAAGCGATGTATTAAGTTACTCACTTTTCCTGTGCAACATAGATTTAGAATCATCCCCTGGGTATTGTGGTTTCCTAATGGATTTGCTTGCAACGTGAAGCCAATTTCTTTTTGAATTTTCAGCTCTTGGTTCAACGTGTGATGCAACTAATGGATGTTCCAGCCCCTACGCAGATTGCACTAATGGCACTTGTCAGTGTAGGTCAGGTTACACCCAGAATGGAACCCAATGTAAAGCAGGTAAATTGTTCAGTATGAGCTAAAATTACATACTTTCATGCAAAATTCTTTTCAGGTAAAATGTAGATTATATTGCAATGAAAACTGTCTCAACAAATATTCTTTAGTTCCTATACAACTTGTCACAAACCAGTAGATCTGTAACAGTTGGACGTTTCTATTATTCATTAGCAGTTATTTGGCATCGCAACTGCTCCTAAAATACATTGAAGAAGGTCATGAAATTTGGCAGACAGTTTCATCCAGAGGTCTGGTTTTGTTTATAACAAAACGCGTGTCCCCAAAACGTCCAATATGCCGGCCATGATGGTCAACTTCAAACTTATGTCATTGAAACTCATCCTCTCGAATGAATTATCATGTGGTCATTGGGTTTTCTCATATCAGTATAGAAATATTAGTGTTGAAATAAGGAGTGCAAGACTCCAGTGGAATGGCTAGGGCCTCGAATACATATTAACGTTGCGATATAACAAGATAAAGGATGAAATCATCCTGAAAAATCTCCTGTTTAAAGGATGAAGCTGACTTTATTCTGAGAAATGAACTGTTGGTGACGACCAATGGCATTTGATCGAATAGTCGTTTCTAGATGTGTACAATAGATGAAAAACGGTAACATTAACAAGGACAGACACTTTGGATTCATCTCTACCACAACAGCTGATTTGTATTTCATTTTATCTTAGTAACTCATACCCTTGTGTCGGCTGAGATCCATGCTTTTCAACCCTTTGGCCATGTCATAACAATGAGGAGGTGTATTAAGTTACTCACCTTTCCTGTGCAGCATAGATTTAGAATCATCCCCTGAGTATTGTTGTTTCCAAATGGATTTGCTTGCAACGTAAAGCCAATGTTTATTTGAATTTTCAGCTCTTGGTTCAACGTGTGATGCAACTAATGGATGTTCCAGCCCCTACGCAGATTGCACTAATGGCACTTGTCAGTGTAAGTCCGGATACACCCAGAATGGAACCCAATGTAAAGCAGGTAAATTCTTCAGTGTGAGCTAAAATTACATACTTTCATGCAAAATTCTTTTCAGGTAAAATGTAGATTATATTGCAATGAAAACTGTCCTAACAAATATGCTTTAGTTCCTATACAACTTGTCACATACCAGAAAATCTGAAACAGTTGGACGTTTCTATTGTCCAATAACAGTTATTTGGCATCGCAACGACTCCTAAAATACATTGAAGAAGGTCATGAAATTTGGCAGACAGTTTCATCCAGAGGTCTGGTTTTGTTTTAAAACAAAACGCGTGTCCCCCAAACGTCCAATACGCCGGCCATGATGGTCAACTTCAAACTTATGTCATTGAAACTCATCCTCTCGAATGAATTATCATGTGGTCATTGGGTTTGCTCATATCAGTATTGAAATATTTTTATTGAAATTAGGAGTGCAAGACTCCAGTGGAATGGCTAGGGCATCGAATGCATATTAACGTTGCGACATAACAAGATAAAGGATGAAATCATCCTAAAAAATCTCTCAATTAAGAGATAAACCTGACTTTATTCTGAGAAATGAACCTATTGGTGATGACCAATGCCATTTGACCGAATAGTCGTTTCCAGATGTGTTCAATAGATGAAAGACGGCAACAGTAACAAGGACTGTCACTTGGGATTCAACTCTACCACACACAGCTGATTTGTATTTCATTATATCTTAGTAACTCATACTCTTGTGTCGGCTGAGATCCATGCTTTTTAACCCTTTGACCCTGTCATAACAATGAAGCGGTGTATTAAGTTACTCACTTTTCCTGTGCAACATAGATTTAGAATCATCCCGTGAGTATTGTGGTTTCCTAATGGATTTGCTTGCAACGTGAAGCCAATGTTTATTTGAATTTTCAGCTCTTGGTTCAACGTGTGATGCAACTAATGGATGTTCCAGCCCATACGCAGATTGCACTAATGGCACTTGTCAGTGTAAGTCCGGATACACCCAGAATGGAACCCAATGTAAAGCAGGTAAATTGTTCAGTATGAGCTAAAATTACATACTTTCATGCAAAATTCTTTTCAGGTAAAATGTAGATTATATTGCAATGAAAACTGTCTCAACAAATATGCTTTAGTTCCTATACAACTTGTCACATACCAGAAGATCTGAAACAGTTGGACGTTTCTATTATTCATTAGCAGTTATTTGGCATCGCAACGACTCCTAAAATACATTGAAGAAGGTCATGAAATTTGGCAAACAGTTTCATCCAGTTGTCTGGTTTTGTTTATAACAAAACGCGTGTCCCCAAAACGTGCAATATGCCGGCCATGATGGTCAACTTCAAACTTATGTCATTGAAACGCATCCTCTCGAATGAATTATCATGTGGTCATTGGGTTTGCTCATATCAGTATTGAAATATTTTTATTGAAATTAGGAGTGCAAGACTCCAGTGGAATGGCTAGGGCATCGAATGCATATTAACGTTGCGACATAACAAGATAAAGGATGAAATCATCCTAAAAAATCTCTCAATTAAGAGATAAACCTGACTTTATTCTGAGAAATGAACCTGTTGGTGATGACCAATGCCATTTGACCGAATAGTCGTTTCCAGATGTGTTCAATAGATGAAAGACGGCAACAGTAACAAGGACTGTCACTTGGGATTCAACTCTACCACACACAGCTGATTTGTATTTCATTATATCTTAGTAACTCATACTCTTGTGTCGGCTGAGATCCATGCTTTTTAACCCTTTGACCCTGTCATAACAATGAAGCGGTGTATTAAGTTACTCACTTTTCCTGTGCAACATAGATTTAGAATCATCCCGTGAGTATTGTGATTTCCTAATGGATTTGCTTGCAACGTGAAGCCAATGTTTATTTGAATTTTCAGCTCTTGGTTCAACGTGTGATGCAACTAATGGATGTTCCAGCCCATACGCAGATTGCACTAATGGCACTTGTCAGTGTAAGTCCGGATACACCCAGAATGGAACCCAATGTAAAGCAGGTAAATTGTTCAGTATGAGCTAAAATTACATACTTTCATGCAAAATTCTTTTCAGGTAAAATGTAGATTATATTGCAATGAAAACTGTCTTAACAAATATGCTTTAGTTCCTATACAACTTGTCACATACCAGAAAATCTGAAACAGTTGGACGTTTCTATTGTCCATTAGCAGTTATTTGGCATCGCAACTGCTCCTAAAATACATTGAAGAAGGTCATGAAAGTTGGCAGCCAGTTTCACATAGTGCTCTGGTTTTGTTCTATAACAAAATTGGTGTCCCCCAAACGTCCAATATGCCGGCCATGATGGTCAACTTCAAACTTACGTCGTTTAATCTCATCCTCTCGAATGAATGGTCATGTGGTCATTGGGTTTTCTCATATCAGTATTGAAATATTTTTATTGAAATAAGGAGCGCAAGACTCCAGTGGAATGGCTAGGGCATCGAATACATATTAACGTTGCGACATAACAAGATAACGGATGAAATCATCCTAAAAAATCTCTCAATTAAGAGATAAACCTGACTTTATTCTGAGAAATGAACCCATTGGTGATGACCAATGCCATTTGACCGAATAGTCGTTTCCAGATGTGTTCAATAGATGAAAGACGGCAACAGTAACAAGGACTGTCACTTGGGATTCAACTCTACCACACACAGCTGATTTGTATTTCATTATATCTTAGTAACTCATACCCTTGTGTCGGCTGAGATCCATGCTTTTTAACCCTTTGACCCTGTCATAAAAATGAAGCTATGTGTTAAGTTACTCACTTTTCCTGTGCAACAGAGATTTAGAATCATCCCGTGAGTATTGTGGTTTCCTAATGGATTTGCTTGCAACGTGAAGCCAATGTTTATTTGAATTTTCAGCTCTTGGTTCAACGTGTGATGCAACTAATGGATGTTCCAGCCCATACGCAGATTGCACTAATGGCACTTGTCAGTGTAAGTCCGGATACACCCAGAATGGAACCCAATGTAAAGCAGGTAAATTGTACAGTGTGAGCTAAAATTACATACTTTCATGCAAAATTCTTTTCAGGTAAAATGTAGATTATATTGCAATGAAAACTGTCCTAACAAATATGCTTTAGTTCCTATACAACTTGTCACATACCAGAAAATCTGAAACAGTTGGACGTTTCTATTGTCCAATAACAGTTATTTGGCATCGCAACGACTCCTAAAATACATTGAAGAAGCTCATGAAATTTGGCAGACAGTTTCATCCAGAGGTCTGGTTTTGTTTTAAAACAAAACGCGTGTCCCCCAAACGTCCAATACGCCGGCCATGATGGTCAACTTCAAACTTATGTCATTGAAACTCATCCTCTCGAATGAATTATCATGTGGTCATTGGGTTTGCTCATATCAGTATTGAAATATTTTTATTGAAATTAGGAGTGCAAGACTCCAGTGGAATGGCTAGGGCATCGAATGCATATTAACGTTGCGACATAACAAGATAAAGGATGAAATCATCCTAAAAAATCTCTCAATTAAGAGATAAACCTGACTTTATTCTGAGAAATGAACCTATTGGTGATGACCAATGCCATTTGACCGAATAGTCGTTTCCAGATGTGTTCAATAGATGAAAGACGGCAACAGTAACAAGGACTGTCACTTGGGATTCAACTCTACCACACACAGCTGATTTGTATTTCATTATATCTTAGTAACTCATACTCTTGTGTCGGCTGAGATCCATGCTTTTTAACCCTTTGACCCTGTCATAACAATGAAGCGATGTATTAAGTTACTCACTTTTCCTGTGCAACATAGATTTAGAATCATCCCGTGAGTATTGTGGTTTCCTAATGGATTTGCTTGCAACGTGAAGCCAATGTTTATTTGAATTTTCAGCTCTTGGTTCAACGTGTGATGCAACTAATGGATGTTCCAGCCCATACGCAGATTGCACTAATGGCACTTGTCAGTGTAAGTCCGGATACACCCAGAATGGAACCCAATGTAAAGCAGGTAAATTCTTCAGTGTGAGCTAAAATTACATACTTTCATGCAAAATTCTTTTCAGGTAAAATGTAGATTATATTGCAATGAAAACTGTCCTAACAAATATGCTTTAGTTCCTATACAACTTGTCACATACCAGAAAATCTGAAACAGTTGGACGTTTCTATTGTCCAATAACAGTTATTTGGCATCGCAACGACTCCTAAAATACATTGAAGAAGGTCATGAAATTTGGCAGACAGTTTCATCCAGAGGTCTGGTTTTGTTTTAAAACAAAACGCGTGTCCCCCAAACGTCCAATACGCCGGCCATGATGGTCAACTTCAAACTTATGTCATTGAAACTCATCCTCTCGAATGAATTATCATGTGGTCATTGGGTTTGCTCATATCAGTATTGAAATATTTTTATTGAAATTAGGAGTGCAAGACTCCAGTGGAATGGCTAGGGCATCGAATGCATATTAACGTTGCGACATAACAAGATAAAGGATGAAATCATCCTAAAAAATCTCTCAATTAAGAGATAAACCTGACTTTATTCTGAGAAATGAACCTATTGGTGATGACCAATGCCATTTGACCGAATAGTCGTTTCCAGATGTGTTCAATAGATGAAAGACGGCAACAGTAACAAGGACTGTCACTTGGGATTCAACTCTACCACACACAGCTGATTTGTATTTCATTATATCTTAGTAACTCATACTCTTGTGTCGGCTGAGATCCATGCTTTTTAACCCTTTGACCCTGTCATAACAATGAAGCGGTGTATTAAGTTACTCACTTTTCCTGTGCAACATAGATTTAGAATCATCCCGTGAGTATTGTGGTTTCCTAATGGATTTGCTTGCAACGTGAAGCCAATGTTTATTTGAATTTTCAGCTCTTGGTTCAACGTGTGATGCAACTAATGGATGTTCCAGCCCATACGCAGATTGCACTAATGGCACTTGTCAGTGTAAGTCCGGATACACCCAGAATGGAACCCAATGTAAAGCAGGTAAATTGTTCAGTATGAGCTAAAATTACATACTTTCATGCAAAATTCTTTTCAGGTAAAATGTAGATTATATTGCAATGAAAACTGTCTCAACAAATATGCTTTAGTTCCTATACAACTTGTCACATACCAGAAGATCTGAAACAGTTGGACGTTTCTATTATTCATTAGCAGTTATTTGGCATCGCAACGACTCCTAAAATACATTGAAGAAGGTCATGAAATTTGGCAAACAGTTTCATCCAGTTGTCTGGTTTTGTTTATAACAAAACGCGTGTCCCCAAAACGTGCAATATGCCGGCCATGATGGTCAACTTCAAACTTATGTCATTGAAACGCATCCTCTCGAATGAATTATCATGTGGTCATTGGGTTTGCTCATATCAGTATTGAAATATTTTTATTGAAATTAGGAGTGCAAGACTCCAGTGGAATGGCTAGGGCATCGAATGCATATTAACGTTGCGACATAACAAGATAAAGGATGAAATCATCCTAAAAAATCTCTCAATTAAGAGATAAACCTGACTTTATTCTGAGAAATGAACCTGTTGGTGATGACCAATGCCATTTGACCGAATAGTCGTTTCCAGATGTGTTCAATAGATGAAAGAGACGGCAACAGTAACAAGGACTGTCACTTGGGATTCAACTCTACCACACACAGCTGATTTGTATTTCATTATATCTTAGTAACTCATACTCTTGTGTCGGCTGAGATCCATGCTTTTTAACCCTTTGACCCTGTCATAACAATGAAGCGGTGTATTAAGTTACTCACTTTTCCTGTGCAACATAGATTTAGAATCATCCCGTGAGTATTGTGATTTCCTAATGGATTTGCTTGCAACGTGAAGCCAATGTTTATTTGAATTTTCAGCTCTTGGTTCAACGTGTGATGCAACTAATGGATGTTCCAGCCCATACGCAGATTGCACTAATGGCACTTGTCAGTGTAAGTCCGGATACACCCAGAATGGAACCCAATGTAAAGCAGGTAAATTGTTCAGTATGAGCTAAAATTACATACTTTCATGCAAAATTCTTTTCAGGTAAAATGTAGATTATATTGCAATGAAAACTGTCTTAACAAATATGCTTTAGTTCCTATACAACTTGTCACATACCAGAAAATCTGAAACAGTTGGACGTTTCTATTGTCCATTAGCAGTTATTTGGCATCGCAACTGCTCCTAAAATACATTGAAGAAGGTCATGAAAGTTGGCAGCCAGTTTCACATAGTGCTCTGGTTTTGTTCTATAACAAAATTGGTGTCCCCCAAACGTCCAATATGCCGGCCATGATGGTCAACTTCAAACTTACGTCGTTTAATCTCATCCTCTCGAATGAATGGTCATGTGGTCATTGGGTTTTCTCATATCAGTATTGAAATATTTTTATTGAAATAAGGAGCGCAAGACTCCAGTGGAATGGCTAGGGCATCGAATACATATTAACGTTGCGACATAACAAGATAACGGATGAAATCATCCTAAAAAATCTCTCAATTAAGAGATAAACCTGACTTTATTCTGAGAAATGAACCCATTGGTGATGACCAATGCCATTTGACCGAATAGTCGTTTCCAGATGTGTTCAATAGATGAAAGACGGCAACAGTAACAAGGACTGTCACTTGGGATTCAACTCTACCACACACAGCTGATTTGTATTTCATTATATCTTAGTAACTCATACCCTTGTGTCGGCTGAGATCCATGCTTTTTAACCCTTTGACCCTGTCATAAAAATGAAGCTATGTGTTAAGTTACTCACTTTTCCTGTGCAACAGAGATTTAGAATCATCCCGTGAGTATTGTGGTTTCCTAATGGATTTGCTTGCAACGTGAAGCCAATGTTTATTTGAATTTTCAGCTCTTGGTTCAACGTGTGATGCAACTAATGGATGTTCCAGCCCATACGCAGATTGCACTAATGGCACTTGTCAGTGTAAGTCCGGATACACCCAGAATGGAACCCAATGTAAAGCAGGTAAATTGTACAGTGTGAGCTAAAATTACATACTTTCATGCAAAATTCTTTTCAGGTAAAATGTAGATTATATTGCAATGAAAACTGTCCTAACAAATATGCTTTAGTTCCTATACAACTTGTCACATACCAGAAAATCTGAAACAGTTGGACGTTTCTATTGTCCAATAACAGTTATTTGGCATCGCAACGACTCCTAAAATACATTGAAGAAGCTCATGAAATTTGGCAGACAGTTTCATCCAGAGGTCTGGTTTTGTTTTAAAACAAAACGCGTGTCCCCCAAACGTCCAATACGCCGGCCATGATGGTCAACTTCAAACTTATGTCATTGAAACTCATCCTCTCGAATGAATTATCATGTGGTCATTGGGTTTGCTCATATCAGTATTGAAATATTTTTATTGAAATTAGGAGTGCAAGACTCCAGTGGAATGGCTAGGGCATCGAATGCATATTAACGTTGCGACATAACAAGATAAAGGATGAAATCATCCTAAAAAATCTCTCAATTAAGAGATAAACCTGACTTTATTCTGAGAAATGAACCTATTGGTGATGACCAATGCCATTTGACCGAATAGTCGTTTCCAGATGTGTTCAATAGATGAAAGACGGCAACAGTAACAAGGACTGTCACTTGGGATTCAACTCTACCACACACAGCTGATTTGTATTTCATTATATCTTAGTAACTCATACTCTTGTGTCGGCTGAGATCCATGCTTTTTAACCCTTTGACCCTGTCATAACAATGAAGCGATGTATTAAGTTACTCACTTTTCCTGTGCAACATAGATTTAGAATCATCCCGTGAGTATTGTGGTTTCCTAATGGATTTGCTTGCAACGTGAAGCCAATGTTTATTTGAATTTTCAGCTCTTGGTTCAACGTGTGATGCAACTAATGGATGTTCCAGCCCATACGCAGATTGCACTAATGGCACTTGTCAGTGTAAGTCCGGATACACCCAGAATGGAACCCAATGTAAAGCAGGTAAATTGTTCAGTATGAGCTAAAATTACATACTTTCATGCAAAATTCTTTTCAGGTAAAATGTAGATTATATTGCAATTAAAACTGTCTCAACAAATATGCTTTAGTTCCTATACAACTTGTCACATACCAGAAGATCTGAAACAGTTGGACGTTTCTATTATTCATTAGCAGTTATTTGGCATCGCAACGACTCCTAAAATACATTGAAGAAGGTCATGAAATTTGGCAGACAGTTTCATCCAGTTGTCTGGTTTTGTTTATAACAAAACGCGTGTCCCCAAAACGTGCAATATGCCGGCCATGATGGTCAACTTCAAACTTATGTCATTGAAACGCATCCTCTCGAATGAATTATCATGTGGTCATTGGGTTTGCTCATATCAGTATTGAAATATTTTTATTGAAATTAGGAGTGCAAGACTCCAGTGGAATGGCTAGGGCATCGAATGCATATTAACGTTGCGACATAACAAGATAAAGGATGAAATCATCCTAAAAAATCTCTCAATTAAGAGATAAACCTGACTTTATTCTGAGAAATGAACCTGTTGGTGATGACCAATGCCATTTGACCGAATAGTCGTTTCCAGATGTGTTCAATAGATGAAAGACGGCAACAGTAACAAGGACTGTCACTTGGGATTCAACTCTACCACACACAGCTGATTTGTATTTCATTATATCTTAGTAACTCATACTCTTGTGTCGGCTGAGATCCATGCTTTTTAACCCTTTGACCCTGTCATAACAATGAAGCGGTGTATTAAGTTACTCACTTTTCCTGTGCAACATAGATTTAGAATCATCCCGTGAGTATTGTGATTTCCTAATGGATTTGCTTGCAACGTGAAGCCAATGTTTATTTGAATTTTCAGCTCTTGGTTCAACGTGTGATGCAACTAATGGATGTTCCAGCCCATACGCAGATTGCACTAATGGCACTTGTCAGTGTAAGTCCGGATACACCCAGAATGGAACCCAATGTAAAGCAGGTAAATTGTTCAGTATGAGCTAAAATTACATACTTTCATGCAAAATTCTTTTCAGGTAAAATGTAGATTATATTGGAATGAAAACTGTCTTAACAAATATGCTTTAGTTCCTATACAACTTGTCACATACCAGAAAATCTGAAACAGTTGGACGTTTCTATTGTCCATTAGCAGTTATTTGGCATCGCAACTGCTCCTAAAATACATTGAAGAAGGTCATGAAAGTTGGCAGCCAGTTTCACATAGTGCTCTGGTTTTGTTCTATAACAAAATTGGTGTCCCCCAAACGTCCAATATGCCGGCCATGATGGTCAACTTCAAACTTATGTCGTTTAATCTCATCCTCTCGAATGAATGGTCATGTGGTCATTGGGTTTTCTCATATCAGTATTGAAATATTTTTATTGAAATAAGGAGCGCAAGACTCCAGTGGAATGGCTAGGGCATCGAATACATATTAACGTTGCGACATAACAAGATAACGGATGAAATCATCCTAAAAAATCTCTCAATTAAGAGATAAACCTGACTTTATTCTGAGAAATGAACCCATTGGTGATGACCAATGCCATTTGACCGAATAGTCGTTTCCAGATGTGTTCAATAGATGAAAGACGGCAACAGTAACAAGGACTGTCACTTGGGATTCAACTCTACCACACACAGCTGATTTGTATTTCATTATATCTTAGTAACTCATACCCTTGTGTCGGCTGAGATCCATGCTTTTTAACCCTTTGACCCTGTCATAAAAATGAAGCTATGTGTTAAGTTACTCACTTTTCCTGTGCAACAGAGATTTAGAATCATCCCGTGAGTATTGTGGTTTCCTAATGGATTTGCTTGCAACGTGAAGCCAATGTTTATTTGAATTTTCAGCTCTTGGTTCAACGTGTGATGCAACTAATGGATGTTCCAGCCCCTACGCAGATTGCACTAATGGCACTTGTCAGTGTAAATCCGGATACACCCAGAATGGAACCCAATGTAAAGCAGGTAAATTGTTCAGTATGAGCTAAAATTACATACTTTCATGCAAAATTCTTTTCAGGTAAAATGTAGATTATATTGCAATGAAAACTGTCTTAACAAATATGCTTTAGTTCCTATACAACTTGTCACATACCAGAAAATCTGAAACAGTTGGACGTTTCTATTGTCCATTAGCAGTTATTTGGCATCGCAACTGCTCCTAAAATACATTGAAGAAGGTCATGAAAGTTGGCAGTCAGTTTCACATAGTGCTCTGGTTTTGTTCTATAACAAAATTGGTGTCCCCCAAACGTCCAATATGCCGGCCATGATGGTCAACTTCAAACTTACGTCGTTTAATCTCATCCTCTCGAATGAATGGTCATGTGGTCATTGGGTTTTCTCATATCAGTATTGAAATATTTTTATTGAAATAAGGAGTGCAAGACTCCAATGGAATGGCTAGGGCATCGAATACATATTAACGTTGCGACATAACAAGATAAAGGATGAAATCACCCTAAAAAATCTCTCAATTAAGAGATAAACCTGACTTTATTCTGAGAAATGAACCCATTGGTGATGACCAATGCCATTTGACCGAATAGTCGTTTCTAGATGTGTTCAATAGATGAAAGACGGCAACAGTAACAAGGACTGTCACTTGGGATTCAACTCTACCACACACAGCTGATTTGTATTTCATTATATCTTAGTAACTCATACCCTTGTGTCGGCTGAGATCCATGCTTTTTAACTCTTTGACCCTGTCATAACAATGAAGCGATGTATTAAGTTACTCACTTTTCCTGTGCAACATAGATTTAGAATCATCCCCTGGGTATTGTGGTTTCCTAATGGATTTGTTTGCAACGTGAAGCCAATGTTTATTTGAATTTTCAGCTCTTGGTTCAACGTGTGATGCAACTAATGGATGTTCCAGCCCCTACGCAGATTGCACTAATGGCACTTGTCAGTGTAAGTCCGGATACACCCAGAATGGAACCCAATGTAAAGCAGGTAAATTCTTCAGTGTGAGCTAAAATTACATACTTTCATGCAAACTTCTTTTCAGGTAAAATATGGATTATATTGCAATGAAAACTGTCTTAACAAATATGCTTTAGTTCCTATACAACTTGTCACATACCAGAAGATCTGAAACAGTTGGACGTTTCTATTGTCCATTAGCAGTTATTTGGCATCGCACTACTCCTAAAATACATTGAAGAAGGTCATGAAATTTGGCAGACAGTTTCACCAAGAGGTCTGGTTTGTTCTATAACAAAACTGGTGTCCCCCAAACGTGCAATATGGCGACCATGATGGTCAACTTCAAACTTATGTCATTGAAACTCATCCTCTCGAATGAATTATCATGTGGTCATTGGGTTTTCTCATATCAGTATAGAAATATTTGTGTTGAAATAAGGAGTGGAAGACTCCAGTGGAATGGCTAGGGCAACGAATACATATTAACTTTGCGATAAAACAAGATAAAGGATGAAGTCATCCTAAAAATGTCTCAATTAATGGATCAACCTGACTTTATTCTGAGAAATTAACCTGTTGCTGACGACCAATGCCATTTGATCGAATAGTCGTTTCCAGATGTGTACAATATATGAAAGACGGCCGCAGTGACAAGGCCAGACACTTGGGATTCAACTCTACCACAACAGCTGATTTGTATTTCATTATATCTTAGATACTCATACCCTTGTGTCGGCTGAGATCCATGCTTTTCAACCCTTTGGCCCTGTCATAACAATGAGGAGGTGTATTAAGTTACTCACTTTTCCTGTGCAGCATAGATTTAGAATCATCCCCTGAGTATTGTTGTTTCCAAATGGATTTGCTTGCAACGTGAAGCCAATGTTTATTTGAATTTTCAGCTCTTGGTTCAACGTGTGATGCAACTAATGGATGTTCCAGCCCCTACGCAGATTGCACTAATGGCACTTGTCAGTGTAAGTCCGGATACACCCAGAATGGAACCCAATGTAAAGCAGGTAAATTCTTCAGTGTGAGCTAAAATTACATACTTTCATGCAAAATTCTTTTCAGGTAAAATGTAGATTATATTGCAATGAAAACTGTCTTAACAAATATTCTTTAGTTCCTATACAACTTGTCACATACCAGAAAATCTGAAACAGTTGGACGTTTCTATTGTCCAATAACAGTTATTTGGCATCGCAACGACTCCTAAAATACATTGAAGAAGGTCATGAAATTTGGCAGACAGTTTCATCCAGAGGTCTGGTTTTGTTCTATAACAAAACGCGTGTCCCCCAAACGTCCAATATGCCGGCCATGATGGTCAACTTCAAACTTATGTCATTGAAACTCATCCTCTCGAATGAATTATCATGTGGTCATTGGGTTTGCTCATATCAGTATTGAAATATTTTTATTGAAATTAGGAGTGCAAGACTCCAGTGGAATGGCTAGGGCATCGAATGCATATTAACGTTGCGACATAACAAGATAAAGGATGAAATCATCCTAAAAAATCTCTCAATTAAGAGATAAACCTGAC
Organism: Margaritifera margaritifera; assembly: GCA_029931535.1. Taxonomy (NCBI): domain Eukaryota; kingdom Metazoa; phylum Mollusca; class Bivalvia; order Unionida; family Margaritiferidae; genus Margaritifera; species Margaritifera margaritifera. The sequence goes on along the minus strand of JAQPZY010000917.1, from coordinate 4,619 downwards.
TTTATTCTGAGAAATGAACCCATTGGTGATGACCAATGCCATTTGACCGAATAGTCGTTTCCAGATGTGTTCAATAGATGAAAGACGGCAACAGTAACAAGGACTGTCACTTGGGATTCAACTCTACCACACACAGCTGATTTGTATTTCATTATATCTTAGTAACTCATACCCTTGTGTCGGCTGAGATCCATGCTTTTTAACCTTTTGACCCTGTCATAAAAATGAAGCTATGTATTAAGTTACTCACTTTTCCTGTGCAACAGAGATTTAGAATCATCCCGTGAGTATTGTGGTTTCCTAATGGATTTGCTTGCAACGTGAAGCCAATGTTTATTTGAATTTTCAGCTCTTGGTTCAACGTGTGATGCAACTAATGGATGTTCCAGCCCATACGCAGATTGCACTAATGGCACTTGTCAGTGTAAGTCCGGATACACCCAGAATGGAACCCAATGTAAAGCAGGTAAATTGTTCAGTATGAGCTAAAATTACATACTTTCATGCAAAATTCTTTTCAGGTAAAATGTAGATTATATTGCAATGAAAACTGTCTTAACAAATATGCTTTAGTTCCTATACAACTTGTCACATACCAGAAAATCTGAAACAGTTGGACGTTTCTATTGTCCATTAGCAGTTATTTGGCATCGCAACTGCTCCTAAAATACATTGAAGAAGGTCATGAAAGTTGGCGGTCAGTTTCACATAGTGCTCTGGTTTTGTTCTATAACAAAATTGGTGTCCCCCAAACGTCCAATATGCCGGCCATGATGGTCAACTTCAAACTTACGTCGTTTAATCTCATCCTCTCGAATGAATGGTCATGTGGTCATTGGGTTTTCTCATATCAGTATTGAAATATTTTTATTGAAATAAGGAGTGCAAGACTCCAATGGAATGGCTAGGGCATCGAATACATATTAACGTTGCGACATAACAAGATAAAGGATGAAATCACCCTAAAAAATCTCTCAATTAAGAGATAAACCTGACTTTATTCTGAGAAATGAACCCATTGGTGATGACCAATGCCATTTGACCGAATAGTCGTTTCTAGATGTGTTCAATAGATGAAAGACGGCAACAGTAACAAGGACTGTCACTTGGGATTCAACTCTACCACACACAGCTGATTTGTATTTCATTATATCTTAGTAACTCATACCCTTGTGTCGGCTGAGATCCATGCTTTTTAACTCTTTGACCCTGTCATAACAATGAAGCGATGTATTAAGTAACTCACTTTTCCTGTGCAACATAGATTTAGAATCATCCCCTGGGTATTGTGGTTTCCTAATGGATTTGCTTGCAACGTTAAGCCAATGTCTTTTTGAATTTTCAGCTCTTGGTTCAACGTGTGATGCAACTAATGGATGTTCCAGCCCCTATGCAGATTGCACTAATGGCACTTGTCAGTGTAGGTCAGGTTACACCCATAATGGAACCCAATGTAAAGCAGGTAAATTGTTCAGTATGAGCTAAAATTACATACTTTCATGCAAAATTCTTTTCAGGTAAAATGTAGATTATATTGCAATGAAAACTGTCTCAACAAATATTCTTTAGTTCCTATACAACTTGTCACATACCAGAAGATCTGAAACAGTTGGACGTTTCTATTATTCATTAGCAGTTATTTGGCATCGCAACGACTCCTAAAATACATTGAAGAAGGTCATGAAATTTGGCAGACAGTTTCATCCAGAGGTCTGGTTTTGTTTATAACAAAACGCGTGTCCCCAAAACGTCCAATATGGCGGCCATGATGGTCAACTTCAAACTTATGTCATTGAAACTCATCCTCTCGAATGAATTATCATGTGGTCATTGGGTTTTCTCATATCAGTATAGAAATATTAGTGTTGAAATAAGGAGTGGAAGACTCCAGTGGAATGGCTAGGGCCTCGAATACATATTAACGTTGCGATATAACAAGATAAAGGATGAAATCATCCTGAAAAATCTCCTGTTTAAAGGATGAAGCTGACTTTATTCTGAGAAATGAACTGTTGGTGACGACCAATGGCATTTGATCGAATAGTCGTTTCTAGATGTGTACAATAGATGAAAAACGGTAACATTAACAAGGACAGACACTTTGGATTCAACTCTACCACAACAGCTGATTTGTATTTCATTTTATCTTAGTAACTCATACCCTTGTGTCGGCTGAGATCCATGCTTTTCAACCCTTTGGCCCTGTCATAACAATGAGGAGGTGTATTAAGTTACTCACCTTTCCTGTGCAGCATAGATTTAGAATCATCCCCTGAGTATTGTTGTTTCCAAATGGATTTGCTTGCAACGTAAAGCCAATGTTTATTTGAATTTTCAGCTCTTGGTTCAACGTGTGATGCAACTAATGGATGTTCCAGCCCCTACGCAGATTGCACTAATGGCACTTGTCAGTGTAAGTCCGGATACACCCAGAATGGAACCCAATGTAAAGCAGGTAAATTCTTCAGTGTGAGCTAAAATTACATACTTTCATGCAAAATTCTTTTCAGGTAAAATGTAGATTATATTGCAATGAAAACTGTCCTAACAAATATGCTTTAGTTCCTATACAACTTGTCACATACCAGAAAATCTGAAACAGTTGGACGTTTCTATTGTCCAATAACAGTTATTTGGCATCGCAACGACTCCTAAAATACATTGAAGAAGGTCATGAAATTTGGCAGACAGTTTCATCCAGAGGTCTGGTTTTGTTTTAAAACAAAACGCGTGTCCCCCAAACGTCCAATACGCCGGCCATGATGGTCAACTTCAAACTTATGTCATTGAAACTCATCCTCTCGAATGAATTATCATGTGGTCATTGGGTTTGCTCATATCAGTATTGAAATATTTTTATTAAAATTAGGAGTGCAAGACTCCAGTGGAATGGCTAGGGCATCGAATGCATATTAACGTTGCGACATAACAAGATAAAGGATGAAATCATCCTAAAAAATCTCTCAGTTAAGAGATAAACCTGACTTTATTCTGAGAAATGAACCTATTGGTGATGACCAATGCCATTTGACCGAATAGTCGTTTCCAGATGTGTTCAATAGATGAAAGACGGCAACAGTAACAAGGACTGTCACTTGGGATTCAACTCTACCACACACAGCTGATTTGTATTTCATTATATCTTAGTAACTAATACTCTTGTGTCGGCTGAGATCCATGCTTTTTAACCCTTTGACCCTGTCATAACAATGAAGCGGTGTATTAAGTTACTCACTTTTCCTGTGCAACATAGATTTAGAATCATCCCGTGAGTATTGTGGTTTCCTAATGGATTTGCTTGCAACGTGAAGCCAATGTTTATTTGAATTTTCAGCTCTTGGTTCAACGTGTGATGCAACTAATGGATGTTCCAGCCCATACGCAGATTGCACTAATGGCACTTGTCAGTGTAAGTCCGGATACACCCAGAATGGAACCCAATGTAAAGCAGGTAAATTGTTCAGTATGAGCTAAAATTACATACTTTCATGCAAAATTCTTTTCAGGTAAAATGTAGATTATATTGCAATGAAAACTGTCTTAACAAATATGCTTTAGTTCCTATACAACTTGTCACATACCAGAAAATCTGAAACAGTTGGACGTTTCTATTGTCCATTAGCAGTTATTTGGCATCGCAACTGCTCCTAAAATACATTGAAGAAGGTCATGAAAGTTGGCAGTCAGTTTCACATAGTGCTCTGGTTTTGTTCTATAACAAAATTGGTGTCCCCCAAACGTCCAATATGGCGGCCATGATGGTCAACTTCAAACTTACGTCGTTTAATCTCATCCTCTCGAATGAATGGTCATGTGGTCATTGGGTTTTCTCATATCAGTATTGAAATATTTTTATTGAAATAAGGATTGCAAGACTCCAGTGGAATGGCTAGGGCATCGAATACATATTAACGTTGCGACATAACAAGATAAAGGATGAAATCATCCTAAAAAATCTCTTAATTAAGAGATAAACCTGACTTTATTCTGAGAAATGAACCCATTGGTGATGACCAATGCCATTTGACCGAATAGTCGTTTCCAGATGTGTTCAATAGATGAAAGACGGCAACAGTAACAAGGACTGTCACTTTGGATTCAACTCTACCACACACAGCTGATTTGTATTTCATTATATCTTAGTAACTCATACCCTTGTGTCGGCTGAGATCCATGCTTTTTAACCCTTTGACCCTGTCATAACAATGAAGCGATGTATTAAGTTACTCACTTTTCCTGTACAACATAGATTTAGGAATTCATCCCTGGAGAGTGTTATTGGTGGTTTCTCTAATGGAGTTTGCTTGAGCAACGGTTATAGACCAATGTTATATTTTGAAATTTCAGCTCTATGGATGCAACGTGTGATGCTTAAATCTAATGGATGTATCCAGCGCCTCCTATGCAAGATTGCAACTAATGGCATCTTGTCAGTGTAGGACATGTTACAACAGAAAACCCCATAATGGAACCCAATGTAAAGTTCCAGGTTGTAAAGTTGTTCAGTTTTATGGATGCTAATGAATTACATTACTTTAAATTTCAACCCCGACAATGGCAAAATTCTTTTTCATGGTAAAATGTAGATTATATTGCAATGAAAGACTGTCTCAACAAAT